>CAWUFW010002400.1:0-1200000 GCA_963921515.1 Calotriton arnoldi | reverse complement strand
GGTCGTACCTGTATTCTACATCTGTTGCAGTGAGAGAATTAGCCCTTTGTATCCATCTCGGATGTAAAGCTTTAGCATTAGGAACGCTTTCCTTTGTCGCAGCCTCTAAGGCTGGAACCTGAGTTACTACTATTATTAGTTTCCCCTGAGCCAGTGCTCTTTCTCTTACCACAGCAGTCTGTACTGCTGTTAAAATCTTTTCTGTAGATGCGAAGCGCATCTCAGCATTTGTGTACAAATGTGATTTGTATGCAATTGGTACCGTTTCACCTACATTATATGTTAGATAGGTGTACCCAGATTGACACGCAACTATACGGATCACCAGGTTGCGTACGTTTACGCGTGTCTGTAAGTGTTTGGAAGCTATCATGTCAGCTTGTAAGGAACGAAGTGTATCTGTATGTTCCTGTGTCCATTGTTTTACTGAAAAATCAGGTTTTATTAAATCGTAGAAAGGTTTCACTCTTTCTGCGTAATCTAAAATGTATGTTCTACCAAAATTTAGGAATCCCAGAATTGACTGTAATTTTTTTATGATTTTGGAGGTTGGAGCAGCGCGCAATTTTCTAAAAAATTGGCTGCCAGGCTTTTCCTCCACTTGAAAGCTCATATCCTAAAAACAGGACACTGAGGTGGGCAATTTTTGATTTTTAAAGTTGAATTTGTAGCCCTGAGATGCAAATCCCAAAATTATGGTATTCACTCTGTTCAAGTGCTCCTCTAGGTCATCGTCCGTTAGATAAATATCATCCACATAGGACAATGCCTCTTCATCCAATTTTTGAAGTAACTCAGTTACTCTGGCCGAAAACAGCCCCGGGCTATTCTTATACCCTTGGGGGAGTCGACAAAATTGCCGGTGTGACCCTAGCGCTGAGAATGCAGTTAGATGCCTGCTTTCAGGCGCAATATTTTGGCAGAAAAATCCATTTGAGATATCAAGTGTTGTTTTATATTTTTTCCACACAATGTTATTCATTAATGCGGCACTGTGTGCATTTTGGACTGCAAATGTCTTAGTGCAAATGTTTAAATGTCTATAATCTAATACTAGACGATATGTGTTGTCAGGTTTCATGACAGGAAACAAAGGATTGTTTATTGGTGAGGTCAATTCTCGATCACCCCTTGGTATTCAAGTTGATCTAAGATCTCCGTGACCTGTTTTTTAGCTTCTTGCTTTATTGGATACTGCCTCTGTGCAGTCGGGAGTATTTTTTAAAGGAATTATGTGGTGGGTTGAATCCTCATCCCATCCAACATGTTTTTTATTATAATGCCGGAGCCTGAGCTACCGCCCACTCCTGCGCATAAGTGTGTTGTAAATGCCTGGGAATATGGTCTGAGAATGCCGGAAGAATTACCGTTTCTACTTTAGGGCAATCCATGACCAATGTTGGCGGCCAATCTTGTTCAGCTAACAAAATGTCATAGCCAAACGTCCCAAAAGAGACCTCTCACTGTTCTACATTTGTCCCCCTCCATTTGGAGCGTCATTTCATCTACTTTATGTGGGACACTTACCCTAGTATCGGGTGTTTCTACCGTGATATAATCATTCAAGTCCTCTGTCACCAGAAATTCCTTAAGGTTCTGGCGAGCTATTGTTACTTCTGCCGTACTGTCTAGCATCGTCAGAGACCATTCCCCGTTCAGTAGTCGAATCCTCAGAATTCTAGGCATGTCTGATCTTTAGACCTGCAACCTTCTTCTTTTTGAACTGTGGCTTTTGCTTTGGTTTCTCTTCATTTTTAGAAGTGTAATCTTGAGCATGCTGCTTGTCTCTGGACTGTGTACGCTCTTCTTTTCTTTCTGACCGTCCTTCCCTCTCGGAGTTTTTCGATGAACCCTGAAAGGAACGAGAGGAACGTGTATCAGTATCCTGATACCTGTCAGGTTTCCTAATGTTTTCCCTATTCCTAAGGTTGTACCTCTTTTCGGAGGGCTCCTGTGGAGGAGATCTACCTCGGGATTGAGATCTGTTTCCTTTAAAGTTTTGTTGTTTTTTACTGTCCCACTTCTTCTTAGTTGAAGCAGGTGTCTGCTTAGAAGTGTCCTTTTCAGAACTGCCCATCAGTTGTGGTTTTAAAGCTTTCCCACCCAAACTGTCTCTGCCTAATTCTGCATATGCAGTTTCAATTATTTTGGGTAGTTCGTGTTCCTGTTCTCAAGGACTGAACTCCCTTAGGCGTTGGCGGATAGCCACTGAAGCTGCTTCCCCTTTAATATTAGCTTATATTATGGCTGATACCTGGGCATAGTTACCTAGTAACTTCATCCCTAAGTTTAGGGCAGGTTCTGCTCCGTACTCGTTTTGTATTTGTCTCAATACATCTGGTACTACTGCTAATGACGGGATATCATGTGTTCTGGTATAAATGGCAGCAAAGACTGTACTCCAAGTGGTACAATCCTCTAATTGTGGTGTTATCCCCATGGGCAAGCAGATTGTTAGCATTCTGTGTTTTTCATACAGGGTAGTATTCGGGAATACTGCCTCTAGCTGTGTTTTTTTCTGAGTTACCCAGAATAGTATTTGTTCACGTTTTGTGGGCATTTTACCCATCACTGCATGTAATGTTTGTGGTGTAATTTTAGTTGCTGTACCCTGAATTTGAGTTCCATTCGTTGCAACTATTGCTGGTTGGACTGTAAGTGTCCTCATGACGAATTGCGTCGTTTCTGTAAATTTTAATTAAATCTTTATGTTGTATGAGTAGGTCTCCTGGTGGCAATGTTTCAATGTCAGGATGTGGTGTGTAGGCCGCTAATATTGGCCATGTTACCCCTTCTCTTCCGAGCGGGCCGAGTCTTATTCTTCTTCTTATGTGGGGTAGGGCGCCTTTAAACCAGTATAAGTGTTCCTGGTACGTGAGCAGAACCTCAATGGCCTCGAACGGACAATATTCCGCTGGTGCATCTCCTTCCGTGTAGGAGTGAAATGTTTTTGTTCTTGCATTTGCTGCTGGGAATGTAACCCACGAATAAAATACCTCTGTTCTGTTTGATTTGTGTGCCTCAATCACGTAGACTACTATGCCACCCCTAGATGATACACCATGCTCTAGCAGTCTCAGGGTGACTGTATTTCTAAAGTTTGGTGCAATTTGTATTGCGTCTGTATTTTCCTCGTCTGTGAAGGGCAGTTCTTGTTGCAGTGGGTCTAATTCTTGGTTAGCCATTGTTTTTAGTATACTAAATAACTTTTCAAGGGAACCAACATACAGTGTTTTGCACAATTTTAGGAACACTGTCCTTCAAGCTTGATTAACCAACAGCCAATAAATAGGATTTTTAGCCTACTCAGCTGTGGCGGAGTTTGTGCCCACCCACTCCAGACGTCTCTGGTGTTTTGTGAGTAGGGGTCTCTGAGAATAGCACAACAGAACTACTCAGATTTTACTGTTAAATAAGTGCCCAACCAACGTTGGCGGCGCCATGTCGTGTAGTTCCTATATTACCTATACAGGATCTGCGCGTTTGGATAACATAAACTGTGGGTTTGGTGGCAGACTGATTCTGTACACCCCCACCGGATACGTTAGCCTGTCTGTATCAGCTAGCTCACAGTGCCACTATAATCTCCTCTCATCACGGAGAGAATAGATTCTGGCAACCTCAGAACATGACAACCCTGATCCCCCAGGATCGTGGAAACAATATACTACCTTTCGCTCAGTCACTCGTGCTCACTTAGTTTGTCTCAGAGAGATACACAGAATAAACAGGCTGGGCGTTTCAATAAGTATTTATTGAACAGTTGTTATTCTAGTACCCTATTCATATCATTTATTAAAATGATGATTCATTAGAAAAGAACCAAACTTTAATCTATCAGAGTCAATCCGCTTGATGACCACACCATCAGAGGCTACCTTTTCTCAGATTTCTTGCAGCACTAGTTTGAAATTAACTTTATTTTAGGTGAACCTCTGAAGGGATGGATGGAGGGTCGCATGTGAAGCTACGAAAGATGCCAATTCTGGAGAACTACAATTGCAAGCATGTAATTTTTTTATTTCTCCAGAATTGGATCTTTCATAGATTTACATGCTTTAATCAGAATAGATAGTAGTACCATGCTAGCAACATATCGGATAGGGACCTCTAGCCACAGATTCCTTACATTTGAATTTCCCAGGCGTCAGACTTGATCTGGAAGATTTTTCAGGCAGTACCCCTGCACAGTGGTAGATGGCAGTTATCGGCTCTGCGTCTGGCAGCGGTGTCTGCCCCAGAGTGACGTTTCAGTACCTATACAGGTGCCAACCAGTCACGCTGACATCAGTTCTTTTTTTTCCGCACCAACCAGCGCTGATCCGGAGAAGACAGTTTTTTGAGGTCTCCTTGTGGTGTGTCGAGGATGTGATCACATAGGATGGGTTTTAATCTCTTCAGAGCATTTCACCAGGCAATGTCGGTGACGGATCTGCACCTTGTCTGTCTGTGGTACCTGGAGCGCGAGCACAACACCAAGTCGTGCTCCGATTGCCAGGCCATGGCGCCGAAGGCTTTGAGGGAGTGGTCCCTGAAGATGCAAGCGGCCCTGCACGTGACTCCGCGGAAGTCGAGGTCCCGGTCGAGGTTGAGGCCTTGGGATCGTTCACTGAGTCCGAAGTCCTCTTCGTCCCATTTGAGATCGTCAGGACATTCAGGTAAGAGGCACAAGAAGAAGAGTAAGAAGTCAAAGCGCTCTTTGACTTCTCCTCGTCCGACGGCCGGTGCGACAAAGGAGTTTCGGCATCCGAGGCCTCGTTCTTTGGAGCCTGTGCCTGTGTCTCATATATGGGTCGTCCAACCACGTCAAGGACCCTTCGGGCCCTGCGTCGGCAAGGGGAGGGCCCATCTGGTTCCACGCTGGTGGCTCTGGCTCAGTGGGCCCCTGTGGATCTGATAATGTATTCGGATTGGTGCCGGTCGTACCACTTCGACCTTCCCAGACGCTGGTCCCGCTGCTGATGCTCCTAAAGAAGCTGGCGCCTACTGGCGGCGCCAGCTCTATTTCATCCCTGAATCCAACACGGAGCCAGAGGGGCGTTGCCTGTCGCCAACTCCAATGCCGGTAGGACCTTCTGGTTCTAGATCAAATCCTGAGCCCTATTCCTACAGACTAGGCCTCAGGGAGAAGTGAAATGAGTCGCTGGCCCCTATAGAATACCAACCATATGAGCCCCAAATGGACTGGTGTGAGGAACTGGGTGACGCCAATGGACTGGATACCTCTCCAGATCCGGGCATGCTTTCTCCCCCTACTGTTGCTACGGAGGAGGGAGCTTCTTATTCTGTGGTGGTGCGGAGAGCAACTGAGGTCCTTGACCTTCAGCTCCCCTCAGTGACTGCCAAGACTAATCTCTTGACTGAGGTGCTGCAACCGGGAGTGTCCTTCTCAGAACCCCTACTCCCATTCAATGAGGCCCTCACTGGCGTCCTTCTGGGAACCTGGTCCAACCCTAGCACAGAGGCTTCTGTAAATAGAACGATTGCCCGTCGACACCATACCGCCCCTGGGGGACCCAAACTTCCTCACTCAACACCCTAACCCGGAGAGCTTGGTGGTGCAAGTTTCCACATCCCAGGGCGCATTCCCTACCGCACCGTTGGACAGGGAATCCAAGAGGCTGGACTTCTTGGGGAAGAAAATGTTTCCTTCCACCAGCCTGGTGTTGCAGTCCGTGAACACCGCATACATTTTGGGCCGCTATTCCCATACACTGTGGGATATGGTTGCGCAAATGCTGCCGCAGATCCCAGAGGAGGCGTGGGCCATCCTCTCCAAAGCGGTTACAGACGGGAGAGACGCAGCAAAGTTCACAATCCATTGTGGTCTGAACAAGGCCGACTCGCTGGGCAGAGCGGATTCCATGACAGTGACCTTGAGGCTGGCTTCTCGGGGGGGGGGGGGGAATGTCCAAGCTTCCCTTTTGGACATGCCCTTCGATGGCACTCATCTCTTTGAAGGCAAGGCACACTGTGCTGGAGCGCTTTAAAGACTCGCGGGCTACGGTCCAGTCCTTGGGCTTCTCGGCTGCCCCACATAATCCCCAGTCTGCCTTTTTCTCCTTTCGTGGCTATGGAAGGGGTTTTCAACCGCGCCAGCCCTATCCCAGCCAACGAGCCAGCTTCCCAGCCTCTGCGTGGACAAGGGTGCGGTTCCTACTGGCCTCGTGGGTTGGGTAGCCAGTGGTCTTGTCCAATGCCCACCCACCCCTACCCTCCCCACCACCCCCTGCAGCTCAGCCTCCAAACATTCCTAATCTTGCCCTTTTAGATCATGTGCATCCAGTTGGTGGCAGGATCCGCCATCACCTCCACCACTGGCAGTCTATAACATTGGACAGGTGGGTTATACAGATCGCCCAAAGGGGCTACTCCCTCCCCTTCGACACCACCCATCCCTCCATCTTACGACCGGCTGGCGGAGGATCATTTGTTCTTGCTTCACGAGTAAGTCAAGGCTCTCTTGGCCAAGGGAGCCATAGAGAGAGTTCCGGGGCCAGAAGTACGCTGTGGTTGTTATTCCTACTACTTGTCCCTATTAAGGACAACAGCTTTCGTCCTATCCTAGACCTCCGAGCCCTCAACCTCTTCCTCAAAAAGGAGAAATTCAAGATACTCACGCTAGCTCAGGTCTTGTCTGCCCTGGATCCAGAAGACAGGATGGTTGCGTTTGACTTGCAGAACGCTTATTTCCATATCTCTTTCCTGCCTGCCCACCGGCGTTCTCTGCAGTTTAGGGTAGGCCACAAGTACTTTCAGTTCACTGTGCTCTCTTTTGGCCTTACCAGCGCCCCTTGGGTGTTCACAAAAGAGATGGCGGTGGTCGCAGCTCATCTGCGGAGATCAGGGGCGCCAATCTTCCCCTATCTCGACGACTGGCTGTTGAAGGTGGGCTCGCCCCAGACTGTCATCTCTCACCTCCAGGCTAAGGCAGACCTCCTGCATTCACTGGGGATCACTATTAACGTGCCAAAGTCACACCTGACTCCCTCTCAGATGCTCCTTTTCATCAGAGCTGTACTGGACACAATGCAGTTTCAGGCTTATTCTCCAGAGTGGCGAGTCCAGGATATTCAGGCTATGATACCGATGTTTCAGCCTCTGTCCTGGATTTCGGTGAGGCTGACTCTGAGGCTGCTGAGCCTCATGGCATCCTGCATCCTACTGGTCACACATGCCAGATGGCATATGCTGGCTCTGCAGTGGGACCTGAGTTCCAGTGGGCGCAGCATCAGGGGAATCTCACTGACCGGGCCCAGATCTTAGAGGGGACTACGAAGGATTTGCAGTGGTGGCTAACAAACTGCGATTGGGTCAGAGGCAGACCCCTCTCCCTTCCCCAACCAGATCTCACAGTAGTGACAGATGCGTCCCTCCTGGGATGGGGCAGCCATCTGGAAGAGCTGGAGACCAGAGTACTCTGGTCTCCGGCGGTATCCAGATTCTACATAAACCCGTTGGAGCTTCAAGCGATCTGATTGGCATTGAAAGCCTTTCTAACCTCCATTAAGAGAAGGCTGGTGCAAGTGTTCACGGACAACACCACCTCCATGTGGTACTGCAACAAAGAGGCCCTGCGTCTCTGGACATGGTTGGAACAGCAGAGCATTTCCCTGGTGGTTCACCTCCTGGCAGGTTCCCTGAACGCCAGGGGGGACGAACTCAGACGATGATCACAAATGGCATCTCCAACCGGAGGTGGCACAAGATCTTTTTCAGTAGTGGGGAGAGGCTTGGTTATATCTGTTCACCTCCGCTGAGAACGCTCAATGTCAGCAGTTTTGCACGCTGGAGTTTCCAAGGTGGCACTTGATCGGAGACGCTTTTCGTCTCGAGTGGAGCTCAGCCCTCCTGTACGCCTTTCCACCCATACCACTCCTACTCAGAGTTCTCAAGAAGATCAGGAACAACTGGGCCCAAGTCATCCTCGTGGCTCCGGACTGGGCACAGAGAGTCTGGTGTCCCGAGCTACTGAGCATGGCCATTGGTCCTTCGATTTGCAGTTGATAGCTTTTGACCTTCCTCCCAAAGTTCACAATGTTATTCTGGCACCCAGTCGTCCCTCCACCAAGACGGTAAACAATTGCTGTTGATAGTGATTTGTATCATATTGTACAGAAAAGTCAATTGATCCACTTTCTTCCTCCCTTTCTGATATTTTGCTTTTTATTCTTACCCTTGCACAGCAGGGCTCTGCTTTGGGTACTCTGACGGATTATCTTTCTGCTCTGTCTGCTTTTTTGTGACTGCATGACCAACCCTCTTTATTTAAGTCTCCTTTTATAAATAGAGTTCTCAAGGGCCTTGTACATATGTTCCCCCTTCTCCTTTTATTATGCCTCAGTGGGACTTTAATTTGGTCCTCACATTCTTGATGTGTGCTCCTTTCGAACCTCTTCACAATTGTCCGCCGTGGCTGATCTGATAGAGACTTCTAGCTGCAGATTCCTTGCCTTTGAATTTCCCAGGCGTCAGGCTGGATCAGGAAACTTTTGCTGAGCAATTCCCCTTGCGCGCGACGTCGGGTGGCTCCATTCTGCTCCGTGTAATGTCGCTGGCGTCGTTAGCATCGGTTATGACGTCGCAGTGCCTATATAGGCCTCACCCAGGCGCGTGGACGCCAGTTCTTTTCTTTCGGCGCCAGTTAAGCACCGATCCGGGAAGAGCTACCCCTATGCCGCTTTTTGGCAGGCTTTTTCTTGACTTTTGTTGAAGTTTTTGGATTCCGAATTCGTGTGCGAGGGATGTCTTCGAGGAAGATAGGTTTCAAGCAATGCTGGACTTGTTCCCGCATGATGTCAGTCACTGATCCCCACCACGTATGTTTGTGGCGTCTCGAGCACGACCGCGATACGAAGTTGTGTTCGGACTGTCAGGCGATGGCTCAGAAGACCTTGAGGGAGAGGGTGATGAAGTTACTCGCGGCCCGGCAGTCGACACTGTCAAGCGAGACTCCGAGGAGGTCACGGTCCCGATCGAAGCAGAGGAGGTCGCGGGACCGCTCACGGAGCCCTGTCCTCTTCCTCCCATTCGAGGCCTGCAGGACACTGTGGGAAGAGGCATAAGAAGAAGAAGAAGTCCAAGCGGACTTCGACTTCACCTCAGCTGGCTTCCGTCGTTGAGAGAGGTGAGGAGCACCGACACTCTAGAGTCAGTTCCGCGGAGCCGGAGCCAGAGTCGACTTCGCATCTCCCCCCCCTTTCCGGGAGCCAGAGCGACTCCCGCTCAAATAAAAGAGTTTTACGAGGCCATGCACCGCGTATTTGAGCGGAACGACCCCGCTGGTGAGCCTTTGGGTCCAGCGGAGTCGGAAGGGTCCCAATTGGGTTCGATGCCGGTGGGACTCCAGGGATCCGATCTCAGATACGGTTCGACGCCGGTCGTGTCAACGTGACCTTCCTTGACGTTGAATCCGAAGTCGGTGCCTGCGACGTCACCGAGGCCCGTCCACAATGATACGGAGCTGGAACGGCGTCGATCGAGGCTGATTCCAACGTCGACAGAACCCAGAGGTTCTGTGTTGTCACCTGAGCACTTTGAGGATGTGCTATGCACGGGAGAGGAATGGGAGGGGTCTGGGGACCCTCTTGAAATCCAGGAAGTCTCTGAGGAGAGGAGAATTTGGACTGGTGCGGGGAACTTGGGGAGGCCAGTGGACTGAATACTTCTCCAGATACTGGCATTCTCTCTCCGCCAACAGTGGTTACGGAGGAGGGGGCATCCTATGCCATGGTGGTTAAGAGGGCAGCGAGGTCCTTGGACTCGAGCTGCCCTCGGTGCAGGTCAGGGCTAATCTCCTGACTGAGGTGCTTCAACCTGGGGCTTCCACTTCAGAACCCTTGTTGTCTGTTAATGAAGCACTTACGGATGTCCTTCTGAGAACATGGTCCAAACCTGGCACAGGGGCTCCTGCGAATAGGACGATTGCAGGCCACCATCGCCCAGCACCCGGCGACCCTAAGTTTCTCAGCCAACATCCCACCCCTGAGAGTCTGGTGGTGCAGGCCTCTACGTCCCAAGGCACATTCCCTTCCGCCCCTCCGGACAAGGAATCCAAGAGGTTGGATGCATTTGGGAAGAAGTTGTTTTCTTCCTCCAGCCTGGCATTGCGGTCGGTGAATATTGCATGCTTATTGGGCCGTTTCTCTCATTCCCTTTGGGAGACGGTTGCGAAAGTGCTGCCACAAGTCCTAGAGGGGGCCCGGGCTGTGCTCTCCCAAGCTGTCAAGGATGGGAGAGATGCAGCACAATTCACCATACGGTGTGGCCTGGATACGACCGATTCAACGACGGTGGCCTTGAGGCGCCACGCCTGGCTTCGTGCAACTGGCTTCTCAGGCGATGTTGGAGCCAATTTTATGGACATGCCCTTTGATGGAACCCGCCTTTTTGGGGAAAATGCAGACTCGTCCCTGGTCATGTTCAAGGACTCTCGAGCTACGGCCAGATCCTTGGGCCTCTCCTCCACCTCCCGTGGTCAGTCTTCCTTTCACCCCTTTCGAGGCAACGGAAGGGGTTTCCAGCCGCTTCAACCCTATTCTAGCCACCGTCCTGCACAGACTGCCCAAGCCGTGCGAGGACGTGGACGCGGTGCATTGCGAGCTCTGAATGGAGGCCTGAAGTCGTCGGCCACACAGCCCCCAGCAGCCGCAGCCTCCAAGCACTCTTAGGCGGATTCTGCAGGACCACACTACTCCAGTTGGTGGGAGAATTCGTCATCATTCGTCGCCATTACATCGGACTAGTGGGTGTTGCAGATCGTCCAGGAGGGCTATTCTCTGCCTTTCCTTTCCTTTACTCCTCTCATTCTGCCAAATCAGGAACGGCTGATGGAGGATCATTTAAAGTTGCTCAAAGAGGAGGTTACAGCTCTCTTGGCCAAGGGAGCTATAGAAAGGGTCCCGGTTTCAGAAGTAGGCAGTGGCTGTTATTCCGGCTACTTTCTAATTTCGAAGAAGAACAAGGGGCTACAGCCCATTTTAGATCCTCGGACCGTCAATCTCTTCCTCAAAAAGGAGAAATTCAAAATGCCTACGCTGGCTCACGTTTTGTCTGCCCTAGTCCAGGAAGCTTGGATTGTAGCATTGGACCTGCAGGATGCGTATTTCCACATTCCGATTCTGCCGGGTTACATGCGCTACCTGCAGTTCAAGGTAGGCCACGAGCACTTTCAGTTTACCGTGCTCCCCTTCGGCCTTACCAGTGCCCCTCGGGTGTTCACCAAGGTGATGGCGGTGGTCCCAGCTCATTTGCGCAGGTTAGGGGTGTCAGTCTTCCCCTACCTCAACAACTGGCTGTTGAAGGCGTCCTCGTTCCAGGCAGTTGTCTCCCACCTTCAGACTACGGCGAACCGCCTGCATTCGCTGGGGTTCTCTATAAACGTGCCAAAGTCACACCTGACTTCTCAGATGCTCCCTTTTATCGGAGCGGTTCTTGACACAGTACGGTTTTGGGCTTATCCTCCCGAGCAGCGAGTCCAGGATATTCATGCTATGATTCCGATATTTCAGCCTCTATCCTGGATTTCGGTGAGCCTCATGGCCTCCTGCATCCTGTTGGTGAGACACGCCAGATGGCGTATGCAGGCTCTGCAGTGGGACTTGAAGTTCCAAGGGACACAGCATCAGGGAAATCTCACAGATGTGGTTCAGATCTTGGAAGGAACTGCAAAAGATCTGCAGTGGTGGTTAACGAACCGCGATTGGGTCAACGGCAGACCTCTCTCCCTTCCCCAACCAGATCTCACAGTTGTGACAGAGGCATCACTTCTTGGATGGGGCGGCCATCTGGGAGAGGTGGAGATCAGGGTAAACTGGTCTCCGGCGGAGTCGGGGCTACACATAAATTTTTTTGAGCTCCGGGTGATTCAGTTGGCATTGAAAGCATTTCTTCCCTTTGTCAAGGGGAAGTTAGTGCAGGTGTTCACAGACAACACCACCGCCATGTGGTACTGCAACAAACAGGGCGGGGTGGGGTCGTGGACCCTTTGTCGAGAGGCTCTTTGTCTCTGGACATGGCTGGAACAGCAGGGCATAACCCTGTTGGTTCAACATCTAGCAGGTTCTCTGAACGCCAGGGCGGACAAACTCAGCCGTCGATGCCTAGCAGATCACGAGTTGCGTCTCCAATCGGAGGTGGCACAAGGGCACTTTCAGCAGTGGGGAGAACCTTGGTTAGATTTGTTCACCTCAGAAGAGAACGTGCAGTGTCAGCCGTACTGCACGCTGGAGTTTCCAAGGCGGCTATCGATCGGCGACGCCTTTCGTCGCGAGTGGAGTTCAGGCCTGTTGTACGCCTTTCCGCCCATACCACTCCTGTCCAGGGTTCTGAAGAAGATCAGGAACGACCGGGCCCAATTCATTCTTGTGGCTCCGGACTGGGCGAGGAGAGTCTGGTATCCAGAGCTTCTGAGAATGAGTATCGATCCTCCGATCAGGCTGCCGCAGGGGAGGGTTCTCCACCTGAACCTGTCAACTGCGCCTCCATGCGTGGAGATTGAGCAGTGACAGTTGATAGCCTTTGACCTTCCTCCCTAAGACTAACGTTATTCTGGCGGCCAGGCGGCCCTCCACTAAGCCGGTATACGCCTGCCGTTGGCAGAAATTTGTATTATACTGTACAGAATGGTCTATTGATCCTCTTTCTGCTTCTCTTTCTACTGTCCTTTTATTCATTCTAACCCTTGCCCAGCAGGGCTCTGCCTTGGGAACTCTCAAGGGTTACCTTTCTGCTCTGTCTGCTTTTTTGCGGCTGCCAGACCAGCCCTTTCTCTTCAAGTCTCCTATTGTAAATAGATTTCTAAAAGGGCTGTCTCACTTGTTTCCGCCCACACCCTTTGTCATGCCGCAGTGGGATCTTAATTTGGTCCTCACTTACCTGATGTGTGCTCCCTTTGAGCCTTTGCACAATTGTCCCCTCCGGCTGTTGACCATCAAAACAGCCTTCTTAGTGGCAATTACATCGGCCCAGAGGGTGAGTGAGTTGCAGGCTTTATCCAGCTTGTCTCCTTATCTGATGTCCTTTCCGGACAAGGTGGTGCTTAGCACCAGGGCATCCTTTTTGCCAAAGGTTGTGACCCCATTTCATTTGGGTCAGTCCATCACTTTGCCTACCGTCTTTGCTCCCCCGCATCCCTCTGAGGAAGAGGAGCGTCTCCACCGACTGGACCCAAAAAGAGCATTGTCGTTCTACCTTGACCGCACAAAAGAGTTCCGGTGGATGACCAACTCTTTGTGGGGTACGTGGGAGCAAAGAAGGGAAGGGCAGTGCAGAAAAGGACCATCTCTCGCTGGGTCGTTCTCTGCATCAAAATCTGTTATGCCTTGGCAAAGAAGCAGCCCCCTGAGGGATTAAGAGCCCATTCCACCAGGGGAAAGGCTGCGACTACGGCCTTGGCTCGGGGGAGTCCCAGTCCAAGACATCTGTCAGGCAGCGACATGGGCTTCTTTGCACACGTTCGCAAATCATTACTGCCTTGATGGGCAAGTACGCAGGGACGGGCATTTTGCCCGTTCTGTCCTGCAAGACTTCTTAGTTTAGGATGTGAATCTGCTACCACCGCCAGGATGGTATGGCTTGGGTTTCTAATTCAAAGGTAAGGAATCTGCAGCTAGAAGTCTCTATCAGATGAACAAGTTACTTACCTTCGGTAACACATTATCTGGTAGAGACTCTAGCTGCAGATTCCTTACAGCCCCACCCATGCCTCCCCGCTTTGCGGACTGATTTTGTAGGACTAAGGTTGTTTCCCCCTTTCAGGGCCCTAGTTTTGCACACTACTACGTCAGTTACTTCGTGGCTCTGCGCTTCTGGTGTGAAAAAAATGAAAAGTACTGACGCCCACGCGCCTGTTTGGCGCCTATATAGGCACAACGACGTCATAACCGACCTAACCGCGCCAACGTCACGCGGAGCCGAATGGAGCCACCCAACATCGCACGCAAGTGGTATTGCTCCAGCAAAAGTTTCCGGATCCAGCCTGCCGCCTGGGAAATTCAAAGGTAAGGAATCTGCAGCTAGGTAGAGTCTATCAGATAATGCGTTACCGTAGGTAAGTAACTTGTTCTTCACGATTAAAACAGCCTTTCTCATGGGAATTACATCTGTCGGGAGGATGAGCGAGGTGCAGGTTTGTCATCCAAGCTTCCCTTTTTCTCGGTTTACCCTGACAAACTGGAGCTGCGCACTAGGGAATCTTGTGTGCCAAAAGTGGTCACACCATTTCATGTGGGCCAATCTGCCCCCTTACCCACCTTCTGTGCTCCTCCACATCCTTCTAAAGAAGAGCAGCGACTTCTCCGTCCGGACACAAAAAGAGCATTGTCGTTCTACCTTGACCGCACACGAGAGTTCCGGGTGGACGACCAACTGTTTGTGGGTTATGTTGTTGCAAAGAAGGATTGGGTGGTGAAAAAGCACACCATCTCTCAATGGGTTGTACTCTTCATCAAGATCTGCTACACATTGGCAAAGAAGCAACCTCTTGAAGGCTTACAAGCTCATTCCACTAGCGCTAAAGCTGCAACCAGTGCTTTAGCATTCGGAGTTCCGGTCTTGGATATCTGTCAAGCAGCAGCGTGGGCATCCCAGCACACGTTTACTAAACATTATTGCCTGGGCAGTCAGGTCCGCAGGGATAGGCTCTTCACTCGTTTGATCCTGCTGGCTTCCTAATTTAAATTTGTCCGCAGACCCTTCTCTGGGGATGGTAATGCTTGGGTATCTATTCAAAGGTAATGAAACTGTGGTTAGAAGTCTCTATCAGATGAACAAGTTACTTACTTTCGGTAATGCCTTATCTGGTAGAGACTATATCTAGGCGTGGATTCCTTACTAACTCACCCATCCTCCCCTCTCTGCGGGCACATTTCTAGGGTCAGGATTGATCCCTTTCAGGGTCCTAGTTGGGACACATCGGTGTCAGTGCACTTCATGGCTTTGCATTTCTGGCGTGAAACGTAAAAAGTAACTGACGTCAGCGCACCTGGGTGACGCCTATAAAGTTAGGGTGACGTCACTCCGGTGCAAACAATGCTGACGACGGACGTGGAGCCGATAGACGCCATGTACCACTGCGCAGAGATACCGCTTAAAAAAAAAATCTGGATCCAGATGCCTGGGAAGTTCAAAGGTAAGGAATCTGTGGCTAGATATAGTCTCTACAAGATAAGGCGTTACCGAAGGTAAGTAACTTGTTCATCAAACAAGTTGAAGGTGGGAATGCAACTAGATGGCTCATCTTATTGAAAAAGATGACCTAGACCTGCCTATCCAACCGTAGCATCTCTCCGTACTGTAGACTCAAGGCAATAGTGCTGAGTGAACTTTTGCGTGTATTTCCACATTCCTGCACAATATAGGTCTGTCAAGGATACTCCTGCAAACAAGGCTTAGCGTTTGACACACTTATGGTAGAGTGTGCGGAGATCTTTGCTTGTAATGGATTTCCCACTTTATTGTGAGTGTTTCATAATGGCCAATGATACCTAGTTAGCAATAGATTATTTAGATATTGCATGTGCTAATGCTGAAACAAGTTGGTCTAATTTTGTGAAGTTGCTTATTCTGTCTGTATACTATTTGAGGCATTGTTTCACTTCCAAAGTGTGTAGCGCTCTTTCTGCTGCAGTGGTAGAGTTTTTAATAATGTTTTTAGAATTATGGGTTCATTCAGGTAGAAATTTGAAGGTACTTTAGGGATAAAAGAAGGATTTGTTCTCAGAATGGCCTTGTCATCTCAGAATTAACTTCCGATACCATACTTGAATATTCCATGCATTTACTGTAAACAGTAATATCTTTCATTTTAATTATAATCTCTTCAAGATATTGTCTTGGGCCCATATTGACTGTTTACTCTCTTGGTCAGTTGTTAAATGTTGGATTGATAGCTTGAAAACCTCTTAGTATAGACAAATCTTTTCTATGCAGATTAGCTATTGTATCATTTTTGAATTGTACATCTATGTAAATTTTAGACAACTGCTTAAAGTAACCGCAAATGTAGCACTCTAGCTTAGTAACAACCAATAGATATGTTCCATAGCCTTCTATGGACAGCCCAGTCCAGACCAGTGCCAAACTTGAATAATCATTATTTGTTACTTATTTGAGGAGTTTCACACTTAAAGCGTATGTCACCCATATTGATGACATCACAGTTCTGACATTTTAACAGGATAGATGTGATAAGCATTCACTTTCCAAGGTGTAACTTTTGTTAGCAAGGAATATCTTTAGCTGCATTTTTGCACGAATCTAAAGATATCAATTCCTGCCTTAACATTGTTAAAATAGAGATGTGTTTCCACTCCCTCTGTGAAGCAAACCCTGGTGGATAAGTTCACCAACAGCAGTTTGTTTACAGTGTTGTGAGAAATTGGGTTGTTGGTTGAGGAGGCTGTGAGCCCTTCTCAAGCAACGGCCTCACCCCCGTCAGGGTGAACCACTAAAGTCACTAAATGTCACTAAATGAACCAGTGCTTAACCCTCTGGTAGCAATAAGGCTTAATTTAGAGGCAATGTGTAAAAGTATTTATGCTCCACACAAACAGTAATGAAGTGAAAACACAACAAAAGAAAATTCCCACATTCATTTAGAAAAGTAGAGAAAATGTTAGCAAATTATTTGATACCAAAACAAGTTCAAGTTTTATTTAAATTTCTTAGTTACTTAAAGCCCTTGCAATGAACAGACAACCATCAGTTTAAAAGAATGTAACAGCTTACAACAGATACTTGCAGTGACGTTGAGCAGATTTAAAAGGCTACAATAAGTCTACATCATAGGCTAGTGTGCTAACAGGTGGAATAATACAAACTAGTTTTCAGCATAATGACTACCCTTTATCACAATAAGATATTGTGGGGGAAAGGATCCTTAGCACCTTTTGTGAATGAAGAAGAGCTGGGGTGCCCATAGATTTTAAAAGGTTTGGCATCTTACAGCAAAATTTATTGGCGGGTATGAGCAGGTTTTAAAAGAGCATAAAAACCTTCCTCATTTACAAACCAGGCAAGAATGCTAAATGCTGTAGGTGTGATATAAAAAAGATCTAATAGAACCCACAGCATTGGCTGAGGCGCAGCAGTTCATTAGAGTGCGAGCTGGGCAGATTCGACCTGTTAGGCCACCCTTTCCTGTAGTGTGCGAAACGACGACCATTAAACCTGCCATTGAGGCCTTTAAAACTTAGGTGTTCTAAGTCATCCAGTAGTTACCTGCCATTTATGTTTAATTTGTCATGGCCATTTCTGCTCTGAGGAGGCAAGTTTCAGAGTGAGGATTGGGCTAGTGCATTGTCATCTACGGAGGAGCCTAGAAGAAGCACGTTGAAATCACCTGAGAGCACAAAATGTTAGATTTCCTCCTCTTCCATGAACCTTAGCAGCTTCTCCACCAGCAATCTTGAGGCCTTTGGTCTGCCTTTGGGATGGATGTAGGTGTTAATGATTACAACCTCAATTTCAACATTGTGATCCTGAGTTAAGATCTTAATTGCATTGATTGCCGGTGAGTTAGGATGCAGTGCCCTTGCTGAGGCTTGTTATGGGGACATAGATTGCCAGGCCGCCCAGTAGGTGACTGTACTTTTCCCCTTTGCCGTCTGGGATAAATAAATTTAAAAAGCCCTGCAAGTGAAATGGTTGGGCAAGCCATGTTTCCTGAAAAACGATGTTGTCGAAGGATTCCATGTACTGAAGAATGACAAGTGTGATGATTTGCTGGTGTCGTACGGCTTGTACTAAACAGTGCATTTGCTGGATAACAGTGTTAAAACTGTGCGAGACTTAAGTCCACGCATACCATCAGTATATGTTGGCCTTAGTCCTGGCTAGCTTACAGTTCACCTTCTGTACCCCTAACCTAGCAAGCTAACAGGTGGTATGTGCAACCTCAGAACATAACAACCCTGCCTCCCCAAAGAAATTGTGGAAAAAGATCTAAAGCCCTTTCGTTTGGTAACTCATGCATGCCCAAAGGGAGACACAAGAAATACTCAAATTGGTGTTTCAAATATTTATTGACGCAATAAGATTCTTGTGTAAAATACGTGTGCTACAATTATCAATTGAAGGAAACAAAAAGTAATCAGCATCACAAGAATGGTAAAAAAATAAACAGTTCAACCATTGTGCTGTTAAACAAAGTATATGTTTGCATACGAGTATAATTATAGCTATGCTCCTACCTAGCGCTCCCTGTCTTAGTATGCCTAGGGTAGATGAATCTGCCAGAATCCCTGAGGGTGATATAGCTCCCCAGTTACCTGTGGGTATGTTTCATCTAGGAGCCAGTCTTGGTGTAGAGCTGGGCACCACCCTTCACAGGAGATAAACATGATTCAGCTGGGATGGAATTCCGGCATGGGGCGACCTCAACAGTGTCAGCGAAATGCTCCTCTAACTAAACGAAGGACTGATGTCATTTATATCTTACATTTCACCCATGTTGCCATGCCAAAGCCCCAGTCAGGCCGTCATTATTGATTCTATCTTTACAGAGCTGTCGCCGAGCGGACAATCACAAACAAAAACATTTTGCACAGTGAACTTCGCTCTCGTACAGAATGTTCAACGGCCTAATAATATGCCTACGAAGAAATGTAAATGTAAGCAAAGGCGTTTCAGAGAATAGTATCCTATACAGGCACGCAAGCAAACGTGTGTCAAATGTCAGTGTTCTAGAAAGATGTCAATTTTAAACATGAGCATGTAAAATGGTGGTGTTCCTGCTCGGGCCTAATGTGACCACATAACACCCACTCCTTGGACGTAAGGCGACTAAAAAGCTTCCTAAAAAACTATGCTAAGGATATAGATTTCTACCATGCATTAAAGCCTAAAATCATTAAATCATTCTGCTCTTTAATAACAAAAGCAAAGAGAAAGCCAAACTGTATTAAAAGTCAGTAGAAAAAGGTGAATAAAAAGACTGTAATTTAAAAGCACTTTAGCGAGTAAAAACATGGCTGAATTATAAAACCTACACTGCTCGAAACTGCCAGATTGTTTAAATGTTCATAGGAGTAGACAAAAAACTGCTGTTCCCAGCTACCACAGACGATGTTTCCGTTGGCACCCCTCTCACCAATTCCAAGGAACAAACATGTTCAAAGCCAACCCCTTAAGCAGGCGCTGAAGGTGTGATGGCCAGTAGTGCATCCACAGAGGATAAGCCAGAATCCAGAACACCAGGAGCCTGAGCATCCCAGCAAGGCTAACAATATGAATTTTAAAGCACCAGCAATCGCGCAGAGCATCTGTGCAAGCGAGTTTTTAAGGGACCCACCAGTAGTTCTATGTCCATAGATATGACTGGTTGCATTCCCAAGCATATATCCAGGGCACACTTGAAAGTGCACACCTGACAGCGGACTATGGGCTGCACGCAGTGTAGCAAGACAGGCCAAAAGCACAAGAACCAGTTGTCATTCATTTCTTGAAGCAAGGGTGCACCAAAAGACTGCATCATTCTCTCACGACACAGTAGCACATATGGTAGTGCCATCCCCATTTGGCCGCTTAACGGAACTTCCATTGTGGAGCAAATAAAATCAAATTAGTGTCCCGACAGCCAGAAACAGGACAAGCGGTAAGTCTCCAAAAATGCTTCCGAGCACAGTGTGTATGAAAGATGGAATAACTCAGAAGACCGTGTGAAAGGTACTAACCAACCCGGAGCCAATTGTTTTTAAAAAGTGTGCTACACCTGCCATATTTGATATGATAAAAATGCTGTGGCTTCCCAAAATCGTGTGGGAGATTGGTGCGAAGTAACGACTATTTCTCAGAAGAAGACCTTGCAACTTGAAGATCAGACATCTCTTGTGCAGATTTTAAGGCCACTTCCTTCTGAAAAAATAAGGCTTTCAGTCTCCTCAAAGCGTCAAAGTTCACATTCGAAATTTTAATCGAGGGCCAAATTGTCGCATCCCTAACTGTACGGGCAGATGGAAAAAGCAATTGTGTATAACATGTTACGACCACAGAAACAGTCACCAGTTATGGTATTCCTGGTTTCGACCCACAGCAACCTGGATCATTCAACATCAAATAGCTCCCATTGGAAAGCAATCTGAATGCTGGACGAATTACAGCAGCTGGAGAACCGTTTAGATAACATGGCAAGTTCGCCTTAGACGCAGCATTGCATGCGCTATGGAGTGCAGCGGTGGCTCCTCCCCACTGCCTCAGAGCCAGCAGCTGAAAAATAAAACAATATTTTATTATTGTTTTATTTTTCGGCTGCTGGCTGAGCCAGCGTGTGCATGGAGGGGCAGGGCAGTTCCATGGGAGGGAGGAGGAATGGAGTGGCATGTGCACTTCTAACCACTCATGTCTGTTTGGCCGGCCGTCTTAGGCTGGCCAAACAGACACGCGCAGTTAGGTTTCTCCAACCCAGCTGTATTGCACAGCCGGGTTGGAGAAACAGCAGAGACTCCCTGTGCCTGAGCGAGCGTTAAACCAGCCCACTCAGGGCGATCCCGGCGCTGCTGTCATCTTTGGTAATGGCATGAAAGCAGCACGGAGATTGCACAAGGAGTCTCTGATGATGTCCTAGTGTCTGCTGGGACCAGGAAGCAGAGGAACACCGAGGCATGAGGCAGCCGGCAGCTTCGGGTAAGTCTTATTTTGTTTTATTATTAAACCCCCCCTGCGCTCCCCCACGCGCCCCCTCCACCCACCACTTTTTGTTTGTGTCAGCTGCCACTGATGGAGTGTAACCTCCCTGCAAACCAGAGAATGGTCTAAAGTGTTCTCGCAGTCTATGCCGCTAAGAAAAACCTCAGTCACACCATTCCTACAACGATAAGTGACAGGTAGGATCCATGCCTCATGTACAAACCCCTCCGCTAGCGCTTTATATCTGCCTACTTGATGAGGCTGCAAGCAGTATTAAAAGCAAAAAGTTGAAATTGACTGAGAAATAAACCAGTGTATCATCCAGTCTGCTGATGGTACCTCTGCAACAGTAAATGGTAATTTTTCTAACTTTTCTTTGTGTAACATAGTGTATGTTGCATCTTTTCTGGCCATGGTGGTCTGTTCCCTTGTTAAATTGTATGGTAAAAGCAAACTAGTGGCATTTATGTGCTTCCATGGAACGCGACTAGTACATAAAGTCTATATAATCCAGCTTAGTAGCATGATAGACCTAAGTGTGATTGCCCATGTTGCAAAAAGGATGTCACTCTGTTTGATGTCAATAACAGACAGCACAATGTTACCCAGAGAATATATCCTTTTGGATAATGTAGTCATACCATTCTCAACCACTGCTAGAGCCTTTTCTAAATTTGCTCTATTAATTTCACGTATTCGCTAAGCAGCTTCCTGCTTTAAAACTTTCCACGCTTCATTATATATTGCATACAGAAAGCGCTTTTGACGTGGCTTCCTTGGACCTAACAAGAAATCCTATAAAGCCATGTCATCAGAAAGGAGAGACAAGTGTTTCACTTCAGCCAACGTTGAATGTGTTAGCCTCTCTAGGCACAGCATTCCGACATTCCATGTTGTTACCACTCCTGAGTGCTGTGTCTGCACATAACATGGGTCTGGCCTATTTATCCTACATCCTTTTGTGTTGTTAAGAAAACGTGCCTGACATCCATTAGTATCTAATGGCCACACTAACCGTCCCTCTGGACTGGAACGTAAAGAATTGTATGTCCCATTTCTTAGCAGGCTGTTGATTGTGTCCTCTGTGTAATTTGTGAATTACTGCCAATTCGCAAAGAATGTAAAAGTAGGAATTTTTGGTGTATTTATATCCTTCATCTTGGCCAGGCTGAGACAGGACATCTGCTGCACAGTTTTATTCAGGAAATTTTTTTGTTTTGGTATGAGGCATGTTCTAAATAAAGCCTCGTTCCCTGAACCTGCCAATCTCTAGTCCAGATATAGATTTCAAATCAATATTGTCTTTCCAAAATTCATTGCCATGTATCGACAGCTTGGAAAGGAAAGATGAAGAATAAACCAACATTGGCCAAGTTTATAATAATAGGACTCTGGGTCTACTAGATTGTGACTAGAAAAATATGCAAACTTCTGTGCAAATGTCTTTGAGCTACCCTATTTTGGTGAAGGGCAATGTTCCCATTGAGTGTAAGTAAATACTGCAAGTGGAGTACTTGCTTTATGTAAATAATGGTGAAAACAAAACATTTCATCATAATTAGATGTACTATCATATATGTCTACACTATTGAATACTGTGTGATGCTGTAAATCAGCAAACATTTCATGTACTGTGTAAATGTCCCAATAATCAGAGATAGTTCCAGGAGTGATGACATCATGTAAGGAAATACTGAAAACATAGGAAACTTGAAAAGTCTCGGTCAGTCCAAATATATCATAAGGTACCTTATCACAATCAATCAGGAACCGAAACAGCTGAAATGTTTACAAGGGAAACATCTCTTTGCACTTTGTGTGATAAATAATGGGGTTTCGAAACCATGTTTACCAGTTCAACAGCAGAGCATTCTGGGAAATAATGTCCATTCAGAAGCTAGAAAAAGACCATCACAAAACCAATCCAAAGGAAAAGCAGTGAATTTGTAATCCAAATGTTTTCCATGGAGGGATAAGGTGTGTCTTTGTGAGCCAAATGTAAAGATCACATGGTCCCCTCTGTGGAGGTGGGTCTGACGAATCCAAAGAGAAGTCATCAAAGTGAACAAAATAGCTGGAGGCTGTTTGTACAAACTTGGGAGGCACGTGGAGCTGTGTAGAACTGGTAGATAGATGATTCTAATGGTGGGATGTTGTAAACACCATCATTGTCTGCTTGTAGAGTTGAACTCTATGTAGTCATACATGACGATTGTATGGTATTTGCGAATGTAACTGGTAGTAGTGACACTTCAGTGTTAGCTGTCCCCACCGGGGGGGGGGGGACTTCATTGCTGGTTAAAGCTTGTAACGAGATTTCCTGTAAGGTAGTGAGAGGAGGCAGGTAACTAGCCAGGAGCTCTCGAGGCCTACTATGTAGAACCGGCCGCATGATGTGATTTGATTAGATCAATATACACAAATCTCTTGTCTTTGCCACCGGCAAGGGGTGGTAAAAGTACAGTTCAGGTGCCTTCAACAGCTAGGACAGACGCTCTATGAGATGGCCTGAACTCCTTCATGTTGATTATTTTCTTCGGTACTAGATCCTTGATCTCTGAAGTCGTTTAGGTCCTGCAAAATATTCAAATGTTCACTGATATCAAAAGGTGTTTCCGCTGCCACTGTACTCGGCTGGCAAGGTCTGAAACCCAAATTTTATCCCCAAACAGGACTTCATAGGGAGTCCGATCACCCAAGGATCTTCTAGGCAGATTGTTTATGTCACATTTAAGGACATAGTCTTTAGCCTGTTTGTAAAGACCTGGCCAACAATAGCGTTGCTGCAGTTGTGAAATTGTAGCCGCCACCCCTGCGTCAGCAGATGCTAGACCCTTGTGTGCTGCTAGGATCAGTTCTAACCTGCGATCTGAATTAGGTATTACTCTATCCCACACTCCGGGAATATGAGCAAATGGAATGTTTTACGCACTTAACTGGTAGTATTTCAGTGGAAATCTTTTGGTAAGATTGTGCCTTTGCGTGCAGTATTGACAGCTGTCATGATGTTTCCATCTATCCTCGTACTTTTTTTTATGGAGTTTTTTATATAGAGCGAACTTGACCCGAGGGTATCGGGTATCAGAGCGCTTTAGACGAGCACCAGTTGCGTTACATGAGGACACATTCATACTTGAACGAGTTATTGTAGTGACTGCACCAGTTTGCACTGTTGCTTTTGTGGCTTCATCAGCCATTGAATTCCCTGCAATGTGTATTCCTACACGTTGGTGGCTCAGTGTGTGTATGACATGAGCCCGTGGTAGACTTCCTTTAAATTTAGCCACTTGTTCCCAAAGCATCTTATGCTTGATTGTGTACCCTTTGTAGTCTCTGAATCCATTCTGGCTTCAGTATTGTAAATACTCAAGTTAAGACTTGACACAATAATATGAATCGCACATCAAGTGTGAGAAACTCAGGATCTGTATTTTCAAGTGCCAGAATTAGAGCTTTCAGTTCAGGCAGCTGTGCTGGTCAATCACCAACTGACTGTGTGTAGGTTTTATGAGGTTGTAATTCTCCACCCTTCATTTTACCCTTTACCGCTGCGCAAGCGGAAGAGTATTGGTGTTTTGTCTCTTCTGCAGGCTGGGCAGAACCATCAGTGTAGATTATAAAATCATACTATTCTAGAGGCATTATTTCGCTAGGCAGAGGATATTAATGTTCATATTCATATTGGAGGTATGCTTGTGTTTGTAGTGTAGAGTGAAAGACATAATCTACATCTGTTGCTGTAAGTGAGTTAGCCCATTTTATCTACCTTGGATGTAAACCTTTTGCTTTGGGAACGCTCACCTTTGTGACAGCCTCTAAGGCTGGAGTGGGAGTCACGACAATTATTAATTTTCCCTGAGCCAATGATCTTTCTTTCACTACAGCTGTCTGTACTGCCATCGGGATTTTTTTCTGTCAGTGCAAAACGCATTTCTACATTTGTATATAGATGCGATTTATATGCAATTGGTATTGCGTCTCCTCCTTTGAATGTGACATGTGTATCCTAATGTAGGGGCGATTACGTGGATCACCAAGTTCGTCTTGGTCACACGTGTGTGTAAGTGTTTTGAAGCTAGCATGTCAGCTGGTACTGAATGTAAAATCTGGGTGTTCAGATGTCGAATGTGTGCTTGAAAAGTCTGGATCAATCAAGTCATAAAATGGTTTTACCTGTTGTGCATAATCTGGTATGTATGTTCTGCCAAATTTAGAAAACCCAATATTGATTGGAGTTTTTTCAAAGTATTTGGAGGTTGTAGAAGCACACACTACTCTAAGAAATGTGTCGCACGACTTTTGCCTTCACTTGACAGTTCGCATCCCAAGAACAAGACACTGAGATAGGCAATCTTTGATTTCTAAAAGTTACATTTGTAGCCCATGTGAGCAAATCCTAGAATTATTCGATCTACTCTGGTCAAGTGTGTTGTTAAGTCATCATTCCTTCATTGACATAGGACAATGCTTCGTCATCAAATTTTTTTAACCGTTCTGTTACATGAGCTGGAAACAGCTTGGAGCTATTCTTATACATTTGGGGCAATCAACAGAATTGCTTTGGAGAGCCTAAAACGCTAAATGCGGTCAAATACCTGCTTTCAGGCACTTTGTTTTGGCAGAAAAACTCATTTGAAATGACTAATGTGCCATTCTATGATGGTTTTGTACAGCAAATGTGTGTGTAGCAGTGTTCAAGTGTCTGTAATCTAAGACTAAATTATATGAATGGTCCGGGTTCATTACTGGAAACAAGGAATTATTCATTGGTGAGGTGCAACTTTCTATTACACCTTGATATTCAAGTTGTATGAGTATATATCTAACTTGTTTTTTGGCCTCATGTTTAATGAGGGATTGTCTTTGTGGTTGTGCATTGGAACTCACACGTACGATGTGGTAAGGGGATCCTTCATCCCAACCCACGTGGTTGTGGTATAATGCTGGAGCTTGTGCTAAGGCCCTATTCTTAGCGTACGTGTGTTTTACAGATTGCGAAATGAGGTTGGGAAAAGCTGGTAAAATTACTGTTTCTCTTAGTGGGCAATCCCTAACAAACTCAGGTGGGCAATCTTTTTCAGGCAAGAGAATGTTGTAGCCGAATGACAACTTCTCCCAAAAGATAACATTGATAGTACATGGTATATCCCTCTCCATCTGGATTTGCAATTCATATAATTGACTTGGCACACACAGTCTCTGGTTCAGTGTTTCATCCTGGACGTAGCCACTTGTTGCTACTGCCGCCGGACACTCCATAAGATTGCGGCATACTCTTGTGACTTGTGCCACGCTGTCCAGCATGGTCAGAGCCCAGTCCCCGTTCAGAAGCAAGTCCTCAATGTCTGTGGCATGCTTGGCTTTAATTCTAGCCACTTTCATCTTATTAAATTGAGGCTTTGACTGCGTAGGTTTGCCTTCCTTTTTTATTATGAAGTCAGGTGAGCGTTGCGAATCCTTCTTTGGTTTCTTGTACTCCTCTGATCTTCCCTCTGATCGTCCTCCTCTCTCCAAGCGTTTTTTGGATGATTCCTGAAAGGAACAAGAAGGATTTGTATCAGTATCCTGATACCTATCAGTCTATTTAATTGAATCACAGTTACGCAAGTTATAGTGCTCCTCATGATGATGGCTCTCATCGCCTCGAAAATGGACTACTTTAATGCCCTATATTTAGGCACCTCCAAATACTTGATAAAAAAACTGCAGTCCCTACAGAACGCTGTAGCAAGAACGTTACTGAAGGTCCCCAAGTTCAAACCAATTTCTCATTTACTTTATGGCCTTCATTGGTTGCCGGTGGAGAAGAGGATCTCCTTTAAGGCTCTATGCCTAATCCACAAGGCCATTTATAGAGCCGGTCCGTCTTTTTTTCAAGATCAATTCTCCTGGTATACATCCAGCAGGAACTTCAGATCAAGCTCTGCGCATATGGTCATGGTCCCAAGAATTAACAGAGAAAAATGGGGTGGAAGAACGCTCGCATACTGCGGTGGGACGATATGGAATTCCCTGCCTCTTGCACTGCGCTCACAACCCATTCTGCAGCAATTCAGGAGGCAGTTGAAGACTTGGCTATTCCTACTCCACTGTGTGACACCTTAGATACCCCCCTGGCTGATGCGCCCCCCCCCCCCGGGTTTGATACGCTTAGCGCTAAGACACCCTCAGGTATTGCGCGCTTTATAAAATGAACTAATTCATTCATTTTACTCCTGTTGAGGAGACCCACCCCGTGTTTTAGTCTTTTCTTTATCTTTCTTATTATCCCACTGTTCTTTAGAAAACTCGGGTGCCTGCTTCGACTTATCCTTTTCAGAAATACCCTTCATTTTTGGTTTATAAGTTCTGGCTCCCAAATTATCTCTACCTATTGATGTATAGGTTTCTTCAATAATTGTAGGTAGTTTACGCTCCTGATTTACCGGAGTAACCTGCTTGAGTTGCTGCCGTATTAGCCAACGCTGCTGCGTCTCCTTGTATTTATATATGCCAAGAGTAAAGTAAACGTACAACAGCTAGGGAATGCAGTCACAAACATCCACCTGAATTGCGGAACACATATTGACAGTATGCATGTAATGCACGTTGTAGAAATAGCCCATTAGCAAAGGCGAGACCCGCTGGTCCTATATATATATATATATATATATATATATAGAGTTCTATTTAAATAAATAGTGGGAGTGTTAAGCGCCAAGGACAGTCGAGCCTCTGATGACGAGCGAACGGCTCAGAAACGCGTCAGGCGAAGAACGACTGAGAGCTGACACCGGCATGCTGATGTGTCTTCTACCCGCTGGATTGCGGTGCCGCTCGAGTGCAGCCTTGCCTGAGGGCATGGTGTTTTACAATTGATACGCGGCAGCCCTGCCGTGGAGGCCTGCACCACCCCGATCTTATGGTGGTCACGGGACTCGGAACCACCGAAGTCTGATGTGAAGCAACATCGAGGGATTAATGGACACAGTATTCTGGGGCCCATTCTGGGCTTTATATTTTTCAGCTGTGGCGCTCCCATTCAGGGAATTAACACTTACTATATATCCCACAATGCAGCGTTCAAACTCATTTGAGTTCTATTTAAATAAATAGTGGGAGTGTTAAGCGCCAAGGACAGTCGAGCCTCTGATGACGAGCGAACGGCTTCGAAACGCGTCAGGCGAAGAACGACTGAGAGCTGACACCGGCATGCTGATGTGTCTTCTACCCGCTGGATTGCGGTGCCGCTTGAGTGCAGCCTTGCCTGAGGGCATGGTGTTTTACAATATATATATATATATATGTCCACAATACCTTACTCCAGTACTGAAAGGAGTCTGCACTCGAGGCGTAAGCTTTGAATCACTTTATTTTCGATGTATGTGTGTATATATATATATATATATATATATATATATACACACACACATGTATGTATGTGTATATATATATATATATATATATATATATATATATAGCTGTACAGCACGATACCTAATTGGAGATCAGCCCAACAAATTCCACCAAACGTCATCATGAATAATCACAGCAACCCTACATAACAGGCACCATCATACATTTTACTACGGAGATGGTGAGTTTTGTGGCCTAGTGCTGTCCTGTGTGGTGTGAAGCCCTACCTCTACCACAGTGGGGGATGGCAAGTCAGAGTCTTGTTGGCGCAGGAAAGAGAGAGAAAGGCCTCCCAAATGTCTTTGGGACGGGATCGTAAGGGCTTTAGCTCCCAATAGCTTGTCACTTGCTCCTGGCAGTATGTAATATCTCGTAACCATAACTTGTACGTAGGACCAGGTTTTCGCCCATAGTGATGGCCACTGGTCTTTTAGCGAGCAGAAGCAGCATGGCAGTGAGGCGCCGGCGGGAAGTGGGTATGTCCAAGACATAATTCAGCAGCCCAACCATTCGGGAGAACGATAGCTGATGGCCGGTAATAGTGTGTATACTCTTGAAGACTTCTTCCCAGAAAGTCACTACTTTCGGACATAGCCATGCCAAGTGAATATAATCAGCAAGTGAAAATCCACAGCACAGACACCCCGGGTCAGGAGCTAACCTGATTGTAAACAGTTGAAGTGGGGCGCGGTATAGCCGATGTAGGAATTTAGAATGTATAAGTCTAGGTTTGTAGTTGGGAGAGAGACGCTCCATCTGTTCACAGCAAAACTTCTACTACTTATTAGTCAGGGGGGAATACAAATCTGCCTCCCAGGCGACACGTGCAGTTAGAACAGTAATCGAAGAGGCAGTCTGCATACTGTTATATAGGCGAATAATGAACTTGCGCGGGGAAGGGGAGGCGTGAATGAGCTCTGGCACGGGCAGAGGAGGTGGAGGATAGGGGAACATGT
Source organism: Calotriton arnoldi (assembly GCA_963921515.1). Taxonomy (NCBI): domain Eukaryota; kingdom Metazoa; phylum Chordata; class Amphibia; order Caudata; family Salamandridae; genus Calotriton; species Calotriton arnoldi. The sequence goes on along the minus strand of CAWUFW010002400.1, from coordinate 1,171,024 downwards.
TATGTATAGTGCGACAGGTGTTTTTGAGCTGATAATAAAGAAGAGTGTCTAGAGGGGTAGGATTAGAATCTGCCTTGAATGGAGTGATGAAACTACCTTCAGGATATAAATCTGAGGAGGTCTTAAGTTGTCTCGCACTCGTCCGCAGCATGGCGCCCCTATTTTGGAGGCGCGGGAAATAGAGGATTATACGCAATGGAGGCAGATGGGGCGTACAAGCACAGCAATCCTGCTTGCCTACACAGCCCCTATCCTGCCAAGCGCAAAAAAGTCACTGTGTCCACTTCCGCTCTTGGTGCTTTATATGGCGTGAATAATGCCGTTTTTAATGGCCAGGGGGCGGCTCTGTCTAATTTGATGGCTGTGTGTGGTTTAAATGGAGTTGGGTGGAGCCAGTTATGCAAAAACAGCTCCTGAGCGCACAAAACATACAGCTCCATATCCGGTACCCCCAGTCCCACCTCCGCCCGAGGCAAAGTAAGGAGATCCCAAGATACTCTGGGCTGTTTGTTCGCCCATATGAGCGAAATCAGGATAGATTTAAGACATTGGAAAAACTGTGCTGTAAGCGGAAGGGAAACGTTTATGAATAGATACAGAAATTTGGGAAGGACAATCATCTTGACAATTGCAATGTGACCTGTAAGAGAAAGAGGCATGGTACTCTGTCCCCCAGCTAATCCATTACACAACTATAATTGGCTCGCCATAGTTCTGCAGGGTCACGGTTTAGCCACACTCCAAGATATCGAATTGGCTTAGAAGCCCACACGAAGGGGTACTCCGTAGAGAAGGGCATTGTCTCATCTGTGAGGGGAAGTAAAACGGACTTTGCCCAGTTGATATGTATACCTGAGTAACCGCCAAATCGCACCACTTCGTGCATGAGCGAAGCCAGATTCTCTAGCGGGTTGTGCACATAAAATGTAATATCGTCGGCATACAACAAGACAACCAGCCCCCTAGTGGTGAAGCCGATATCTTTATTCACGTGGTGTTGTCGAAGCCGTGCCACCAATGGCTCCATTGCAATCACAAAAAGGAGCGGCAACAGCGGGCAACCTTGCCTTGTGCCTCGAGTAAAAGGAAAAGGTTCCGATGTTAAGCCGTCCAACCTAACCCTAGCCATGGGAAGAGTATAGAGGAGCTGTATCTGCTTAATAAATTGTGAACTTAAGCCAAGGCGCACCAACAAGGGAAAAAGATAGGCTCATTCTAGGGAATCAAATGCAATAATGGCATCTAGAAGGGCTGCAGTGGCCAAGATCTGGGGGTCTAGGTGGTGCATCAGGGTGAAGATGGTGCGCAGATTGTGCGTGGTGGAACAGCCTGGGACAAATCCCGATTGATCAGGACGAACGATTAATGATAGGAGTGTCTGTAAGCGGTTACCTAGTATCTTGCCCTAGATTTTATTATCTATGGTAATTCAGGAAAGTGGCCTATAAGAGTCACATAGGTTAGCCTGTTTGTCCAGTTTTAGGAGCAAAATTATGACTGCCTCTCTTAGTGAGGGCGGCAGAGACCCTACAGCTAAAGATTCCTGAAACATTGCCAGAAGATGCTGGCAAAGCAGGGAGGCAAATTCTTTGTACAAATTCTGTGGTCAAGCCATTTAAGCCAGGTGCTTTGTCTGCAGGTAATGAACCAATAATCTGCACTATTTCTTCCGTTGTGATGGGTGAATCTAGATATGCCCGATGACTATGATCAAGCCAGAGTAACTCTATAGTGTCAAAATAGGCAGTAAGCGCTGGCAAGCCATGATGGCGGACGTGTGCTAGGCGCACTCCGCTCAGCCTAAGCAATTATCCTTAATAAATCCTGCCTCTCCGGTCCTATTCTACACCCCAATTGCATCCGGAACGGAGCGCGAGTGAGGGCTATCCTTGAAGCCTTATTCTACGCCTGGGGGCAGTTTGCAAGCGGTGGAGGCGGCGGCGGCCTGGCTCGCGGCCTGACGAGCGTGTGGAGCTGAGGCGGGACCCTGCTGCCGCTGCTGACGGGGCGGAGAGCACCGGTTTCGGGGCCTCCGGGGCCGTGTGCGCCGGCGGCGGAGTGCCTGCGTGGGCCCTTTGCTGCGGAGAGGCCTGGTTGCGGCTGCGGTCATCGGAGCCCGGGATTCCCTGCCCGGTAAGCGGAGATCTCTATTTCCCCACCCCCCACCCCCTGGCAAGTGGCAGCCGTACCGGGCCGCGGGAGGTGTCGCGGGGGTAGGGCTCTGCATCGGAGCTCGGGGGGGGGGGCTCCTTTGGTCCTGGGCCGTTACAGTGATATTTGGCAGCGGTCGCGATCGAGCCTCGGCACCCAGCGGGCATCTTCCTTCCTCTATCTCCCCTCCCCCTCGTTCCTGGGAGCTCGCATCGGCGGCCATCTCGGGTCGCGCGAGCTGGAGGGGGAGAGTATAGCTCCGTGAGCCCATCGCGAGTCAGTGCTGTGAGGTGGGGGGGGCCCTGAAGAGAGTGGTCTGGTGTGTGGGGGGGCCCCCCCCCCGGATTCCAGGTGGGCGCCGCATGGCCGGCGGCGCCTGAGATACCTTGGGGGGTGGCCTCGCATACTGCTGGGAGCGGGGCCGCCGCGTGGGCGCTGGTTGCCGGTTCCTGGCCTCGCTACTCTCTCTCTGCTGATTGGTGGTCCCGTGCTCGGCGGCCAGGTCGGGTCGCGTGGGACGCGCTTGTATATCTCTGTGGCATCAAGGGAGGGCCTGGAGGGCCCGGGCCTGCTTGTTAGTGCCCCGTGGACTATCTGACTTAGGGCGCTTCGCATTTCCCTGTCATCTTGCTGCGCCTCATCTGACAAGGGGACCACTTATGTGCTAAAGGTCTTGGAGGGTGTTCTTTGTGTCTTGGCCCATCAGACATTGCCAGCTATCTACACGGAGGCTTAGCGGTGCCATTGGTGGAGTGACCCGGCGGCTGGCATCGGGGGACCTGGTGCCTGGGGACAGTTGTGGGCCTGTCTATGCTTGTTAGCAACAGTGGAGTTGGCGGCACTAGTGGATTCCAGCGGGTGAGTGCCGCTCATCGGCACTTTCGCATCGGCGGTCGGTCGGGCCGTGCGAGCGCCATTGGGGCCCCTGGCCGGTTGGGGCTCGACGCTGAGCAGGCCCCTACTGCTGTTTGCGTGCCTCGGCCCTCCTGCAGCTCAGTACATACTCCTGATCGGCGGCTGGGTCGGGTCGCGGGAGTCTTGTGAGGGGATCTCTCTCCCCCCCCCCTTTTTTTTTGTCCTGTTCGGGGTCCTCGGATATCTTCTGGGCCTTTGCTGGGAGACCCGGAGACGGACATGACGAGAGACAAGGGGGGTGGCAGCTCGTCCAAGCATGGCCCGATTGATAAATTTACTGGCCCGAGTGCAGCGGCTGTGATGTCTGGGGGACCGCAGGGGACTATGCCGGACAATGCAGCGCTCATGGCCGTCATTACTCAGTCCAGGGACATGTTGGACGCTATAATCGGGGCAGTCGGCTCCGATGTCATTCTCCTGCGGCAAGACCTGCGCAGTGCTGTATCGCGCATAACTGAGGCTGAGACCCGCATATCTGGGGTGGAAGACGATGTTTCTACGCTAAAGAAACAGATGGCCACCATGGAGACCACCCAACGAGGTCTTGCGATGCGGGTGGAGGACGCCGAGGGGCGGGCCAGGCGCAATAATCTCCGCTTTGTTGGGTTCCCGGAGGGCTGTGAAGGGGGAGATATGGAACGGTTCCTCACGCAGTGGCTGGAGGGCTGGCTCCCTCCGGAGTCTATGTCCCGCTGTTTCGTGGTGGAGCGGGCCCACAGGGTGCTTATGCAGAAGCCCCTGCCTGGGGCTCGCCCGAGGCCAGTCATCGCGAAACTCTTGAATTATCATGATTGCGATGCGATACTGAAGCAGGCCCGGATCAAGGAGCCCTTGGTCTATGACAATGCTCGCATCCTCATCTTCCCTGATTACACACGGCTGGTCCAGCAGCAGCGGCAGTCGTTCCTAGCGGCAAAGGCCCGTCTGAGAGACCTTAAGCTTTCATATGCTCTACTATATCCTGCCCGCCTGCGAGTGGTATACTGCTCCCGCACCCATTTCTTTGACTCACCAGAAGAGGTCTTTAAATGGACTGATGAGACGGTGCGGGTGCGGGATCATACGCCGCCCGGAAGGGAGTCCGATTCCTCATCGAGCGGGGCAGCCCGAGGGGGGCCCAGGCTGCAGCAGAGGGGCACCAGAAGATCGCGATCCAGGCGCCGCTCCCAGTCCTGTGGCGCATCGTCCCGGGCTGACTCGGCCCCTGGGCGACAGACTTCGGCGGCCTGATTTGTGAGCCCGCGAGGAGCTGCAGTGAAGTAAATTGCCTTGTTCTGATCGGAGGGGCTCGTTTATGGGCCGGGATCTCTGTTAGACTTTTGCTAGCGGAGAGTGTGCCTATGATACATGGGCTGTAAGTTGGGGATCCATTGGTCGGGGTGGGCCGCATCCTCCCGTTGGGGGTTGTGGGTCATTCCCGCCGCGACAGATGCTTCATCGTTTTTGAGGTATAGGGTGGGGGGTTTGTTGGGTGGGGGTTGTTTCTGTTCTCTGATCGCACTTTCGCTCACTGACTGTAGTTATTCGCACATACACCGCATAGTGCTCCCTATTCCTGCATTTGCTGACATAGCCCCGGATGGCCGGTATATCCACTAGGGAGCAGGTGTCCCCAGGTACGCTTTGTATCATTAGCTGGAATGTGCGAGGAGCCCTAGATAAGATTAAACGTGGGGCCATACTCCAGCAGGCTAAACGGGCCGGTGCAGATGTCCTTATGCTGCAAGAAACGCACCTCATGGGAACGAAGGCCCTCTGTTTTCAACGATATGGGTATCAGCATGTGTTCCATTCCGGTTTTGTGAGGGGATCACGGGGGGGTGGCCATTTTGATACACCGCAGAGTCCCCTATACACACACACCAAGCAGTGGACGGACACTCAGGGGCGATACTTATTCCTCCAAGGCAAGGTCGGGGAGGATCCTTTGGTGCTGGGTAGTGTATATGCTCCCCCCCGCTGCAGTGGAATCTAGGGGAGCGTCTTATGACCCTTTGGGCGGAGGTACCTTATGGTTTATCCGTAGTCGGCGGGGACTGGAACGATGTGATGGATATGGCCAGGGATCGCTGGAGGGTTGGGAGCTCCTTGGTGACGGGGCTTGACTGGGTAGACGTATGGCGTCGCCTCCACAAAGATGATCGGGAATTCACGTATCTCTCTGCGGTCCACGACTCCTATTCCAGAATTGATTACCTCTTTGTTCCCCGAGTGGCGGTGGGTAGGGTGGTGGCGGCGGAGATTCTTCCGCTGGGCCTATCGGACCACTCCCCGGTGGCCCTCACTCTACAAATAGGGCGGATGAAGCAGCCGTTTAGGTGGCGCCTCTCGGTATGGCACCTGCAAAATGATGATTATAGAGAACACATGAGTTGCGCTATCGATCAATACTTGACAGTTAATGTGGGGTCAGTTCCCAGGGCCGAGCTACTATGGGAGGCGATGAAACCTACACAGAGGGGCGGACATTTCCTGGTGTGTAGCGGCACGTAGGGCGCGTAGGGAAGAGCTGCTGCAGGTGGAGGCGGGCATAGAGGGTCTAGAACGTAGGAGCCGGGAGGCGGCCAGGTCAGAAGGCAATTGCTGATAGCTCAACAGAATTATGCCGCACTCCTGATGGATGAGGCCCGCCAAGCCTGGTTGGCGACGCGTAGTAGGGTGTATCAGTGGGGGGATAAATCCAGCAAGATGCTGCATCGACTGTCAAGGAATGTTTCATTCTCAGGCCCTCCCGGGCATCTTGGGCTCGGCAGGCGAACCGCTCACAGGCCCACTGGCCCTAGCTGAGAGCTTTGCCACATATTATGCAGATCTGTACGCCCCTAGAGAATGTTTGCCAGCCGCCACAATAGATAGGTTCCTGGATGATCTTCCGCCCAAGGCTCTGTCGGATGAGGTACGGACACAATTGGAGCTGCCCCTGACGGACGAAGAGTTGGGCACTGCACTGGGAGAGCTTAACTCCGGGAAGGCGCCGGGCCCCAATGCGTTCCCCAGTGAATTTTTTTAAACACTACTTCTTGCAGTTGGGCCCTCAATACCGCTCGGTGGTGGAGGAGACGCGAGAACGGGGCTCTCTTCCTTCAGATTGGAGACATGCGGAAGTGGTTGTCTTTCACAAGCCAGGCAGGCCCCCGGATCAACACGCATCATACCGTCCCATCTCTCTCCTGAACGTGGAGGCTAAAATCCTTTCTAAAGCCCTGGCAAATCGCCTTCTACCCCATATTACTGCCCTGGTCCATTCTGACCAGGCTGGATTCATGCCTCAGAGGGCGACCAGGCATAACATCAGGCGGGCGCATGTGGCAGTGGCGGCCATTCGGCAGCTGGGAGAACCGGCGGCGCTACTATTGGCCGACATGGATAGGGCATTTGACTCCCTTAGCTGGGTGTACTTATTCGCATTACTACATAGACTCAATTTTGGACCGCGATTCCTTTCTTACTTAACTCTCCTATACACCGACCTAACAGCGTCGGTGCGGGTAGCCGGTGCGATCTCATCCACGTTTTCCATCAGGCGGGGCACGAGACAGGGCTGCCCCCTGTCCCCATATTTATTTGCCCTGGCTATGGAGCCTCTGGCTGCATGGGTGCGACTGGATGCGCAGGTACGGGGCTTCGAATGGGCGCAGGGGCTGTCCGACAGGATCGCATTATACGCAGACGATGTCCTCTTCTTCCTTATGAATGTGGACAGGACGGGGCCGCGGTTACTGCGTATTATGCAGATTTTTGGGGAGACATCTGGACTGTATATGAATCCCCGTAAGTCCATGTTGTGGATTCTGGGAGATCGGACAGATGTGGGTTCGTGGGTCTCGTCGGTTCAGTTAGCAACGGGGGGCTGAAATATCTTGGTGTGTTCGTGTCGGACGTGCCCGCTATCTCCTGTGAGCACAACCTGGTTCCGGTGTGGGAACGAGTGCGCGACGATCTTAAGTCCTGGTCCCGTATGCCCCTGTCTATATATGGCAGATCGGCTATATTTAAGATGGTGGCGCTTCCCCGGCTCCAATACCAATTGCAGAACCACCCTTACCAGATATCACCCCGATGGTTCCGACAAGTGAATGCAGCTCTCGGGCAGTTCCTATGGGAGGGGGGGAAAGGTGCGTGTGGCCCTCGGACGTGTTTTTTGTCTACTTATTGCGGGGGGGCTAGCGTCCTCTGACATCTACTCATACTATCAGGCCTCACATCTGCTAATCATAAATGAATGGTGGTATGGCAATAGGGAGGATCCGGCATACGCGGTCGAGCGACGACTTATGGGAGACTGCTCGCTACACACGATCCTGTATTCAGCGCCGCTGCAGGGCTCGCTGCCGTCGGCAACAAGGGTTGTGTTTCAGGTCTGGAGGCAGGCGCTGCGAAGGATGGGGTGGTGGAATACACTGACTCGGGAAACTCCCCTTTGGAATAACGGGCGTTTGCCGCATCTGGCGGCCCTGCAGGGATTCCGGGGGTGGGATAACATAGGCATCTCGGTCTTGGGTGATGTTATGAGGGGATTGGCACTCAAATCCTTCCAGGACCTTCAGAAAGAATTTCACATGCCGCAGTCCCAATTCTATCGGTACCTTCAATTTCGGCACGCTCTGTCCCCTAGCCTAGACGGTTTGGAGTCTTTGCCGGAGTTCAGCCCACTGGAGGCAAAGGTTTTTATGGGAGACCTCCAGGAACGCAAAATCTTCAAGATCTAACAATCCCTAGTTACCCATTGCTCCCCCACGCTACAGAAACTCAGGGGTGATTGGGAGGGCGATGTGGGTCCGTTGGATGAAGAAGACTGGACGGAGGCCTTAGCTGCTCCGCGGGGGGCGGCCATAGCAGTACGACTTCGCCTCGTCCAGTTTAAGTATCTACATAGGGCCTACTTTACACGGGTGCGTTTGTGGTGGGCGGGGTTGATTGCTTCTCCTGTGTGCCTTCGATGCAATCGGGAGGAGGGTACACTCATACACACTGTCTGGCACTGTCTCTCCTTAGATCGTTTCTGGAGGGGGGTTTTCACCTGTTTATCAGAGGTACTGGGTTGGGATCTCCCCCACTCGCCGAGGCTTGCTCTGCTACATATCATGGAGGGGATAGGAGGTAACATCTATAAACGACATCTAATGCAATTGGGCTTTACCCTGGCGAAAAGGGACATAGCTAGGGCGTGGAAGGCACCGAGGCCCCCTTCAGTAGCTGCGTGGAAGAATGGCCTAGACTTCTGTATGGGCCTGGAGAAACCCATCTTCATTGCCAGGGGGTGTCCGCACAAACACTTCAAAATTTGGAAACGGTGGGCAGACTATCGAGGACTGCTGTTGGAGCCGGTCTCGGTGGCAGGAGATCACCCTCTGAGGTGATTCTTACTTTAATGATGGAAACGGGGGGAACCATGCGGCGGGATATCCTGATGGGCAGACCTTTTGTTTTATCCTAATGATTCGGTCAGACTGTGGGTGTATGGTGCGATCGGGGGGAGAGGGGCGGGGGGGAGTTAGATTTTATTTGTATTGCTTTTCTACCTCCTGTATTCTAAATTGCAAATGTCAAAGTCAATATAATATGATCTGATTGTGCAGATGTCTCTGGGGTACAGAGCCCTGCAATATATGTGTAACTTGACAAATAAAATCTGTTTTCAAACAAACAAAAAATAGGCAGTAAGCTCAGCTGGTCCCTGCACCAGTGTGGTATCCTATAGACGGGATTAAAAAGAACTCATTGTTTGAAGTAAATCTGATGGGGAGGAAACAGGGTTGGATTTTGCATCCAACAGTTCAGTCATAAAGGTGGAGGCGTGCAGTCTGCGGAGCATTCCCGCTAGTGTCTTACCTGGGCGGTCACCCTCGCTGTATCGACGGGCTTGTACGCCGCAGCTCAAATAGTGGACCTCCCTATTCACCTCCTCCTGATATTCAGACAGTTCCTCCCGAATATGAGCCAGTGTGGTGGGGTTATTGGTGCGGAAATATTCAGACTCCTGCATGCGTAAGTCTGTCTCAAGCTGGGTTAGCCGGCTATGAATGGCCCTCCAGACCCTAGATTATCTAGATATATAGGGCCCTCGGATGACCACCTTGAAGGCCTCCCAAAGAGTAGAGTGCGAGTCGATAGAGCCCACGTTGTTTGCAAACAAATCCACAATGGCTTTGCAGATTTTTTACCGGAACACCACGTCACGTTCATTAGGAGGTAAGTGGTGGGCAAACGCGTGAGGCGGTGCCTGGGGAAGCTGCATCTGCAGCAGAACAGGGGCATGGCATGGTCCGACAGAGTGCGGGGTAGGTGAGCCACCCTAGTGATCCACGTCTAAACGTCTCTGGATGTTAATCAAAAATCAATCCTAGACCAGGCATTAAGGTGCGTAGATACACAGGTGCCCTCCCGGGTGTCCCTATGCGTGAGCCTTCAAAAGTCACTGAGACAGTTATCAAGAATAAGTGTTTGTGCAGCGTTAGGGTGTGAACGCCTGGAGGTTCCAAAGCGGTCAAGCATGTCATCAAGAGCAACATTGAAATCCCCACCCCCATATCAACGCCCGTGGGCCAAGATGGGAGAGTAATCTCCAAATTTCAGAAAAGAACAGGGGGTCATCGGCATTGGGTCCATAGATGGTGGCTAAAATCACTGGGTGCGTGTATAATTGCCCAGCTAAAATAACATATCGCCCTTCGCTATCAATGAGGGGGTGTTATAATTGCCAAGGAAGCCCCTTTCGAAGCAGAACAGCAACACCCCAGGCGTAGTTGGAATATGTGGAGGTATGTATTTTACTGCACCTGCGGTAAATCAGCCCCAAATGTGATGAGCTCACTAGATGTGTCTCTTGTAAGAAACAGATATCTACTTTATGTCTAATGAGGTAGGCATGTACTAGAGGCGCCTATCTGCTATTGTTAAGACCACGTATATTCCAAGTAACGCAGGTGGTGGTGGTCATGTTGGCGCTAAATTGAGGGTAGGGAGCTGAATTGGTCACTTCAATGTGACATGTATGGTGCATGCAAATGAAACTGGGTTGGTGTATTGTGACTGAGTCCCTAATATAGACATATAGCACAACAGGAACAAACATCCCCCACCTCCCCCCTCCCACTCCAGCCCGTGAACTTGGTTGAGAATACCCCTCCCTTAGCCCTCCCTCCCAAGACAGCCCCAACTTAGTAATTTGAGTAGGAAACATCCCTAAAGGCAGAGAGCAACCGGGTGAACGGCAGGGTGGCCGAGCCATCAATATTAAGGGCAACAAAAATGGGATCCAGAGAAATTACATAGTTAAGTACGCTTAAGCAGGGCACTTTGGACTAAACTGCGAAATAGGCAATGATTCAATGCAGATCTTGAGAGCTGGGGTGTGCGCCACCAGCTAGATATGACCAATGAAATTCATAACAAGAAAACATCAGTCATTATCACTTAGTGAGTTTTTGTCCGCTGCACTTGGTGAAGTGTGAGGGGAGCGTGGATCTTTAGTGACATGTTTGGCAAATTTCAGTGCAGATTTGGAATCCTGGAAGAAATGTTGCCTGCCCTCCCAAGCGACTTTCAATTTGACAGGATAGATCTTTGCATGAGGAATTTCCTCCTTCTGAAGGATATATTTGGCTGCCAGAAATTCGCGGCGGGCAGCCTGCACTGACACTGTGAAGTCTGGATAGAATGATAAGTTGGACCCTTGGTATTGAATCAAACCCCGTTCCCGTGCAGGACGCAGGACCGCATCGCGATCCCGGTAGTTCAGGAGGCGTGCCACAATGGGACAGGCCTGGGCACAAGGAGGTGGTCTGGGTTCAAGTGGGCAACGTGCACGTTCCTCAATGAAGACAGTGGAAAGGTCGTCTCACAGATCCCGTAGCATATTCTCAACGTAGTCTTCCATTTTAGTGATTTCTGTAGATTCCGGCACATCCGTGATTCGGAGATTGTTGTGCCTGGAACGCGCCTCAAGGTCCTCATTTTTGGCCTTTATAACTGCTAGCACTTTATCCATCTTCAGTAATTTCTGACTTGATTCTGCCTATGCATCAACTGCGTCTGGAACGCGGTTCTCCAAATGGTCGAGCAGACCATGTTCCTGTTTGTCGACTCTGTGTTTAACTTGATATAGGCGGCTTGTGAGGATGTCAAACTTTGTGTCAATTGTCTTCAGGCTGCAGTGCACCTCCACCAGGATCTCTGTTATGTCGATCCTCTGCAGGGTGCGCCTGGTGAGGCGTCTGCCTTCAAACTGCAGCTTTGTTTGCTTTGTGTCATATTTCCCCATATCGTGTGGTTCCGGCGGTGCAAGTTGGTGTATAAGTAGGTCAGAGCGTATATACGAGAGACAGTCACGATATACAACAGCAGTAACCAGGATGGATCGAGCAGTTGAGACAGGAGGGCATTAAGCAATTTGTTTAATGCCCTGCTACACCCTTAAGCACCATCACAACCAGGGGGCAGAGGTGGACCTCGCTATGATATGTCCCAAGAGGGGTCGCACGATAACCTGTATGATCTGCAGCAAAACCAGGTCTGTCTCTCCCAGGAGGAGATAGACAGCCACAGATATCACCCTAAAAGTTCACTAGACCCACTGCATTGAAGACACTGGGTAAATGGTAAATGGGTGCGATATCATGAGCGATCTAAGAGGTAGACTGTGCTCATCGGTCACCTCAGATTTCCAACACAACCGCAGCTCGCCGACCAGACCTCCGCGTCCCATGCCCAAGCCGCCGGGCTACAGTGAGCAACCCAGTCACCTCCAGATGGCTGGGATCACGGCCGCAGGCACAGACTCCCAACAAGCAGCAGGCAGCCACCGCAGACACAGAGGGCCACCGCTGCACTCCTGGGCACCGCTCGTGCAGTCTAAAGCAGTGGGAGGGGGGCCCACCCTACCAATGCGGGCAACGTCCCATCAGTTGCACTGGCACCCGCTGGCCCAGCCAGCCCAATCATCGCCTCAAAGGGAACAAAGGCGTTGCCCCCTCCTGGGAGCAGGGTGCCAGCTGGTAATCCACGGCCTTACTCCGAGCCCAGCAGCAATCCCAGCAGTGGCCACGGGCTCTTCCAGTTTGGTCTGCCGCCCGCGGCTCACAGATGTCAGCGGCGGCCTCTGATGGGCAGCTCGGCCACACGGGACCAAGCAGATGAGGGTCTGGACGTATGTCTCGGCGTCACCGCTAGCCAGCCAATGGCCTGCCTCCTCCTACCCCACAGCAACACAAGGTTGCGGCTCAGCCCAGCAGGGCAGGCCCAGTCAGGCCAGCAGTAGGCCCTTGCTCACAAAGCCTCTGATTCGGCTCACCTAGGCCAGCAGCAGCTGCCAAAATACCCTTTCAATGTATGCAGGTAGCTTGGACTCCAATTTTCAATCAGTGATCGGGTGATCAGCCCATAGGTAGCTGGATTATGTTCGGATTATAGGCTCGGCCCGCAGAGCCTCTCTAAAGGGAGTCCATTACACAGCCCGGTCAAGCTCGTGCCCCCCTTTATATTACTTAGTATGATTGAGGATACTTCAGCAAAGTTGCCCATCAATTTCCTCCCCAAATCCGGGGCAACGACTCCTCCGTACTTATTCTGAATCTGTTTAAGCACCTCAGGCAAAACAGCTAATGATGGTGTACCATGCATTCTGGTATAGACTGCAGCAAACACTGCCCCAAGTGGCGCAGACTTCCACCGGGGAAGCCATCCCCATTGGCAGGCATATTGTGAGAATTCTTTTAATGTGGTAAATCAAGGGGAGTGCCTCCTTTTAGGAGCAAGGGCCCTCACATACCCCGTGGGGTGTCATACCCCATCATCAGGCTGCTCCTCGTTGGGCTGGCACTGCAATGCTCATAGTAGATACCCACTCTGGCCCCATTGTTAAAGGAAAGTCATTTATTATTTTCCCAGTACACCTGCTTGCTGAGATCCCTTGCTTTTACTCTTTAATCTTGATGCACGTTTTCTTTAAAGGTGCATTGGCTTGAAATGCCCCATAACTGAGACTATGAAATGACAGTTTTCGACTGCCCTGCCGCCAGTGATTATTTCTAAAGCTTTCCCTTTTAAAAAGAGTATCAACATAAGAGCATCCTCTCCTGTAACCTTTGATAAAAAAATTTGAAAAGAATAGACATAGATGGTGACTGGATAGCCAATGGCTGACTGCTACTGTAGCTGAATGTATAGCTAAACAATGGTTAGTGGTTGGGTGAGTACAGACTATGACTCAGAAAGAGACACTACTTATATGCATCTTCTTCTTTGTCAGGAGTTTGTCACTGAATGTCTCTGCCTATGTGTAGTATCTTATGATACAGAGAGAAAACTATAGACCTCATTTAGAGTTAGTAGAGCAGGAACTCTGCTATAAATTGGCGCAGCTCCCACAAAACTCAATGTTCTCCTACCTGATATAGAGTTGGGGGAACTGACAGGTTTCTGACTGCAGAGCCTCAGTTGGCTTCACTGTTGAAAACCCTTGACCCAGTGGCCCATCTGCCACAGAGCCATTAGGTCACAGTGGTGGTAGCTCTACTTATATTAAGCCTGTGTCCAGCAGGCAAGACCTGGCAGACTCAGACCCCCATGTGCAGGGAGAAAACTCTGGGCATTAGGGCCGTTGTCTCTTAATTATTCCCAGACTTTCACTTTGAGAGTGAGTTTGTACATAGCAAAAAAAACACAGTGTGGATCAGTCCCAAACTACATGGTAGCCCACTCCGCATCAAGCTATGCCTAAGGTACATCCATCATCATCATCAGGTATGGTGGAAAACCATTCCCCGACTCGGCGATCTACCTGTTAGGGTCTGAATTGACTACCTTTGTCTTTTTAAGCTTTCTTCTGACCGGTCTATCTATCTGAAGGTACATTTTATTTCTGTTTTTGTTTCTGAGAACAGTCATTGAGCATTTTAGATAAAGGTCTGAGAGATGAATTAGATCATTGAAAAGCCTTTAATGTTCCTTTTTTTAAATGGATATCTTGAAAGAAAGTGATTAGACATTCAACACAGCCTCATATAGAAGTCCTTAAGGCAGTCGGATCTCTCCCGGAGTGCCGCCTGTTCTGTAGTACACCGGCAGTTGAGAGACATTTAATTTTTGGGCTGCATGTAATAGAATGCCTGTTCATTTTGCATAGACGTTTGATTTTTATTCTAGTGAAAATCCGTAAAGCATTATTTTATGGTAGGAACACCCATGTAATAAACATTGACCTTTGCCAACACGGTTTTGAAGCCATCTCCAATTACTTTCAATATAACCATCATTCATGAGGTTTACCCATCTACTAACACCACAGTTCAAGTGAAGGAAAAAGGAGAAAGCAGGGGGAAAATAGTAAAAAGGTATAAACAGTAACTGCAGTAAATCATACATCACCCTGCCAGCATTTCCTCCTTGAGCAGGACTTCAATCCACTCCCTAAACAGTCACTCGACACTTTATCCCTAGAGCTACCACTATTTAAACAACAACATTACTCAGCCTCACCATTCTGCAGCCTCTATAGAGAGGGTCTCTTAAAAGGTTTTGTCTGAATTGACATGCAAGAAACGACACTGGCTTCTTCTAAAGTTTTCAGCCATGCAGGAAAACCTAGTGACATCTCCTCTTGTCACCATATTATTATTTATTTCCAGAGGGGAAAGAACTCAGGTCCTGAAAGAGCAGGACTCAGTCCCTCCTCCGCTCGATCCAGGAGCATGAACCCAAAGCCTGGAATAAGGTTTCTCTCACGGATCTAAATAAATCTTTAGATGAGTCGAAACCCCTACTGGTTGGATTTCCCGGACGTTGGTCAGGGAGAGAGCTACTTGCAAAAAGCTTGAGAGAGTATGGCAGGGCCACTACTTATAAAAGGATAAAGTCAATTACTCAACTTGTATCATAAGAACATAAAAGCAGCACGTAGCTCCTTCTATACTCAAAATATTAGAGAGGCCGCCAACGATGGCAAGGATTTTTTTTTTAATTGGCTTCAAGTTTGTCGACCCTAAAGCAAAGGCCACTCTTCCAGTGCCTAATCAGGCTATTTGCAGCACAAGGCTAAGTGAATGTTTTAAAGATAAGATTCTCAAAATTCAAGCCAATATGTGAAGTCCGAATTCATCGTCTTTTGTCACATTAGGTAGCAATATTTCAGGGCCTTCAGCAGAAAACAAGCTGCCATGCTTTGTACCCCCTAAATTAGAGGACAGAAAGGAGCAGTTAACACTGTGTAAGTCAGGCTCACCGGAAAACCCATTCCCCCTGCAAACTTTGGCGACGGTTACAGACCATATTGCCCTTTCTGATGAGGAGTAGTTTTCTGTCTCACCTCACTCATGTATTATTCCTAATGCCTGGAAGAGAGCAAATGTGATTCCCCTTAAAAAGGTGAATGCAGACCCAGAAGTACCAGCTAATTTTCAACCGGTTTCACCACTCCCCACAGCTGCTGAAATCTTGGAAAAGTGTGTGAACCACCAGCTCTATACATTTTTGGGCGATATTAAGCTGCTACACCATTCTCAGTCTGGCTTTCGGAACTCGACACAGCACAGAGACAGCATTGCTTGAAACACCTGAAGCGATTAGGTTGAGTTTGGACGCCGGTCTCAATATGGCATTGGTGCTGTTGGACCTGTCAGCAGCATTTGACATTGTGGACCTCAGCATTCTGCTAAAGATACTAGAACATCTTTGTGTGGCAGACACCGCAATTAACTGGCTGGGATCATTTCTCGGGGAGAGAGAGCAGGTAGTATGGATGAAGTCATATTCGTCTAAAGCTAAGCAGTTGAGATGGGGGGTATCGCAGGGCTCCCCTTATCTCCCTGGTGGAATCGTTCAGCATTAAGATTATTTCCTATGCAGATGATTCTCAACTCCTATAAACCTATGAAGGAGATTCAGTCAAGGCCATGGAAACTTTTGCTCGATGTCTAAATGCGCTTCTTGAGTGGCTTAGACTGAACAGACTTCAGTGCAACACCAAGAAGACTGAGATCCTGTTGTTTGGGCCTGATCCTCTTCCAGGATGGAGGGGGGCTTGGAGGAGCAATGTTGCACTGCTTCCGCCCCCCTCCACTCCTCCCCCCACGGAGGTGGCTAGAAGTCTGGGCGTCCTGTTCGACTCAAATCTATCATTTAAAGCCCAGGTCTCTGCAGTGGTGAAATCCTGTCTTTGGATTCTTTGCTTCCTTTGGAATTTTTTGTACCCGATACCTCAGGAAGCACAGTTCACAGTGGTTAGGGAGCTGATTTCGTCCCGGTTGAATTATGTCAATGTCCTGTACCTGGGCATTTCGGATGATCTAATCCAGCGCTTACAAGTTGTGCTAAATACGGCGGTCCGTTTACTGCATAGACTTCCAAGGCATTCACATGTATTGGCTTTTTGCAAGAAGCTTCATTGGCTCCCAGTGTGCAAGCGAGTGCTGTTCAAGGCACTAACTCTGACACATCAAGCCTTGCATGACAATGTTCAGTTGTATCTGAATGAAAGGATTAAAGGTTACAATCCTGTGAGATTGCTTAGCTCTAGTCAGGCAGGGCTATTGATGGTGCCCCGCTTTAACAGACAATGCGGAGGGAGCTCTTCGTTCATGGTCGGGCTACGAGCCTGTGGAACCAGTTGCTGAGACATTTGAGACTAATGTATGGGGAGGGCAGTTTTAAGAATGCTTTGAAACCCTATCTTTTAAGCAACTCAGGATTGCAGGACTCTGGTTAAGTTGTGTCTTCAGTCTGCCAGCGGATACTGATGTGCAAGCACCAGGACACTCCTGGAGTAGCTATGTGCAGTACAAATAGTCATCATTCATTCATTTATTCAAGTTTGGTATCCAGCAATGTCATACACTCAGTCGCTTAGTCCCTAAGCACAACCATGCTTGCTTAAAAAGTGCAGACCTCCAGAGATCGAATTAACAAGCTATATTAATAATAGTCTTCCTGCTTTTCTTACCTGGAGGTGTTGATGATGAATCAGATGAAATGCAGAGACTGACTGCATAGAACACTATAACGCACTTTCCTGAGTGCAGGGATAGCTTTGACTGGGGCAGGAATAGCTTTGACTATTTAGGGAAGTACAATAGATATTTGTGGGCTTCAATGTAAATATTAAAGTTGGTTTCCTTAAGAACAAATAATAAGATCCACCCTTTTATTGTAAATGAAGGTCTCCTGGTGTCCAGCTAGAACAGTGCATCAGTGGACGTATTAAGTAACTGCTCTTTGGGTTCTACTGTGGAATCTCATGCTTCACTCATTTTGGTCACGTGTGACCTACGTAAGCCATATGCTAAACAAAAGGTTCTGAACTTACATTTCCGCAGTAAAAACTCTATTTGACTCTCACTTCGGTGATGAAGTGGCATAATCGGAGTCATAAGCGTATGACACCAATACCAGCATAAAAGAGAATTTAGAGAGAACAAATGCCACTAGCATGTAGCTTATATCAGAAAGCCTTCATATCCATCCAAGAAATTACTCTGTAATTCCAATGTTAGCTCCTCTGGCAGTGGGAAAGATTTCAAATCAACTATAAAAGAAGCAGTTGAGGCTCACGACTGGATCTTGGAACATTTCACCCATAAAATTCCAACAGTACAAACTGGAGGACCTGACTCCAGAATTTTGCCTCCTGCAACAAAATAGTTAAGAAAGAACATCCATTCCTTTATTTCAGACTATGAAAAAAGACCAGTCAAGTAATAGAGTCCCATCTCAATCCTAAAAAGAACACAGAAGTGGGTAAGGCCCTAAATGGAGAATGTCTATCCTCTACAGCTAATTGTTTTAAACTTTACAGTCCAGTCATAAGATCTGAAATAGTCCTGCCTGTGTGTGGGTTCCCGGAGAACTTTTCCGAACTATATTTATATATTAAATACTGGCAGTCGCCATCTCTGTAGTTATAGTTAGGACAGAGTTTCCATAGCAATAGTTTTTTTGTTTTGCTAATAACATTACCTCTGGCCCCGGAGGCACAGCGGGGGCTCCATCGGGTTCCTCGCAAGCAGCTCCAGTACCCCCCCACCCCCAGGTCAGGTAGTGGATCTGTACCAATGTCGGTAGCGCCACTGCGACCCTCATCGGCCCTCTCACGAGCCTCTTGATGCTGGCGGCGCACACCGGCAGTGCCTGCCCCATTCTTATCCCCAACAACTCAGAGCCGGAGCAGTGATGGCTGAACCTGCCAGCAACTGGCCTCCGATAGCATCCTTGGGTCCTAGGTCGGTTCCTTAGTCTAATTTTGAAGGGCTAGGAGTGGAGGAAGATTGGGAGATGTTGCTGGACCCTTTACAAGACCAGCCTGAACACGAAATAGACTAGTATGAGGAATTGGGTGAGGCCAGTGGACTGGATACCTCTCCAGATTCTGGCCTGCTTTCTCCCCACTGTGGCTATGGAGGGGGTAGCTTCATATGCCATGGTTGTGAAAAGGGCAGCTGAGGTCATGGACCTTCAGCTCCCTTCGGTGGAAGTCAAGATAAACATCTTGAAAGAGGTCCTGCTGCCGGGTGTCTCCTCCTCAGAACCCCTCCTGCCCTTTAATGAGGCCTTGACTGATGTCCTTCTGGGAACCTGGTCCAAGCCCAGCACATGGACTCCTGTGAATAGGACAATCGCCAGCTTCCATCGCCCTGCACCGGGTGGGCCAAATTTCCTCACCAACCTCCCTAACCCGAGAGCTTGTTTGTTCAAGCCTCTACCTCACAAGGTGCGTTCCCTTCTGCAACCCGGACAGGGAATCCAAGTGGCTGGATAGCTGGGGTAAGAAATGTTTTTCTTCTGCCAGCCTTGCATTGCGGTTGGTGAACACTGTATGCCTATTGGGCCGTTACAGTTGCGCAAGTGCTGCCACAGATCCCAAGCAGTATCAGACGGGAGAGATGCAGCAAAGTTTGCCATTCGTTGTGGGCTTGACACAACTGACTCGCTGGGCAGAGTGATGTCATCGACGATGGCTGTTCGACGCCATGCCTGGCTGATAACTTCTGGCTTCTCTGCGGATGTCCAGGCTTCCCTCATGGACATGCCCTTTGATGGCACCCGTCTCTTCGGAGACAAAGCAGACATGGCCCTGGAGCGCTTTAAAGACTCATAGGCTATTACCAAGTCCTTGGGTCTCTCAGTGGCGACGCGTCCTCATCTGCTTTTTGCCCCTTTCGTGGCTACGGAAGGGGCTTTCAGCCGCGCCAGCCATACTCCAGCCACAAGGCAGTGCAAGTTCTGCAACCTCTGCACGGCCATTGCTGTGGCTCGTTCCGACCCTGAGGGTTGGGTGGCCAGAGGTCGGGTCAGTCCACCACCCCTCTCCCCCCTCAGCCTCCAAACCCTCCTAGTCCGGCCCTTCAAGATCATGGGCGGCCAGTTGGTGGCAGGTTCAGCCATCACCTCCACCACTGGCAAAACGTCACGTCGGACAGGTGGCTTCTTTAGATAGTCCGATGGGGCTACTCCCTCCCCTTTGAGACTACCCCTCCCTCTAAACCTCCAACTTACGACCGGCTGACAGAGGATCACCTGACTTTGCTCCAGGAGGAAGTCATGACTCTTGGCCAAGGGAGCCATAGAGAGGATTCCAGAGCCAGAAGTAGCTGTGGTTGTTATTCCCTGTTCTTTCTGGTCCTAAAGAAGGAAAAGGGCCTGCGCCCTATCCTAGATCTCAACTGCTTCCTCAAAAAGGAAAAGTTCAAGATGCTCACTCTGGCTCAGGTCTTGTCTACCCTAGACCCAGGAGACTTGCAGGATGCCGATTTTCACATTCCCATCCTGCCGGCTCATCGGTGCTACCTGCGGATTATGGTAGGCCACGAGCACTTTCAGTTCACAGTGCTCCCCTTTGTCCTTACCAGCGCCTCTCGGGTGTTCACAAAGGTGATGGCGGTGGTCACCGCTCATCTGCGCAGATCAGGGGTGCCAGTCTTCCCCTATCTCAACGACTGCTTATTGAAGCCGAGCCCCCCCCCCCCAGGCTGTTGTCTCCCACATTCGCTGGGGTTCACTATCAACGTGCCGAAGTCACACCTGTCTCTCTCTCAGACAATCCCTTTCATTAGAGCTGTTCCGGAAACAGTGCAGTTTCGAACCTGTCCTTCCGAGTGGCGAGTCCAGGATATTCAGGCTACGATACCGATGTTTCAGGCTCGATCCTGGATTTCAGTGAGAATGCCTCTGAGGCTGCTGGGCCTCATGGCCTTCTGCATCCTGCTTGTAACACATGCCAGATGCCATATGCAGGCTCTGCAGTGGGTCCTAAAGTTCCAGTGGGTGCAGCATCAGGGAAATCTTTCGACACAGTCCAGATCTCGAAGGGAACTTCACAGGACCTGTAGTGTGGCTGACCAACCATGATTGGGTCAGAAGCAGACCCCTCTTCATTCCTCAACCAGATCACACAGTAGTAACAGATGCGTCACTCCTGGGATCGGGTGATCATCTGGGAGAGGTGGAGATCAGAGGACTCTGGTCTCTGGCGGAATCCAGACTCCACATCAACTTGCTGGAGCTCAGAGCAGTTCATTTGACATTGAAAGCCTTCCTTCCATCAAGGGAAAGCTTGTGCAAGTATTCACGGACAACACCACTGCCATGTGGTACTACAACTAACGGCGATTGGGGTCGTGGACCCTTTGTCAACAGGCCCTGCATCTCTGGACCTGGCTGGAACGGCAGGGCATATCCCTGGTGGCTCAACACCTGGCAGGTTCTCTGAACGCCAAACTAACTCAGCCGTCGATGCCCAGCGAATCACGAATAACGTCTCCATCTGGAGGTGGCGCCAGGTCTCTTTTAGCAGTGGGGAGAGTCTTGGTTAGATCTGTTTGCCTCTGCAGAGAATGCGCAATGTCAGCAGTTTTGCACGCTGGAGTTTCCAAGGCAGCTCTCGCTCATGGACGCTTTTCGTCTGGAGTGGAGCTCAGGCCTCCTGTACGCCTTTCTGCCCATACCACTCCCACCCAGAGTGCTCAAAAAGATCAGGAGCAACCAGGACCAAGTCATTCTTGTGGCTCTGGACTGGGCATGGAGAGTCTGGTATCCCGAGCTTCTCCAATTGAGCATCGATCCTCCGATCAGGCTGCCCCTTCGGGAGGATCTTCTGTTGCAGCAGAAGGGAGGGTCCTCCACCCAAACCTGTCAACTCTACACCTTCTTGTGTGGAGATTGAGCGGCAGCAGTTGATAGCATTCGACCTTCCTCCGGAAGTTTGCAATGTTATTTTGGTGACCAGGCGACACCCACTAAGTCTGTGTACAGCTGCCGGTGGAACAAATTTGTAAAATATTGTACAGAAAGACCTATTGATCCTCTTTCTGCACCCCTCTCTCAAGTCTTACTTTTTATTCTGACCCTTGCCCAGCAGGGCTCTGCATTGGTCACTCGTAAAGGGTACCTTTCGGCCTCGTCTGCCTTTTTGAGGCTGCCAGACCAACACTCTTTATTTATACCCCCTATTGTAAATTGATTTCTCATGGGGCTTGTACATATGTTTCCACCTGCCCCTTTCATCATGCCTCAGTGGGACTTTAATTTGGTTCTCACCTTCCTGATGTATGCTCCGTTCGAACCTCTGCACAACCGCCCTCCTCCGGCTTCTTACCATCAAAACAGCCTTTTTAGTGGCAATAACTTCTGCCAGGAGGGTTAGCGAATTGTAGCCGCTGTCATATACGCCTCCTTACCTGACCATCTTCCCTGATAAGTTGGTGCTTTGCACTAGGGCCTCTTTCTTACCGAAAGTGGTAACACCATTCAGTGTGGGCAATCTGTCACTTAGCCCACTTTCTACGCTCCTTTGCACCCCTCTAAAGATGTGGAGCGACTCCACCGTCTGGACGCAAAAAGAGCATTGTCGTTCTACCTTGACTACACAAAAGAGTTCTGGGTGGACGACCAACTATTCGTGAGGTACGTGGGAACGAAGAAGAGTCGTGCGGTGCAGGAATGGACGATCTCTTGATGGGTCGTCCTTTACCTAAAAATCTGCTATGCTCTGGCCAAAAAGCAGCCTCCTGAAGGCTTAAGGATTCATTGTACCAGAGCTAAGGCTGCTACCATGGCATTGCATCATGGAGTCCCAGTCCTCGACATTGGTCAGGCAGGAACGTGGGCCTCACTGCACAGTCTGGACTGGACAGTCAAGTCCGCAGGGACAACCTTTTTGGCTGCTGTGTCGTGCAGGACTTCTTGGTCTAAACTTGTCCGCAGTCCCTCCTCTGGAGATGGTACTGCTTGGGTATCTATTCAAAGGTAAGGAATCTGCGGCTAGATGTCTCTATCAGATTGACAGTTTACTTATCTTCGGTAACGCCTTATCTGGTAGAGACATGATCTAGGACAGGTTGTTAGGGTCAGGGTGTTCTCTTTCATGGCCCTAATTGTTCAAACACACCAATGTCAGTACACTTCATGGCTCCGCGCTCCTGCTGTGGAAAGTTGTGAAAAGTAACTGACGTCAGCATGCCAAAGTGGCGCCTATATAGCAGTGCTTAAATTGTAAAATAAGAAGTGCAGGTGCTCAAATGTTTTCTTAGGAGGCCACTACCCACTTTCCTGGCTCCCCCCACATCCTCCATTGGCTCCACCCACTTCCACCATTGGCTCCAGTGACATGTACCCCATAAATAATTCTCACTTAGCCCCTGTCTCAGATCTAACACCATGCACCTACAGCCTCTTGCTTACACGCTGTTTAGTCAGGCTATAATTGTGCTCATTATTCTGGCTGTGCTGTTTATGATTACTTTTAGTCCACATCCTATGCATTATTGATCTGCAAACACTGAACCAATGATAATGCTTTACAGTGTTCCTAAAGAGTTGTAATACCACTTTCAGTGTGGCAATGCAAAAAACACGTGTTGATGTAAACACGTCATCAAGACCTGCTAGAAAGTTTTTTTCTGAGCAGCAGCAATAGTCAAAGGCATCTAAAAAAATCACACAATGCATTACTATGTGAAGATAACACATCGTTGTTTTACATAATCAAAAACTGACAAATGTCAAAGAAAAACACACACCACTCAGTGCCTTCCGGGCTGAAAAACGTAAGGTAGAATTGCACCACCTTAAACATGTCTACGCCAGTTTTCACACAAGTTACTGTATCACTTTCATTATAACAGCCTATTTCTGCGACGACTCGGCGAGAATATGAGCTGGGGCACTTCCTTTGAAGGAATTCCCTTGATGAGTGCATTTAATGACAGGACACACTGAAGCGCCTTAGTACTGCTCAAATATCCATTAAAGCGCTGTTCACAGCTTCAATTCGTTATCTTACTTCACCTAGGAGATGCAACATCCTTACGGAAGACAGAGCACATGGCCACTAAGTAAACACGGGAACAGAATAACACCTTAAGATGAAATCAGCTGAACAGCCAGCTCAAAATCACCTTACTTCCTTTAAAGTCCCTATCGAGTAAAAAAAAGTTAGCTTAATCCTCAGTTCCACTGCTTGAAAATCAACTGTTATAACAATTCTAACTATGACTTTTTGTGACTACGATTCAAAGTGCAGTACTTATAATTTCCAATCATTTGAACCCAATAACATCACAAAATGGTGAAATGCCACTCACCTACTTCCCTCTTTAACTCAGCTGTCTATTTGACGAGAAGAATCTTAACTTTTCCTGCGCGAAAAGCTCAACGTGGGGAAGTTACCAAATTCCCCTATTTGGTAAGGTTCCCATTGGTCGAAGAACTCCTGTTCATTTAATCCGTGTCTGACGATGAGTTTTATCCAGGGGCTGGAAAAATGCAACGCAGGGTAGGCGACCAAGGGAGCAATCGAGGGAAAACAAACCCAACACGGCATATTATTGGCATCATGTCATGGCATGGCTAGTGGAGACGTGGCCTTCTACGATCTAGAACCTCCTCGCCTACCCTAACACTCGGCACCTGGGCCGGTGACCTGTGCGGGGGGGGGGGGGGAGGCTCCATGGCTTGGTGGGAGCCAGATGGACACTTTTGGAGGCAGCGCAGGATAGCCAGCACAAGAGCCTCGGAGGCGGCCTCCTCCTCCCAGCTGTGGCCCGACTTGGCCTGCGGACACTGACTCCCTGGCTGGATCCCCACCATCGGCGCCACAGCACTGCACCAGAGACACGTCCCTCTGTGACCCGCTTGGACCCAGCATTGACGGTGGTGGCTCCTCCGGCTCTCTGAAGCTGTTGCCGACACCTGCGACTCAGTGGCCGACTGTGGTCGTGGCCTCTGTGGACCTGGGCCCTCTCGCCTGCTCTGGCGCCCGATATCCACCTCAATAATTTACATGGCTGGGGACCGATGTTTGATGGGAGCCGGGAGGCAACTCATAACTGCGGTAACCCCTAGCCCACGCAGACACTACTGAGGCGGCCTACCCTCCAAGCCCAAATTCGCCGTGATCTGCGGCGGCCTGCTACTATTCACTCCTTGCCCACTCTCCCTCTGCCAGCAGTTGCTATGTCTCCACGGAGGCACATATTCTTTCCTGCCAGTCGAGACCCTACATCAGCAACATTAACTCCCCCTGCCGTAGTTGACTGTTACCGCCTCGCCCGTGAGCGGCAATGCTTGAACTGTGCGGGTGCTTTCTGGACCGAGGCCGGACAGAGGTGGGGGACTGTGGCCCTGGGGGGGAACGGCCAGACTGGCATTTATAACCTAGACCACTATGCTTGACTACCATCAAGGGGGCCCCTCACCTGCACTGGCATCCGGCACCAGGACTTTCCTGCTCACAGTGGAAGCTCTGGCATTGGGGCTGATGCTCGGGCTCTTCTCCAGTGCGCCTGTGGCCCTCCGCCCGCCCCCTCTGATGCCCCAATGGTTGCCTCTCCTGGCTACGGCCCATCGGGTGGGTCGGCAGTTGAGCTGTCCCGAGGCTACTAGTTACTTAATTTACCGGTTCGTGGTGGGGCGGGCGGGACATACACTGACTGCACTGCCTTTAGCTTTATTAACTGATTAGGCCTGCCTGACCTGGTGCTGCCTGCCAGTCCTCAACGTCGTCGGGTCGCGCTGGCACTCGCACTGAGTACAACAATGACTCGGTGGTGGGGTGCGGGTATGCTGGGGCGTGGCAATGCAATCTGGAAAAATCTGTGCACGCTGCCTGCTGCCGCACAGCCCCAACCCCCGCAGAACCAAAATCCAGCCCAAATCAGTGTCCCGCCCACCGGGCGGCAACACTGAACTATGGGCCGGGGCCGCCTTCAGCATATCAGATTGAGATTGAGATTCATTCATATGAATCTCCATTGTCGTCTTTGCTCAGCCAGGGCAGGCTCAGTCTCACAGCCGCACCCGCAACACACTTTGACTCACTCGGGAGACGGACGAGGAGCAGTACTGCGGACGAGAAATTGAACACAACACTCTATGACAAGTCCAGTAGTGAGGTAAATTAAACATATCAAAATCAATGACGTGCAACAAGATGCGTGTAGACCCGGCCCTGACAATTAAGTGCCGGTGCTCAGCACCGGAAAGCACCGGCACAAATTAAGCACTGCTATATAGGTGTCGCAGACGTCACAATTGCGGAGACGACTATGCCGAGTGACGCGGAGCTGACCGAAGCCACCTACCGGCGTGCAAGGTGTATTGCTCGAAGAAAAATCTTCCAGGTCCAGCCTGTCGCCTGGGAAATTCAAAGGTAAGGAATCTGCGATGGGATCATGTCTCTATCAGATAAGGCGTTACCGAAGGTAGGTTACTTTTCCGTTTAGCGGTAGACAAGGAAAAGCCAGGTAAGTGGGAGGCATGGGGTTGGGGAGTGGGGGCAAAAGTTGATTTTCCTTGTTAATTCCCATTGGAAACTTTGCCCTCTCCGATGCAGACAAAAATGACACCAAATTTGGTTAGATCTTTACTCAGAAAGCATACTTTTTGTGATTCGATGTAAATCCGTTCAGCTGTTCTCAAGAAATTAGAGTTTAGAGAGGGTCTTTGGTTGAGCATGTAGGGGTTAAAAAGTTAAGTATATCTGGACTGTCGGCATCCACATTTGCTCTCAATGGGCAATGTAAAAGGAGCTAGTTAATCCTGATAGGCTAGCCACAACATGAACAATATGTTGTTGCAGCCATTACAGGACTCCGGGATATGGACCCTGCGTCCTGAAAATGAATTTTCAAAAATATTAGGGGCCAGGGTGAGCACACCGTGATCTACAGGGGCATGTGAGAGAGCATCAAAGGTGCCCCCTTGATTGGTTGGCTACAACATCTACAACATGTTGTGGCAGCCATTACAGGACTCAGGGTCATGGTTTCTATTGAAATGCATAGCAGTGAAAGCCTGTTTTTGAGTGTCACAAAAAGGAACACTTATGAAGGGTGATAACAGAGTTTAGTCAAAATATAAATCATTTGTTGGTGGTGTTATACTCATTTTCGTAATTCTGGTGACTTGTCAGGTGATTTTCCTCTGTGTTTAAGAGAAAACTGTTTTCTTTCATGATTTTTTCACAGAGGTTACGGAAGGTACTCCAGAAGCTAAAATGAGAGTACATTTTCTACACGTTCACACTATCTTCCTTAGCAGTATGAAAATAAAGTCTGATATTTTGAGTAAAACATCTACTTCCAAAAGCAGCAGCAACCTGTCAGTTGATTTCCCACTGTTCTACTGCAGCTTCCCACAGTGTTCTAATGAACAACTAGAGCCCTGACATTCTGTTTCTGATGGATACTTGTACCCACAGAGTATTCACCGACTGTACCCCAGGTGCCAGACTGACCCTGGAAGTTTTCATTGCAGTGCATAGCAAGCTCCGACAGTCGGTACAATGTGACTCTGTGTTTCCTTCATTCCACCTCAGAAGCGATGAAGCAGAGCCGCGTATAAGCGCCACCTCAATACGCCAACATCAGTTCCTTTCTTTACGTGCCTTCAATCGCAGATCCGCAGTTCCACTTATTTTTTCGTTGGTTGACGAATTGTTCAAATTGTATTCCAGTGTGCAAGGGAACAATGTCCCCACCTAAAAGTACAGGGTTCAAACCATGCAGCGACTATCTTAAACAGATGTCCGGGATGGACCCACACGAGGTTTGCCTCTGGTGTTTGGGCTCATGGCACAATGCCAAGTCATGTGAGCAATGTGCTCTCATGCACCCGAAGGCGATTCAAGACCGTGTATTGAAGTTGTAATATCAGAGGGAGCCTGTCCAATCCTGCTGTCATGGGATTGGACCCTTACCTGCTCTTGAGGTCCATTCCGTAAATGGTCCTCATACTGGTCAAGGTCGTCCAGTAAGTCAAAGTCCAAGCTAAACCAGAAGCACAAAAAGGGTAAACTGGACTCAACCCTATCCTGCCACTCTCTATCTAAAGAGGAGAAGCGAGGGTATCAAGGTGCCACTCGATTTCGTTCCCCACTTGAGGAGCTGATCCCACAGTTGACTCTGATGTACCCCAAGTTACCTAGACCATGAGCGATGCTGCAGTATATCAAGGCCTTTAAAAAGACATGCTGTGTATTTTGGGCACTTTTCCGGCTTCCTCTGGTGCTCCTTCGGGCATCAAGGATCAAGAGGCCTATAGTTGGGTTACTGCTGGTGGACCCATCCTCTGTGCCCCGTGAACCCCTGGAACCTGACTCAGGTTCCACACCAACTACGGTGCTGTTTTTAAAAAAATTTTTTATTAGTTTTCATAAAGGCTCATACAGTGCATAGATATGTCATTCATGAGTACAACAGTAGGAAGTCAAAAAAGAAGGAAAAAAAAGGGAAAAACAAAGGAGAACAACCAACTCGGGGCTACAATGTACGCTTAGAAGGAATAGATTCCAATCACAGTGGAAAAACAACTGCACATGTCTACGTTACTGGTGAGCATAGCATTCATTATTTACACAGAGGCATTGTCATGGGTATCAGACTGTACAGTGGACCTTAAGTATAGCAGGAGGGGCTCCCATATGTCATTTGGTTTGGACGTCGTCGGTAGCTCCTCTGCATAGAGAACTAAATTATCCCTACAATACGTTAGATCTCTGAGCCACTGTTCGGCCGAGGGACTCTGTGTACTTTCCCACATCATTGCTACCCGTCTTTTGGCTATCAGCAGCGCCACATTTGTCAGTCTGCCCTTGGCACCTTTCAGGAGTGGAAGTAGGCCGAATAAGCACATCTGCGGAGAACACGGCAACTCAACCCCAATTATTTTAGACAAAGTGGCGACCACTGTTGTCCAGTATTTCCGCACTCTCCCGCAAGCCCAGGCCAGATGCCAGAAATCTGCCCCCGGGTACTACATTGCTTGCAAGCATCAGTGTCTCGGAGCCCGTATGTAAAAAGTTTGTGTGGTGTGTAATAAACCTGGTGAAGGTATTTAAAATGGATGATGCTTAAGTTCCCATTGGAGGTAAGTGCGTTAGTCAGTTGGCAGCAACGCTCCCATTCTTTCGGCGTCAATTGGGGGTCTAAACATTCATTCCATTTGTCCAAACTCTTGGGGGATGGGGGAAGCCTGTCCTCCTTAGCTGCTCGGTAGAGCTTGGTAACGAGCTTGTGGCGGGATGGGGATATAAGTAGTGTATGTAAAGCCAATGACGTTGGTGGTTCTGCGGGGAATGTTGGGTAGTGGGCTTGTATCGCTTTTTTCAGTCTGTGAAACAGAAAAAGGAATAGTGGTGTTTTGTTTTGGATGTAGTCCATGTCGTCAGCTGTCAGGAAGGTGCCATTGGGGTAGAGATCCTGCAATTTGTCAATGCCTACCTGTGCCAGTGTACGCAGTGCCCCCGCCTCATGAGTCACCGACAATTCGGAATGATAAGCTAAGGGTAACAGCGGAGAGTATAACGGTAGTTTACCGGCCACTCGGCCCAGCGCCTGCCAAGCAGCGATTGTAGAGTTTGTAGTGTTAATTGTATCTCTGGGAGTGGTCCTGCTTCGATGTGTGAGGACGGAGTGCAATGGAACGGGGTGTGAGTCCCAGTGCTCTACCGCAACGTGCGCGATGAAATCATGAGATGTGTACCAATAGTGTGCGTACTGCGCGTGTGCACAAAGATAATATAGGTAGATGTCTGGTACGCTGAAGCCCCCACGCTTATAGTCGAGAGTGAGTTCTCCAGCCCACACGAGCCTGCTTGCCACCCCATATCAGCCTGAGAAGCAGGGAGCGCACTGTTTTAAAAAATTGCTGGGTAAGAGGGATCGGTATGTTATTGAAAAGGTACAGGAACTTAGGCAGCACCACCATCTTTACCAAAGCAATACGATCCGCAAGAGAGAGCGGGAGATGTACCCATCTGTCGACTTGCTGTTCCAACGACACTGTGGCAGTGCCATAGTTCTCGCGAATGACTATCCGGATCGCGATGCACCCATATTCCCAGGTACTTGACCGACTCTGTGGCCCAAACCAGGGGGAATTCAGGCGCATGTGGAAGTGTACACTCAGTTAGTGGCATCACCACCGATTTCTCCCAATTGATATGTAACCCGGAGAAGCGAGCGAACCGGATGTATTCCCGCAGAACCGGCGTGAGGTGATGGCGAGGCTCGCGTATGAAAAGCAGCATATCATCTGCGTATAGAGAGATGATGAGTGGGCGGTGGATAAGAGTTAGAGCTGCTTGTTTGTGACATTGCCTAATGAGGCGAGCCAGCGGTTATAGCGTTAGCGCAAACAGAAGTGGTGAGAGTGGGCATCCTTGCCTGGTCCCCCTAGTAATTAGTATAGGGTCCGAAGTGTGGCCTCCTTCTCGGACCCGCGCCGTGGGGTTTGTGTACAGGAGACGTACCCGGTTGACAAAGAAAGGAGAGAACCCCATACGTTGTAGAACATAAAAAAGATAGCCCCATTCGATTGAATCAAACGCTTTTGCAGCGTCCAACATGACGGCTGCGGCGGGAAGTTCGGGAGATAGGGTGTGAAACAGAGCAAACAGTGTGCGCAAGTTATGGGAGGTGGATTGCGTGGGAATAAAGCCAGACTGGTCAGGTAGTACCAGATTCTGCATGAGGGGTTGGAGTTGAGTGGCCAGAATCTTCGCCAGGATTTTTACGTCTGTGTTAATAAGTGATAGCGGCCGGTACGAATCGCAACGAGAAGCAGGTTTGTCCTTCTTTAGTAATGTAATGATTAGCGCCTCACGGAGAGACGGAGGAAGCACACCCGTATCATAAGCCTCGGCATACATTTCGAGCAGATAAGGGGTAAGCTGCTCTGCGTAGGCCTTGTAAAATTCGCAAGGGAACCCATCGGGACCCGGCGCTTTACGGTTGGGGAGGGAGCTTATTGCTAATCGGATGTCTTCAGCTGTGACGGGCCGGCCGAGAAAGTCTCATTGGCCATCTGACAGCCACGCGATGGCCACTTGTGAGAGATATTCATCAAGGTCAACAGTGTCCGGCACACCCTGCGAGGTATAGAGTTGCGCATAAGACAGACGGAATTGTTCTGTGATGTCTGGGGCACTATAATAGTCACATCCGGTATCGTCCGTGATCTTAGTGATCGCGTCCTGGTTCATGCGGTTTTTAATCTTAGTAGCTAAGTGATGTCCCTGTCTCCCACCTTCTCCGTAAGAGCGGGCTACATGTCGCTTGGAGATGTATCGCATCTCTTCTTCTGCCAACTTCTCGTGCTCAAGTATAGCGTCCTTAATGGATGCCAGAGTCGACCTACTAGGAGCAGTCTCGTAGACACGCTCGAGTTTAGTCAATGTGGTTTCCACTTTAGTCAGTTGGCCTCGTAGGTCCTTCAAAATGCCAGCTGAAGTGCCGATACAGGTGCCCCGAATGGTGGCTTTGAATCCCTCCCAGAGGACCTCTGCGCTGTCTACTGAGCCCTTGTTGTGTCCAAAATATTGTGTTATGGCCTCGCGAATTATCTCCACATAATGGGTGTCTAGTAGTACTTCAGGTCGGAATCGCCAAGTGAACGATCTAGGGATCATTTGTGGTATACAGAGAGTAAGCCTAACAGGGCAGTGATCAGAAAGTGTGCGTGGTAGACTCTCCACAGCTGTCACCCAGCCCGCCGCCCCCTCACTCATAAGCCAATAATTGAGGCGAGACCAACTGCCTTGCGCAGTGGAGATATGTGTACCCTCAAGTGTCTCCTCGTGTCTGTGGCGCCATATATCTAGGAGTCCCAATTCTGCCATCCCGTCATTAATTACACGAGCCGCCCCAGGGAAATGTCCCTCCCTACCACTAGACTTATCTTTCCTAGGGTCCAAGTGTGTATTAAGATCTCCCCCCCCAAAGAAAAACTGCGTCAGGTAAGCTCCGCAGTATAGCGAGGAGACGCTCGTATAGAGCAGGATCATCTATATTGGGACCATAGGTGTTGACAATGGTGACCAGTTTGCCCGCCAATATCCCGTATACCACCGCATAGCATACT
Source organism: Calotriton arnoldi (assembly GCA_963921515.1). Lineage (NCBI taxonomy): Eukaryota > Metazoa > Chordata > Amphibia > Caudata > Salamandridae > Calotriton > Calotriton arnoldi. The sequence goes on along the minus strand of CAWUFW010002400.1, from coordinate 1,139,611 downwards.
GCGGTATCGACATGAGTCTGTAGCACACTGAAGGGAAGGCCTTTGACTAGTGTGAGTACCCCCCCCCCCCGACTATAGGAGGAATAAGAGGAGGCTAAACGGTATCCAGCCCAGCGGACCCCAACCAGCTGATCGGTAGCCTGTGTTAGATGTGTTTCCTGCAACAGGGCAATGCTAATCCCATGGCGATCTAAGTGTGCTACCACCTGGCGAATCTTCTTAGGTGTGTTGAGCCCCCGTACATTCCATGTTAAACAAGAGATTGACAGTACGTTGCTATGCAGAATTAAAAAAAAAGTATATATGCAATTGAATCTAACTGAAATCCTTCAGTCCTGTAGAGCGTACAAACATAAGTTGAGACATTGATAATATAATCAGCCACATAAACATTCCCTGTAACACCTTCCCACCCACATGTCCCCCCCACCCACTTCAGCAACCCCAACCTGCTAAGGCCATCCCGAACCCCCAATAACAAGTCCCACATGCAGAGCAGGGATTAACCAGTGGTGGGGAATACCCATAAGGGGGATCGCTGGAGCACAGGAACCCTCCCGGTAGAAAGGGAGGGGGCCGAGTCGGCGTGCATTCCCACTCGGATGCTGCAATGATGCAGCACTTAGTGACACAGAGCTGTCCCCCGTAAAGAACTGGAGAATGTGGGAACAATAAGAAATAGCAGAACACAATCAGCCTGAGTTCCAACACACATGCGGGGTGGTCATGTCAACATATAAAAGGGAGAACTATTTAGATAGCGTTGATATAGTCGCTGAACAAGTAGAGGCACGCCTAAGTTCCAATACATAGATTGCAATAGTGTCACTGTTCATCTGTCATTTCAGTAGACTCTTCATTCTCGCCCCCCCCCCCCTGGATCTCTAGAAGACCGTTGGCGGCAGTTGATAGATTTCGCAAAGTCCATCGCCGATTTCGGGCAGGTGAAGATCCTGTGCTTCCCATTGACCTCCACACGCAGACGTGCAGGATAAAGCATGGCATATGGCACCTGTGCGGCAATGAGAAGTTTTTTGACGGGCTGGTACTCTCGCCGAGCCTCCTGCACCGCCATCGTGAATTCAGGATAAAAAGCGAGAGCATTTCCCTCGTAGTTGATAGCGCCCTTCTCTCGAGCCAAGCGAAGCACATCATCTCGGTCTCTGTAGTTTAACAGGCGGGCGATAATAGGACGCGGTGGGGCGCCCGGTGGGGGGCGTGCAGATAGAGAGCGATGGGCGCACTCCACAATCAGGACCTGAGACAGCTGGTCAGTCCCAAATATCTCACGTAAGAGTTTCTCCACATATGTCTCGAGGCGCCCGTATTCGTGGACTCTGGCAAGCCCGTGATACGCACATTGTTGCGACGCGATCTAGCTTCCAAATCTTCGTTACGAGCCTGGATGACATCTAGGACCTTTTCCATAGACGCCGCTTTGGTGGTTACCTGGTGCAGCCCATCTTCGGCAGTAGAGATGCGTGTCTCAGCTTCCCCAAGACGCAGCGCGTGTTTGTCCAGTTTCGAGGACATATGATCCATTTGCAAGTTCAGATGGTCAATCTTGCCATCAATGGATTGCAGACTAGCCTGGACCGCAAGAAGGGTTTTATCAATGTTGGTGAGGTGGTCGGTTGGAGCGTCGGCCTCGGAGTCCGATGCAGCGTGCTGAGAGGCCCTATTGGACTTGCGGGGTTCAAATGTGAGACGCGGTTGACCGCGCTTAGTCTTCCCCATGTTGCTGGTGCAGTACTATAGGGAAAGTTATGTAGTCCCAGTGTAGCAACAAATAGGGGAATGGAGCAAGCAGGAAGGCCACTATATCCAGAAAGCACCAGGGCCTACCAGCGTAGCAAGGTCTCAGGGCTAGGGGACGTGGCACCGCAAGACACTCAGGAATCGGGCCTGCAGCTGGAAACAACGTGGACCACTTTTATCCACAGAACAGGATCGCCGCCGTGCAGGGAGGATAGCGCTACGGGCCAGGTGGGTGCCAAGGCCACAGTTCTCCATGCCACTCTCAGCGGCCAGCCAGGTGAAGAGAAGGGAATAGGCACGACCCCCTTGCCAGCCGGGAACACCGCAGGTGCCGGAAGCGCCGTGATATGAAGGGGTGGATAGTATGGCAGACCCGCTTCAGGATCACACACTGCCGTCCCTCTCCACGTGGCCGGCACAAAGATGGCGGCCCCGCCGGGCACAGTGGATGTCGCGCAGTCGTCACGGGCCCCTGCAGCTCGTGAAGAAGGCAGGCCCGCCCGATCGCCGATCTGCCAGTTGTCCGCTTTCAAAGGAGCAGGGGGTGTCGCAGAGCCTCAGATGTAGCGTCTGGCGCTCCGACTCAGCTGTAACGCGGAGGGCAGTGGCAGCCAGGCACAGGTCAGCAGCTCACTGTAATGGGGGGCAGGCATAGCGGGCGTCCGGACGCGCCAGGCACTTGGTATGGGGATCAGAGGACCAATACGCAGCAGCGGCCCAAGGTACTACCGCAGTGGGCTCGACTGTCAGCCCCGGACCAAGGGGACGCGTAACCCCCGCCTGTATCAAGCCCAAGGCCGCGCCGGCGGAGACCCGCGGGCAGCCCGCACCCCCAGGCGCCCTACAGACGCGCTGCAGGGAACACGGCGACCCGCCGGCTCGCACCACACCGGTCCTCGGGCAAGAGGCGTAGGTCAGCCCCCCCAGCACCTGCAGACCACAGACAGCACCAGTCGCAGCTCACCTGGGTCGCGCGTTCAGATCGCGCTCCGATCCGCCATGATGCCCGCGCCGACCCCGGCCTCCGCGTCCTCCGATCTCAGCAATGACGCCGCTGCGAGCCACAGCACCCAGTCAGGGCCGTCCCCCAACACCTCACACTGCAGCACCCTCGAGCTGGGCAGCAATCCGGGCGGGATGGCAAGGATAAATAGCGGATAAAAAAAAAAACTCGGCTGGCGGAGCAGCTCTACAGAGCGGCCATCTTGCCGTGCGCCCTCTAGCGCCCCCAACTACGGTGCTGTTTTTCATTCTGTCTCTACGACCTGCGCCAGTCCCTTCTTCGTCAATGCCGGTCAAAGTGCAATGGTTTTTTGGTTCTGCAGCCAAACATCTGCATACATTACTCTATTGGTGACACTGTTTAAGCTGATGCTGAGCTTTACAAAACTATTAGCCAGTATGGTTTTCTTTTGTGCATTCACATTGTGCATTACCAATTTTTGGACAGAATATCAGAACATTAATATTTCTTTTTTTAAACTAAGGGGTTATGATTGTGACTAATCATGCTTTCATCAAGTCTCACGATTACATATAGAATTATAGATGGATAACAGTGAATTAAGGGGATATTTCACCAAGGGGTCAGATGACATCAAATAGACAAGAGCAAAGCATGAGTTATCTATGGTGTCACTCAGAACCTCGAGGTGAAAAACATCCCTGTCATTCACTTTTTTACCATCTATAATACTATATGTTATGCACGGCCCCCAAAATCATCTTCCCCACTTTCAACATCAATGAAGGGGCAGTGGAGCAATGGGGAGCCATACATAACATGGTCTCTCCTCCCTCGCCCAAATGTAAAGAAATGCCTTCCCTGACACCCTTAACTAGCCCCCACTGCCATCCCTCCTTTCCTTCCTTTTCCTCCAGATGGGCGGTCTGCTTTCTGTCGAAGCGCACAAGTAGTGCTGTGCTGACAGGCTCTCAGAGATCCCTGCCAAGCTGGCTTGGAAGGCTTTTATGACATAGCTACAGTGGGTAACCATTTTATCTATCAACTGTTGCTACGTCATAGCAGTGAGTTACCAGATTTTGAATCTGGTGTAAACAATAAAGGCTTCGTAATGAAGCCATGCATAACATATAGAATTATAGATGGGTAACAGTGAATTAGGGGGATGTTTTTTACTGAGGGTTTCTGAGTGATGTCAAATAGACAACGAGAGCGAAGCTCAAGTTGGCTATGATGTCACTCAGAACCCTGAGGTGGAAACCATCCCTGTAATTCACTTTTTACACATTTATAATTTTGTTATGTATGGCCCCCCAAAACACCTGTCTCTGCTTTCAGCTGCTACGCTGTGGCAGAGGAGTAACGGGAAGCCATACATAACATGGCCTCCTTTATGCATCCCTGTCCCAAAGGTTAAAGAAACACCTGCCATCCTTGACCAACCCCTCCAACTTCCCTGCCCTCCTTCCCCCTGATGCATTTGTTCTTTCTGCTTTCAGTCAAAGCAGACAAGCAGAGTAGAGTAGCACTGACAGGCTCTCAGGAAGCCCTGTCAGCCTGGCCTGGAAGGCCTTTCTGACATCATAACAGTGATTAACTAGTTTTGTTATCAACTGTTGCTACGTCATAGCAGTAAGTTATGGAATTCAGAAACTGAAATAAACAATATAGAGGCTCTCTTTGAGAGCCATACATAACAAAGTACTTTAGTGACCATCTTGGTTTCCTCTATTCGGTCATCACAAGATGACCATTGGACACCTGAGGACTCTAGAGATTTTTAATGTGTACTCTTGTACAAAATATTGTATTTCCTTCACCTGATTCATTTGTTATTTTTATCAATCAACCAGTTTATTTCTTCAGAAAACTACGTGATGTTAGAATATCTACTGACAGTAGGAGAGGGTCTCAGACTTGACACACATTTTTTATTATTTACATTCTCTGCCCACTTCAGTAGTAGTTTTATGAATGCCCACCATTTCTGTCAGGTTGGATTATGTCAAGAGACAGTATCTATGCTTTTTAAACTTACTGATCAAATGCCTGCAGCGCATTCGAAATATGAGAGTTCACCTTTCCACATGTACCAACAAGTCAGACCACACATCACTTGTACTGTGAGCCTTCTATTGGCTCTATGACTGACCCATAATGGTCTCAATTTACTGGGACCACTGTTGCTAATTGCCAAGTTTAAATAATACGTTCCATGTCTATGGCCCTTCCAAGGCGGGCCAAAGACATTTTATTGGGATTTATTATGATATAGTAAAATGGATTAAGCCTGGCCAGCGGTTCTTAAACTTTTGACTTCTGTAGACCCATGATTGACTCACTACTGGAAGGTGGGGACCCCATTTTAAGCAATTTCTATAATGTGGACCTCATAACAATATATAATAGTACAGAAACAAGTATACATGAAGTACACAAATTATGAAATATTTTTTCTAATTCCCAAACAAATAAAAATGCAAAAATCGAATTTGAATTCTATTTCTGAAAGAAGAAGCAATGTGCTAGACTGTACCACATCTCTTTGGCTCTGATTTAATGTTTGGCAGATGGTTACTGCACCACAAACACAATGGATATCATGTTCGCCTTTTACAAGTACATTAAGATATAATACACTTGTAATAAGGCAGATGGGATATTCGTGCCTATCCGCCAAACTCTTAATGAGGCCCTTTGTCTTTTTTGGCCCTAATGCATGCTCTCTTTTTGTCTGCTTCAGTTGAGGCCACCACTACTAGTTTTCGTTTGCTGTACTTATGCTGCTCCTAGAAATCAAAATAGGCCTACCACTTAACTTGTAGCCTCCAATTTCAAATTCCCTAACATTTACAGTGTTTTAAATTGTTTAATTTGAAATGTTGCTTTTTTAATGTATATATACTTTATTAATCTGCTATTTTTATTTAATTTTCTAAAGAGTCGCAGACCCCCTGAGTAGGCTTTGTGGACCCCAGGTTAACAAGCATTGAAAATGCAATAGGTCTCGCCTTTGATTAAGTTAAAGCCATTTGCTTTGCTAATGGTATTGTATAGCAAAGCAAATGGCTTTAACTTAATCAAAGGCGAGACCTATTGCATTTTTAATGCTTGTTTTAAATTCCAACGAATGGAGTAAAGGAAAATATAATTTGGTAGGAGAATATAAGAGGATCAGATGTAACACCAAATAAAGGTCGATCCAGAGAAGGCCAAAGTAATTTTGGGTAGGGGTGCCCCTTTTCCTGTAGGCAAGGCTCTGTTTGCCCTGTTTCTCCCTACATGCATCAGATATACACGAATCCACACTTCACGTGTGCATGACTTGGAGAGAAAAACATGTTTTCTCCGTTGGAATGTCAGCCAGGCCTCCGCCTCGTTTGATTCTAAGTGCAGTGTGGCCAGCGGTGCCCACCCGGCAGGCGTGCCCAGCAGACAAAAAGGCACAAGCTCTTTCCTCTGCTTCTCTTGATAAGATCATATTTACTCGAAAGTATTTTCCCAAAAATGGAGAGAAAGCGAGGAGGCTAAAATCCTGTATCATCATCCCTGCTAAATTTGGTTTTCATTGTAAATGAAAATGCTTTTTATTTATGTTTAGTTTTTGAAACATAAATAAAACACATTGATGTTCTATGCATCAGCTACATTTCAAATGTGTAAAAAATTGAAACTAAAACATGTTTCTTGAAATACGATTAGAACCCAGAAGTGTAAAGTGCACAGCTATCTAAATACAAAGTCTTGATCTGCTGGTGTACTGGGTTTATGACACTGACCTGGTAACATTACATTTCAAGTCTGAGGGTTCACTGAAGGAAGGATGGAGTAACAGACACAGCCATAAAACCTCGACACCTAGCGCATTTATGGGAATAAGCAACCTAGCAAATCAAAGACGCACAGCTCGGCAGGCGCTCATGTGAGAAAATAGCCGTTGCGTGTGAAAAGTGTGGCAAAGCAGAAAGAATACAGAGCAGCGGGACAGCATGCCAGGTCCGTCATTTGGGGGAAGTGCACAGAGCAGAGAGGCACATTGGTGAGGGCCATAAAAGCACAGATGTGGGGGAAAGAGCAACAGCAGGGAGACAGCTGAAACAGCCCTGCCGCTGCGCCTTGGGGTTAAACTAACGCCAATTAAGTAATTTTCGCCGCATTCCAACACAAAAACAAGACTAAGTAAAGCATGTGAAATGTAAGCAGAAACTGCAAGCTCTTTACAGGGAACCAATTTAGCTCCTTGGATAGTTTCAGAGCATAAAAGAATCACGATTAAAGCGATCAGGCTACTGTGTGTTCACCTCTAACAAGATGGTTGCAACACTGGAGTAGATTTAAAGGAAATAAAAAGTTTTCCAAACAGTCCAGTAACTCTGAAAGGTTTAAAAACATAAGGAAGAGTCAGTGTAAAGAAGATTCAAGAGTGCAGGGGTGGAAGACTGAATACTGTGGTAGGCGATTCGTTTGCTCCTTAATTCCAGTGGTGTATTTACCTCATGTCCAGCCACCGACCTCTTGGTTAACATCGCGTCCTTAAGCAGACTAGCCCTGAAATGGCAGTACTTGTTGCAGGCAGGGATGGCAAGTCTATTTGTCTGCTCGCCCTTTGTTTGCACGCTGCCCCATGAGTTAAATAGCACTTATCTAAAAGGACAGCTTTGCTCAAGTCACTCGTTGCCTTTTCACCATGTCACGAGTCCGACACTGAGTGCCAGTTCTGGTGACACCTACAAGTTGATTCGGGAAGAATGTGAAAGCATTTCTTCGCGGCTCTGGCAGTTCACATGCTAAAGTCCACGCACTTCAATATTTATTTACCTGTAGTGACAGAGCATTTACAAACTGCAAATGCCTACACACGCTACTCTTTTGCAAATACAAATGCTACAGCTGCGAAGCCCGAATGGAAATGCTTTTACACACGCTGCTTTTTAAAAATATAAATGCTGCTGTGGAGCTCCTACCTTGTAGGTGCCCGCTGGACCTGTGCAGGAGGGGTGTAGGGAGTGAGGGAGGGGTCGGGCAGACCAGGGAATGGCTGCGGGAGGAGGAATAAGGAAGCGTTCACACTTGCTTAAGAAAGGCTCCGTTTGTGCTCCGAGGGTGGGGAGGGCTCGTAATGCGAAGCGGGAGGGGGGAAGCTAAATGATAATGCCGAAGCGGAGGTCAGCATTCACCGTCGTCATCTTCGGTCCGTACCGCATTGATGCGGACTACGGACTGGTTCGAGTCTCCCTTTCTCTCTGTGCCTAATAAAACAAGTTGGCAGGTATGCTACAGTAAGCTAAAGTTATCGTTATCTGCAAGGACCTCCACCCCCTCAACATGCAGGGAGCTGCACGTGTGTCCCAGCTGCAGCAGAAGGGCGCTCGGGCAAAGCAGGAATGAAAAAAAAAAAAAAAACAAGCACGGCGGCAAAATTAAGTGCTTACCCGGTGAATGAAAACAGTGTAAATAACTCCCCGTTATCATTATCACTCCACATCAAAGGCGCCGGCCAGAATGCGCCCTCCGGCAAGCTGCATACGCGAAGCGGCAGCTTAGTTGCCATGACAATGGAAAGCTTGGCACAAGATGGCGTCGGACTGTCCACTGTCCGTACGTACACGCGCATGCTGTTAGGTTTGGATAAATGGCGAGAGCAGCCATCTTTGTCCATCCCTACGCGTGCATGTAAGGCTTTCAGAGAATCGATTGCAAAAGGCACTCGCATGGCGAGAGCAGCGCCTGCGCTGCTATCGCCAGGCGAGACCTAAAAAACAAGGAATGCGCGTGAGAGAGAGGGGGAGCAGGAGGTGAGCCCGGGAGTGGTGCGTGCGTGGGCGCGCAGTCTGCTCATTTTCAAGCACTGCACTCGTGCTTGTGGCGCGCCCCTGCTCGCTCCCGCAAGGTGGATGCCGCCACAAGCACGAGTATGTGCTTCCAAAAAGAGCAGAGCGACGGCTAAAGGTCCTCCTATGCAGCGCATGCGAGACCTAAAAACTGCCGAGCTAAGCTATTTGTAATATTGGAAACATTTGTTACAAGTTAAAATGAGGGTTGTATCCCAAGTATGTTGCCAGGTAATGACAAAGCAGTGTGAACAATATCAAGTAATCATATCCAAGACTTTCAAGCAATGTTCCGTTTATACTGTCAGTAAGAAAGCGAGATCTATTAAGCCTTCCTCCTAACCTCTGAAATGGTGGCTCTGAATGTCCTGGATAGTTATGTTAATGTTATTTCCTGGCTTTAATAAATGCTCATCCTTATGTGAACTCTGCTACCTAACAGCAGTACCAGAAGCTGCGTAAACAAAGATTTGTGTGCCGGTACTACAGCCACACATGCATGTATCCCTGTACAAGTATGCATCCTCTGAAGTTCTCTCTTTCCCTTGTGAACATAATGGGTTGTAATCTGAATCTCTCATGCACAGAGATTTCTAGTGCTGGATTCCAGTTAGATTGCAGTATCTGTCCCTCTTTAACCTTAAGCTCAAGTAGCTTAGCCTGCAATGCTCAAACTTTCAACCATGCCCCAAGTATCATTAACCATTTAAAGCAGGTAACCTACATTACCATTGTGCCCTTTTTTGGATATAGTAATCTAGTAAATAGCAGTTCCCTGTCTACTAGCATTGGGACAGGTTTGTTATGGCTTGCACGCAGATTAAGAGTGCACCAATCCTGCGCAAGACATTGGATTTCTTTGTTAGTAAGATGAGTCAAAGAAGCGAATAAATGGTCTCAAACGTCATGCATGGTCCTGAAGACTATTCCTGTGTGTGCGGTAGCGACAGCCCTACCAAGGGATACCCTCCTCTTGTATGGAAGTTGCCATCTCTGACCTTATGAAAGTGGTGCAACGAAACCCAGGCCACGCACCCATCCTTCCAGTTGTATCAGACAATCTGTTTCGGTCAGATCCAACAATTAATGTTAGGGAAAAGGTCACAAATTACTTACAGCTAAGACCCTCTTTTACCAAACCCCATCTGCTCAGAAGCTCTGTTGTGCTGGCAAGTTAAGCCCAGACTTCCATGTGGTAAATGAATTACAAATGGAGGATCAGGACTTAACACTGGTCTCCCTGATGCAAGCAATCGCAGGAGAGTATGCCTGTACTAGCAAACCATTCCTGTAGGACCAGCTATTCTGAATTTCTTGTAATCTCCCTTGGTTGAAGTGCCCTCATCATCCCCTCTGGAGAAGGTGAACTCCGTAGTAGACATGTCAGACTCTTCAAATTTAATGAACCTCACACAGCAGGGTGAGGATTGCCCATCCAGGCCATCTTAGACTCATGTGCAGATTTCAGAGCTAAACTGAAAACTAGTGATTATGCTCCTTCTAATACCTTCCAGCGCCAGTGTAGCTCTAACCAATGCCAGTGTTGTAGCCACTGACACCCAGAGCCGTTCTTCTTCAGTGCAATAGATACTATGGAGGATGATGGGACATAGTTTATGGAGATATTAAACTACTACCTGTATATAATTAGGAAGCAGCTTAAATTGCGGGAGTAGTTAAATAATCCTTTACTCCTACTTCAGTTGATATGGTAGAATTCTTTTCAGGAGATATTACTTCTGAAGTTACTCCAAGACCGTAATATTGAATTAAAACATTTAGTTCTCGCCATGTGTTGCAAAACAGAGTATTAAGTATTCTGTGTGACAGCATTTTGGATAAATTGTGCAACCACTGAAAAAGATCCGAATCTGACACACCTAAGAATGTGGGAGGTCTACATTCCACTAATCTGTCCTTATTTCTTTTCTTGTCCTGCAGTAGTTGTTCACATTATTTCTGCAAAAGTATACTCATGAGTACTGCCTTTATGGAAGGCAGCGGTTCATAAAAAAATGGACCAGTTCTTTTTTAAATAGTCTTTTTTAAATAGCACTGTTAAGTCATTGTTCATCAAAGTACATAGCCTCAAGTATTACATTATGTGATGGTTAAAGTCAATGATCTGCCAGACAAGCTTAGAGCTCTAATCACTCTGATAGCAGCAATCTTTGGGTGCCTTCTGAAATGTGTAAACCACTTGAGTGGAAGATAAGTCCCGACTTTCAGCAAGTGACATTGCCTGTGTTAAATTTGAGTGTGTGATTAAGCATGAGCCTCCATTATTCGGTTACCTCTTAGTAAGACATTTACCTTCCTTCCTTCTGCTAATAAGATATATTAAGATATTCTCCCCGGGACTGGCCTTTTTAAGAATTTTGTGAATTAAGGACAAATCCAGCAATCCGTATTTGATGCAAAAAGTCTCCTAAAATAAACATATTGTTTTTAAAACCTCTCCGTATGATATAGAACATTCTAAGAGCATGTAATGTTACCTACATAGGTGTACAATAAAAATGTATTGTAAAACAATGTTTACTACATATTTTCCTAGAAACCTCCAAATTCCATTCTGCTAGGGAATGAGTCACAAAGAAGTGAGAACTGCAGCAGAGCGATTAGTCATGGTAGTTAGGTGGAACCCTAAATATACTGTCATCTAGCCATTGTTATTTAAAAATGAGGCAGAGAGGGTAGAGAGTGAGCATAGGAAAAGGATTAAAGATTCTACAGGAAATCTTGTGCACAAAAGATTAAATTGTGCCAAAGATTGATTGAAGCTAAGCAGACTTTTTTGTCATGGTTTTGCCTCGTTTGAAGGCTCCAACTAGCAGATAATTTGAAGAACGTGTGGGGATTTATAGTTAAAGTTGTCACATATTTGCTAGTGGTTTACTTTATATGATGTCTGCATCTCCAGATTCGCATCTGTCCTCTGTCCAAATGGTCTGTGGGAACTGTTTATATTGTAAATATATGTCTTTCCCATTAAGTCTATTTTCAATAGCTGTGTGTATTTTGTAAGCATTTATCTATAGAGCTCCTTATACAGTATTGCAGCTGGGGGCAATTCAAAACATGATGGCCACCACAATAACTGTATGACAACTATAAAACATAGTTGTTATCAATATCTAAATATGCTCTAGTTTTGTTTCGGAATGGGAGAAAAAATGATAGGTTGGTGGGAAATAAATCAGAAATAAAATTGAGGTATTTTGTTAGTCTTCCTATTGATAGAAAGACAGAAAATGGACATTAGAAGTACGAGTGCATGCTGTAGCAGTAGATCATTTGTTTTTACCGAACAGGAGTTCCTCCATCACTTTCTTTTGTTGCTGTTACTGATAGATATAAATGCAAATGCTACTTCCTCTACTTCTGAAGGCATGGACTCCATGCTAACGCTAGACGTCAGCCTGCTGTGTTTTAAGTACCTCAAAAAATTCGTTAGATAGAATAGATGGATTCTATTTGTGAACAAGCTATAAAACATCGAATGGAATTATAGTTTATTGTAATTTGTGAGAGTACAATACACGTTATTGTAGAGAATTAAGAGGATAACATTTGGAAATTGCACCTTTTAATCAAACTTCTTATTTAAGTTCCTTTCTCAACCATCCATTTGTTTGTTTTTGTTATGTTGATTTTGTGTTACATTTTTTAATTTTATGTTTGCATTTTAAGACATCTACTCCTTCCTCTGCTAAAAACCTGAAAAATAGATCTTCCGTAATCCCTAAACGACCCTCTTCAGTTAGTACAACCCCTTTGAAAAAATCCTCCAGCCCTGCTGTATCTGCAATACCAACTGCAGCTCCTAAACGAGTCTCACCAGTGTCAACCCGATCTGCCAGTATGGGAGCTAAAATGATGACAGCAAAGGTAAGCAATTTCTAAAATTTGGCAATGAAAGACGCTTCTTATACATCTCATCAGTTTATCATTCTGACAAACCAATTGTTCAAGTGATTGGGTGCCTATTTCTTTTCTCTTGTTTTCTCCTTGTTTGCCTAATATGAAAATGTGCCACGGTTCAGGCTTTCTAGTAAGAGCTCTAGTTTGATTGCCAAACTACACAAAATCAAGTATTACTACATCTGTATGTGAGACCACACTGATTACTTTGTCAGATGAATAAAACAAAAGTTAGATCATAGAACCAAAAGCATCTTTTTTCACGTTTAAAACAAAGCGGTTTCAGGGGAGGGGTAGGGCAAACAGCCTTGCTGTCTTTGTTGTTTTTCAAGGTAAAAATTATTTATGTTGTATGGGGTGGTGTGTGTGTGTCTGATTTTAATATTTCAATTTTGGTCTTGTGTATTATAGAAAATACATTTTAAAAATAGGACTGGGATTTCAAAGCAAATGGCCCCACTGTGAAAATGTGTGGTTTGCAATTTAGGAACCCTAACTCCACAGGCAACTTACTGAGGTTCTGCCAAAGGGAAGAATATTATCCCACTTATATGATAGGTGGACAATGGCATGCCTTCCTTGGATCACCTGACTGAGATGGGGCTACTGGTGAACCGTTGCAAGACTTAACTGCACACTTTCCACATCTGGCAAGTCTGTCAAGACACACCTGATGAACCTTAAAGTCTTGTTTTTCTGGGTAAGGTCTCTGGCTACTCTTTGAGACCAATGGGCATCCTACCAGACTGTTTCGCAGCCTTTTTTAGGGAATGCCCCACTGTGAAAGTAAAGTTATTTTGTGAAGACAGTCTTCTTAGTAACCATAACATTGGCCAAGGACACACTTGAGTTGCTCGTTATGCATGCCTCAGAACTATTTGTGACATTCTGTAAAGTCAGGATTATTGTTACCCTCATATCAAAGTACTGCCAGACTTCCATCCAGTAATAGATTGTTATGTTTTTGTATCCTTGTGGCTCCTTGGCTTAAAAAGCTTTACACAATCTGGACATCATGTGCGTATTGAGCTTCTAGCTGGATTGAACCAGATATCTCCATACTTCAGACCAGCTTTTTGTGATCCAAGCCAAGCAGCTGTTGAAGCCACTTCTTCCAAAGGAACAATGGCATGCACAGCCAAATGTAACACTGCATAAAAGCCCAACCTCCACCTGGTGTCAAATCACACTCCACCAGTGCTATTGTGATGTTGGTGGCATTCTCCAGGCATGTATTTGTCATACAAATGCTCGTGAGCTGCATGCTCTTTGTCATCACTTTATTCTTCCTGGCGCAATGCAAGATTCAGCTAGAAAATTCTACACAACTTTTGTGCCTAGGCCTAAGCTGCCCAATGATTCTTTCCTCCCTTTCCTTTTTCATGTTCAATTAAATCTACCCATAGATTGATAATAGGAAAGAGCCAGGAAGTAGGAGTAGGATAGTCTTACCTTGACGATGGCTTCTTCACTCTTAGAGCACCTTCTCTTTTCCATTGTCAGCAACCTCCTGCCGATTTTTTCAGTCATCTGTCAGTAAACTGACACTGATTGGCTCTATTATAAAATGAAGGGAACTGGTAGCAGCATATATCAGCAAACGAAGAAACATTTAGACTTGCAACCTGCTCTGGAGTTTCTGCCTTCTGTAGGTTCTAAAACCACACTGCCTCCAAGTCAGCCTCTGAAATTCAGGTTTATTTTTTATTTTTTTTATTTGCAGAGTTTTATATAGCGCTGGCTAGACCCGGAGGTATCAGAGCGCTTTACATGAGGATCAGCAAGTTACCAGTTACAAAATAAACATCAGTTACAGGAGCCGAGTATAGACAAAGGAGAAAAACAGTGATTACATACTAACATGAGTTATTAGCTCATAGCATAACCAAGACACAGGTCAAATGGGAAATGGAGGGTAGAGGAGAAATGGTAAAAAGGGGTAAGGAATGCAGATCATACAGGCAAAGTGGAAAGTAATTCAGGGGGACAAAATAGTCAATGTAAAAGACAGAACAAACCGGCTGGGGATCAACAATCCAAAACGTCCCATGTGTCGGTGAAAGTATAGGATGGGAGGGGTGTAGACGACCTAAGGAGGTGGGGAGGAGGCAGGGGAGGGAAGCAAACACAACGGAGAGACGAGGAAAAACTATGTCCAATGTCCGGCTGGGTAGGTGCCGGCCCAGGGGGTGAACCAGAGCCAAACTCCTCTATAGCTGCCTAAACAGCTCCACCGGGCATCAGCCATGTTGCTTGGGCTCCGCGGTCAGTAAAACATTCAAAAAGTTTCCGCCCGGGGGGGGGGGGGGCATTGTCACAGGTCCATCGGACGTACCAGTCCCGGTATTGCTGGGAAGCGCCTCCCGCCACACCCTCCAGCTCGACCCCAGGAGAGCTGAGCGCGCCTCCGTAGTTCCTTGGTCTAGGCAAGGGGAACTCAACTTATTAAAAAGCCAAAAGGGTGAAGCTGAGTCAAACACCAGTCAGGAGTGACTAGGATAAGCTTGTCTGCCTCCCGCTGAAAGGTTAGCACTTAACGTGTTGCCAACAACCTCCTTGTCAGCAAAGTTGAGTACTATCTCATAATTCAAAACATCATCAACAAATCTTCTGCAGTCGAGACCAACATCATCTAAGGCCCCTCGATGACTTTCTCATCATCAACGACCCCTTCTTTGATGAGGCCCACATTATCAGCAAGAAATATCTTCTCAATTTCCTCATCAATAGGAACTGTGCTATTGAAAATCTTCCCGAGTGACCTCGACATTGTAAATGGGTCTTTGATCATTTATGACCTTGGTGGTGCCAAAAACATCACATGTCCTCTACAGTCAGAATTTTGATCACCAATAATGCTGTCACAGTTCAAACAGCCACAGGCTATTATTTCCACTATTCATTTGGCCTGGGCGGAGTTTGGGGAGTTCCGCTATGTATAACCCCTCGAAGTGACCAAAAAACGAGCGGCGGAGTGCATTGCGTTGCGCCGTTCACACTGATTTTTAGAGCTGGCTGTTTGTCCTGCGCTGTAGAATCAGCGCGAACAGCACCATGCACAGCACAAGAGGGCACTGCTTCTTTCAACCGCTCGAGTAGATGTTCTACTCGAGCAGCAGCTTTCTCAATGCGAACAGAATGTTTCTCAGTGCAAGAGGTAGTGACCATCCGCGACCCCCGCGTTGAGAAATCTTGCCGGGAGGTGGTCTGGAGTAAGATTTCCCACACTCACGCTCGCCAACTTAACGTTAGCAAGCACAGGCAAAGAAAAAACTACACTCCGGAGAAGGAAAAACTCTTCAGACTCTGCAAGCGGAGCAGCATTTCACGCCCAGGCTTACTATTAATGTGGTCATACCCATTTTCCTTCAAGATTAATCCACAGTCCTCAGCCCAAATCGTAGAGGATGCTCGCTTCTTAGAGGAGATGCATGTCTTATAGATGGTTACTAGTCAGGATGAGGGAGAGCATAAAAATAAAAAAGATGAATAGGGTTCAGTATGCAAACTACTGAAAATTAAATTCACCCCAGAAGGCAGAGAAAGTAACCATTGTAAGAAGGACAACTTTTACAGTACGCATCTTCACTACTTTAGACCATTCTACTAGTTACATCATGAGGTGCTTCATCAGAGGTATTAGCTATGGCAATAAATTGCACGATAATGATAGTGCCAAAACATCTAAGAAATGGGTGATACTATTCAAAATACTCATTCTTAAAGAAGAGGCGTGGCAAATGGCAATTTATCATAGACCTCTTCAAACTAAACTGAGTTTTAAAATTGTCACTGTACAAGATATATTCCACCTTTAGGTAGACTATTCATTTCTACCGACCTTTGAGATGCATACTTTCTCATCTTCTTTATCCAAATCATTGTCATATCCTATGTTTTTTAAACATTAATCATTAATCCGCTCAAATGTTTTTCTTTGGCCTAAAATGAGTGTCAAAAACCTTATAAAATTGCAAAGAACAATTGCTGCCCAAATAAGACATTGTGGCATACCAGCATGTCAGTACTTGGACGATTGACTGCATAAAGCAATTATTTATTTGCTGTTTCATGTAGGGCGAACAAGACCCAAGTGGGTATCAGTCTGCTTTCCCTCTACTTAAAGCAGTTGAAATAAGAACAGTTCCCAAACACGTATGCGCATTCAGTTACTGGGAATCAGTGTCTGAATTATGTGTTGTAGTTGATGTCAGTTCTGAAAAGTTGTTACTAAAAGTTCCAGGGGGTTGTACATTCAGATTTTTGCTTTTTTGTGGACAAGGGATTAGAGGACCTTCATTTATTATGGCCACCACATTCTTGGGTGATTCACATGCAGACAGACTGCCGTCAGTAGAAAGAAAGGAGAGCTTAAGTCCTTGCAGCCGCCCCTTAGCACAAGATGGCTGCCTACTGTGGAGTGCTAGTGCGCTATTTATGGCATGTTCCATTGTCCATTCATCTTTTCTGGCCATGTTTCTTCACAGTGAATGGAGTTAACCATAGTAAATCAGTAGTTACCTACATATGCTTACCTTCAAAATATTTTTGTTTTTGATATTCTTGCAACAGTATTTTTGTGGCATGATATTTTTGTGACTGATATTCTTACATACAATTCAGAATGAGTGAAATATTGATAAAAGCATAGCAGGTACCTGTGGGGATATTAGGTGTGTCCAGAGATGTGGTCTGCCCTTTGCTAGACATAGTTTAGGTGTCCGTTCTTGAGGGGTCTTTGGCATAGCCACCCAAGCTTTCTGACCATTATTGTTTTTAGGTGCTTGGAGGTGTCATGAATTCAGATGTACCTATCTTGTAGGGACGCCACAACCTCCGCACTACTTTCCAACTTGCCCTACCGGAATCCACTGCCCAAAAGGAATTCACTGTTCCTATGGTGGAGTCCCAGGGGGAAATGGGATTTGGAAGAGAAAAAAGACAGCTTGTTCAGATGTATGCCTCACTGGAGTTCTGATTTTCTAGTGTCTCTCTTCAGTGAAAATCTAAAATAAAAAGACAGTATTTTACTAAAGTATATGACTGTAACTTGGAAAATTCTCTCACTTGGAACTATACCTGTGGATTTACATCAATTTTCTCTGCTATCCCTTCTCTATTGTATTCATCAAATATGGCAATCTGCAAATTAAACATACCCTTGCAATGTTTGAACATACTTGAAAACACTCCAATCGTCAATAAGTGTGTTTACACCCACCTCTATGTCAAGGATGCATGAAAGAAAAGAATAGGTTTGTAACACAAAATCTGTAAAACAAATAATTCTCTCCTCACACCTAAATTGTTTGGAGTCAGCATAGAGCATTTCTAAGTACATCTCCTAAGACTTTAAGTTCATTTAGTGTCCTTCCAAATGTCATGATTAGTGGGTTGCAATCCTTTCACAAATTAGACAAAGTTCACCTGCAAGATCAGACAGTCTTTCTCCATGTCAAGATTTATGGCCTTTGGAACCTCATAAAACTAAACTCCAAACTAAATAATGTTCACAAAACAAATATGCACTTGCATTTCCTTAAATAAAGCTTTAGAAGAGTCAGGAATGTTTAATCCAGATTCTTTCAGTTTAGGACAGCTTAGTTCAAAAACGTTATATTTTAAACAAGGGCTTCATGAAAATCTTGGGTTTAAGTGTTTTGGTCCAATTGATGAAGTTTCACACATTTAACTCTGCCACAAAGAATTCGAAATAATCCTACCATGCTTCTTGTCTCTGGGTCAAGGTTACAAACCAAGATAACATGAAGTATATCTTCTACTGAAAGTTCCTTTGCAGGATACAAACAGAGACAGCAGTACAAGGAAAGAGAGTCATTGGTTTGGGAAGCAAGCAGCTGCCTAATTTTTCTCTTAATATAACTTTCAAACTCACTACTTCCTCCAACATCTTGTGTGACAAATCTGATTTCCTGAAAAACTTGTCTGTGTCTTGTCCCACCACTGCATCAACTTTTGGGCGCCATGTTGGAAGTATTCTCCTGCCCCATGTTATTAAAAAAATCAACTTTAATTTTGTCAAATGTCACAACACCTCAGTTATCTTTACATAGACAACTTATTAACCACTAATGCAACTATTTCCTGTGTCAGCCACAAGATGAAAATGTGCATCTTTATTCACAATACTGACAGCTATTGGAAGGGTATGCCTATCGTATTATATTTTGCTCTATTCCTGGCCAAGAAGAGCTTCATTATAGGCACTTTCAAGAGTTACTTGGCTACTATCGTGCAAATGCTTTAACAGGCCTCTTTTTAGGTCTGGCGTTAGCCAAGACCTTTTGATTTTGCTAAAATTATATGTATAATACCCTTACTTAAAGGCCTTTCACCCACCTCTCCTTATCCATTGGTCTGTTGTCTCATTTGCATTTAACCTCTGTCCTCTAAAGCATACAGCATGGGACAATGGGTCAGCCTACTTAAGCCACTGGTTAACTACACTTTTGGTGACCACAGTTTGCTCTTTCAGAATGAACACACACCCACACTAGGTAGTTCCCTTCAATGCCAGTGTTTTTATTTGTACTTTATAATTATTTTTAGTGTTGTCTTTGTGTTTAGAGCCTGTGGTAAAAGTAGGATCTCCTTTCATCCAGCTTTCCTTTTTTTTTTTTTTTTACATCTATCCTTCTTTCTTTCCTTTTTTTCTTTCCTTATTTCTTTCCATCTTTCATCCTTCTTTCTTTCCACCTTTCATTCTTTCTTCTTTGTTTCGTTCTTTCTTGCTTTCTTTCCTTCTGCCTTGTTTTCTTTCCCTCTTTCCTTCCTTCCTTTCCTTTTTTCTTTCTTTCTCCTTTCTTTTTTCTTTTGTTAATTCTTTATTTGCTTCCATCTTTCCTTTTTTATTTCCTTCTTACGTTTCCTCCCCTTACTGCATTCTTGCCTCCCTGGCTTCTTTCTTTCTATCTTTTCTTTTTTTCTTTCTTTCCTTTCGATTTTCTTTCTTTCCTTTTTCTTTTCTTCATTCCTTTCTTCTTTACTTCTTTCTGTCTTTCTGTCCTTTTGTTCATTTGTTCTTGCTTTCTTTCTTTCTTTGTTTCTTAGTTTATTTATTGATGAGTGTGACCTGTGTTTTTAATTTTGGTGAAATCACAGTTTCACATCTTACAGAAAGTAGCACTGCTGGCTTTCTTCTTTCCTCCTCGTCCTTTGAAGGCAGAAGAGAAGTTGCACAGCTTAGACCCAACAATACATATCAGGTTTTATAGGGAAAGGATCAATGAGCAGAGGATGGATTAACAAGTTTTTTTCATAATCTCATCCTCAAAAAAAGAAAAGCCTGTGCAGAAACAAACTATTTCCATATATGTAGTTCTGCACACATGCATTAAGCTCTGTTACGCATTGGCAAAGATCGAGCCATCTGAAGGTATTTATTTAGCAACGCACAAAGCGACCATGTCTGCACTTTTGAGGGGGGGGTGCCTGTTTTCGATATCTGCCAACTGGCCACTTGGGCATCTATGTATCCTTGCTGTCATCGATGTGTGGTGGGAGGCACAGTTCAGTAGACCAATCCTCTTATAGTTGTTATTTTTAAAGCATAACTCTGTCCTCAGGCCCAGCCCCTGTTCTATCACTGCTTTGGGAGTCTTTCTTACACGAGAAACGTCTTTCTGATTAAAGCTTCATCTTTCTGCAGATTCCTCGTGCCTCCCTCCTCTATCCCCTTTTTGAAGAGGAGCTTTATTTTTTTTGCTATTAATTTCGTTAACGTTATTTCTATTTGCTTCTGCCATCTGTTGTTAGGAAGTCTGTGAAGCTGAGAAATATAGGCAGACCTGATATCACTGGCTTAGGCTGCTCCTATATAGAGTGCCTGCATTAATCTTTGGTGATGACGTTGGTAATTACAACTCAAACCTCCCTTGTGCCATGTATGGATACAGATCTAGTCTAATGCATTTGAATATTTCTAAGATAAAGACTGTGTAAACATCAAATATACATCATAAAGAGTATTACCAAAAGAAGGAACATTAGAACATTACCCTTATCGATTGACCATATCTGTCTAATTCAGTAACATAGCATCTGTGCACCAGAAGTATGTCAGCGGTTTTGTAGTTCTCTGCTCATGGGGTTTCTCTTCCAGGTTAGCCACAAAGTGATCGCCCTATTGTGGTGCCATCGTTGTGGCTAAAAATGCCTTAGAAAAGAGAATAAAGGAAGACTTTTAGAGTTTTGAAGGGAATTCGAATCATTTCATCTTGAATGAAAATCTACTTTATGTTGATAGTTGCTTATTGTTCCTAGACATTTATGGAAGTATTGGAATTTCTTTTGTAATATTAGAAGTGCATCCCCAAACCTCAATCTCTAGATTCTTATGATGGCATTGTGGGGATGATTGAAAATGCGGAGGCATACACTTACAACTAAACAACGACCTCTGACTGTTATCCTTTAAATACGGGCAGTAAAACTCACTGATTTGACAGGGAAATAGTCATTTTCTTAAATCACATGGCGTTCTCCTTTTTTCCCAAACAGTACATGTGGAATTGCTGCCTTGTTGTAATTACTGCGGGAATACTAAAGTTAAACATAATGTTAAATATTACATTTATTTTTTCTTTTCTTCACATAAAAAATATGTTCTATGTGTACACTTCTCCTCCTCCATGCCTTTTTAAATATATTGGTGGTCTATGCCTTACCCTTACTGCGGTAGCACTCATGCCTACATTTTCTTCGCACACGTTTATGCAGTAAGTGCATAACGTGTTGGGAGGACTAGTCACGCAAAACTACCAAAACAGTGTTTTTTCTTCAAGATAGTCACATGGGAACTGACACCCTTATGGGTGGCGATTAGCCCATTATTAAAGAAAGAGCAAGTTTTAAACAAAGACGGTGTAAAGAAAACAACCTTTACTGCCAGAGGTACAAGACCCATGAAACAGGAAGCTTGCACCCTTTCGCGTGTTGTCGTTCCCCAGTAAAATAACACGCAGTCGTTAATTTAGTGTCAGACTGCAACACACCTGTTGCCAAGAACAATGCAGCTGTGAAGCTTAGGCTGCCCTCTGCATGTTTAATTGCCGACAGAAATACTCATGGGACGTTGAACGCACACTGCAGCGCTCCTTTTCACACGCAACAGTCAAAATTAGGCCTTCAGTGTTTTTTCTTCATTAGAACACTACTATTCTCTAGTATTGAATCTTTCATAGATTCACATGCTTGTATCTTCCCCGTCGTCATGGTGGGAGCCTCGCGTTAGATAGAAAAGAAGTACTATAAAAGTACATTAGAAACCACCACAGGAAAAGAAAAACTTTAACATTCGTCAACCTCTTTATGTAGGTCCAAACTTTGACCAATCAGAGACGAACCCTAGACCTCAACTCCCTAGCAGAGCCACCAGACCTCAGATTTCTAATCGCACGTCGTGTGTAAGGGAGTCTCCCTGAGCTCTGCTCAGTTTTGTCAGTTTGTGAACTTTTGACCCTGCTATTCACCTCAAGGTACTGTTTGATTCATCTTCTTTACTTCACAATGTCATAGGGATCTAAGAAGAGGCTTTTGAGACCCTGCAGATCCTGTGAGAAGGCAAGACTTTTCTCTGAAGACCCCCACAAAGAATGTCTGTATTGCCTTTATCCCAAGCATACAGCCAAGGACTGTAAATAGCCAAGACTCTAAAGGATAGAGAAGCCAGGTTGTTGTTATGGCTCCAGAAGAAAAAATCTAAATCTGATTCTGGATCTGATGTGCAAGAGAGCCCTGGGCCATCCTCAGCTGGGAGGAAACTTAAAAATGAGGGCTCTACCTCATTGAAGGCTGATTCTAAAAGGTTAAAGGCGGAAAAAATCTCATCTGCCGATAAAGCAGCTCTAAAACAAAAAGATTCTGGCTTGAAGAAATCTTCTGCTGCTTCTCTGCCTGTCACACCTCTAAAACAGGCTTCGTCGACGAAAAAAGCCCCGTCGACGGACCCGTCGTCGAGAGCTCCAGCTAGATCTACATCAGTGTCTGTGGCGACAACCGCTTCGACGACGGCTGTTGTGACGGCCTCGTCGACTAATACGGCGATGATGATGATTTCCTCGTCGACGGCTTTGACGGCGACGACCTCTGAGTCGACGATTTTGCCTACGGCCTCGTCGACAGGAGCACCGTCGTCCACGACGGCTCCGTCGACGACAGTTTTTAAATCACCTTCTTGGTTGCCGGTTTCGACGACGATTACCTTCAGACGTCTTCCATCGTCGACGGAGCAAAAACAGGGCTTTAGGAGCCTCTACTATATCCAGAAGTCTCCAGGTTTGTCTTCTTTGTCAAAGATTTCACCTCTGCCTCCTTCTCACCTTCTGGATACGGAGTAATCGGGAGATGAAAGTCTGTTCGGTCCAGCTTACAGCCCTTCCCAGCTCAGGGTTAAATTCCAGGACACAGATGAGGAAGAGGAGGCACAGAGGCAGGACACGTCTGAGTATTTGGAAGGGGACTACTCCTTCACAGGTCGTCCTCAGCTCAGCGTTACGATTCTTTTCAGGAACACTATCTTTATGAGGCTTACGAAGAGCGTCAGGAGGTTAGAAGGGATTCCATGCTGGTGCCAACTTCTCTGGTTTCCGACCTGAGACACATGCTAAACGATTACTACAAGCGATTTCGGGATTCCGTTGACGCCTGGAGGCCCAAGCATTCAAGTACCGCCACCGCCAGGGGTTACTCCACCACCTGCTGTGCAGGAAGAGAGACAGGCTCCTCGATGCATTACAATTCAGGACGATTACATCGAGAGTGAAGCTGATGATCAACCTGAAGAAGGTGAGCTCACTCAGGATCCTGATTTAGTTGGTCAGGAGTGGGATGATTACGTGGCTGTATCGTCTCCGTTGCCTTCCCCCCCCTCCAGCAAGTTCTCCTCCGGGAGATATTGGGGGCTTCCACGAATTACTGGAGAGGGCTTCTAGAAGATTTGATTTGCCTTTGCCTGTAGTTCAAAACGAATGCTTCCTTTATGATTTTAAGGATCCGACCAAGAAGTCAGTTCGATCCATACCTATTGTGGATTATATATGGAGCGAGGGGTTAAAGATTATGAAGAACCCGGCCTCGTTCCGGCTGTTTTGCAGAGGATGGAGAAGAAATACAAGGCACCCGATTCAGCTCCTGCCTGTTTGATTGGTTATCCCCGGCCGGATTCCGTGATAACGCAAGCTGCGCAGAGGCGCTCTAGGAATCCGCAATCTCCTTGTTCTGTGCCTCCGGACAGGGAAGGCAAACGGCTTGACAGCATAGGCAGACGCTTCGCTACTATGGCCGCCACTTCCATCAACGCCTCTAATGCCTTAGCAATCTTGGGGCGATACGACCACCAGTTATGGTCAGACCTTGCACCTCTTCTTGAATATCTTCCCGAAGACAAAAAGAAGGAAGCAAAAGACCTGCTACAGAAAGGTGCTAGAGCTTCATCCGAAGTGATTGACTCGGCAATGGATCTGTCTTCAATTGCTTTTAGACAAATGGCAGGAGCCGCTGTTCTCCGTAGACAGGGCTGGCTGAGGGCGACGTTTTTCCGCCCCGAGGTACAATCGAAAGTGTTAGACATGCCCTTCGACAGGGAAAACCTGTTTGGGAAACATGTGGATGAAGAACTTCAGGGTATCAAAAAGGATACTGAGACGGCTCGTTCTTTGGGCATGTTGCAACAAAGACGTTATCAGTCCTTTCGTGGGGGAAGAGGACGAGGTCAGTTCCAGCAAAGATCGTCCTATCAGTCCTACAGATTTCAGCCGTATTCCCAACAATCGTACAGATCACAATATGGAGGACAGCAACAACAGCAGCATTTTCGGGCTTCCAATGTCTAACACAGCCAACAGTCAGCTAGATGTAAGTCTTCGGCACGAGGAAAATCGCAAGACCCATCTAGACGACAGTGACGTTTCTCTTCCACCAGCCACCTCATCTTGACTTCAGCCTCTGCAGTCCCATCATCTTTCTCCTTTTCTGAGTCAATGGCAAGCCATTACAAAGGACAAATGGGGACTAGACATCATCCATTTGGGCCACAGCCTGGAATTTGTTCACAAGCCTCCTCAGAATCCACCCTCAAGGAGAATACATCACCATCTTCGTTTACTAAAGCAGGAAATCTCGATCTTGCTGCAAAAGGGGGCGATAGAAAAAGTTCCTCTCAGTCAACGAGGGAAAGGCTTCTTTTCCAATTTCTTCCTCAAAGAAAAAGTGCGGGTAATGGAGACAGGTCATGGACCTCAGACAGCTGAACAAATACATCAAGAAACAATCGTTCAGAATGTTGTCCCTGCAGGACATTCTCTTGTTGGTAAACAAGGGAGATTTTTTAGCGTCTCTTGATCTCCGACGCATACTTCCACATTCCTATTCTGGCGAAACATCGCCAATTCCTGAGGTTCGAGGTGGCTGGGGATCACTACCAGTTCAAGGTTCTGCCCTTCGGCCTTCGCTCATCTCCCAGAGTCTTCACGAAATGTATGGCTCCGGTGGCAGCTTTCCTGAGAAGGCAGGGCCATCAAGTTTATCCCTACCTGGACGACTGGCTGGTGAAGGGGCCTTCTTTCCACTCGGCAAGAGAGTCTACACGGGCATGTCAAAGGCTGTTCACATCTCTGGGCTTGCAACTCAACGAGGAGAAGTCATGCCTGATTCCAAGTCAGAAACGTATTTTTCTCGGAGCAATGCTGGACACCAGATTGAGGAAGGCGTTTCCCACTCCAGAACACAAGCAAAAGATAATGCTCTTGGCATCCCTCCTGCGCGCAAGAGAGTCCACTTCTGTGAGAGTGTTCAAATCTTTACTGGGGATGCTGTCATCATGCATCCCACTAATTCCGAATTGTCGGCTCCAAATGAGGCCTCTTCAAGAGAAGTTAGACAAACAGTGGATTCAGGCACAGGGCTCCTTCGAAGACATCATCCTTATTTCTCAGGCAATGAAACAGGCACTGTCATGGTGGGAGAAGGACTGCAATATCTCTCCAGGCCTATCGTTCAAGGTGGCACAGCCTAATTTTATAATGACCACGGATGCCTCGATGGATGGTTGGGGTGCGCATCTTCAGGAGTTGCAAATACACAGAAAATGGTCCATTCAAGAAAAGCAATTACACATCAATCTATTGGAGTTGAGGGCCGTTTATCTAGGTCTTCAGGCGTTCCTTCCGAGAATCCAAGGATCCTCTGTTCTGGTGAGAACAGACAACACCACAACGATGTTCTATCTAGCCAAGCAAGGAGGCACCAGATCTCTCACGTTATCGGACCAAGCCCAAGAAATTTGGAGATGGTTAATCCAGCACAAGATAACCTTGCAGATTTAGCATGTCCCAGGAGTGGACAACGAGTGGGCGGATTCTCTGAGCAGAACCAATGCACAATGTCACAAATGAGAATTAGATTGGAAACAGCTGCGGCGAGTTTTCAGGCTATGGGGCACTCCAAATCTGGATCTCTTCGCGACAGCGAGCAACAAGAAATGCGAAATGTTCGCCAGCAGGTTTCCTCAGGCTAACTCTTGGGGAAACGCTCTGCAGATGCAGTGGACAGGAATGTTCGCATACGCTTTTCCGCCGTTCCCCCTCATCCCAAGGGTGCTGAGCAAAATGAAGAAGGAACCATGTCATCTCATTCTCATCGCTCCGGCATGGCTGAGACAGTTTTGGTTCCCAGAGCTTCTCCTGCGCTCCATCTCTCCACACATTCTCTTTCAACCATGGCCAAACCTGCTGTCCATGGACAACGGCCAGATTGTTCATCCTCAGATAAAATCCCCGAGTTTATCCGCTTGGAACACCACGACTATGAATTTACAAATCTAGATATCGCTCCAGATTGCAAGCCCATCCTTCAGCGGGCCAGAGCTTCTTCCACTAATAGCGATACAAAAGGGGCTGATGGACGGAACGTTTGAGCCAATCAAACACTCACCCCCAGTCAACTGATCTGGGTTTAATCCATCATCATTCTTTAGCTCACTCCACCACCCCAGTTCAGACATGGCCATATGCAAATCAGTCTGACCCTGTGCCTCATGGGAACAGTCCAGCCCGAACTGCCAAGCCATGTCTTCCCTGGACCGGAAACAAGCATCCTAGGACCGGTTTCTGGCATTCCAGCCGTCATCAACCAGGCTTGCTTGAATCCAGTGGCAAAGTGAGCAAGGGACCCACGTCTGGGCATACCCCGCCAACTTAGGGCGAACAAAGCGATACAAAGGGGATGATGGACGGAGCGTTTGAGCCAATCAAACACTCACCCCCAGTCAACTGATCTGGGTTTAATCCATCATCATTCTTTAGCTCACTCCACCACCCCAGTTCAGACATGGCCATATGCAAATCAGGTCCTAGGATGCTTGTTTCCGGTCCAGGGAAGACATGGCTTGGCAGTTCGGGCTGGACTGTTCCCATGAGGCACAGGGTCAGACTGATTTGCATATGGCCATGTCAGAACTCGGTGGTGGAGTGAGCTGAAGATGATGATGGATTAAACCCAGATCAGTTGACTGGGGTAGTGTTGATTGCTCAAGCGTCCGTCCATCATCCCCTTTATCGCTTGTTCAGCCCTATTGGCGGAGGTATACCCAGACGTGGGTCCCTTGCTCACTTTGCCACTGGATTCAAGCAAGCCTGGCTGTGACGGCAGGAATGCCAGAAACCGGTCCTAGGATGCTTGTTTCCGGTCAGAAGACATGGCTTGGCAGTTCGGGCTGGACTGTTCCCATGAGGCACGGGTCAGACTGATTTGCATATGGCCATGTCTGAACTGGGATGGTGGAGTGAGCTAAAGAATGATGATGGATTAAACCCAGATCAGTTGACTGAGGTGAGTGTTTGATTGGCTCAAACGTTCGTCCATCATCCCCTTTTGTATCGCTTTGTTACGCCCTAAGTTGGCGGGGGTATGCCCAGGCGTGGGTCCCTTGCTCACTTTGCCACTGGATTCAAGCAAGCCTGGCTGATGGCGGCTGGAATGCCAGAAACCGGTCCTAGGATGCTTGTTTCCGGTCCAGGAAGACATGGCTTGGCAGTTCGGGCTGGACTGTTCCCATGAGGCACAGGGTCAGACTGATTTGCATATGGCCATGTCTGAACTGGGGTGGTGGAGTGAGCTAAAGAATGATGATGGATTAAACCCAGATCAGTTGACTGGGGGTGAGTGTTTGATTGGCTCAAACGTTCCGTCCATCATCCCCTTTTGTATCGCTTTGTTCGCCCTAAGTTGGCGGGGGTATGCCCAGACGTGGGTCCCTTGCTCACTTTGCCACTGGATTCAAGCAAGCCTGGCTGATGACGGCTGGAATGCCAGAAACCGGTCCTAGGATGCTTGTTTCCGGTCCAGGGAAGACATGGCTTGGCAGTTCGGGCTGGACTGTTCCCATGAGGCACAGGGTCAGACTGATTTGCATATGGCCATGTCTGAACTGGGGTGGTGGAGTGAGCTAAAGAATGATGATGGATTAAACCCAGATCAGTTGACTGGGGGTGAGTGTTTGATTGGCTCAAACGTTCCGTCCATCATCCCCTTTTGTATCGCTTTGTTCGCCCTAAGTTGGCGGGGGTATGCCCAGACGTGGGTCCCTTGCTCACTTTGCCACTGGATTCAAGCAAGCCTGGCTGATGACGGCTGGAATGCCAGAAACCGGTCCTAGGATGCTTGTTTCCGGTCCAGGGAAGACATGGCTTGGCAGTTCGGGCTGGACTGTTCCCATGAGGCACAGGGTCAGACTGATTTGCATATGGCCATGTCTGAACTGGGGTGGTGGAGTGAGCTAAAGAATGATGATGGATTAAACCCAGATCAGTTGACTGGGGGTGAGTGTTTGATTGGCTCAAGCGTTCCGTCCATCATCCCCTTTTGTATCTCTTCCACTAATAGGGCATACGCTACGAAATGGAAAAGATTTTGCTACTGGTGTGTGGAAAAGGACATACATCCTTTTCTCTCTACTTCGGAGCAAATTTTGCCGTACCTACTTCATTTAGCAAAGCTAAAGTTGACTCATTCTTCTATTAAGGTACACCCAGCTGCAATTTCTAGGTTTTGCAGAAAGCCTGGGGAACTCTCGCTGTGGTCAATGCAAATTATTAAAGAGTTTATGAAGGGCCTTTTCAGAGTTTTTCCTCCACTGAAATGTCCGGCAGTTCCATGGGAATTAAACACGGTCCTATCTCAATTGATGAAATCGCCATTTGAGCCGATCCACAAAGCTGATCTGAAATATGTTTCATGGAAAACGGCTCTCTTACTGGCCCTTACTTCGGCTAGAAGAATCAGTGAGATTCAGGCTTTCACGGTGGCTGAAGCTTTTCTACAATTCAAACAAGACAAGGTATTGAGAACAAACCCTCACTTTATTCCAAAGGTTCCTACATCTTTTCACTTAAAGGAGCCGGTCTTGCTCTCAACGTACTTTGCAAATCCTACAACTTATGCCGAAAAGGAGTTGCATTCGTTGGATGTAAAACGATGCATCAAATTCTACATTCATAGAACAAGGGCTTTCAGGAAGTCAGACCAGCTCTTTGTGTCTTTTGCTTCTCCGAGTAAAGGTCAAGCCCTTTCCAGAAACAGTATCGCACGTTGGATCTCTTCTGCAATTGTCTTCTGCCATAATAAAGCTGGAAAACCCCTGTCCACAAAGGTGTCTGCGCACTCCACAAGGAAGATGGCGGCATCTACTGCCCTTTTTGCTGGGGTATCGCTTCCAGACATATGGAGAGCAGCAACATGGTCTAACGTGCATACGTTCACCAAGCATTATTGCCTGGATTCCGCATGGAAAACGGATGCCGCAGTGGGGCAAGCGGTCCTTTGACATCTGTTCACTTGAGGTACAGCTTATTTATATCTTTTACCTATGTTTCACTTTGTTCTTTTGATTTCTTGCTTTTTACATGTTTCTAGTTATGTATATGGATTTAGTGAGGCATATAGATCTATATGTTTATATATGTTTTTCTTAAATGCTATGTTTCATTCTCTGTGCATAAGAAGGCCTTCGCCTAGTCGCAACAAATTTAACAAAGAACACTGCTATCTACTCTGATACAAGCATGTGAATCTATGAAAGATTCAATACTGGAGAAAAAACAAGTTACTTACCTGTACACTGTGGTTCTCCAGTATTGATATCTTTCATAGATTCACATGCGACCCTCCCTCCTCCCGTCTAGGCTTGCCACTTCTTACCTCATGCTACTCTTAACCTTAGCACACTTGTGCGTGAAATCTGAGGTCTGGTGGCTCTGCTGGGGAGTTGAGGTCTAGGGCTCGTCTCTGATTGGTCAAAGTTTGGACCTACATAAAGAGGTTGACAAATGTTAAAGTTTTTCTTTTCCTGTGGTGGTTTCTAATGTACTTTTATAGTACTTCTTTTCTATCTACCGCGAGGCTCCCACCATGACGACGGGGAAGATACAAGCATGTGAATCTATAAAAGATATCAATACTGGAGAACCACATTGTACAGGTAAGTAACTTGTTTTATACATTGACCTGGAGCCAATACACGTTACTATATACATTTGTGGTTCAAATATCCAAAACATGCGAACGATATTGTATCCAAAATGTTCGAAAGTACACCCATCCTCAACTGACTGATCTATTTTATCAGAAGCAGTCTGGTAACTGAGTCCTCAGTCCCGTAGCATGGAGTACATGTGTAAAGGTGCATGGTGGCCCTCGGGAATGTTAACTACAGAAAACAAGAAAGGGAGAACGAATTGTTGCTATATTTGCTATACTGTACATTTGCACTATTTAGCATTTGAACTTTTTGTGTAACCCCGAAATTATTGTTTCAAACACCCACATTAAGATGCTATTTTTAATTTAAATTTGATATCCAATCTTGCTCAAAATTGTACTATTGCTACGTTGGTAATATGTGAACCTTCTGTATTGCTTGCTCTTGCACTTTTATGGTCGCAATGACCGAATAAAGTATTTCTTAGTTTGTTTGTATTGAGCTTACCCACAGTCATTTGCAAAATTCGCAGCTTCACTGTATATTGCAATGAGAATGAAGGCAAAGTGGTATTTTTAAAGTGTAGCATATGCCATTGCTATGGCATATTGATACTGAGGACCATGTAAGACTGTTTTGTAGAAACAGCCATAACCTTGTTAATGCTGATGTCCACCCCCTTGTATCCATGGTGACCCAGTGTCTGTGGTCTCTTAATGTGCATGGTCCTGCCTTTGCCGCCTGGTGACCTGGTCTCTGTGTCAGTGTCCCCATGTCCTGTGCCCTGTGACAACAAAGTCCTATGTCCTTTGACATATATCCAATGTCAGTGTCGACATGTTACTGCAATTGTCAGTGTACCTGTGGGCCCAGACCCCCTTGTGTCTTTGTTCCCGTTTCTTAGCATCTCTTATTACTTTGTTTTTAGTCTCTCACAGTGCCAATTGATTTGGTGTCATCCTTCAATGTTCACTGTCTCTGTGTCAGTACCACCATGTCCCTCTGTCACAGTTACATATAGATTTTTGCCTATTATTTTTTTTAACATGCACTGCTTAGAAATAACCATATCCATGGGCTGGGAAAGAGTATTGCAAAGATCATGAGGAACAGGCAGATTAATAAACCTGCCACTTCTTTAAGACACAAGAGAATATTCTTTCTAAACATGAAGTAGGAGACAGCCTGTGCTTGGACCCCAAAACTGAACACCTCTAGTCACCTTCTGACTTACAAGTTTATTTAAAACCATGCTAAGGCCAAAAGCCTTTCATGCTTCAGGAAAGAACATACTGAGACAACAGAAAAAAACTACAAGCCAAAAATCATTAGCCAAAACTAAGTGTAAAGGTATAGAGTACATATACAACATTAATGAGTTGGAATAATAAGTCCATAGAAAGGCTATGCTAACAGATACAACGGAATTACAGTGGCTGTGGCTAAGAATAACTTTCTGAATTAGGGAGCAGAAAAGAAGGACTCTTCTTCCTATTAAGTATGAGTAAGTCCCTTGTGTGAGCTTCTGCTTGCCAGATCTTTGTTTTTCTTTATGGTCTCGAGTACATTTCCTTGGCCCCTCCAACCAGCAACTATACAGTCCCTTGATGATTCCCACTGTGCGATGTATGGTTTTTTCAGTTACCCTAGTTTGCTGAGCCAAATACTTACTGACCTGACTTTGTTACTTAACCAGGAAAGCACATTATTTCAGAATACCTCCAGTGTTTGTGGATAATTTGTTAGAACTGCAGACAAACTTTTCATTTTCATCATATTTTTATATTTGTCAATTTGTCTGCAGCAGAAGGTGGTTTCAAGGCCTCAATTAGCTTCTTGCAGCCGAGATCGGTACTTATGGTGGTTTTTGGACTCTGCTACTTGATGTTACTCGCTTTCATAGCTCTTCCTGCATTCTGTCAATTTTCTTCCTCCGATGCTCTACCAAAGCCTCCTGGTCCTCATATGATGGTGCAAAATAGATTAACAGAAGCAGGGACTGCACTTTCACCTTCCAGGTCCAGTTGCAGGTCCCTCTCAGCAGGTCAGCAGGACAGTTGCAGGGATCACCACTGGAGCTTGTTGTGTCCCTGTAACTCCGAACAGGAGGTCAGTCAGCTGACCCTTGAAGTCACTCAGGTAGCCTGGGCTGAAGGGAGCAGGTCCAGTCTTCCTTCTCAGACAGGCTGGCAGGCCTCAGGAAGCAGGGCAGTCCTCCAGCAGCAGTCCTTCTATAGTATCCACAGATCCAGGAGTGTACCGAAGTGTGGGTCTGAATTTTTATACCTGATGCCAGCTTTGAAGGGCAAGAAACATCTGGAGTTTTCCCTGCACTGAAGTGTCTGGAATTCCCTCCCTCCCTGCCCTGGCTCGTCTGTCTGGGGGCACAATAGGCTAGTGCGAAGTTCTTTGTGTGTGAGCTGAGGCAGGGTCTGTGAAGAGCAAGTAGGGCTGTGCACAGCACCACCCTCACCCCGCCATACCCCCTCATCCTGCTTGGATGGCCCATCCTATCAACACCCAGTCTCTTTATTGTGTGACTATCTGGGATGAACACACAAAGTCCAACTGCCAACTATACCTAGTCATGTGACCTAGAAAATAGGCTCCAAGCACCAAATGGTTAGGGCAAGAAAAATCCAACTTTCTAAAAGGCAAAAGGATCAATTGATAGACAGAATGTTGAACAATGTCAAACATTCACTCCATACAGATATCTGGGCCTAAATCCATGGATTTATTTGCTCCCCATGCCATTCCAGTTTAAACCCAGCCATACGTAAATCAGTCTTGACCCTGTTCCCCATGGGAACAGTCCAGCCTGAACTGCCAGGCCAGGTCCTCCCTGGTCCGGAAACAAGCATCCTGGTACCAGTTTCGGGGTTTCACCCCTCATCAGCCAGGCTACCTTGACTCCAGTGGCATGAAGAGCACGGGACCCACGTCTGGGTATACCCATCCCACTCGGGGTGACAAATGCAAAAAGAACAATTGATGGACAGAGTGTTGAACAATGTGAAACATTCAGCCCAGTACAGAGATCTGGGCCTAAATCCATCTTTGTTTTTGCTCCCCATGCCATTCCAGTTTGAACCCAGCCATATGCAAATCAGTCTTGACCCTGCTCCTCATCTGTTCTTTTTGCATTTGTCGCTCTAAATGGGAAGGGTATGCCCAGAAGTGGGTCCCATGCTCACTGTGCCACTGGAATCAAGCTAGCCTGGCTGATGAGGGGTGATACCCCGAAACCAGTCCCAGGATGCTTGTTTCCTGTCCAGGGAGGGCCTGCCTTGGCAGTTCGGGCTAGACTGTTTCCATTAGGAGCAGGGTCAAGACTGATTTGCATATGGCTGGGTCCAAACTTGGGTGGCGTGGTGGGCAAAAAAACAATGGATTAAACCCACATCTGTTTACTAGGGGTGAATGTTTGCATTGTTCAGCATTCTGTCCATCATCTGTTCTTTATGGGTTTGTCGCCCTAAGTGGGAAGGTTATGCCTATACGTGAGTCCGGTGCTCACTGCGCCACTGGATTCAAGCTAGCCTGGCTGATTAGGGGTGATACCCTGAAACCGGTCCCAGGATGCTTGCTTCCGGTCCAGGGAGAACCTGGCTTGGCAGTTCATGCTGGACTGTTCCCATAAGGAGCAGGGTCAAGACTGATTTGCATATGGCTAGGTCCAAACTGGGGTGGAGTGGTGGGCAAAAAAACGATGGATTAAACCCAGATCTGTTGACTGGGGGTGAATGTTTGCAGTGTTCATCATTCCGTCCATCATCTGTTTCTTTTTTAACTTTCTAAAAGGGGCATCTTCAGAATTGTGACTGAAAATCTGACTTTACCATTGAATAGGACTTTAAATTACAGTTCTTTAGACATCAAACATGACATCTCCACCTGCTTCCAAACAAAAATGACCCTTTATTAAATAAAATAAAGGAACTCAATGTTATCCTACGGGAGAGGTAGGCCTCACAGTAGTGAAGTTTAAGTTTATTGTCGGATTAATTCAATCATTACAATTAAAGCAAATTAATAGAATAATCTCTTAAACCACTATACATATATGGTAAGTCATGTGCAAATCATAGTCATATACCTGTGCAAAAGGATGCTAAAGTGCTCAACCTCTGACCTGTAAAGCTCAAGTCTCTCAAAAGTAAATTGCCACATGGAATGGAGCAAATAAAATCATTCACAGCCTTTACAGGATAAACAATTTCTAAAATACTTAACGTTATTACTCGGTCAATCAATCTTATTTGACAATATTCATAAGTAATTCATTATAGAACCTATGCAAATTGTTACTAAAATGCTAGGCATTGGTTTGTCCTCTTAACTTCTTATCTGTTTCTGGTTGTCAGTATAAATAAAGCAATACTTAACAAATTAATATAATAATCCCTTAAGTCGCTCTACATGTTTGATAACACTTAATTAGGCATTTTCAAATCATTCTCAAATATCTATGCAAAAAGATGCTAAAGTGCTTAACTTCTGGTTTGTGGAGCTCAATTCTCTTAAAAGTAGAATACCACTCAAAATGGAGCAAATATAAAACACCCAGCTTATACAGGAGAAAGAATTGCTAAAATACCTAACAATAATACTCCATTCATCAATCATTATTTGACAATATTCATGAGCTGATCATTCTTAGACCTTTTCAAAAGGTTAATAAAGTGCTTCACATTAAAATTGTCATCTTTTAACTTTTAACTGTTTCTGATTGACAATAGGGCATAAATGCAACATTCATTAAAAGAAATAAGAAAATGCATAAAATGCTGGGTGTTTAAGATAAAGATGTAAAAATTCTTTCCACCTCGGTCAAAAATTTAACAAACCGGCAAATAAGGGAATTTACATTCCGTTTAAACATAAGTGCTTGGCGACATGTTCTTACTCCTACTTTTAAAAATAAAGTTTTATAAACAATTCAGCAAGCATATAACAAGTTTGGACAAACACAAACTAAATTAAGTAAAGTTTCTTGTGGATAACCACAGAGTCCGCAGCTACTAGTTGTCTATTGTTGTAGCCATTTTGGAGTGCCGTCCTTAGTTGGATATATGCCGGATCTTAACTTAAACTATGCATTCCTCAAGCGTGATGGAAAGGGGATAGACATATAAGGCTGTATTTCCAGTTTCTCATAGGAGTTTAAGACTGTCCAAGCATGCTTTTTGGCTGTTAGTGCATCCTTATTGACATTAAACAAGAGTATTTTGGTTGCTTGATTCAAGAAATGTCTAAAGCAAACTCTATTTCTTTCTGGAGGCCTAGATACCTGTAAGTCAAACGTTTGGTAGCACTCTGATAAGTAGGCTCTCCATGCACCAGTATACGAGGAATTGTTCATTCCTGCCAGCGCAAATTTGCTAAGGAGCCAGGTTCAGATAAATACAAAGAGTGCAATTTTAAAAAGACGGCCTGTCACAATAGAGCTTGCTCTTGGAGGCCAAACTCCCATCAAATTTCAGCTTGCCCTATGTTCTTAGGAATCATAAAGACAAATTTTATGCCTTAGATTTGCAATAAGACCAGTAATTTGGCATCCTTCCTCCAAACATGACTGAACCAATAGCGCTGGAATTAGTTTAGCGGTGATTTTCACAAAATAATCATAAGTGGGACACCTTAATTTGGCTCCAAGTGATTTAAAAGCAAAAATAGTGGAAGATGTTTTAGCTCTCCATTGGTCAAAATATCCTTTAAAAGAAATTTTCTTTTCAAATAAAATGATTAAATATTTGTGGCTCTTAACCAGTTAAATGACTTACATGCCAGGATTGAGATCTGGCTGTAGATGCCCCTATTGACATGATTTTGGATATCTTAATATTCAGTTCAAGATGATTAAATGAAATATATTCATCAAGGGAATTGATTTATAGATGTAAGCCTATAGGTGTCTGACTGAGTAATGTAGTATCATCGGCATATTGTAAGTATTTTAGAGTGCAATTTGCAAATTTGGGGGTGTGTGCATTAATAGTGTCCAGATGTTGGTTCACAGAAGTTGAAAAATGAATTTTTGAATTTTTATCTACCAGGATATGTAAATCTTAAAAGTACATGTCCAACTTTTTAAGTGCAATGCACCCTGCCCTATGGGCTGTTTAGGACCTACATTTAGGGGTGACTTTTATGTAATAAAAGGGGATTTTTATGCCTGGAAAGAGGTTTATTGCACCAAGTCGAAATGTCAATTTAACACTGTATACGGGCTGCTGTGGCATGCCTGGGACATGTTTTAAAGGGTTTCTTGAGTGAGTGTAAGAATAAGTCCTGCAGGCCCACTAGTAGCATTTACTTTACTAGCCCTGGGTATATGGGATACCACTTTACAAGGAACCTATGAATTATTTAATTATGTCAATCGGATGTAAGACAATTTTACCATGTATTAAGGAGTGAGCACATGCACGTTAGCACTAGTTAGCAGTGGTAAAGTGCGCATAGTCCTATTGCCAACAAAAACGAATTCAGCAGCACAGGAGGGGTGAAAGTAAAAGGTTTGGGGGACTACCACCTAAGGGTGTCAGATCTAACATTATCCCAACTGATATGAAAGAGACTGCTACATCGCCAGAATCTTCAGATCAAGACATTAATTCAGTGTGTTTGTCCATGGGCTATGACAGTGCAGACAATATCATAGGGCATTGGCGAAATTAATGTTGTCACAGGCCTTTCTGGAAGTACTTCCTGAGCACATTGAAAACAGGTTCCAATTTCTCTCAACTGGATATATTTCAGGCCCTGGCAGTTCCATAAACAACTGTGGAAGTGACACATTCAAAGACACCTCAAGCAGATGCAGATCTAGACTGAGCTTCTCTCGTAGGGGATTTCCATGTATAGTCATAATCGATGGATAATCCCGCTCATCTGCGGGGACCCCGGAGCACTTTATCCAATATACGTTCTTAAGTGATGAAGTTCGCCTTACTTCGGGAAGACATTGAAAAATCACTTAAGAAAGTCATAATGCAGCCTAAGGGTAGGGTACAGTGGTCAGAATTCTTCAGCTTGGAATGGCAAAAGAAGAGACTGTAATTACATATGCTTTCAGAATATCAATTTTTTGTAATGGCACAGAAAGAGAACCTTCACATACCCTTTTGCTATGAGAAGACAGATATGAAGAAGTGCAGGGCCATGTAGCTCATAGGCTGCCATTATAAGTGAAGAAAAAGAAAGCTGTGCCTTTAAGAGCAGAGAGACCACCAATATCCCATCATGCTCAGCCAAAGGCAGTTACTCTCAGTTCATAGGCTGTCATAAGTGAAGAAAAAGAAAGCTCAGTTATTTTTTCTGGCTCTTTCTGACAGGACCCTTGAAGCATTGAACTCGACCTTTTAGGTTTTTCCTTCAATTTAGATCTTCAAACCTCACTGTTTTTTGCTTCACTTGACGTCTTTTGTCCTTCTCTGTGGAGCAAAGTATTTTTTCTGATAGGAAAGAGGCTTTTTTTCTATCTAAAATGCCATCTCTTTTCGACAAATGTCCTAGATGTGGGAGAAAAAAAGCAAAAACACCCACACGAGGTCTGCATTCTTTGTTTACCTTCCTCTCATCTTCCTGCCTCCTGTGACATCTGCAAAACCTTCTCCAGACGTACCCTGCGTGACGGAGAAGATTTGCCTGCAGAGAAAAGAAGAGAGGCGAAAACAGAAGTAGCCAGTGGGACCTCTGAGCGAAGGGGAGGTAAATCTTACACTAGAGCTCTTCGCTCAACCTTCAGTGGACGTGGGAGGTCTGAGAGGCGTTCTTCACCCAGAAAACACTTTCGGTCCCGGTCGACGTCGAGGCGGTTAACGTCGAGAGGAGGTACGGCGCCGACATGCTCCCCGTCATTGACTAGCTCGACGTCGCGGAAACGTCGACGCTCGACGTCTAGAACCACTCGAGCGACGTCGAGAGCCACTTCGCACCGGCGACCGACGCCGAGAGAGGTGTCGACGTCGAGGGACACCGACTCACCGTCGCTGAGAGGTAGAAGATCGACATCAACATTGAAACGTCGACAACATGATTGGTCGACGTAGAGAAGCCGGTCTTTGTCGACCATCGCACCCCATCTCCGGGACATCATCAACTCCTCCTTCCACACCGCCACCTTCCCGGAGAGCTGGAAGCACGCCGAGCTTACCGCCCTCCTGAAGAAACCAACGGCGGACCCCACCGACCTCAAGAACTACCGTCCCATCTCGCTCCTTCCGTTTCCGGCCAAAGTCATCGAGAAGACCGTCAACAGACAGCTTGCCGCCTTCCTCGAGACGAATGGATCCCTCGACCCCTCGCAGTCCGGGTTTCGGGCCAACCACAGCACCGAGACCGCCCTTATCGCAGCCACCGACGACATCAGAACCCTAAACGACAACGGGGAAACAGCAGCCCTCATCCTCTTGGACCTCTCCGCGGCGTTCGACACCGTCTGCCACCGCACCCTAGTGAAGCGCCTCAGCAACATCGGAATCCGAGAGAAAGCACTGGAATGGATCATCTCGTTCCTCGCCGGAAGAACCCAGAGAGTCCGCCTCCCCCCGTTCAGATCCGAGGCCACCGAAGTCATCTGCGGCGTTCCACAAGGATCTTCACTCAGTCCAACCCTCTTCAACGTCTACATGAGCCCCCTCGCAGCCATTGCACGCCAACACAACCTCAACATCATCTCCTACGCCGACGACACCCAGCTGATCCTCTCCCTCACCAACGACCCCACCACCGCCAGAGCCAACCTACACGACGGGATGAAAGACATCGCCGACTGGATGAGGAACAGCCGCCTTAAACTGAACTCAGACAAGACGGAAGTCCTCATCCTGGGCTCATCACCCTCCGCCTGGGACGACTCCTGGTGGCCCCCGGCCCTGGGCACCGCGCCCAAGCCAACGGACCACGCACGAAACCTGGGCTTCATCCTGGACTCCTCCCTGTCGATGACCAGACAAGTCAACGCCGTCTCATCTTCGTGCTTCAACACCCTGCGCATGCTCCGCAAGATCTTCAGATGGATCCCCACTGAAACCAGGAAGACCGTCACCCAGGCACTCGTCACCAGCCGACTGGACTATGGGAACACCCTCTACGCCGGAACCACAGCCAAACTTCAAAAAAGACTCCAGCGCATCCAGAACGCCTCCGCACGACTCATCCTGGACATCCCCCGACACAGCCACATCACCGGACACCTGAAAGACCTGCACTGGCTCCCCGTCAGCAAGAGAATCACGTTCAGACTCCTCATCCACGCACACAAGGCCCTCCACGACCTGGGCCCAAAGTACCTCAACGACCGCATGACCTTCTACACGCCCACCCGCCAGCTACGATCAACCAGCCACGCCCTCGCCACCGTACCACGCATCCGCAGAACCACCGCCGGAGGAAGATCCTTCTCCTACCTGGCAGCCAAAACCTGGAACTCCCTCCCCACTCACCTTCGGCGAACCCAGGACCATCTCTCCTTCAGGAAGCAGCTCAAGACCTGGCTGTTCGAGCAGTAACTTACCCCCTCCCCCAGCGCCTTGAGACCCTCCCGGGTGAGTAGCGCGCTCTATAAATGCCGTGATTGATTGATTGAGTGGGCTACGTCGACAGGGGTCGACGTCGAGGAGCAGGTCATCGTCAAAGGCCAGTCAACAACGAGGATCAAGGTCGGGGAGATCATCGACATCGAGGAGAGGAACATCCTCCAAAAGAAGGAGAATCTACTCCTCATCGGAGTCTCATTCCAGATCTCCGTTATTGGTTGAGATACCTACATCTCCCACCCCAGTTTGCCCTCGACCGGACCTAGCGGTCCCAACATCGCCACTTCCTCCAGCGTTACCAGCTCCTCCTCCTCCAGTACCTCAGCTTCCGGTACTTCCAACTTTGCCAGCACCGGTTCTGCCTGCTCCTGTGGTGCCTCAGGTCACACCGGCTCCTAGGAGATCACGGTCAAGGACACGCCATCGATCTCGACATGTACGCTCACGCTCCTCCATGGGGTCACGACATTCACATCGCCGCTCTTACCGCTGGTCAAGATCATGCTCACACCGTCAGCGCCATAGAGATACGTCTTCGTCTACTAGAGACTATTCTCCTACGTTGTCAGATTCGCCTCAACCTCGATCCTCCCCTTTTGATGACCAACACTTTTCAAGAGGTCCTGGTTCGCGGCGCAACAAAACTGAACATATTTATGGAGACACCTACTCCATCGACGTCTATGATCTTTGAGACGCTCCACCACTGCACAGCCTCAAGACCATTGCTTCCGCTAGTGCCAGGCCTACTGGACCCAGCCATGGAATTGTTCCTTATGCCTGCTGTGGCAAAATCAGCACCATCAAGGCTCCAAAAGAAACACCGACCACCGGAGCAGGATCCGCTGTTCTTACAGGCTGATCCCCCTCCGGATTCAGTTGTGATTTTAGCGGCACGAAAATCTCACGCCACCTCTCCATCCTTCTTCTCCCCCCGATAAGGAGAGCAAAAAGGTGGATTTGTCAGGTCGCAAGATTTGCAGCACAGTGGCTACATCCATGAAAGCGGGCAGTGCAACAGCCCTCTTAGGAAGGTGCGACCGTGCCTTGTGGGATTTTATCCTCCATTTTGCAGACCACCTCCCAAAGAGCACCGGCAGGTCTTATTAGAAATCGTCCAGGAGAGGGCTATGGTCTCAAACCAAGTCATCAGCGCCGCAGCGCACTCCTCTATTCTATCTGCCCACAGCTACTGCCCCAGAATCTCTCTACGTCAGCGCGCATGGCTGCGTTTAACATCTCTGAAGCCAGACGCCCAGTTACGGCTGCAAAATGTACCCTTTTCCGGCTCCACCCTCTTCGGCTCACACGCCAACGATGAAATGCCAAGAATGAAAATGGAAATGGATACATTAAAGGCAGTAGGACTAGCAAAATCTAAAGAACAACGACGTTCATTCCACCCTTACCACCGACATTTCTCCGCACAGAGGGTTCAAACCCCTCAATGGCAGTCAGGCAGATCGCAACAATATAAGCGGCCGGACCAGTTGCAGCGCAAACCACAGACAGGTCAGAACTCCCAACAAACTAACCAGGGAGGACGTCAACCCGCTGCAACAAAACTCTGAATCCTCTCTTCCCCCTCTTCTGTTACCCACTCTGGTAGGGGGAATCATTGTACATTATCTGTCAGAGTGGCAAAACATCACAACAGACGCCTGGGTCTTAAATATTGTCAAGCATGGCTGTCGTCTCAGATCACTGCCCCAACACCATCCATTCCTCCGAAGTCATCCACATCTCGCCTCAAGCTTTTACAGGAAGAAGTCAACACTCTGCCCTGCAAGAAGGCGGTGGAACCAGTCCCTCGAAACCAACGAGGCCAAGGTATCTACTCCAGATACTTCCTAGTGCAAAAGAAAAGCAGACACGAGTTCAGGCCGATTCTCGACCTTCGCAAGTGGATCCGGAAGGAAAAATTCAGGATTCTGGCCTTACACCAAATTTACCCTCAACTTCAAAGGGGAGACTGACTCGGTTCATTAGATCTACAAGACGCCTATTTTCATATTCCGATCACAAAGTCCCATCGGAAATTCCTCAGGTTCTTCGTGGGACGGAGCCATTATCAATACGCGGTCCTCCCAATTGGCCTCAAGTCAGCACCCAGAACATTCTCCAAATGCATGGCGGTGGGGGCAGCACACCTTTGGAAATACAAAATCTTTGTATATCCCTACCTGGACGATTGGCTGATCAAGGCATCCACATTCACAGAAGCCCAAGAGTATTTCCTATGGACATGCGATTTGCTTCATCGCTTGGGTCTG
Organism: Calotriton arnoldi; assembly: GCA_963921515.1. Lineage (NCBI taxonomy): Eukaryota > Metazoa > Chordata > Amphibia > Caudata > Salamandridae > Calotriton > Calotriton arnoldi. Next base: position 1,097,822 of record CAWUFW010002400.1, on the reverse strand, counting down.
CATGTCAATGTTCAAAAGTCAACGTCATCTCCGGTTCAGATTCTACATTACTTAGGAGCTACCATCGATACGTTGCAGGAAAAGGTGTTTCCTTCGGAGAAACGATGGTTATTCATTCTCCGAAAATGTCTCAATCTTCAGTGGATAACCCATCCATCAGTTCGCCTAGTCTCCTCTCTTCTCGGCTCAATGGCCTCCTGCAAATTCCTGACTCCCAACGCTCGCCTCCACATGTGTCCTCTGCAGGAGTGCTTGGAGGACCAGTGGAACCAGTTCTCAGGGAACTGGGAGGACAAGATCACTCTCTCAACTCATGCTGTGGAATCTCTCCAATGGTGGTGTTCCTAGAAATCTCCTGAGGAGAATGCCTTTTCACCACCATCCACCAACACAGACCTTGGTCACAGACGCCTCACTGCTCGGGTGGGGAGCCCACATGGATCACTTACAGATACAGGGGCTAAGGTCCTCGAGAGAACAGACGTATCATATCAACCTTCTGGTACTCCGAGCAGTACACCTGGAACTCAAGGCTTTTCATCCTTCATTCATGACCAACAACCTGCTTGTTCAGACGGACAATACAACCACCATGTACTACCTGAACAAGCTGGGGGGAACGCGGTCCAGAGCCCTATCGCAAGGAGCCCAATCGATTTGGCACTGGCTTATCGCCAGGAATCTAACATTGGTAGCTGCGCATCTTCCAGGGGAACAGAATATCCACGCAGACGCGCTCAGCAGGGTTCTCAACGAAAACCACGAGTGGGTACTGAACGAAGAAGTGATGCAAGGTATCTTCAGTTTGTGCGGCACACCTTCTACAGATCTGTTCGCCACAGAGGAAAACAAAAAATGCAGCGACTTCGCCTTCAGATTTTACCATCTAAGGTCCCTAGGGAATGCCCTTTGGATCGACTGATTGAACACATTTCTTTACGCTTTTCCTGCAATACCATTAATACCGACAGTCCTGCACAAACTGGTGTCCACAACAGCCGAAATGATACTCATCGCCCCAGAATGTCTGAGACAACTGTGGTTTCCGGACCTCCTTCACCGGTCTATCCGTCCACATCTCAGACTGCCTTGCAGACCAGATCTTCTCACGAAGTTCAAAGGTCAACTACTACACCCCAGCCTTTCATCTTTGAGTTTGGCAGCATGGCTCCTGAGATAGAGCAGTATGGTCATTTAAACCTGTCTCAGGACTGTATGGACATTCTAAAAGAAGCAAAGCGACCATCTACACGAGCAGCTTATGCTTTTAAATGGAAGCGATTTTGTATTTGGTGCTCCTCCAAACAAATCGATCCCATGTCTTGCCAGGAAGAGGCCATTCTCCCGTATTTATTACAACTCGCCAAGTCTGACCTTCAATACTCCTCAATCAGAGTCCACCTGTCTGCTCTCACGGCATACAGGAAAAGTCCTTCACAAATCTCTTTCTTTAGGATTCGAGTTATTAAAGATTTCCTAGAGGGGTTGAAGGTCTTTCCTCGCATTAGACACCCTTCTCCTCCATGGGAGCTGAATGTAGTACTGCCTCGACTCATGCTTCCTCCCTTTGAACCCATTCACAAAGCTTCATTACAGCATCTCACATGGAAAACTGCTTTCCTGGTGGCCATTACGTCAGCGAGGAGAGTTAGTGAGATTCAGGCCCTTTGCACACATGAACCTTATACGGTATTTCATTCCTCTAAAGTAGTGTTGGGCACACATCCTAAGTTTCTCCCTAAAGGGGTCTCTGATTTCCATGTAAACCAAACTATCGCTTTACCCATGTTCTTTCCAAACCCTTTGTCTCCAGCTGAGAGAGGGCTCTCCATTCGCTGGATGCTAAAAGGGTGTTAATATTCTATTTGGGCAAGACCAAGGCCATTTGTAATTCACAACAGTTATTTATCAATTATGGCCCAGTCCGCACAGGTTTACCTACTTCTAAGCAGTCAATCTCTAGGTGAATTGTCTCTTGCATTCTATGCTGCTATCAGCTAGCCAATAAATATCTTTCTGGTAGGCCCAAAGCTCACTCTACCAGAGGCAAGGCAGCTACTGCTGCTCTAATGAGGAATATTCCTTTAGCGGATATTTGTAAGGCAGCGTAATGGAGGTCAGTCCATACATTCACTAGGCACTACTGCTTGGTGCTAGAGCGGATGCGCAAGTAGGACAGGAATCCCTCAGAAATCTGTTTTCTTAACAGGGTTCATTTCTGGTATTTTTCTGTCTACTCCACCGCCTTGGGGGGGGGGGGGTGAGCTTGCTATTCTATTCATCGCTTATGACTATACATGGAAATCCCCTACGAGAGAAGGTATAGTTTCTTACCTGTAATTCTAGTTCTCTCGTAGGGGTATTTCCATGATAGTCATAAGCAGCCCTCCCTCCTCCCCGGTGGAGTGGACAAATAATATCATGCTCCGTTATTATCGGTTTAGTGTAGCTGTCAAAAAGAACTGAGGTAACTGCCTCTGGCTGAGCATGATGGGATATTGGTGGTCTCTCTGCTCTTAAAGGCACAGCTTTCTTTTTCTTCACTTATAATGGCAGCCTATGAGCTACATGGCCCTGCACTTCTTCATATCTGTCTTCTCATAGCAAGAAGGTTTGTGAAGGTTCTTTTTCTGTGCCATTTACAAAAAATAGATATTCTGAAAGCATATGTAATTACAGTCTCTTCTTTTGCCATTCCAAGATGAAGAACTCTTACCACTCTAGCCTACCCCTAGGCTGCATTATGACTAAGTGATTTTTCAAGGCCTTCCAGAAGAAAGGCGAATTCATCACTTAAGAACGTATATTGGATAAAGTGATCCGCAGATGAGCGGGACCATTCATCGCTTATGACTATCATGGAAATACCCTTACGAGAGAACTAGAATTACTGGTAAGAAACTATACCATCGCCACCATCTCCCAACAAAACCAAGTTTGTATAGATACAGATTTCCTTATTTTATTTATTTTAGTCACAGCATCTGCACCCAGCCAAACAATTTTACTACCTGGAGCCAATTTGCTATGTAAACCGTTGCTCTGTTCTTTATTGTGAAGATATTGGTCTTTTTCCTTGACTTAAACTTCCTTTGCTTCTCTTAAACTTTTTATAACATAAGTTCATCAGTAATTAAAAAAAAGTTCCCATTGTCAAGGATCAGGCCACATTCTGAGACTATTATGTGAAGGGAAACCTACTAACTCGCAGATAGTTTTTGGTATAGCTCTTCTTGGTAAAGGCAATTCCCTTTTTGTTAGTCTTCACCTGTCCTTAAAGAAGTAAAAGCAAGCAGTATTAGGAGAGTATATTACATTATAATACTGTTTTCCTTAAATCAAATACATACTGCAACCTTTTCTTCCTAAACCTTCTTTTTAGGATTCAGAAGTAAAATATCCAGATCGTCTAGAAGTGTGCTCAGATGTATAGAGTGAAATTAATAGGTGAACTGATGGAGCCTTGCGTGGCGCCACTTCGCCATGATGGGTTTTGATCTGCTTGAGCTAATCTGCTTCAGGTAGTCCCTGTGACCAGAATCACTGTAGCATGGTGGCCTTTAAGTCCATTCATAAGCATGCATAGTTCAATAACTCTTCTCAGCATGCAGACCTCAAAACAAAGATGATGGATTTCCCATGCAGTGAAAAGCCTTATTTTTGCCATCTACTGGCAAGCAAAGCTTCAGAGGGCCACCCTCATGGGGTGCAATTAGTGGGCGGCAACTCTTCATGGCATGCATTGCACCTCTTTGCCTCCACGCCCCTGTTCGTAATACGACAGGGGCGCAGAGACAAAGTGATTCAGACTACCTCCCTTCCTCTCCGCCCCCACGAAAACCACCTGCGGAGTCCCACAGGGGTCATCACTGAGCCCGACCCTCTTCAACATCTACATGGCCCCCCTCGCAGCCATTGTCAGACAACATGGCCTCAACATCGTATCCTACGCCGACGACACCCAGCTCATCCTCTCCCTCACTAGAGACCCCACCACTGCCAAACAACTTCCAGAAAGGAATGCAAGACGTCGCAGTCTTTATGACCAACAGCTGCCTCAAACTCAACGCCGAGAAGACAAGTCCTCGTACTCGGAACCGCCCCATCAGCATGGGACAACACCTGGTGGCCCAGCGCCCTCGGAAGCCCACCCACCCCCTCAGACCACGCCAAAAACCTCGGCATCGTACTCGACTCATCACTCACCATGAACCGACAGGTCAACGCCGTCACCTCCAGCTGCTTCAACACCCTCCGCATCGTTCGAAAAACCTTCAAATGGATCACCCCTGAGTCAGGGAAGACAGTCACCCACGCACTGATCACCAGCAGACTGGACTATGGAAACGCACTCTACGCCGGCATCAACAAGTCCCTACTCTGCAAACTCCAGACTATACAGAACACCGCGGCCAGACTCGTCCTCGGCATCCCCCGGCACGAACACATAAGCCAACACCTACGGAGACTCCACTGGCTCCCCGTGGAGAAGAGTCACCTTCAAAGTCCTCACCCACGCCTACAAATGCCTACACAACAATGGACCCAAATACCTCAACGACAGAATCAACTTCCACGTACCCAAAAGAAACCTCCAATCTTCCAATCTCGCACTGGCCTAAACCCCACGCATCCACAGAGCCAGAGCGGGTGGAAGATTGTTCTCTCACATTGCAGCCAAAATGTGGAACGAGCTACCGGCAGACATCAGACACGCCCCCTCCCTGAGCACCTTCAGGAAGACTCAAGACCTGGCTCTTCGGCTAACGGATCTGCGTACCCTCCCCCCCCCAGCATCTTGGGACCCCCACGGCTGAGTGGCGCGCTTACAAACCCCTGATTGATTGATTTCCTCATTTGAATGGGGCCACGCACCCATGCAAATGAAGAAACTCCTTTTTAGGGTAGCGCCAGTGCAATATGTGCACTGGCGCCGTCTGTAATGCAGAAGGGGCTGCACAAGCGTCCACCCCCCCTTCTGTAATACCAAAGTGCCTCAAGAGCGCAGAAAGTGGGTGCACACACCAATTGCACTGCTCCAGAGCTGCTATTGCTAGAGAAACCCTGTTGTTCCGAATAATACAATGTTATTTCAGCTACGTCAGATACTTAATCATCCCCAGAAACACAGGGGCATCATACCTAATTTATTCTTGTGTAAACCTCATATACAGTGAACCAGGCTGAAATTATGGAGTGGATACAGATGGAGAATGGGATGACATCTTTGGATCTCCAGGATTCATATGTTGTCATCCAGGAGGAAAATTGCCAGTACCAGAGATTTGTTGTATGGGATGAGTATTACCAGTTCAGATGCCATTGTTTTAAACTCAACTTGGTCACAGCAGTGTTCACTAAGGTTGGGTATGTATTGACCTCCCATTCTCAGTTAAGGCAGTGCATCCTTATCGATATAGTTTTGTAGTCCAAGCTTGATCTCCAGAAGAAGATTTTGAAAGGTGTTGTGCAGTATACAACACTCTCCAAAGTTTAGGTTTTCCTTTAAATCAAAAGAAGCGCCATCCAATTGTTTGCTTAATGTTGCAGCTTATAAAATGTAAGTTCAAAACCTTGCTTTGTGCGAATTGCTCCCCCAAAAGGCTATTCTCCTTGAAATAGACAACGATTTCATTTCAAGTGTAATAACTTCATGGTGGTGGTGTAAGTGAATACTAAGCCTTCTGACTTCGTGCACATGTGTAGTTTCTCCTGTTTGTCACAGAATGAGAGTTCTTGCTGTTCGGGCTGTCTGATATTCATTAATGATAGAATATCTCTGACTATGTGTTAATTCCCAAACACAATTTAAATTATAAACATTTTCAATTTTGACTGTAATGTGAACCGTACAACAAAATTGCCATAAGGCACAATATTTTTCACAATTTTTCTAAGCACAATTCATTTAAGGCAAATTAGTTATATTTAAGTACATTTTAGTACATACAAGAAAGCAGGGAATGTTGCTCCTATGCATAGATTGTACTGTACATGAGTAGAAACTATCACTGGGGCTTTAACACTTTAAGGATTGTGCAAGCTCCTTTATCTTATCTTTAGGAACAAATCACTGAGCACTGCTACCTTTTTCTAAATCTACTGTTGACTTATTTGGTCTTTGCCTAACGTCTTAGTGTCTAACACTTGGTTTCCAAAATGAAGCTCAAGGTAAAAATTATTTATTTTTGTTTGTTTAATTTTGGGGCCGAGTCATCTCTAGTCACCAGGCTGCTTTCTCCAGCAGATGTCCTTCTTGTGGTGGGAATGACAAGAGAGACAAAGGGGGAGAGAGAGAAGAAGAGAGGGAGAGAGAAAGTGTGTTTTGTGTGTTTTCTGCCTTCTGTACACTCACACCATTACGAATTGTGCAAGGCAATGGCTTTCTGACAGGAACCGGGTAGGAGCGTGGCTCAGAGTTAAGCAAGGAGAGCTTGGCAAGTGCAAAGAAAATGCTTTGCAGACAGGAATAAATCGCTCTGGAAGGCCCACCATAAATAGGGCGGTTCTTCGGTTCCTATTAAGTCGGAATTACTGTATTGTTGTCATGGGCAGGATGTTTGGAGTGGCTGAGCCAGCTGAGGATCTGCCAGCCCCGTAGCCATTAGTATATTTTTAGGGAAGAATACCCCTCAGCTATCACCAAACAATTCAGCTATGCTCTATAGGTGCATTCTTTCCCAAATACTAGTTGTGCTACTAAATAATAACCCCCAGAATATTGTGGTACAAGAATATCAAGGACAGAATATTGAAAGTATAGGATAGTATAGATTTATTGTTCCTAACTCCACACAAATGTTGCTCGGTTATGAATTTACCTTACAGAAATGAAAAGACAAGAGGCATTTGGCAAAACAGGAACAAGTTGGTTTAATTAAACGCAGCCGCTGGGAGAGTATCGACAAAGTTGCGTATGAAGAAAGTCTCTTGCTGTACAGAGTTTCGGCCAACAATATATACATCTAGTGAGGTACAATAAACCAATTCTGCATTCTTGGGAAAGCATCTTAGTCGTTAATAACAAGTACAGTCATCTGATAAGGGGACACAGGTGGCTCTCGACCTCGGGGAGAGCTAGTGTGGGCCAGTGTGTATGTGTCCAGATGTCTGGTGTGGGGAGTGCGTGATCACTACGTGTGGTGTGCATGTTGTGGGTTCTGATTGGCTGAGTGTTACTAACTACATGTGGCATCTAGCTTTTTGGTATTTCTGCGGGACGCATGCCTCTGGCCATACGTGTTTTATTGTCGTCAATTTCCTCGGACTTGTTTGTGGTGCACTTGTCTATCTGGGATCGATCAGGGTTTTTCCTGGGTGTGCGTTTGTCTTTGGGCTACGTGAGACCCCACTTGTGACCTGTTGCTCGGTAGGCGTAGTTTGGGGTTGCAGGGTCTATCTGACCACGTATCTCTGATTCGGGGTTGATGGGGAGGTTACCTTGGCTGAATCTGACAGCAATGATATGAGTTTGTTAGAACTTCTACAAATAATGTGGCGGTCATTGATATGTTACCGACATCCTCAGTATTGTGCATACAGTTGTCATAGCGTACATCCATATTGTCTTTACTGATATTGAAATGCATGCCTAGATCATGGCGTACATTGACATTGCTTCTACTAGTATCGACATTGTTATGCGTGCATAGATTATGGCATACATTGACATTGCATTTATTGGTATTGACATTGTTATATGGGCATAGTTTATGGCATACGTTGACATTACATTTATTGGTATTTCCGTTGTCGGGCCTGCATATATCATGGTATACATTGACATCGTATTCACCCACACTAACGTTCCCCCCCTCTAGTTGAATTTTCAACTACTTTATCCTCCTCATATGTCATGACGGTTACATTATTCGAAACTGTGTGTGTTGCTGTAGTGTCTGTTACTCTTCCCCTAGCTATATACATACTAACTAATTTGAGGACTGCGTTTATACAGCAGGAAAGCCTATTTGTAGGAAACCACAGAATAGTAGTACAACGACGAAAACTGGGATTACTGACGTGAATAGTCCATAGGGGGATCCAAGAAAAGATACCATGCAACCAGTCCTGCTCAGGTGCACCTCCCTCATTCTTCATGTCAGCTTGTAGATGATGCAATTCTTGGATAGCAAGCTCGAGAGTTCCGTTGTCGAGATCATTTCCCGGAATAAAAGTACAGCAGGAAGCACCAATCTTGGCATGCACCCCACTCTCCATCGCATCATCAAGTCAAACATATACTGATGTTGCATCCCCATAAGGTGGATGGCTCTCAGTTCTTCCTTGATAGCGTTTAGGCTGAGCTCAGTGTCATTTATCATCTTCAACAACTCCCACCTGGTTATCTGTAACCAGTGGGCGTTCGCTTTTGTTTGCATGGTGAAGAAGGGTATTGACCCTCCTGCGTTTACTTGAGTCTCCATAAACTCTTCTGCCCAGCCAAAATAATCAGCAGTTCTTCTTCTTCGAGCCTAATGTAACAGAGTTGTTTTCTTCTTTAACAGATGTTAAAACAACTTAGACAGATCGTCTCCAGGGATGACCAGCGTTGGGGTGTGTATGGTCACAAGGGTGCAAAGGCCCCACCATCCGGGGACAAGCTGGGTGTAGGCAAGTTCACCGAACTGCCAGTAGATATCCATCAATGTGGAGCTGCCCTATTGCAGGTCCGGTATATGTAGTATCATGCCACAGTTTTCGTTGCTGCAAAAGCAGTATGGTTCCTTTGCCCCTTTCCCTCCAACCATGTGTACCTATTAATCTTGGTATCGTATCCCAGATATCCTGGCACGGGACCCCCTCCCATGAGACTCGTTCCCCTAGCGTGATCAAGGTGAGCGGTCCCGCACTGGGATTGCATGTCAGGGGTCCACTTGTCATTAAAGAAGGTGGCCCTAAAGATGTTAAGGGCCACCCGGGGACCGCAGGCAGGAGTGGACGTATTTGTGCACTGATGCAGTAGTCTTGCTACCTCCAAAAACCTCTTTTCTATGAAGTCCCGGGGCCAAACAGTGTCTTCACCTATAGTGCCCCTTCTGTGCATCCTGTCTTGCTCAGTTTGGATATCATTAGGATGGGTGAAAAGGTACAGTGCTGTAGGATTGGTCTCATACCGGATGATGTTTACTGTTGTCCGGACACATACCGGGTGATGTTTACTATTGCCCTACGGGGTTCTACTCTATTGGGTTGAATCTTGGCCCTGATCAACCCAGGTGGACGAGGCACTTTGGTTTTTCAGGGGATAAGTAAAGCCTGTCTAAGCCTACGGCGTGGGGTATCAGTGAACATATGTAGCATGACCTGTTCGTGGTTTGAGTGCCTACAGTGGTCATGTGTTGGTACCAGGTGTTGTGTAGGAGTGCGCTGTGTGCATGAGGAATGCTAGCGTTTGGTTCAGTATAGATGTACGTGAGGTGATAGAGGTCTCTGCGCATGCGTTGCAAGAGTGTTGAAGTAGAGTTTATGAGATTAGGCATACTTCTGGCTCCTGAGGGGCGCGAGAGCACCCCGGCTAAATAGAGCATGTACAAAAGTACAATAATACGTAACTTAAAAAACATTCGTAGGCTGTAGGATCGTCTTCAGGGGAAATGTCTGTTTTCTGGGCGCCCAGAGGTGTCTTGTCTTGGTGCAGTACAAAAAGAGTCTTTCTATAAAAATGATTGTAAAGTCTATTTGTAGTCTGTGTTACTTGAACGGTTGGCCTTGTGGAAGTCCTTTTGAAAGCTTTGATCGAAGGGGTGGTGGCCCGCTGCAATGATGGTGCACTTGAAGATCGATCGCAGACATGTAGGATAAGAGCTGTGTTTTTGTAGGCTAGCTTATAAAAAAACTCATTGTTAGGCTGTTGATTGGAAAATTCATGCGTCTACTTTTTACTGATACACTATGGTTTTACTGTGAGCGATTTTTCCTAGTGAGGTACTGGAAGGAGGTGCTAGAAGTTTTGGGGAATGGTGAGTTTAAGCTAATTTAGTGCGGTTTGTATTTTGGTTCCCCCCTCTCCTTGCTATGATGGGGAGAGTACTCTTCCACCGTGGGCTGCTCTGTTAAAATGTGTGATGTTTAACTGGTGTGGAGGTGTCCTTTTGACCTGCATGGGTTGTATGCAGTTGCAAGGGGAAGTGGATGTTTGATTTTTAGGCCAATGTTTCAGTTAACACGTGCGCGTCCCTTGGTTCTCTGCACGTGGGTTGGAACTAGTTTTTCTCTAATAGGGTTGAGTTGCTGGGTTAGGCCCTCCTTCTGAAAGGTCGGGTTTGGGCTACTTTTAGGCTAATTTGTGTGGATTCTGTTTGGTGTTTTTCTGTGGTTTGGGTGCTGCTGCTTCTAACGCCGCATGCCGGAGGTAGTTGGGGGGGGGGGGAGGGGGGTCTTTTGCGGCCCCCGTGTGGACCTGCAGGGAATGGCTGGAATTGTGTTTGTTTGCTGAGTTTTTCGACAAGAGTCAGGGGTCCCGATGGGACTTTTATGTGCTCGGCCTGATGTAGGTAACCCTAATGAACTCACTGGATTTTTCCCTAAGGACTGGGGTTGTGTGGTCGCTGGGAAGCTGTTCTGTGGCCCCAGTGACTTGGATGTGGCCATGAGTCAGATTGGGCCTATTGCTTCCTTGGACGATGTTTCATGAGACCCTGCGAATTTCATTTGACCAGCTGGGTGCGGTGGGTTAGCCTATCCCTGCACCTTGTGTGCGGACTGCGAAGGTCATCTGTGGAGACCCTCTTCCTCAATCAGGAGTTTGTATAGCGCAGCTTCTCACCTGTAAGGGTCTCAAGGCGTTGAGGGGGATTGGGGAGGGGACTTCTGCTGATCAGTTTGGGCATGGAGGTTCAGTTGAAGAGCCAGGTCATGAGATCCTTCTTGAATTGGGTCAGCAACGGCGATTGCCTGAGGTGGAGGGGCAAGTCTTGGTGGCGAGGTATGAGAAGGATCTTCCTCCGGTTCTGGTCTTGTGAATTTGTGGGACGTTGGCCAGGGCATGTTGGGTGGACCGAAGTTGTCTGGCAGGTATGTGGAATGAGAGGCGGTGGTTCAGATATGCTGGTTATGCGTCATGGATAACCTTCGAGGCATGTGTGAGGAGCTTGAAGGTGATTCTCTTGATGACTGGGAGCCAATGGAGCCGTCGGAGGTGTTGTGTGATGTGGCTGCGGTGGGAAATGCCGAGGACCAGTCTGGCTGCGGCGTTTTGAACGTTCTGTAGTTTCCTGATCTGTTTCTGGGTGATGCTGGCATAGAGTGTGTTGTCGTAGTCGAGTCTGCTGGTGATGAGTGCGTGGGTGACCGTCTTCCTGGATTCTGTGGGGATCCATCTGAATGTCTTTCGAAGCAGGCAGAGCGTGTGGAACCAGGATGAGGATACATCGTTGATCTGGCGGTTCATTGTGAGCGAGGACTCCAGTATGACGCCGAGGTTACGTGCGTGCTCCGTGGGGGTGGGAGGGGTTCCCAGTGCAGCAGGCCACCAGGAGTCGTCCCAGTCTGAGGGGGCGTATCCCAGGATGAGTAATTCGGTCTTGTCCGAGTTGAGCTTGAGGCAGCTATCTTTCATCCAAGTGGCAACGGCCTTCATCCCGCTGTGAAAGCTGGTTCTGGCGGCTGTGGGTTCTTTGGTGTGGGAGAAGATCAGCTGGGTGTCGTCGGCATAGGAGATGATGTTGAGTCCGTGGTTTCTGACGATGGCTGCGAGGGGGGGCAATGTAGACGTTGAAGAGGGTGGGGCTCAGGGAGGAGCCCGGGGGCACTCTGCAGCGGATCTCTGTAGGTTCTGAGAGGAACATAGGTAGTCTGACTCACTGTGTTCCTCCCGTCGCTCCCCTCTCCCTCGGATCTAGGATGTTTCGGATCTTCTGCCTTCAGCTGGAATCAGGGGCTTCTTGCCCGGTGTCACGCTACTCCCGCTGCTTTGGAGGGGCATGATCCGATGAGCAGACTTTTGGATGTGTTTGGAAGCGTTATGGGAGAGGAGGCAGAATGTTGTGCCCATGATGGGAGTCAGATGTGCAGCTGGGGCTTGTCGTGCTGTGAGTAAGCGAGCTGAAACGGCTGATGACCCGGGTTAATTTCTCCATTGACTTGGTGCCAAATTTGTGCATGGCCGATAGAGTTCTATGGTCATCTCAAACCCCCATCCAACAAGTGCATGGAAAACCTTGCTTCCGTCACTGGAGCATCTGCCTCTTTTTGTAACTATAGAGGGCCTCCATTTGGAGGAGACCTGAAAAATGTTGAAGGATGAGGGGGTGCACCCTAGTGAATTGGACGAAGGGACCTGGGAGCCAGCTTTTATGCACCAGTTGGGGGGCGCCCTGCTCCCTCGTCAGACTGTCTTCACCCGGGAATGAGGTCAGCCAACCCCGCCCTTGGGGATCAACAGCAGTGGGAGCCCAGGGCCCCTGGGGGCACCCGGATAGCGAACTCTAGCGTGGATTCCCGGTCAACATAGTATTGCCGTCCTGAGGTTTTCCTGTGTGTAAGTAAATGTTTGAGTTTTCTCAAATGCTGTGTTGCTAGTCTTTATTGTTGTAGTGAGAATTCTGTAATGGGTATTCAGTGGGTGCCATACTGAGGTTTTGGATTCACAGCGTATTTCGTTTGTTCTGTGGATAGGGATTTTGTGGGGGCTGCCCTGGTAATATTCCAATCTGATCGTGGTGTATTTTTAGGCGACATTAGTCAGCCCGGTGGTTTCTTCGGTGACAATAGTGTCTTTCTCAAAAAGTTGGAGGTTTCCAGCCTTTTGGCTCTCTGGTGCGGGCATACAGTTGGATCCCTCTGGGGTCCCGTGGCTAAGTCCTCTTCCAACTAGGCACCTCTTGCACGTTCGTGGTCGCCGCAGCCCATTTGGGCGCGCCCTCGCCTTTTTCTTGGTCACTCCAAGGGGGCCCCAGCATAGGGCATGTGGACGGTAGCCTACCCATTCTAGGACCCGGAATTTTTCCCATGTCGCAGGTGGACGCATCTCCTTGGGGTGTTACTGCACCGGTAGGGCATGCCTGATTTTCTACCGCGGTCACTCGCCCAGGTGACACATTTGGTAGGAGGGAGGGGGCTCCCAGTGCGGGCAACACACCCCTTGTCACGATGCCACCTTGCCTGTGCCACTTCCTTCTTCTGGGAAGTGTCAGGGTGGTGACAAAGGCTGAACCGAGTAAGCCGTGGGATATGCATGGTCTGGTTGCTACCGCCATTGTCCCTATACGCCTTGGCTTGTCTCCCCACTTTGCCTCAGGGGATACAGTGGGCCTGTACATGTTGTGGTCCTGGGTCTCTGGCTCCCTGAAACCCTGCATGCTACTCTTTTGGACATTTCTACCAAGAAGTGGTGTGCGTGGCCTGTCCACTGCAGAGCTAGTCCGTACAACTCTAAGAGGTTTCCAGTATAGCCCATGACTACCCTTTTGACAGATGCTCGACAGCCTGGGATCACCCTAACTGGAGTCCTTGTGGCGTGGAGGATGTTGCTGATTTGTGCCCTGGAGGGGAGGCTGTAGGGTAGGAACAGGCTATAGTGCCATCCTCTGTGAACTGGATGGACATCCTTAGCTTAGACAGTAGGCCCCGTCCTAATATAATAGTCAGGGAGGACAGATAGTACACCAACTGTTCCCTTATCCTATTCCCCCTAATTCCAGCTCCAGGGGTTCTGTGAGGGGGACCTTGGCCACAGAACCCTAGATTCCCTGTATTCTGGCAGTGGTCTTTGATATAGGGGCTACTCCTTTCCGCAAGCATGACCTTGCCGCCCCTGTATCCACCAGAAAGTGATATGGTCTCTCACTTATTAATATCGTGACCACTGGGCCTTCCTCAGGGTTGCCCTGGGCTGCCGGTGGGGTGAGCGCATCTTTAAGTACCTGGGTGGTCTCTGGCGTGCTCTCTGTCTTCCCCCTGGGTTGGTGTGCCCTGCCCTATGCTTTCGCCCGCGCTGTAAGATTCGGAGGAGTTGGAGCTTTCTTCCCCGATGTTGCTAGCTCTGTGGTCATATGTGTTGCGTGTTGAGATCACCCTGCGGTTGGCCCATAGTCTTAACAGAGCCCTTTTCATAACTCTCTCTTGGCCCACATGTCTGGCCTTGATGTACGTTTTGGTGTATTCTATGATGTTGGCATCAAATGTTCCCCGTCAGGCCAGGGGAATGTGTGTGATTTGGTGTGGGCATGCCACTTGCGGCAGTGTGTATCTAGCCTCCAAGCATGGGTGGGAAACCTCACTTGCATGTAGTCTAGAGGAGTTTCCATGATGGATTGGGGAACTTTGTTTAAGGATTTTCTTTTTTAAATAATTACAAATTCTACTCTGATCGTGGGGAACTATGTACACGGGATGGTACCGAAAACAATCTACTGGTTACGAGCTCTATAAAAAGTGATGCATCAAGAAAAAGAGCGTTTAACAGTAGACAAAGACAAATGCAATGAAATAGTAACCTGTATCAAAGTGCAATTGTTAGTTCAGAACAGTCCATGTTGATTTGTAGCAGTAAACTAGCAAACGTGAAATTCTGATTTGGGGGAAAGTAGTTATTTTTTTTTATGAAGCATAGACTCACGAACATAACATTAAACATGAAGCAAAATTGCAAAATTTTAACATCACCGCAACATCAATAAATGCATAAATGGAAAAATCTAAGAGACCAAAAGAAAAAAGGTTGAATTATTATTTTGTCCAAAACATTAGCCCCCTCCTAGCGCCAACAGCCCGAGGAGAGAGGGTGCTCCGTTTAATACACAGAGCCTAGTGAGCCCGATAGTCTGTCAGTATCGGCTCGGTGGACACAAATAGCAACGATTTGTGTGGAGAAAAAGGAACAACCTGACAATTATCGGCCCTCTGTGGCCAGACACAAGCTACACCTTATTCACCAATGTCTGAATTTTTCCCTAACATCCGAATTACACCCTATATCACACCCAGGGGTTGTGCGTACCGATTGCCTGACGCCCAGTGGTCCAAGCGAAAAAACCCACCTCCTAACTTCTGTTAGACATTGCCATTGGTAAGAAACCGGCAGTCCCTATGAAAAGCACTTTAACTAAAAAAGAAGATCAAGGTGGTGATCCTATATAACCTACAAGGGCTGGGGTGTACCAGTTGTGTCACGCTCAACGGTTCAAGCAAAATTAATAAGTGACCCTATATAAAGTGCCGGGGGTGTACCGGTTGAGTCATGCCCAACAGTTCAAGCGAAAAAATGCCCCCCATTTTTAACGTTACCTCACATTCATTTAGGAAACTTCTGCTTCATAAAATGGGGAGTTTCCTTATTTCGACTACCTTTGTAAAGGGAAGTTTTAATTTAACTCGCTACTAATTTAAAATAACTTTACAAAGAGTTTGAAGCATATCCATAAAGACTATTTAGGGAAATTAGTGGCAAACAATGTGTTTTAAACATTTTGGGCTGCAAAAATGGTGAAAACGTAATAGAATTTAAACGCCATTTTACAGGGGTATTTGGGAAGGTGCCCCAATGAATTTCACTATAAGGTTGTGACAATTACTTTTCATCAAAAGCACCAGTCAAAACTGCAAGGACTTGAAGCAGGCTTCGACATTGGCATACACCCCTCATACTTACAGGCAGGTTGTGCGAAAGCTGTGGTACAAAAGGAGACCTTTGTTAGACTTCGACCAGCAAGACACGTAGGCATGGTAAATAATAAAGGCCAGATGCATGAAGAAACCGTTTTCCGATTTCCTAATTGCGAATCCTTGCGATTCGCAATTAGGAAATCGCAAATCGGCATGCATGAAAGTGTGTTGAACACTTTCTGCGATTCCTAGGGGAACGCAAATGACCTACCTCATGAATATTAATGAGGTAGGTCGCAATTTGCAACCCCCTAGGAATCACAAAAATCACAGGGATGGTGGCCTGCTGGGTTCAGCAGACCACCATGTCCATGATTGCTTTTAAATAAAGCAATCTTTTTTTTGTAAAGCAGCCGGTTTTCCTTCAAGGAAAACAGGATGCTTTACAAAAAGAAAATTGAAAAGCTTTCCTTTAATTTTTAAGAGCAGGCAGTGGTCCGTGGTAAAAATGCTTTTACAAACATTGACAAAGGGGAAGGGGTCCCTTGGGGACCCCTTCCCATTTGCGAATGGGTTGCCACCCACTTGAAGTAGGAGGTAAAATGCTAATGTTTTGCGACTGCATTTCGGTCGCAAAACATTCATAATACCGAATCGTAAACCCAAATTGCCATTCGGTAACATGTTACTGATTCACAATTTGGGTTTGATACATGTGAAAACCCTTTTTTGCATTCGCAAACAGGCCGATTATGCGAATTGGCCCGTTTGCGAACGCATAAATGGTTGATACATGTGGCCCTTTGTGATTGTTTGACCCTGGGATGGGTCCATTTGAGGCCTGTGGCCTGTGGAAGGACACTCGTTTCATCTCCAGTTAGAGGAGCCGTAGATAGGCAGGCAGCAGCACTGCCTATAATGATCTGAGTGGTGGTTTCACAGTTTGCATCTGAGATCCTGCTCTGTGATAACATCTCTCTTTGATGCTGCTTGCATGATACCTCCAATTTGGACGCTAGAGAGTCCTTCACTTCCCGAATTATGGACATTCTCTACTCTTTCACATGCAGTAAACTCCTTCCATAGAATCCTCAAGGTGGCACCCTCTATGTGGCTAACATTGCTTGGACCAACATGCAACTTTCTCAGTGGTGAATGTAGAAAGCATGGAAGCCTGCCATGTGTTCTAGAAATGGAAATATTTATTTCCAGAGGGATTGTTCGGCATTACTGCAGGTTGAAATAAAAGTCAAGCTTCATGTTTTTAAACAATTAAGAGACTGCCATTTTTAAATGTACATTAGAAAGCGAAATCATTTCCTTAATAGAACTTGGACTTCTCAGCAAGTAGGTTGTACTTTTCAGTGACTATGCCAGCAAATATAAACATGGCTGATACACATTAAAAGAGAAAGCATCAGCACTTCTCACAAAGAGCATATAGTAACAAATAATACGGCAGTGCCATTGTTAAGCAATTTTCAAAAAGCAATGTGGATCAAATAACAATAGTTAGACCTTATTATAATTTTAAATACTACTACGTGAGCTGATTTTTGGATCTTACTCTAAGATACCTTTTAGAAAATAAATTGTACTTTGAAATCACATTGGGCCAGGTGTATGGGCCAAAATATGATACGCTATAAATTGCACCTAAAATATCCGATCACCATTTCTCTACATGTACCTAGCTCTTATTCTGCATCTTTAGGCTCTCTTACTTTCTCTATTCTCTCCCAGTCTCCCAATCGCTGCCCCCACTGCCTCCCTCAACTTTTTCCCCACTATCTCTTTCTATTTGCTGCTGTATCTATCTTCACATTCTTGTCTCTCCCGCTCACTCTTGCTATTTTTCTATTTACTCCCCTTTCTCTCACTGTTCTCTCCTTTTCTCGAACCTCTCCTCTCTATCTTCTCTTCTATCTTCTTTGTCCTTCTCAATATTATTTATTCTCTTTCTAGCCCTCTTTTCCATGAACCATGAATGCCAATTGAAACTTTCTCTTGACTGTGCATGGCCATTTGCAGCACCTTCCACCTTTCTTTGACTTCCCACAAGTCCCAAGTTTGATTTTTTTGTTTTGCTGTATTGAGCAGCACACTGTGCGCACTGACATTACACAGCAAAACAAAAGTGAAAGTAGACCATGCTAATGAAATCTGCAAGGATCCACAAATATCGAACCACACAGTGTTCCTACACTTCTCTCGATAACAATGGTATCCCACTTCTGTGACAGAACTATCGCCTGTGAAATCAACAGCTCCATAAGCCCCCAAAGACACAAGGAAAGATCATGATTTTACCTTGCAAATTGACCAGTTCTCTCAATATGGGTTGGGTGCGGTATTCAAGCCAGGGATCGGTCGGCACCTAGGGACACCTGCCAAGCCCAGACATTTCTGAAAACAACGTTCCTAGGGTAGTCTGGGGTGGTGTATCTTGGGTGGATCCCAAATTTCTTTTTGCTAAGAAATCCTGTAAACACCAAACTTTGGCTAAATCACAGCTTTTCCTCAACTCCGGAATCTTTGTGGATCCATAAAACTCCTACCACCCAGCGTCCCAAACAGTTATCCAAGTAAAAATGCTACTCCAAATGTTCACCGGATATTATGCATTTAGTACAAAAGTTACTTCATAGCACTTTATTTGCTTTGACCATAAATTAGATAAAGAAGAATTTCAAAGGAGTCAATAATTTCAAAAAGCAGATTCATACTATACAGACCTTAAATTACAATATACAAAAATCATAAAATATTAATTGATGTTGTGCGGAGATGTCTAGAGAGGTCAATTATAATAGAAATGCTTTCAGCCTCACATGCCCTGATTATGGTTTCTACAATATTTGGTTCAAGGAGATGAATCCTCAGTGTGTTGACCCTGACAGGGTTCTCGTTATCAAGCCATTTTCCACATATTCCCACTATTGCTAGTTACGGTATTGGTATCCCTCTGTAGCAGGCATATTAACCTAACAAACCATCTGGCACCTGCAAACAACATAACGATCTGTAGAGCAGTTACATTATCTCATCAGATTATATTTTACAACAGGCCAGTGTAGACTGGGGCAATGCCAGTCAAATGTAAGTCATACCTGACCTGTAATGACTCTGCCCCAGCATAACGTTCTAATCAAAGCACCATGCCATATTGGAATCTGGAGTTTATCTGATTGGACATTGCATCTGTATCAGGAATAGGAAAGTTCATGAACATGGTTAGCTTAAGAAAAGCATGACTCAGTGTCCTGTACAGTTGTGCAATCTCTTCACACAGCAAGTTCTTGTTTGAAATACCATATGTGAAAGGTGAGAAAGAAGTTCAGCTAATGGCTAAATAATTCTTGGCCTCTCAGCTGTGACAGTGAACTAATGTTGGTATCACATTTGATACCAGCTACTCACATACAACACTGTGGTATCACAGGGGTCCTTCATATCCCCTCTATTATTCAACATCAATCTAACCACCTTAATAAACCTGATTAAATCATTCAACCTCACCGGTTACAGCTATGTAGATGACACCCAAATCATTTTTAAAAATGGAAGTCTTGGAAGACCTCTACAATCTATAATTTGATGACTGCCTTTGGGCTGTTAACACATGGATGATGAATAACCATCTAAAGTTATATACCGCAGAGACAGAGCTTATGACCTGCGGACAATGAAAAAATACAAGCCCACTGCCATACAGCCTAAGGAAAATGAGGCCTCTCCACTAATATCAAGAGAAGTTACAAACCATGGGGTAACTATAGATTCAGACCTATATTTGATACCAAGTGTTAGCAACTTAAGACAGATTGCTTTTTTCACAATGAAAACACTATGTTGTATCCTCCCAAACCTTGGATTCAAACAGAAAATGCAAGCCATCCTCACACTTCTAATCTCCAAGCTTGACTATGCCAACAGCCAATACTTTGGCACACCTGCATTCATCATATGCAAAATACAACTCATACAAAATGCTGCTGCAAGAATTCTCTGCCTTCACCTGCGAGAACACATCACTCGAGTCTTGCAATCACTCCACTGGCTACCTATAGCAAGAAGGGTAATGTTTAAGGCACTTTGCATTGTTCAAAGAGCCTCAAAGGAAAGCACCACTATATCTACAGACTTAATTCAAGCTATACAAAGAAATCAGGACACTGCGCTCCAGGCGTGCACCACTTATCATACTACCTTACCATAAGAAATCCATAGACGCACTGCTTTCTCAGTACAAGCCGCCAAGCTCTGGAACACACTACCAGCCAGCATTCAGAGCATCGAGGAGCATATACACTTCAGAAAGCAGTTGAAAAACATGGCTTTTCTCAAGACAACACCACCACCACAAATCCCAGCAACAGAACCTGAAAATACAGTTGCATCCTCAAACTCAATCTTTATGTTACAATCCACAGATTGGTAAAAAAAAAAACAACCAGCAAACTTCTTTTGATAAGCAGGTAAGTTAAAGAGAGCTGATCTATGCTTCGCCGAGGCATTACATAGTTATGTAAGATCATACATAACATTTTTGGCCCACGCTAATACTAATACCATAACAGTCGGCAGCCAACTGTAACTTATACATCTTACATTCAATTAAGGCATATGTGCTACAACGGTTGTCCATCACCAGTACTGTGCAGGCAATAAACCAGGAATCACTAAATTAAGAGGCATGGAATAACTGAAGAGATCTATCTCCCCTCAACAATGCCAGCTCTGGCCCAGAACTGTACACTAGGGGACAGATTTACTAAGATTTTGCATCAGTGATCCGTCACTTTTGTGGTGCAGCCCCGACAAAATCATTTTTGGTATTTACTAAGCCATATAAAGCCACTTTGTGTGGCTTTGCATGGTTTAGTAAATACAAAGTAATGCTAGGCCTTGCATTGGGAAGGAGTTCCATGGGTGGAGCATGGGTATTCCCATTCATCCACCCATGGATTTTGGCACCTTCACAGATTTACTAAAGATAGTAAACTTCGGAATGCGTCAAAATGATACAGGTGTAACAAGGAGAAATATTTTTATTTCTCTTTTTTAATTACTCTTTCTATGTGTGCTGTGTTCTGCAGCACACAGAAAGAGGAATATGCCTCCAAGGATAGTTTTTTTGCAGGAAGGTGTCCCTTCCTGCACAAAAACAATCCTGCCCGTAACAAAGGCACTTTTGTGCCATGGTGCAAGGGAACTTGCGTTGGCGCTAGGCAGCACACAGTGTGCCAGTGCTAGGAAACAGCAGGAATGCACCATATTATTGTAAATATGGCACATTTCTGCTGTCTGCCTTTCACGAAACTCAGCACAGCAAGTTGCTTTGCTACATTCTGTTTGAGAAATGTAAGTAAATCTGCCCCAAAATTTCTGATTGGACAACCCAGTGCAGTAACATGCAGGCTATAATCATAAGAAATACCATAAAGGGACATGCAGAGCTGTTCAATACTGCCAGCGTATTGAGAAAACAAACTGTGCATCTCTGTCTCTCTCACCTCATCATCCACCATGCTGCTATGGGCTGCATCGCATAACACGATAACCTCACCACGGTGATCATCACGCACGACATTGAAATACTTCCCACACAGGATCACAAAACAAAGAAAACATCCTTCCAACCTAACCCCACCCTATATGGACTTTCTTGCTGCTCATTTAGGTAAGCGCTTCAGTTCCACACATAAGGGCAGTAAGCATATACAAGTGTGCAATAAATACACCAAAATATTTAGCATTCGTGTTTCACCAAAATGTATTTTGATCCTATTAAAATCTTTGTTTCCGTCACACTAGAGAATTAACAAACAAAACGTGCTTCATTTGTGCTTTCATAACTGCTGGGATATGTTGAAATGTGTACAGTTCATTTACAGGTATTTAAATTTTTGGTGAATTAAAAACAAATTGGCATCCTACAGTCTTTCTTTTCGCACTTCTTGTATGTAAGGCTACTGAAATTATGCGATTCTGCGGCCGTGGCGCTTTCCGCATAATTATGAATCTGCCACATAGTCCGTGATCTGCTGCATAATCTGCAGATTTTTTTTTTTAAACAAATGTTATTGTTTCAATAGGTGTACAAAGATGGGCAAGATGGAGCTTCATCATATGAACAATATTGCACAGTGAGATACTTAGGATACCAGCATCAATTTTATCCCATTTATACAAAAACATAACAACTTTAGCATGTTGTGCCACGTTAACATTACAGTCACTTGTGAGATCATCCCCTGGCCATTTTACTGGGTCTATCTCTAGGTTGTGCCCTGGTAAAGTCTCCCTCTGCCCTTTCACCCTTACATTCCAACATCCAGTTTCGAAGGGGAAAGGGGCTCCAGATAAAGACCTCGGTAATCCGCCCATCTCTTCCATATTTTGGGGTGTTTTTGCGGACAACCCCTTGCTTTAAATATGGGAATCTCCAATCCCATGCAGAAGTCTAATCCAGCAGGGGGGGGTGGGGGGGGAGATACCCCCCTCCAGGCTTTGGCTATGTCTCGCTTTGCCAATGTTAAAACTAGGAGCAGTAGGTGGCGCTTGTATCTATTACCCCCAATTCCAACCATAATATGTAGTAATGCTAATCTTGGGGACAGGGGACCATCCCACTCTAGCACCTCGGATAAACATGTCATTACCCCCTTCCAGAATTTGTGAAGTGTAGTACAGTGCCAGAAAGTATGCAGAAATGTGCCTTCGCAATCGTCACAGCGCAAACACAGTGGGGATGTCACAAATCCCACCTGCCACGGTTTATGGCGTGTAAAGTATACTCAGTGAAGATATTTAAATTGTATGAGCCTTAGGCGCGATGCAAAGGCTGCAACTCTTAGGGACGCCAGCGCCTCGGTCCAGTCGTCGCTGTCTATTGGGCTTATATCTGCCTGCCAGGCCTCTCGAAGTGCATTTAGTGTAGTGGGACTGTTGGTGATAAGTGATTGGTAGATCTTTGGGATCTTGTGTTCCCCCAGATCACCCATAAAAACTTTTGCCTCTATTGGGTTGAATTCCGGCAGCTCCTCCAGGTTTTCTATGTATGGGGACAGTGCATGACGAAGTTGAAGATATTTATAAAACTGGGTATGAGGCATGCCGAATTCTCTCTGAAGCTCTTGAAAGGACTTCAATGTCTGACCTCGGAGAACCGCTCCCAGTGTGGAGACACCAATATCGCCCCACCCCCTGAACCCAGGTAGTGTGTATAATTGGGGAAGCAGGCCGTTATGCCATAAGGGAGTCTCTCCGGTCAACCTACCCCACCACCCCATTTGGCGTAGGGATTGCGTCCAGATCTCGAATACCACCCTTGTCGCCGGCGGCAACGTCTGGAATTCCGGTTTTGTGTAAAGATGTGTGGAGGAACGTATCACCCATCAGCCAGCGCTCTACCGCATACGCCAGGCCCCGTCTATCCCCGTACCACCATTCGTTAAGTACTAGTAAGTGGGATGCAGCATGGTATGCCTGGATATCTGGTGTAGCTATTCCCCTGCAGTATGTGGTTTGGAAGCAGGTTCTCCAGGCCACCCGGGTGGTACCGCCACCCCCAAAGAAATTGACCCAGTGTCGCATTTAGCTGTCAGAAGCATGTGGTTTCTATGTTGAAGGGGTGATTCTGCAGTTGGTAGAGAAGGCGGGTAGGGAAATCATCTTGAAGATAGCGGACCTGCCCGTTAGAGACAAAGGCAGATGGGACCAGTATTGTGTCTCATCTTTAACTTGTTTCCACAAAGGAGCTAGATTCCTGTCCCATGAAGTAGATTGGGAGGCCGCTAAGTGCACTCCCAGGTACTTAAATCCCTCTGTACCACCGTCACGTCCCTAGATCACAATCCCACGTCGCACCCACCACGCAATGGCCACAGGATCGACTTATGGGTGTTCATGTACAGACCCGAGGTTTCTCCAAAGATTTGCATTATTCGGAGTGGTCTGGGACCCGTCCTGTTTGGGTCGGTAAGGAAGAATAGCACATCATCCCCCGTAAAGCACGATTTGGTCTGATACTCCCTCCGACCATTCGAAGCCTCGAACCTGGGCATCTATCCTGACCCATGCCGCCAGCGGCTCCATCGCCGGCGCGAATAAGTATGGGGACAGCGGGCAGCCTTGGCAAGTGCTCCGCCCAACAGAAAAAGTATGCAAAACCGAGCCTGCCACTCGTACCGACGCTGTGAGATCCATATGTAGCAGTTGCACGTAGGAGAGGAATCTGGGACCGATATTCAAACGTCGTAGGAGCGCAAACAGGTACGTCCAGCTCAATTAGTTGAAAGCTTTATTTAAGTCTGCCAGCATTAGGGCGGCCGGGATATAGAGACAGTCCACTGCTGCTATGGCATTGTGAATTCGGCGAATATTGTGTTGCAAGGCTCGGCCTGGCATGAACACGGCCTGGTCCGGGTGTATCACTTCTGTGATATATGGTAGGATACCGTTAGCGAAGACCTTAGTCAGCAGATTTGCCTCTAGGTTCAGGAGAGAGATTGGGCAGTAGGATTCGTGATGCTCAGGGGGTCTGCCAGGCTTGAGGAACACCACCACCTCAGCATGTCTCCAGTCTATTGGGAGGCGTCACGTTTCAAGGGTGGTGTTAAGCGCTGCAAGGTAGTAGGCACCCAGCTGGGGTTGAAATATTTTGAAAAATTCACAGGTAAAGCCATTGGGCCCGGGGACTTTGCCGGAGCACAGGTCCGTCAAAGCGGCACTCAGCTCATCTACCGTTAGTGGAGCGTCCAATTCTGCTCTTGCTGTATCGGGGAGCGCTTTTGGGGGTAGGTCATCCAGGAAGCGCTGTATTGTCTCTTCCGGCAGGATTTCACATGGGGCATACAAATTAAAATAGTGCTCTGAAAAGCTGGTCGCAATTTGAGACGGGTCAGATAGTATCATGCCATCTGGGCTGCTGATACCGGGAAGAGCGTTGGGGTGCATCGCGCACTGGCAAATTCGATGCAGCAAGGTGCTTGATTCATCACCCCACTGATATATTCTGCTGCGAGATGCCAGTCACGCCGCTTTGGCCTCGCCTAATAGTTCCCCAGCGTATATTTGCTGTGTGTATATTAGTTGACGGCGTGTCTGGGTCCCATTTTCCCCCTGGCTCCGCCGTTCCAGGTCCAGAAGTTGAGCTTCAAGCTGGATCAATTTACTTCTCCGTTGCTTACGTTGCCCCGTGCAAAGGAGATATCTATTCCCCATAGGGTCGGCTTCATGGCCTACCATAGTATACCGTCCCCACGTTGTATGTAAGATAGTCTGGGATGCATGTGTGTTCTATATTGCTGGTCGCCACCGAATTGGGGTGCAGTCAGGGCCTATCTGGAGCCTCAGTTCCACTGGGGAATGATCGGACAGGCCCCTAGGCAGTATCTCCACTGATGTGGACCTGTGGACCCCGGCCGAGGTCAAGAACATGTAATCTATGCGAGAGAAAGAATCGTGTACAGGTGAGTGGTATGTATATGCCTGAAGGGTCGGGTGAAGCCTCCTCCATGTGTCAACCCACCCCATCTCGTCCACTAAGGATTGGAGTCGTGAGTCCCTCGTCACTGACGGGTTCCCAGTGGCCCGACCCTCTTCCGGTGTTTCAAAGAAGAATGAGCGCAATTGGTATGTCACTCTTAAGCAGGCAGGGAACAGCAGAGCATATTGGATTTTGAGATCCTGCAATAATCTGCAGATTTTAACCAAAAAACTTCTTTTGTTTCTAGCTCACTCAGATCAAATGTTACCAAAAATGCTGCAACACATGCGTCTGTGCAGTGAAAGTTCTTTACAAAGGTTGACTGGTCATCTTTCAGTTACTTACAGCTGTATTTGGATGTGGAACTGGTACTAATGAAGTGAAACCTTTGCCCAGACAGTGCTCACATGTAGAAATGACAAAATAATGAAGTGATTAGTGTTTTCTGGACACATAATTTAGTGAACATTGTAGAATAATTTAGGCCCCCCTGTTGCATAATCCCAGTGCGTCTGTACCCTAGAGAGATTATCACATAGATCCCTTTACAAAATCCTCTACCTTTGCAGTCAAAAAAAGAAAAGTAAACATCTTCACGTGAAAAGATTGCCTGAATTTTAACCTGTCTTGGAACACGCAGCAAATGTAGCTAGATTAAAGCAAAATATAAAGATATTTTTCGTTCATTCATCTTCTGAACTCCGCGCCTCTATACTGTCCCAGCTGCCTCGGTCATTTTGGTGGGGGGTTTAGGGGACAAAGATTATTTTTGGCTGGTCCGGTCCTCAAATGCCCATCCCACTGTGGCTAAGACCCTGGGCTCCGCTGTCAGAAACAAAGCAGTTTCTCCACCAGGGGAGTAACCAGAAAATTAAAATACCCCCACTTTGAACCAAAGCGCTGATGGCATCAAGCAAGTAAGGCATTGAGCCCGAATCTCCCTCAAAACGTTGTCTTGTCTATTCCATCCAAGAATTGATGTATTCATCCTTTCACCCTTCCATCCACTCAATGATATCCACCTTTTCACCCCTACATTTTCTCATTAATTTATTTTTTCATCCATCATTCAATCTTTTACCATTCCATCCATCCATTGACCATTCCATTCATCCATCCGTACAGACATCCATCATGTAGACATCTATATATCCATCCACCTACCCATCCATCATTTGACTTATCCATCCATCAATAAAGCCTATGCCCATCCATCATCCATCCTCTCCGATTTCCATTTACTCTGCTGTCCATCCTCTCAGATTGCCATTTATTATGCCATCCATCCTCTCAAATTACCAATTACTCTGCTATCCTTTCACCTACCGATCCTCTCAGATTCCATTTTCCCGCCATCCTTTCACCCACCCATCCATCCCCTCAGATTTCTATTTACTCTGCTATCATCCATCCATTCCCATTTACTCTGCCATCCTTTCAATTCACTAACCCACCTAGCCATCCATCCATCCTGAGATTTCAATTTACTTTACCATCCTTTCACCCGTCCACCCTCTCAGAATTTGAATGACTCTGCCATCCTCAATAAAGTTAGGGCGCTTCAACTGGTTTTTGATAACCAGGATGCCCAGGCCTCCTTGGAGCTACCTGACCAACAAGTCTCCCTTCCTGCAACAGCCACCTTTTCCACTTTTGAGGCTATATCACTGAAGGATTCTTTGGCTGCTCTGTCTTCTCTTAAATCGGGCTCCCCGAATGATCCCTGCCCTGCTAAACTTATGGCTAGTGCGGCTGTGGTAATCAACCCTCTCTTGAATCAATTGATCAACGTCTCGTTGACACTGGCCTCTGTGCCAACGGATTGGAAACAGGCACTGCTCATCCCTCTTATTAAAAAGACGACTCTGGATCCCAATCTACCGGCCAGTTATCGCCCTATCTCTTTGTTACCTGCCATTGCCAAAGTCTGTGAGAAAATGGTTAATAAGCAGCTGACCTCCTTTATCGAACTGCATGGCTTGTTGCATCCGGCCCAATCTGGTTTCAGGGCTTCGTATAGTACGGAGTCAGCTTTGGTGGAAATCACGGAAGCTATCCGTGAGACTCTGGATGCTGGGGGCAGGACAGCTCTGGTCCTTTTGGACCTTTCTGCCGCTTTTGATACTGTCCCCCATTCACTCCTTTTAGCCCGTCTGCATAAACTAGGCGTCATGGGTGTCGCCAGCGAGTGGCTGAAATCCTTTTTAGAAGGTAGAACCCAGCAAGTCTGGATTCCCCCTTTTACGTCTACCCCTCAAGCCCTTCGGACTGGGGTCCCGCAAGGATCCGTGCTGAGCCCTCTCTTGTTTAATGTTTACCTGACCCCTCTTATTCAGCTGGCGGAGGCCCTGGGAGCTAAAGTTGTTGCTTATGCCGACGACACCCAGCTCCTGTTTACCTGGAAAAAGCAGGAGACCTCCACTGCTCACGTCAAAACCTGTTTAGCTGCAGTGTTTAACTGGCTTACGGCGGCCCAGTTGAAATGTAATGAAGATAAAACTGAGATTTTATTCTTTGGGGAGTTCCCCCCTCTGTTCTGGCATACGTTTTGGCTGGACGAGTCCCCTAGGCCCTCACCGGCGGGTCTCCCAGTAAAAAATCTTGGGATCTTGTTCGACGAAAAGCTTAGTTTCTCCAACCAAATCAGTAAATTGACGGGCACTTGTTTCGGCATCTTGAAACTTCTTAAAACGTTTCTGCCTCTCCTGCCTTTAGCAGCAAAAGAAACGGTCATCCGTGCCCTTGTTACCTCTCGCATTGATTTTGCGAACGCACTGTATGCTGGCCTTCCCGGTTACCTTTTGGACAAACTTCAGGTGGTCCAAAATGCCGCAGCCTGCTTGCTTCTTGACCTCCCCAAACGTACCAGTGTCAGGCAGCATCTTCGCGAGCTGCACTGGTTACCGGTAAGGGCTAGGGTCACTTTTAAAGCCCTGGTAACGGATCATGCTGCGCTCCATGAGTATGGCCCTCGGTATCTTAGGAAACGCTTCCAGTTCTATACTCCTAGCAGACATCTGCGTTCCTCCAACATGCTTTTAGCCACCATCCCCAGATTTAGTTTGAAAAGAAGGGGTGGCAGTTCCCTGTCCTATTTGGCAGCTATGGCTTGGAACTCCCTCCCTTTTGACTTGCGCAGCATTCAGAACTCTACCCAATTTAGGAAGAAGCTTAAAACTTTCCTTTTTGATTAAACCGGTTCTGTGTTCGTACGGATCTTTTTCTTTTTTTTCCCCTTTTGACTCTTGGGCTCGCGCCGGGACACTCTTGAGTAGCTGTGCGCGTTATAAATCCTGATAACATAACATCCTTTCCTCCATTGATCCATCGATCTATCCATCCAACCATCCCTCTCAGATTTCGATTTACTCTACCATCTTTTCATCCACCAATCCTTTCACCCACTCATCTACTCATCCTTTCACCCACTCATCCATCCATCCATCCTTTCACCCTTCCATACTTTCACACACTCATGCTTTCACCCTCTCAGTTATCCAACCTTTCATACACCCATCTTTTCACCCACCCATCATTCCTTTTACCAAACTCACACGTTCACTCACCCATCCATCCTTTTACCCACCCATCCTTCCAATCTTTCATCCACCCATCCTTTAACCCACTCATCCATCTATCCTTTCATTCACCCATCCCTTCACCCTCTCACCACCCATTCTTTCACTCACTCATCCATCAACCTTTTCACCCACTCACTCACTCATCCTTCCTTCCACTTACTAATGCATCCAGTCATCCATCCTCCTTTCTCCGTCAGCCTTTCTTTCTTCCTTTTAGCGATAATCATAAGCTTTTATCTGCCAACTTGCAGATAAAAGACGAACCCCACCCCCACTGTATCTAGTAAAGGGGGGGGTTCATAACCCCCCTGTTCTCCACCTCCAGATGGAGGCAGGAACATTGAAAAATTGAGGGAGGGGAAAGATGACCGGGGGGGTGGGGGGTTGGGGTTGGCGGGCGGGTTCTGATATTACTACACACACCCTTCAGATACAACCATGGAAACGTTATCTTTATCTTTACTATCACTCTGATGTTACTAGTTATAAGGCTGTCCTTCATTTCACTAATGTTAAAAGGTCTAGTTACTAGTCAGCATCTACGTAATGGAAACTGATGTGATTATAAAAAGTATGAACAAGGGCGAACAAATTAAGCCATACGAAGGGATGCTGAAGTGCAGTACAAGCTGGGAAATTTTTGGCTGAAACAGCATCTCTAAGAAGATGTTTCTGGTCCCATTACTCGATGTGCAAGAATCCTCTAATTAATAATAGGAATGAGCATAAAGAATAATGGTTCAATAGTCAACTTAAAGGAAAGCTTTCCTAATTTATCTTTATTTTTTATATCATAACCCTTCCACATTTTTGTAATTTCAGACACTCCAAAAAACAGATGGTACTGTTTGTAATGATGCATACATTGCCTCGAACTCTCATTTTGAGACTATGCTGATTGTGAGTCAGTTTCATGTTTATGTTGTATGATATATCTGTTAAAATGATGTAGTGGCGTTTGCCATATTCATATTTTGGGGAGGAGTAGAAATGTGTGGAATTATACTCTTGTTATGAGCATGAAGTAACTCTTTCCCTTTTGTTTAAAGGCTGTGGATCTACAAAGTGGCCAGAATGATGCACATAAGAAGGTTTCGCCGTCGATGCCTCAAAAGAGTCCTGCAAATGCTACCAGAATACCTGCAAAAACACCAACCAACACAAAGACGCCTCCCAATAACGGTAAACAAGAGCTGAATGACGGAAGACTGATTTGTGGTTGAAGAAGAATGATTACAAGATGTAGATAAAGATCAGAAGGCGGAGTGTGAATAAGGTGGTTTTAATTCATAGGATGAATACTGCTAGATCTGACTAATGTAATTCTTCGTCTCTACTAATATAAGACGACAATCAGGCAAGAGCCTGACAATGCAGCAAAATGGTAGGCAAACTTTGGGGTACTTTGATAAATATTTGGTTATCGCTGAAATAGGTAGAGAAACATACTTTTAAATGTATTAGATGAAAGAAACTATCTTTTACGCCAAATAATACGCTTTTCCTATATTACTGATAACTTGAATTTTAAATTGTACTGTTAACTTACTTATTTGTCCCTTCAGTCTAACAAATGAGTAGCCCTGCTGTTTCACGTTACCAGAGCAATATTACTAGCACTTTAAAACCATATAAGCCAAAGACGGGTTGTCTCCAACCGATCCCAGGGACTGCTTACACGTGGCTATTCAGCCTCATTCTTTGCGACTTTGAGCAGGTTGTCATAGATGTACCCTTCTTACATTACTCCTATGGTTTCTTGTCTTTTTCAATTGCCTGTCGTCATCCAAGCCTTAATGCTGATGTCATAGTGCCTTATTGCACGGAATATATAAACTGCTTCTATTGTAGCTGTTCCCTTTTATCTTGTGGACAACATAATTCTTGTATTACATGTTTGCTGGCCAACAATTAAGTAGACAAACATTGTATATGTGCTTCTGTAGCACCTGGAAGTATTGAAGGTCCTTTGGTTTGAAATAGTTGGGGAAAATAATCCACACAGTTTTCTGGTAATATTCAACCGAAGAAAAAAGAGGCTATATGATAATCTCACAAAGAGTAGAGGATGGCTGCATGTTTTATATTTATCTACTTAACAAGGTCTTCAATAACAAATAGAAACACTGCAAATATGTGTGTGAAGAGGGTGCCAGATAACTTGTTAGATTTATGTTTTTATTTTTGCAGAGATAAAAGTCTGTGGTCATAAAAATCATTGTAAAGGCATCATTTTTTATTTTATATCTTTGCATAATAAGAATCGTGCACATATCAAAAAGAAAAAATATATAAAACACATTTCTCATCCAGGGGATACTCATCAATAGTCATAATCTATGAATAATCCCCGCCCACGTGCGGGATCCCGGAGCATATAGAAAATATATATATATATATATATATACACACACACACACACACGTGAAACATATACATGCAGCCTAAAAATGTTTCCAACATGGCAGAACTGCCGAAATTACATAGGTTTGCATTGTAAGACAAATACCCTCCTAACCCATAAGGAAAAGAGGACATGCACAGAACAATTGTCATATACCAATGCTTTATTGCCACAAGGAAAACTTGTAATTGCAGGCATTCGCCTGTAGGCTGCATTGCAGTATAATGAAACCAAGACAAAAAAACTGGCACCTTGCCTTTAAGGCTTCCGAGGGTTAGGGTACCGTGCCTTTAAGGCCTGCAGGAGACCCTCTGCTCCTATCATGCACCACAGGTGACAGTTAGGTCAGTTCTTTTTTCCGGCTCCTTCTGTGAGGATCCTGGAGTTTGAGCTCTTCAGTTTTTTGACTGAAAGATAATTTTTTGATATTTCCTTGGAAATTGACAGTTTCTGATACCTAGAGGTATATTCTAATGGTTTTTGGGTTTTTTTTCTCCAAAAGTTTCCAGTCAGAATGCCTGCTTTATTTCGGAAATGTCCTTCCTGTGGCAAGAAGATGGCACTGTCAGATCCACACTCGGTGTGTATTGTGTGCCTTCCATCTTCACACAATCCTGACCAGTGTTATCATTGCCAGAAGTTTTCGAAGAGGACTCTGCGTGACAGAGAACGCATCAAGCTTCATGCCCTACTGGAGAGGGATAGAGACCATCATAGAGCTCCCTCTTCAAGTAAGCAACACCGAAAACGGCATCGCTCCACCTCTCCTGAGTCCAGGAAGAAGCAATTTTTGCGGCCTGTCGCCTCGCTGGCTGCAGGGTGTTGGAACAGGTGCCAGCAGACGTCCGGGCTCGGACCACTCGCGGTCATACGCAACAAGACTTTCTAAGTCGCCTTCCAGAAGACCAAGGTCGCCTTCTACACGCCGATCTTGGTCAGGAGGTCGTCACAGCTCACACGATCATCCACATAAGAGGAGGCGCAGAACATCTTCTACCTGTTCTTCGTCTTCCATTCGGCACTACTCGCCAACTTTTTCATCTACACCACCTTCAAGGGTTTCTCCTATTGATGACATTGGGACTTTCTCTGACGTACTTGGCAGAGGAGCTAAGAATCTAAATATCAGTTTATGTACTCCTGTGATCCCTACATCGATCATTTGAGACATTGCACCATCGTACAGCTCCCAGACCTCTGCTACCTCTGGTGCCAGGTTTTTAGAACCAGCTATGACCACGTTCCTTACTCCAGCCACAGTGGGGTCAGTTCCGTCGAGGATCGCAAAGAAATACAAAGCTCCAGACCAGGATCCCTTGTTCCTTAGGTCTGATCCTCCGGCGGATTCAATCATTGTGGCAGCCGCCAGGAAAGCACACTCCGCAGCCTCATCCGCTTCTGTTCCTCCAGAAAAGGACAGTAAAGAAATGGACTCTTATGGCAGGAAGATGTGCAATACTTCGGCATCATCGATGAAGATTGCAAGTGCTTCATCCCTTCTTGGGCGCTATGATAGGTCTCTTTGGGACTCCCTGGCTAGGTTTACCGACAAGCTTCCCAAAGAAGATCGACAAGACTTCCATGAAATCTTGCAAGAGGGTGGCTTAGTAGCCAATCAAATCATCAGCGCGGCGGCTGACGCCTCAGATCTCACCGCACACGGCTATTCACAGGGCATCTGTTCGCGGCGCTCAGCGTGGTTGCGCCTCACAGGTCTAAAACCGGACGCCCAGAAGAAGATCCTAAACCTTCCTTTTAACGGCTCCTCCTTATTCGGTTCTCATGCTGATGAGGAGATGACAAAGATGAAGACCGAGCTAGACACAGTCAAAGCAGTTGGACTGGAGAAGCGGAAGGAGTTTCGAAACGCTTCCGTCAGAACGACAAGCGGCCCTTCCAACAGAGGGTTCAAACCCCTCAATGGTCCTCCCAAAACCAACAAAAGTTCCAATACCAGCACAAGCGTCCTGGCAGGGGCAGAGGGAACAATAAGCAACAGCAGTCCTCCACCAAGCAGCCTCCAAAACAGTGAGGCATTGCTTCCTCCGCACCCGTTCGCCACTCCGGTAGGAGGGAGTATCGTTTTCCACCTGGAAGAGTGGAAAGCCATAACAAAAGACAGATGGGTGCTGAATATTGTACGGCATGGTTACTTGCTGAGGTTCAAGACCCCTCCTCCGCAAGTTGCCCCTCATTTGACGTGCCTTCCTCAACAACACAATGTATTGCTACAGGGCGAAGTGTGTACCCTCCTCTCCAAAAAGGCCATAGAAGAGGTCCCACCTCACCAGCGAAATCAAGGGGTATACTCACGGTACTTTCTGGTCCAAAAACGAGGAGTAGCCAAAGAGTACAGGCCCATCCTCGACCTGCGCCTGCTGAACAGGTTTATAAGAAAAGAGATTTCGGATGCTAGCCCTGCACCAGATTTTCCCACATCTTCATCTGGGAGACTGGATGTGTGCCATCGACCTGCAGGACGCCTACTTTCACATTCCTGTTTCAGTGAAGCATCGCAAGTTCCTCAGGTTCCAGGTGTCTCGACAGCACTATCAGTACTGAGTACTTCCATTCGGGCTCAAATCCGCTCCCCGGACGTTCTCCAAGTGCATGGCGGTGGTAGCCGCTTTCCTCCGCAAGAGGAAAATCTTCGTCTACCCCTACCTAGACGACTGGCTCCTGAAGAGTACCACACCTTCTCTACTCCAGAGCCATCTCACTTACTGTCTCAACCTGCTTCACTCACTGGGGTTGCAAGTCAACTACAAGAAGTCAGTTCTCAACCCCACGCAGAAAATACATTATCTGGGCGCATCCCTAGACACCGCAACAGCAAGCGTGTGTCCTTCGGAGGAGAGGTTGTCCTCAATGTTGATCAAGTGCCGTGCGCTTCTCAGCACTATACATCCCACAGCAAGGCAGGTGTCATCACTGCTGGGATCGATGGCCTCATGTATCTTCATTGTGCCCAATGCCAGGCTTTACATGCGGCCTCTACAGCAGTCCCTCGAAGATCAATGGACTCAGCACTCAGGCCGTTGGGAAGATCGTGTCTCTCTTCCTCAGGCGGCCAGGGACTCCATCAAATGGTGGATGAAACGTTCACACCTTCTGCAAGGGGTCCCCTTTCACCAGGTACCTCCGACACAGACTGTAGTTACAGATGCCTCACTGCAAGGTTGGGGAGCACACATGGGCCAGCTTCAGGTACAAGGTCTCTGGTCCGAGACAGAGAGAAGTTATCACATCAAATTCTTGGAGCTAAGGGCAGTCCATCTGGCTCTCAAGTCTCTGAACCCGTCCCTACAGTCCAGCTCCATTCAGATTCAGACAGACAACACAACAACAATGTACTATCTGAACAAGCAGGGAGGCACCAGGTCACGGGTCCTGTCTCTGGAGTCACAGACCATATGGAAGTGGCTTCTGGCGAGGAGTCTCACGATCGTAGCCGTTCACCTTCCAGGAACCTTGAACATGCAGGCAGATGTTCTCAGCAGAGACTTCGTAGAAGCACACGACTGGGTGTTACACGAAGAAGTCGCTCAGGACATTTTTCGGCAATGGGGAGTGCCAGACATCGACCTGTTCGCAGACGCGGCAAATACGAAATGCCCCGTCTTCGCGTCCAGTTTCCCACAACAAGGATCACGGAGGAATGCACTTTTGATAGGATGGTCGCAGACATTGCTGTACGCTTTTCCACCACACCCTCTGATCCCTGCGGTCATACAGAAGTTTTACAGGACCAACGCCAGAATTATCCTGATAGCACCAGAGTGGCCGCGCCAGTGGTGGTATCCGGACCTCCTGCAGCTGTCCGAAGCCCCACACTGGAGGCTTCCCTGTCGCCCGGACTTGTTGACCAAGAACGAGGGGAGAGTATTTCATCCCAACCTCACGTCCCTGCGTTTGACTGCATGGCTCCTTAAGTCATCCAGTACGGACACTTAGACCTCCCTGCTGATTGTATGTCTATTCTCAAGGAAGCAAAGAGACCCTCCACCAGGAAATCTTATGCTTTCAAGTGGAAGAGATTCTACCTGTGGTGCAAGGACAAACAGTTTGATCCGACTAAGGGTCAGGAGCAAGTGATCCTTCCCTACTTGTTATACTTGGCAAAGTCAGGCCTGCAATATCCCTCCATCAGGGTTCACCTGGCCGCTATAACAGCTTACAGGAAGTCCCCGACCCAGGGTTCATTCTTCCAGATGCCAGTGGTAAAGGATTTTCTAGAGGGTCTCAGGAAGGTTTATCCCCCAGTGAGATCTCCCTCTCCTCCCTGGGAACTTAACATTGTGCTTACGAAACTTATGGGTGCTCCTTTCGAGCCTATTCATAAGGTGTCGTTGCAGCATTTGACCTGGAAGGCTGCTTTTTTGGTAGCCATCACTTCTGCACGCAGAGTGAGTGAGATTCAGGCCGTGTGCTGTAAGGCACCTTATACTGTTTTTCATGCCAATAGGGTGGTGCTACGTACACATCCGAGCTTCCTCCCGAAGGTGGTCTCGGATTTTCACATCAATCAGGTTATTACGCTGCCCACCTTATATCTTGCCATGTGGTGTGCCACAGGGCAGTTCATTAAGTCCTTCTTTGTTCAACATTTACGTTTCCGAACTGGCCCCATTGATCCGTGAATTTGGGTTTAGTCTGACGTCATACGCTGATGATACTCAGATTGTGGTAGCTGCATACAAACATCAAACCTCTCCTATCCAGCAGTTTCAAAACTGTATGGGTACAATCAACAAATGGATGAGTGCACATTGCCTCAAACTTAATTCTGAGAAGACCGAGGTTTTGATCTTCGGCAATATGCAGCCAACCTGGGGTAATCTGTGGTGGCCGGCAGAGATGGGTACACCTCCCATACCAGCAGCTAAAGTTAAGAATTTAGGTGTATGGATTGACAATAAACTAACACTTTGTCAGCAGACCAACACCATTGTCTCGGCCTCCTATTTTCTTATAAAGAAAATAAGGAAGATACTTCCGTATATCCCCGCGGATACCAGAAAAACAGTAGTTACCTCTCTTATTCAGTCCAAACTGGACTACTGTAATGGGCTATATCTGAATGTGCAGAAGCAGTGTTTAAAGAAGCTTCAGATGGTCCAAAATTCAGCTGCTCGTCTTTTGCTTAACATCCCCAGGCATAAAACGGTATCTAAGGAAATCCGCAATTTGCACTGGCTAGACTTCTTACAGTCCCCAGAATCCGCACAGCGCATTGGGGTGGCCGTAGCTTTCACTACGGCACCTCCAAACTCTGGAACACCCTTCCAATGGAACTCAGGAATGCTAGCTCCTTAGTGAGTTTTAGAAAAAAGTTAAAGACCTGGCTATTTCAGGTCTAGACGCTAAATATGCTCACTGTGGTCCTCAGCGCCAAGACATCTCCGGGTATTCGTGCGCTCTTATAAATTTCATTAACATTAACATAACATTAACATTAACACCTTCTTTCCTAAACCTTCAACTCCCCCTGAGAGATCATTACACTCTTTAGATCTCCGGAGAGTGCTGAAGTTTTACCTTGACAAAACTCACACTTAGGAAATCTGACCGGCTTTTTATCAACTACGGTTCTACTAACACCGGTCTAGCTGCATCTAAAAGATCCATCTCTCGATGGATTGTCTCTTGTATAGCTTTATCCTACCAGTTAGCTAACAAGACCTTACCAGGCAGACCTAAAGCGCACTCTACCAGAGGGAAAGCCTCTACCACAGCTCTCCTTCGCAATGTTCCAATGTCTGAAATCTGTAAGGCAGCCACATGGCGGTCGGTGCATACCTTCACACATCATTACTGTCTAGATTCTGATGCACAGGCCGATGCCCAGGTGGGGCAGGCCTCTTTGAGGAATTTGTTTGCAATTTGAATGTAATGTTCTGTATACTCCGTTGCTCGTCCGCGAGGTACTGGGTATGGGCTTGCTACTCTATTCATAGATTATGACTATTGATGAGTATCCCCTGGATGAGAAGGATTAGTTACTTACCTGTAATCTTAGTTCTCATCCAGGGGTATACTTATCATAGTCATAAGCGACCCTCCCGCCTCCCCGGACGAGCATCACTGGAGTTATTCTATATTATTGCATCCTCTACTCAGGTGTCTCTACATTATACACCGTCAAAAGAACTGACCTGTCACCTGTGGTGCATGATGGGAGCAGAGGGTCTCCTGCAGGCCTTAAAGGCACGGTACCCTAACCCTTGGAAGCCTTAAAGGCAAGGTGCCAGTTTTTTTGTCTTGGTTTCATTATACTGCAATGCAGCCTACAGGCAAATGCCTGCAATTACAAGTTTTCCTTGTGGCAATAAAGCATTGGTATATGACAATTGTTCTGTGCATGTCCTCTTTTCCTTATGGGTTAGGAGGGTATTTGTCTTACAATGCAAACCTATGTAATTTCGGCAGTTCTGCCATGTTGGAATTTTTTTTAGGCTGCATGTATATGTTTCACATATGTATATATATATATATTTTCTATATGCTCCGGGATCCCGCACGTGGGCGGGGATTATTCATAGATTATGACTATGATGAGTATACCCCTGGATGAGAACTAGGATTACAGGTAAGTAACTAATCCTTCTGCCCAACCACTCTTTATTTTCCCACTTTTAAAAGACCATTGGCAGTCATTCCTTCACAAAGCAAAATCTGCTCTGATGCTTCCCAGAAGCCAAGAGAACTATCAAACCCAGCACACAGTGGTGTAACAACTGGCAATTAAGCCCATTTCCCACTCACTGTGAGAAAGAACTCTGAATACAAGGCTCATTTCTTCATCTGTTTTCCTATTATACCATCCTTTTTGTCATTTCCGGTATTTTTTCCCAGTTACACTATGTGCCATAGACAGTCTTTTTAAGGCTGGTGTGGATTTCTGTCTATTATTCCCTGGATGGCTATACTGGTTGAGACCATGTGTTTCTGACAGGCATATGGCCAAAAAGGAGCAATGTGGGAATATTATTAGTTTGCCCCACTGTTTTTTCCCTCTCGTTTGTAAAGGACAAAAATAAGGAAGAACGTTTAACAGCCTTTACGTAGCTGGGGGATAAAATCCTTTAGAGTGTACCTAGTGTCCACATAAGATTTGATGACCAGTGCAGTTGAAAAGGCAGTGGTGGAACTGTACCGCCACCTGAGTGCTCTTGTCCTTTGCTCTGGTACTTCACAGAGATGTCTCGGAGGCTTCCTACCATTTTACATTGAGATAATACCTCAACATCGAGAGAAACCTATTAGGTCTATATTCTACACCCAACGAAGACCATGGCAGCAATATAGTCCATATTATTAATATAAATAGCTCCTCACCTGAAGAGAGTAATCTGCTTCCCTATGCATTAGGTTCTTTTAGTTTTGAGACCTGTTAAATCTAAGATCTCAAAAAAAACATTTAGTAAAAGTTACATTGGTGCTGTGTATGCACACATATATGCACACGCGTTCCTCTTTGTAGTTTTTTTTTGGGGTTGGCTACAATTTGCTCCTCTGACTATTCCTCTTCACTGCCATAATTATCCAGTATTGGGGTATCTTTCATAGATTCACATACCTGAATCATTCCCCGTTGTCGAGCTGGGAGTCCCACGGTAAAATATTAAAGCAGTGCCTTAAATACTTCATAGGCTATAATGGCCCAAGGCCGTCTAAACAGTAGCCTATCTATGTCATTTTTAAAAAAAAGGACCAAATGTTGGCATCCAGCCAATCAGCTGTTAGCACCCTCTAGAACACTCCCAGCAGAGTCAAGTTCTCCTCAGATTTTCACCGCACGTCGTGTGGAAGGGAGTCTCTCTGAGTGCTACTCAGTTTCTTCTCTTCAGCAAATCTGGACATCATGTCAGACAAAAAAGGCCTTTTCCGCCCTTGTAAAACCTGTGGGAAGAAAAGGGTCCATGTGGATGATCCACACAAGGAATGTATTTATTGCCTGTATCCTAGGCATGAGGTGAGAGATTGTAAAATCTGTCGCACTTTCTCAAATAAGACCCTCAAGTACAGAGAGGGAAGATTGTTATTGTGGCTCCAAACCACAAAACAACAATCTCATTCTTCTGATGAAGAAGAGGGCAGAGCTTCAACATCCCACAAGAGGGCTAGATCCAAGGACAGTTCCTCAGGTGAGGGAAGAAAACATTTTAAGCCTTCCCAGGAAAGGGCTTCAAGTAAGGAGAAGGATTCTAAACACGCCTCTGAACCGACCTTATCTGTGCCCTCTACACCTGTCAGGAAGGAAAGAGATCGCCCTAGAGCCCCCTCTTCTGGTCCTGTATGTAGGAAAACCTTAAAAAAGTAATCGCCGACGACAATCTCTCTTTCGTCGACGACAATCTGTGTACCATCGTCGACTGCAACGGTGACGGCGATCCAGTCTCCTATTCTCTCTACCAGAGTCTCCACATCGACGACGAGAGCTTCATCGTCGTCGAAGACCGCTGACGCCCCTCCGTTGGCTGCAATGCCATAGATGAAGATCCCTATGACAGCGGACTCGTCCACGGGTGGTCCGTCGACGAAGACACCGTCGACGGCAGAGACATCCTCGACGAAGGCACCGTCGACGAAGACACCATCGATGACGACCCCGTCGACGACAACACCGTCGACGAGGATATCGTTGATAACAATACCGTCGACGACTGCACCGTCGACGAAGGAAGTGCCCTTTCCCATAATTTCTGCACCGTCGACGAAGATTACTCAGATCACTAGAGTGACAAAGACATTCTTACACCAGTCTATGCAGGACTATAGCAAGGTATCGCCTTTGCTTCCATCACATCTATTGGAAGGGTATGTAGAGGAAGAGGATGATGGCCTCTATGGGGTAGCTCACAGCCCATCTGAGCTTCATGTGAAGTGCCAGGAGGATGACGAGGAGGATGAATATTATCAGGAAGAGGCTCAGTATTACCAGCAAGGGTATATGGCTCCACGTCATAGTTATCAATTTAACTTCCGACCAGAACCACGCCCCAGGGACATGGCCCATTTACCGCCGTCGTTAATCGAGGTTCTTCAAGCCATGTTGGCGGATTATAGACAAATATTCCCTCTTCAGCAACATCAGTCAGTCAAAATCACTTTATTCGATTATTCGAAATCATAAAAGCATGTTAAAATACCCAGCACGTACAAAACATATAACACTCAAAATCCATCATTAATAAAATGCAGCTCTAAAAATACAGCAATAGAATATAAAATACATAATATAAAAGGGAGAATCCATTATACAGAGAAATGAGCAATTAAGATTTAGTTTCTTTTTCTCCTTGCTCTAACTGCTGCAACTATAAAACTAACGATATTAAAAATTTCCCAAGGGCTATTCAGCATCTGTAGATATGTTAAGGCTGGTCTAACCTGCACAAAGCCTTTATCTTTTAAGATTGGAAAAATAAAACGCTTCCGAATCTGCAGGTAGTGGTCACAAAACATTACAAAATGCAGAGTATCTTGCCTCGAAAAACTATCACAAGAACAGGGTCCCAGATCCTCTGACTTGTTCCAGCCCAAGGGTTCGGCCAATAGAAAGTGTAAAAGGTTAAACCTAAACCTCGTTAAGAGAAAGCGATGTCGAGGCTTAGTGACTATGTCCAAATAAGGCTCCATCAGAAAAGAGGTTTTTAAGATCTGATGAGCACGGGCTGTTGGTTTTGATAGCTCTATTGCCTCTCTTTCTGGGGATGCTAAACATAGAAACGAAGTCTTTGCCCACCCCAGATCTTTTTTACATATTATTTCAGGGTTGTCAAAGACCTCTGGGCGACCTAGCACCCTTGCTATGCTGCTCACATGACTAAACCATGGAATACTGTTAGCCCTGTCCAGTGCGATGCAATCACGAATGATCTCTTGGTTCAGCACTAATTCTGGGTTACACCAGATCGAAATCCATTTGAGAAAAGGGGCCATTTTAATTAAGTCAGACACATAACCAACACCCAATTCTTCATGGACTGTAAACGAAGGTGTGGACTGGAGGACTGAGAGCAGACTTCTTAAAAAGTTGTTGTCCACCATTTGAAGTTCTATGCAATTTCTATACCCCCAATTATCAGATCCATAATTTGCAATGGCAATACACTTGGATTTGTATATCTGTATCATTGCCTTCATTGGTTTGGCACCCAACCTTCGGGCAAAATCAAGTACCGCACCTGAGGAGCGTGCCATGGCGATTTTCTTTGCCCTCCTCTGCGGGGCCCAAGAACACCTCTCGTCAAATAAGACGCCTAGGTACGGAAATGAAGAGACCCTGGTTATTTCATTTCCGTGTCAACTAAATGTCTTAATTTTACTAGGCCTTTCTCCCATGCTCATGACATGTGACTTGGAAAAGTTAACATTTAAGTCCAGAAAGCCCATAAAATCGGCAAAGGAGGATAACAAACGCTGAAGCCCCACCGCAGTACGTGCCAATAGGACCGCATCGTCTGCATAAAGTAATGCAGGGATCAAACGATGCCCCACGCGAGGGATATCCCTAGCAACGCTACACAAGACCAAATCTAGGTTATTAATGTAGAGGGTGATTAACAGAGGAGCCAGGATACAGCCCTGTCTAACTCCTCTAGTGATATCAATCCTCTGCGTTAAGTTACCCATTTGGTCAAACCTTACTGCAGCCGATAAGTCCCTATGCAGATCAGACAGAAAGTACACGATGTTCTTATCCATACCCATTGCTAAAAACAGATCCCAAAGCTTTGATCTATTTACTCGGTCAAACGCCGAGGATAGGTCCATGAACGCGAGGTGGAGGGTCCCTTTTTTAGCTACTGTGTATTTCCCTATTAATAAATATAGGTTAAGGCACTGATCCAGGGTGCTTCTGCCCTTCCTAAATCCATATTGGAGATTAGACAAAATACCACGTTCATTGATCCAACCGGATAACCTGTTGAGGACCACTCTCCCCATCACCTTAACCGTAGAATCAATCAGTGATATGGGCCTATAACACCCTGGGTCCCCTCTATCACCCTTTTTAAAAACTGGGACGATGGTCGATGTCGACCAAGACTTAGGCATACCCATTTTGCATGCTGTATTTAAGACATTAGCCAATAACTTAGCCCATAAGGAAATATCTGATTTAAAAATGTCGACGGGAACCCCGTCAGGGCCCCGGGCTTTATTGCTCGTCATTTGGGCTATGGCTACAGCCACTTCATGTTCAGAGAAATTCAAACTCTAGGCACTGGTTAAACACGTGGGCCCTAAATTTGCCTGATCATGCTGGCCACTATAAATAAGTTTGAAATGATTAAACCATAAATCTTCTGGGATGTTACATTCAACGACGTTACTCTCTTGACCAGAAAAAAAAGGTCTGTTTACGATCTCCCAAAATTTGGCACTATTCTTAATCACATCGACAGACGACAGATCCTCCCAGGCCTCTTGTTTAACTTCCAGTTTGCGTATATGCCGGACCTGATTATACTCTACCCTTGCCCTAGCTATTAGATTTCTGTCCCGAGGTTTTTCTTTCAGGGCACGTAATAATTTCTGATGGGCAATAGTACAATTATGGTCGAACCACCTCTCTTCCTTGTGAGTGCCCTCTTTGTTGCGTACGGAGAGGGCACTGGCTATCTGCGTACAGATTCTATCAAAGGCTACGGCAATCACTGCTCCCCCCTGAGAGCTATCTTGACAGATAGCAATCTCAGTCCCTACAGTGTTTAACAGGTCACTTAAAAAAAGGTCTGGTACCACCTTGGCCCATTTCAATCTGCGGCCTTGGTCCCTAGTTTTTATCTTAGGAGCCAGGGTCCCTGGTTCTACCACTGCTGTGGTCTTCAAACACCCTCTCAGACTAATATAAATTGGGTTGTGGTCGCTATAGTGAGACCATCTAGCAGTATAGTCCAAAACAAGGGGAATTAGGGTTGTATTAACAAATATAAAATCAATAGTGGAGAACAATCCTCTACCCTTAAAGGAAGGGATGCCCTCACCAGCTTCCCGTGTGTTTGGGAGGGCCAACCCAAAGTCAGCTAAAAAAAACTCTAAATATCCCCTTTGAGAAGAATGTTCAAAGTGAGTCTCTGGGCTACTTCCTGGCCCAAATGCATCGAAAACATGACACTTTATTGCACAAGTGAATATTAAAATCGCCTAATAGAATAATCGAAAACTGACTAACTTGATTCTCCCTATATAGATCTAAAAAGTCATTAAGTCTACATAAAATGTTCATTTGTAGATACATTATCAAATGAATTATAAAAGTTGAGAACGAGTATTTTATAAGCGCCCGGGGGGTTAATCTCAACCGCTAAACAGTTTACGGACCCTGTATCCAATTTTCGG
Organism: Calotriton arnoldi; assembly: GCA_963921515.1. Classification (NCBI taxonomy): domain Eukaryota; kingdom Metazoa; phylum Chordata; class Amphibia; order Caudata; family Salamandridae; genus Calotriton; species Calotriton arnoldi. Next base: position 1,054,447 of record CAWUFW010002400.1, on the reverse strand, counting down.
TGACCACCCCTCAATTTTAGAGAAATCAATGTTAATAGGCCACCCCTCGCATGGCCCGCAACCGAGGGCCGAGCAGCCTCCATATAGGAGGCATAACCATCCAGCCAGAGAACACTTTCAGACTCCCATGTTTCCTGAAAACCCAGAATGTCATATTCCCTCACCAGTTCAATCCACTCTGGGTCATCACTCTTAGTCTTGAGGCCGGCTAAATTCCAACTGGGAATATTAAGAATATCTGAATATCAAAGAATCAGGTACCTCAAGTGAAAGAACCTGCAGGAACACCAGGTCCTATACCGCCTAGCACACCTGTGAATTTGTCGGGCTCGGGGGCAGTCGACCCCGGAGCACAGAACACTTCCTCCTCGGAAGAAGGTGTAGAGGAAGGTGAACTGCCAGATCCAATATCTGCTCCTGACCCTTGGGATGACTGTGATTCCAACACCATCACCTCCTCCGCACCTTCCGTCAGACTCTCCTCCAGAGGATATTGGGGGGTTTCACAACTTAATGCAGAGGGCACCCAAGAGGTTTCATTTGCCTATTGCAGTGAAGCAAACCGAATGTTACCTATATGACTTCAAGGAAGACACAAGGAAAGTGGTACGCTCCATACCCATCATTGACCATATATGGCAGGAGGGCATCAGGATTATGAAAACACCAGCATCCATTCCACGGGTACTGCCTTGTGTGGAGAAGAAGTATAGGGCTCCGAATGACTCTCCATCTTGCCTTATTGGACATCCTAAGGCAGATTCGGTCATCTCCCAGGCTGCACAAAGGCGATCTAAGAACCCGGCTACCCCAATTACTACCCCCCCCCAGATAAGGAAGGGCATAGAATGGACATTCTTGGAAAAAGATTTTCTTCAATGGCAGCTGTGACAATCAGAGCAGCGAATGCTCTAGCCATTATCGGCCGCTATGACCGCCAGATGTGGTCCGACATGGCAGGGCTAATAGACCTCATCCCGGAGGAAAGCAGACAAGATGCACGCAAGATACTGCTGGAGGGTGAGCGTGCAGCTTCAGAGACAATTGACTGTGCCCTTGATGTGGCAAATACTGGTTTTAGACAGTTAGCTGGAGCGGCTGTACTTCAACGTCAGGGATGGCTAAGAGCAACCACCTTTAGACCTGAAATACAAGCAAAGGTTCTAGATATGGCTTTTGACGGTAAGTCACTCTTCGGAAAACACATTGATGACGCTCTATTGGCAATCAAGAATGATACAGATACCGCAAAGTCATTGGGCGCTCTGCAGTACAGAAGCGTACCATTCAGAGGTGCTAGAGGGCGAGGATTCGCCAATTACAAAGGAGGATACAAGAGGGCTCAACAATATCAGCCATATCAAACTCAATATCGCAATCTTATAACCCCTCATCTTATCGTCAAACATCTACAGCTGGTTTCTCTCGCCAGGGAGGCCGCAAGCAAGCACCCCAACAAGGCTGCGACTCAGGCAGAAAGCAATGAGCACGTCAGGGTACCAGCCCATCTTCCCTCCCTACCCGTGGGTGCAAACATTTCCAGTTATTTACAAGGGTGGCCCGAAATAACATCAGATCGCTAGGTGTTGGACCTAGTCACCAATGGTCACACTTTAGAGTTCCTTCAGCGGCCACCAACCACTCCACCCAGAGGTCCCCCTCCCCCTCGTTTTCACTTATTACGAAAAGAAGTCTTGGCCATGCTTCTCAAAGAGGCAATAGAAGAAGTACCTTTCGCTCAGAAGGGAAAAGGTTTTTATTCTCGTTTTTTCCTAATAAAAAAGAAATCAGAAGAATGGAGACCGATTCTGGACCTAAGGAATCTCAACAAGTTTCTCAAAAAGCAGACGTTCAGGATGGTAACACTCTCTGATATCCTGGGCTGCTTAAACAGAGGAGAGTTCATAACTTCGCTCGACATGGAAGATGCATATTTCCATATCCCAATCAATCCAAAACACCGGACATTCCTAAGGTTCACGGTGGCTGGTACCCACTATCAATTTAAAGTGCTCCTGTTTGGCTTCAAATCTGCACCACGGATCTTCACCATGTGCCTGGCGCCAGTAGCGGCGACCCTGCGGTCTCAGGGGTTTCAAGTATTTCCATACCTCGACGATTAGCTGCTCAAAGCAGCAACAGCACAGGAGGTCAATCGAGCAACGAAAGCTTGCCTTCATTTGTTCAATACGTTGGGACTTACCTTAAACAGGGAAAAATCGGTTTTGCATCCAACTCAAGTAATATCTTTCTTTGGAGCATCCATAGACACCATTCAATGCAAAGTGTTCTTGTCTCAGGAAAGACGGATACGTCTGCAAATGCTTGCAAAGACCATATCAAAAAAAGGGTCAGTTTCTGTATGGATGTACAAATCGCTCCTGGGAATGTGCTCTACAGCGATAAATCTGGTACCTCTAGCCAGACTGAAGATGAGGCCTCTTTAAGAGGAACTGCAGAAACAGTGGCAACAAGCTGTGGGATCCTTCGAAGATGTAATTCAAATCACGGCACGGATGGTGAAAGCACTACAGTGGTGGTTTCAGGCAACAAATCTCGTTCAGGGCCTGACTTTCATACCGAGCACCCCAGATTTCATTCTAACAACGGACGCCTCCATGAAGGGCTGGGGAGGTCATCTACAGGACTTGCAATTTTCAGGGCAAATGGCACAGAGGAAGCAGCACATCAACAGCTTGGAGCTCAAAGCTATATTCCTATCTCTTCAAGCTTTCCTGCCAAGGATAGCAGGCTCCTCCGTGTTGGTTCAAACGGACAATATGACCAGCATGTACTATGTCAACAAGCAAGGAGGAGCAAGATCCATTACGCTATCTCAGGAAGCACAAGAACAGCTGGACAAGGTATTTCGAAAATGGGGGAAACCAGCGTTGGACCTCTTCGCAACGGAGGAGAACGCCAAATGCCAGTACTATGCCAGCAGATTCCCTCTACCAGGGTCAAGGGGGAATGCCCTTTTAATGCGATGGTCAGGGATATATGCCTACGCTTTTCCCCCCATTCCGTTAATTCCCAGGGTGCTAACCAAGATGAAATCAGAAGGCTATCCTCTGATCCTGATAGCACCACGTTGGCCCAGGCAATACTGGTTCCCAGAACTGCTTCTACTGTCCAAGTCAAAACCCATTGGCCTGCTGCCATCCTCAACGATGTTATCGAGGGACAAGGACCAAGTGAATCATCCGGACCCACACTCGCTTCAATTGCACGCTGGCTCCTGAATTCCTTGAATTTAAGGACCTAAATATACTGCAAGAGTGTAGGGAGATCATTGCTAAATCCCGTGCTGAAAGCACTATCAAAACATATCTTTTGAAATGGAGACGATTCTGTTTCTGGTGCGAAAGGAATAACGTTCACCCACTCCAAGCTCCTGCTGAACAGATTTTGCCGTATCTCCTCTCTCTGACTAAATCAGGTCTCACTTTCTCTTCAGTGAAGGTTCACCTGGCTGCAATTTCCCGTCATAGGAAATCTCCTGAAATTCCTTCTCTCTGTGCATCTAGTCTTATACAGCAGTTCATGAGAGGTCTTTTCCGCACATTTCCCCCAGTGCGTGCGCCTCCTCCAGAATGGAAGCTCAATGTGGTCCTGGCGCAGTTAATGAGACAACCGTTTGAACCAATTCACAAGGCAGAACTTAAATTTCTCACATGGAAGGTATCCCTCTTACTAGCTCTTACTTCTGCAAGGAGAGTGAGCGAAATACAAGCCTTTACAGTCAAAGAACCTTTTCTACATTTCACTGAAAACTATGTAACTCTATGGACGAACCCGACGTTTATTCCAAAGGTACCAACACAGTTTCACCTCAACGAGCCGGTGATATTACAATCTTTCTTTCCAAACCCATCTAGTCCAGCAGAACGGGCGTTGCATATGTTGGATATCAAGAGATGCTTGAAATTCTACCTACACAAGACGAAGGAAATAAGGAAAACAGATCAGCTCCTAGTCGCTTACGGACAAGGAAAACAAGGAACGGCAGTAACTAAGGCCACGATCGTCAGATGGGTCTCATCCGCGATCCAGTTCTGTCACGAAAAGGCTAACAAGCCTCTGACAGCAAGAACTAAAGCACACTCCACAAGAACACTTTTTGCATCAGCAGCTTTGTTTGCCGTAGTGACATTAGACAAAATATGCCGTGCTGCGACATGGAAGAATGTCCACACTTTTACAAAGCATTACTGCCTGCAATCTACGCAACGAGAGGATGCAGCGGTTGGCCAAGCGGTACTGCGTCATCTCTTCAATTAAGGTCATCCTCTTTGTTTGACATAAGAGGAACTCTTTCTTTATTTTAATCAAGGTAAATGTATGTCTGGAGATGTATAGACAAATGATTATGTAACTGTATTTGACAATTTTTTATTATAATGTGAATTGTTGTGTATCTTTGAAGATTTACCTCAGCCTTAGTGATTTTAATATTTTATTCTGCTAAAACGTTTTAGTGCATGCATTTTATACAGGATAGTGGATAATTATTGGAAACGTTACTGGTATACGTCTTTAGCATTGGGAGTTTAAAGTTACATGTCTCCCACCTTCCGCTAACGACAGTACAGTTTTATGGTACTGCTTGCTATTCTGATTCAGGCATGTGAATCTATGAAAGATACCCCAATACTGGATAAGAAAATAAGTTACTTACCTGTAACTACGGTTATCCAGTATTGGTATCTTTCATAGATTCACATGCAACCCACCCTCCTCTCCGTGGAGCCAGTTCTCATTAATTTTAGGATCCTTACTTCCCACTTGTGCTTACAAAATCTGAGAAGAACTTGACTCTGCTGGGAGTGTTCTAAAGGGTGCTAACAGCTGATTGGCTGGATGCCAACATTTGGTCCTTTTTTAAAAAGGACATAGATAGGCTACTGTTTAGATGGCCTTGGGCCATTATAGCCTATGAAGTATTTAAGGCACTGCTTGAATATTTTACCGTGGGACTCCCATCCCGACGACGGGGAAGGATTCAGGCATGTGAATCTATGAAAGATACCAATACTGGATAACTGTAGTTACAGGTAAGTAACTTATTTTCTTCTTATGTGAAATGGGACCATAGGTCTGACTGTTAATTGATATCTCGGGCACTAAAACATCCAAAAGCATACAAAACTGGTAATAAAGGAACATGAATCGGCTTATTAGCTACACCATGCCATTTCTCCAGCATTGTATCTTTTATAGATTCATAACACACACTATGTACGTGGGTGGATATAAAAAGAAAGTAGATGAAGCACGAGTGGAGCACTACGCTGTTGGGACAAGAACCATCACTCACCCGAAGGTGACATGCTTCATCATTGAGTTCCCTCCACACACACTGGAACTGCAAGGCACCAAAAGGCTAAAGGAAGAAAATGCCAACTTTTTAAGTGTCATTTTCAGAATTTCAATTTAAAATCCGACTTCACCATAAGTTTGGATTTTAAATTGTGATTACAGAGACACCAGACTTGAAGGGTTTAGCTCTTCCTAATTGGAAATTACACTTGTAAGACTTCTAAAATGTACTGAGGTGATCCCAATGTTACCTATGGGAGAGATAGGCCTTGCAGTAATAAAAACGAATCTGAGAGTTTTCCATTACCAGGACATGTAAAACTTAAAAGTATATGTCCTGCCTATTAATTACAGTGCACCCCGCCCTCTGGGTCGTCCAGGGCCAACCCTAGCGGTGACTTATATGTATTAAAAAGGAAGGTTTGAGCCTGGCAAAACATTTATTTTGCCAGCTCAAAATGGCAGTTTAAAACTGCACACACAGGCTCTACAATGGCAGGCCTGAGACATGGATCTGAAAGAGACACGTTAGTGACAGATTCCTTACCTTAGAATATCCCCAGGCGTCAGGCTGGATCCGGAAAGTTTTGCGTAGCAGTACCCTTGCGCGTCGGTAGGCGGCGTCGTGCGGCTCCGCGTTCGTCGTCGGCGTCGTGATCGCCGGGATGACGTCGCGGGCAGTACTTAGGCGCCGCCCTGCGCGCTGACGTCAGTTCTTCTTTTCCGCGCCAGCAAGCGCAGATCCGGGAAGAGCAGTGCCCTGGTCATTTTTTGACCATACTTTTTGGTGAATTTTTTCACCATACTTTCAAGGTGTCGTAGGGATGCCCGGCTTCAAGCGATGCGGCGCCTGTGCGCGGATGATGTCCGTCACCGACCCGCATTGGGAGTGTCTCTTCTGCCTCGGCCGAGGCCACGACACGGAGTCTTGTCCCGAGTGCCAGGCCCTCAACCCGAAAGCTTTGCGAGAGCGGTCTCGAAAGCTCCTCGAGGCCCGGCATTCGGCTCCACGGAGGCCCCGGTCGCGTGAGAGGTCCAGGGGTCGCTCGCGGAGTGCACACCGGTCGTCGGCGTCGAAGTCTTCTTCGTCCGGTAAGTCAAAGCACAAGAAGTCCAAGAAGCATCATCGCTCTAGGACTTCGCCTCGCCGGTCTCGCGACTCGGCTGAGGCCCCTCCCGGCACCGTCCCCGCCCCCGCGGCCCCGGACTTGCCTGTGGAGTCGCCCCCGCCATACCCGCCCTTCCCGGGTTCGGGGGCGGATCCGGCTAAGGTACAGGAATTCCTGTCGGCCATGGCCCGCCTCTTCGGGCCTTCAGGCCCCTCCGGTGCGCCTTCGGGCCCCGCGGGCCCTGATGGGGTTGCTCCGGCGTCGCCGACGGCTCCGGCCCCGGCGTCGCCCGTGCCTCCAGCCTCGGTCCCGGCTTCGGCCCCGGCCTCGATCCCGGCTCCACAACCCCCATCGACGCCGGTCGACCTCCACGACACCTCCGCCGGCGCCGATGTCTCCGGTGCCGTCCTCGACGCCGCCCTGGGCTCCGGGCGGCGTCGTCCCCCAGTTCCTTCCGGCTCCGGACATGGACCCGGAGCGACGCCGCTCGGACGCCGGCTCCGGCGCCGATAGGGACCTTGGGTCCCAACTGTCCCTCCTCCTCCTTATTTTGAACCAGAGGAGGACCAGTTGGACTGGGAGGGGTCTGATGACCCTCTGACGCGACACTGTCAGTATGATGAGGACTGGACAGAGAGTCTAGGGAGGCCAGTGGTCTGGATACTTCCCCTGACACTGGCATGCTGTCTCCTCCCGTGGCTACGGAGGAGGGAGCCAATTTTGGTACGGTGTTGCGTAGGGCAGCTGGGGCCTTACGTCTCCAACTCCCTACTTTGACGGTCAAGCCTAACATCTTGACAGAGGTGCTTCAGCCGGCAGCCTCCTCTGCGGAGACTGTGCTGCCGTTTAACGACGCCCTCACTGACGTTCTTTTGGGCACCTGGTCCAAGCCCAACACAGGGGCTCCTGTGGATCGGAACGTGTCACGACGCCATCGCCCAGCTCCGGGCGACCCCTGTTTCTCTCTGTCCACCCCACTCCTGAGAGCTTGGTTGTCCAAGCCTCCGCTTCCCAAACCGCCTTCCCTACCGCTCCTCCGGATAGGGAATCCAAACGCCTGGATCAGTTTGGGAAGAAAGGTTTTTCTTCCTCCAGTGCTGGCTTGCGGTCTGTTAACACCGCTTGTCTTTTGGGCCGATATACCCACTCCCTGTGGGATTCGGTGGCGGATGTTTTGCCCCAGTGTCCTGAGGAGGTCCAGGCACTGCTTTCCCACGCCATTGCGGAAGGAAGGGATGCGGCTAAATACACTATACGTTGTGGCCTTGACACCGCCGACTCGCTGGGCAGGTCTATTGCAACGACGGTGGCGCTCCGACGCCACGCCTGGCTGAGAACCACTGGTTTTTCAGGGGATGTCCAGAATACTCTCATGGACATGCCCTTTGATGGAGTCGGTCTTTTGGGTCCAAAGCAGACCATGCGTTGGAGCGCTTTAAGGACTCACGGGCTACTGCCAAGTCCCTGGGCCTTTCTGCTACACGCCTCGGCTGACTTCTGCTTTTCGCCCCTATCGTGGCCACGGTAGGGGCGCCCCTTCACGTCAGCAGCCCAGCCACCGGCCCGCGCAGCAGGCGTCTTCGCGTGGCCGAGGACGTGGATTCCGCCGTGGCGGATCGGGCAACCAGCGTGCGGGTCAGGCCACCACCTCCAACCCGTCCGCGGACTCCAAGCCCTCCTAGTCCCTCCTTTCAGGTGCACGGCACGCCAGTAGGGGGCAGGGTCCGCCATCACCTTCCCCACTGGCGCACCATCACCTCGGACAGGTGGGTCTTGGACATTGTCCGAAGGGGCTACTCCCTCCCCTTCGAGACCACCCCCCAGCCATGCCACCTCAATTCCACCGCATGTCAGGGGATCACTTGGTGCTTCTACAGAAGGAAGTCACGGCCCTCTTGAGCAAGAGGGCCATCGAGCATGTTCCGACCCCAGAAGTAGGGCGTGGTTGCTACTCCCACTACTTTCTGGTGCCCAAAAGGACAAGGAGGACATGCGTCCTATCTTGGACCTCCGGAACGTCAATCGCTTCCTCCGGAAGGAGAAGTTCAAGATGCTCACCTTAGCTCAGGTCTTGACTGCCCTCGACCCTGGAGACTGGTTGGTAGCGTTGGACTTGCAGGACGCGTATTTCCACATCCCCGTCCTGCCGGCCCACCGGCGTTACCTTCGGTTCACGGTAGGCCCCGAGCATTTTCAGTTCACCGTGCTCCCTTTGGCCTTACCAGTGCCCCTCGGGTGTTCACGAAAGTGATGGCGGTGGTCGCAGCTCATCTGCGCCGGGCAGGGGTTTCAGTCTTCCCCTACCTCGACGACTGGCTGCTGAAGGCGGGCTCGTCCCAGGCAGTCGTCTCCCACCTCCAGACTACGGCCGAACTCCTGCACTCGCTGGGGTTCTCCATCAATGTGCCGAAGTCGCATCTGATTCCTTCTCCACAGCTCCTTTTCATCGGAGCAGTTCTGGACACGACGCAGTTTCGGGCCTATCCTCCCGAACGGCGAGTCCGGGATATTCAGGCTATGATTCCGATCTTTCGGCCATTATCCTGGGTTTCGGTACGGATGACCCTGAGGCTGCTGGGCCTCATGGCCTCCTGCATCCTGCTGGTCAATCATGCCAGATGGCATATGCGGGCTCTGCACTGGGACCTGAAGTTCCAGTGGGCGCAGCACCAGGGGAACCTGTCCGATCACGTCCAGATCTCGGAGGGGACTGCAAGACAGTTGCAGTGGTGGCTCTCGAACCGGCAATGGGTCATGGGCAGATCCCTCTCCCTTCCCCAGCCAGAGCATACAGTTGTGACGGACGCGTCCCTTCTGGGATGGGGCGGTCACATGGGAGAGGCGGAGATCAGAGGCTCCATATCAACCTTCTGGAGCTCCGGGCGATCCGACTTGCACTCAAGGCATTCCTTCCCTCTGTCAAAGGGAAGGTAGTGCAGGTGTTCACAGACAACACCACCGCCATGTGGTACTGCAACAAACAAGGCGGGGTGGGGTCGTGAGACCCTTTGTCAGGAGGCTCTGCGCCTCTGGACATGGCTGGAACATCAGGGCATGTTCCTGATGGTTCAACACCTGGCAGGTTCCCTGAACGCCAGGGCGGACGAACTCAGCCGCAGGTGCATGATGGATCACGAATGGCGTCTTCACTCGGAAGTGGTGCAAGGACTCTTTCTACAGTGGGGAGAGCCTTGGTTAGATCTATTCGCCACCGAAGAGAACGCGCAATGTCATCAGTTCTGCGCGTTGGAATTTCCAAGGCGGCACTCGCTCGGCGACGCTTTCGTCACGAGTGGAGTTGCGGTCTATTGTACGCCTTTCCGCCTATACCACTTCTACCCAGAGTGTTGAAGAAGATTCGGCACGACCGGGCCCAAGTCATTCTTGTGGCTCCGGACTGGGCTCGAAGAGTTTGGTATCCCGAGCTACTCAATATGAGCGTCGATCCCCCGATCCGTCTGCCTCTTCGGGAGGATCTTCTGTCGCAGCAGCAGGGGACGGTCCTCCACCCGAACCTTTCCAGTCTACACCTGCTTGCGTGGAGATTGAGCGGCGGCAGTTGATTCCTTTCGACTTGCCTCCCGAAGTTTGTGATGTGATTCTGGCAGCCAGGCGTTCCTCCACTAAGGTGGTATACGCCTGCAGGTGGAACAAATTTGTGGCATGGTGCACAGCAAAGGCTGTGAATCCCCTTTCTGCCCCTCTTTCTGAGGTCCTTCTGTTCCTTCTCTCTCTGGCCCAACAGGGTTCTACCCTGGGTTCCATCAAGGGTTATCTTTGTGCTATCTCGGCCTTCCTCAGGCTCCCTGATCAGCCCTCCCTTTTCAAGTCCCCTGTTGTTAACAGGTTCTTAAAAGGCATTACTCACCTCTTCCCTCCTGTTCCGTTTGTGATGCCTCAGTGGGACTTGAACTTGGTTCTTACCTTTTAATGTGCGCTCCCTTTGAGCCTCTGCATAACTGTCCTCTTCGTCTTCTGACTCTGAAGACGGCCTTTCTGGTGGCCATCACCTCCGCTCGGCGGGTGAGTGAGCTCCAGGCTCTATCTTGCAAACCTCCCTTTCTGTCTGTTCATCCAGACAAGGTTGTTCTTCGGACGCGTCCGTCCTTCTTGCCAAAGGTGGTTACTGCTTTCCACATTGGGCAGACCATCACTTTGCCCACCTTCTTTCCGCCTCCGCATCCTTCTAGAGAGGAAGAGAGGCTCCACCGTCTGGACCCAAAACGTGCGCTCTCCTTCTATATCGACCGCACAAAACACTTCCGGGTGGATGACCAGCTCTTTGTTGGCTACGTGGGCGCCAAAAAGAGTCGGGGCGGTGCACAAGAGGACCATCTCCCGCTGGGTTACCTTGTGCATCAAGACCTGCTATTCTTTGGCTAAGAAGGAGCCTCCTGTTGGGCTGCGTGCCCATTCCACCAGGGCAACGGCTGCTACCACGGCCTTGGGCCGCGGTGTTCCGCTGCCGGTTATCTGTCAGGCAGCTACGTGGGCCTCGCTGCACACGTTTACAAAGCATTACTGCCTTGACAGTCAGGTCCGGAGGGACGGCTTCTTTGGCCGTTCTGTCCTCCAGGACTTCCTTGTCTGATCTTTGTTCGCAGACCCACCACCGGGGTTGGTATTGCTGGGGTATCTATTCTAAGGTAAGGAATCTGTCACTAACGTGTCTCTTTCAGATGCACAAGTTACTAACTTGTGTAACGATATATCTGTAAGAGACAGTAGTTAGTGACAGATTCCTTACCGCCCCACCCATCCTCCCCGTTCTGCGAACTGATTTCTAGGGTTAAGGACATCCCTTTCAGGGCCCTAGTATTTTTCAGACACCTATGTCAGCTTCTTGCATGGCTCTGCGTTCCTGGCGCGGAAAGTCGTGTACAGAACTGACGTCAGCGCGCAGGGGCGGCGCCTAGCTACTGCCCGCGACGTCATCCCGGCGATCACGACGCCGACGACGAACGCGGAGCCGCACGACGCCGCCTACCGACGCGCTAGGGTACTGCTACGCAAAACTTTCCGGATCCAGCCTGACGCCTGGGGATATTCTAAGGTAAGGAATCTGTCACTAACTACTGTCTCTTACAGATATATCGTTACACAAGTTAGTAACTTGTGCTTTAGGGCTACGTAAGTGGGTGGCACAATCAGTACTGCAGCCCCACTAGTAGCATTTAATTTACAGGCCCTGGGCACATGTAGTGCACTATACTAGGAACTTATAAGTAAATTACATTTGCCAATTGAATATAAGCCAGTATTACCATGCTTAGAGGAACGAGCACATGCACTTTAGCGCTGGTTAGCAGTGGTAAAGTGCTCAGTCATCAAGCCAACAAAAACGAATTCAGCAAAATTCAGCAAAAAGGCAAAAGGTTTGGGGATGACCCTGCAAAAAGGGCCATTTCCAAAATGCTCTATTAAGTGAGGCTAATTTTAGTATCATGAGTACAACTTTTTCTCGCTATGGTCTTTTGTTGCTTGTATGCTTTATATCTGGTTAAACTCTTCTCCTAAGCTCGTTTCTTACCCCATTTTATTGGTCTTTCTTTTGCTATGTTAGTGTGTCCCTTGCAGTTTTAATGTTCCAACTCACTCACTTTTACCACGAGTATCACCGTTATCTGCCTCAATTTACCTATTTAGTTAGCCCTTCCATCCCTCTGGTTCTTCATCAACATTGTAATGCCAGTTCACTGAGTGCTGCCGCCAGCCTCCTCTGTTGTACAGGTTTTTCCTTCCTCCTCCTCTTTATACCAGCAGTGATCAATCAAAGGGGTCCTGTCATCACATTTTGCATTATAAAATAATAATGAATGAATACACAGAGGTCCTGTCATCTTGCTTTCCTTTCGTGCTTCAGTTTCCTCCATGGCTCAGTCTCTTCCGTAGCTCAGTCTCCCCCAAAGGAGATAAAAGAAAGACTGGGCCAGCTCGATTCCTGTGTTTCTTCTGCAGGTGTTTTTCATCTCAAGAAGGTTTCTGTGTAGATTTGTGACACAGCTGTATGCCCTGTAAGCAATTCTGAATTTTCAGTTCAACAGCTTCCTCCCATTTGAACCCCTCAAGGTCATTTGGCTTGGATTTTCAAATCTCTACTCCAAAGTGATTCATTGTCAGCAGTTAGATGATTACTTACACATTGCTATTTGGCCTTTCCATTGCAAGTACATTAGATTGTGGTGGGGTTCTCATTAACCAGTGCACAGTCCTTCCATGCAGTTTTAGTTCGATCTCCAGAGGTTTCACCAAGAGCATGGCTGTGGCTGCAGCTATCCTAATGGAAAATTGTATTTATATCTATGCTTGCTCCAAAAATTGTATGACAAAAGCCTCTCCTCTATAGCATGTTCTTCATCTTTCAGAAGTATACTATTATCCCCTTCACATAGGATTACCATTATAAAGAGTGCAGCTTCACATTTTCTAAACAAACGCTTCCCGTGTCATGATTCTGTCTGGACGTCTGGACCTTGTGGCCCCCTGCAGCACTGACCAGACTGTCATTGAGGGCATTATACAGGCATGTGGAAACCCTTTGTTATCAATAGGCTGTCCTGTGGTTTGTACTGTTTTCAAGGTCAGATTATTTACAGAGGTCAAATGCTTGGTGGCACATGAAGCTAAACCTTTAAGTAATTATCTTCTACTAAGCACTTATTAGACCCTTTATCTGCACAGGATCCATCTAAACATATCAGTCTTCTGAAACAGAAGGCTACTTTTATGCTCTTTCTTGCGTGAGGGAAAAAGGGTTCCTTGTAGCACATGAAATAAGGCTGATATGATTTAATTTGTGTTTCTTCTTTGTTGTTACAATTTGGTTTTATGCAGTCTAGGCGCAATACTAGCTCTAGTTTTAATGCCAGTGAGAATTTTCATTGTCATTTAAGGACAGAGTAGAAGATAGGATCCCTCTAGTACTATTCTGAAGCTAGGTCACTCTAAACTCTTTGGAAACTTCATCATGATGCACATGCATAACATGAGGATGACGTATCTTAAACTAATTTCTCAAATCTAGTGCCGCCCCTTTAAATATCCTGAATTCTGAATTACTCTTTTCAAGTATTTGTTCATTTTAGGCCTCACAAGCACATACATTGAGGTTGAATGTATATTTTACTCCATTCCCTTGGGTGGGAAAATATTATTTTCTGTATATTGAAACTTTACTAAATAATTGCAGCTGTATTGGCCACAGAACTCTGCTGAACATTGACCTTTTTAACATATCTCCCCTTACTCCTGTGTTGACCACATTCAAGTTAACACTAACATTACCATTACATCTACAGGCCCAGTTCCAGTTTGTATTGCAGCCATTATTTAGAACAGCAAAAATAGTGGGCGTTAACTGTTTAACTGTGGACACATAGTGTTATACCACCATGATATCACCAAGACATTTACAAAGCCTCATGCCGAGGCAACATATTCAAATTTCTTTCTTAAGATATCTTGTTGTATCACTATAGGAGCTATAACAATGAAAATTCGTGGATTTATTGGATCAGCAGTGTCATGCCACTCCCATTTGGGAGCTTGTACATTTGTAATTCGGGATGTGAAAAACTTCAAAACTTTTGTCCCATATATGAAAAAGAGAATATTTTGTATAGTACAATAGCATGCACATGAGATATATATATGTTTTTTTAATATGTTTACTGCTTTTTCAGAAGAGAGAAAGAAACAAACCAAAACAAACTGCAGGTTTCAAAACATCACACAGTAGGCATTATCAGTGAGGGATAATTGAGACACGTTTTCAGAGACAATGGACATCATGTACTGTTCTGTTATACATGTTGTCCCAATAGTAGGGTACAAGTTGAGTCACTTTCACGTTAATTCTCTGTACTCTCGCCAAGAAGCCCAGATTTTTCACATTTTTTGGGTCTCCCTCTTCTGGGATAAATTGTTTCTTCCGCTAGCATGCACCAGGCCATGTCGTTACTCCACTCTGCCACTTAAGGGGCTCTGCCCGCTCCCTATTTCCTGGCTATATTGCGTTTAGCTACTCCCAATCCCTAGGATAACCACAGTTTACCATATCTAGGTGGGGGATCATCGTCCCATATATTCAATGAGCAACATTTGGCTGTATCAGGCACAGTGTATCCCATTACATCGTTCGTGATTTGTCTCAAGTGTTGCTGAGTAAGGGTGTAGTTTAGGGCTTTTCCATAGCACATGGAGGAATGTACTCACTTCCCTGCACCCTCTAACACAGATGTTTGTGGAGGAGATAATTTTTGAGTAGTGTTTCAGTGGTTAAGTATTTAAACAGTCTAAGCCAAACCAGTAGTTGGTATTGTATTACAGTCTGATTTATTTATAATTTGTGCTATTCAAGTTTAAAACGTTTGTATCAAAAACATTAATTAAAAACAAATTGTTGCACAATGGAGCCTGAGAATAGCGCTCTTTAAATTACCCAAGAGAGTGTATGAAAGTGGTATAGCCTCCCGGACCTTAGAAAATACTACTGGGCTGTGCAATTGGTTGTAGTGAATGATTGGGTGTTTACAGACCAGGCTATGTCCTCTGTGCGGCATGATGGAGCTTTGATGGGCCCTAAAGGCTATGCGGCTGCTATATATGGGAAGAAAAGTAGAACTACCTGGTCGGCATATATTAGGGTGGTGTTGCAAGTATGGGACAAAACTCTTAGACAGATGGGGTGGTCCTCAATATTGACAAAAGATACTCCATTATGGAACTCTTGGAGATTGAGCAAGGTGTAATGTCTGACTGGTGTCTGAAGAACCACACGTCAATATATTCTTTCAAGTGGTTTAATGTAAACGCAGATACTCTATGCGACCAACCCTGGAAAGTCCCAACTCACAACTTGCAGCGCCAACCGCCAGTACAATATTCCAAACCCCTCCAACATTCCACATGGTATGTCATACCCTAGCAGCAATTGCTAGGTTACAAATTGACTAATCATGCATATAATAACTTAAATTCAACACATCCCCCTTCCTACCATTTGTAACACAAAATTTATCCCACCATGGGAATTCCTAACCAATATACAACATTTGGAAACAGTAACATTCAGGTAAACAATCCTTAAACATGCATTGACGACATTATTACTTTTGTTATTTCTTTATCTCCAATTAATACTCTTTTAAATACTCTGACACCTTCACTTTCTTTCCACTTTTCCTCACATCCCTTCTATTCTTCTTCATTTTTTTTTATTCACCTGACTCTCTTTCCTTCTCAACCTTGCTATAACCACCGTTGCCACCATCACCCTTCCATCTTCTCACTTCTGCCTCACTACATTTGACTACTCTGCTCATATACAATCTCTTACCACCTTCTAATTACACACTGTACCTCTTCACATTCACCACCCGCTTGGGCAAAGGCCATTTAGACGACCCCTTCTTGGTACATCCCAACAACTTGGTACGCACCAAATCTCCACACTGATACTCAACACCACTATTACCATCCTTTACAACTTCAGCATACTCTGCCTGTTTTTCCTGCATTCTACTCAGCAAACCTTCATTTATCATTGTCCTTCCTGTCCTACCCATCCATCCTGGTTCAGCCTTGGTACTGGGTTTCCTTCCCTTTAACAACACAAAAGGTGCTTCCATTGTAGTAGAGTGTGCAGTGGTGCGATAGCTCCACAGTAGTTTCGTTATTTCCTCCTTACTCCAGTATTGAAACTTTCATAGATTCACATGCTTGAATCATTCCCCGTCATCGAAATGGGAGTTCCCAGTACCATACAATAGTAGTAGAATGATAAATATAAAGCAAGAAGGCCCTAGGCCTTTTACTTTTGTAGTCTATTATAGTCACTTTAGAAAAGAGTCCAAACTTATGTCTCACCCAATCAGGCTGCAACACCCTTTAGAACCCTCCTGAGAGAAGCTCCAGTACCTCAGAGTTTCTACCGCACATCGTGCTAGGGAGTCTCCTCCGAGCTCCGCTCAGCTTTCTCTACAGATATTAAGCCTTAGCCTTTATTTCTTGACTACTGCGAAGGTTTTCACCTTTATTTTTCTCAGACTACGTCATGTCTGACATGGAGAAGAAAAGTCTCTTCTGAAGACCCCACCAGGATTGCATGTATTGCTTGTATCCGGATCACTATTCAAAAGATTGTAAGGTATGTTGTACTTTTTCTTCAAAGCCGTTAAAAGACAGAGATTGAAAGCTGCTGATATGGCTCCAGAAGCTCAAAACAAGAAAGGAGTTTATTTCAGATTCAGACAGTGAGGACTCCAGTTCTTTTTCTAGGATGTCCTATAAATGAGGGAAGTCATCATCTTCTCGATCCTCCTCTCAACACCATAAGAAAGTCCACCCATCGGTCTTATATGGGCCGCAGCCCCTCCAAATCTCCACAGAGATCCAAGTCTCATTCCCATAGTAAGGATAAAAAAGATAGCTCCTCAAAAAGGGCTAAAAAAGTATCATCAGAGCCTCATACACCACTTCCTAAAGTTTCATATGAGTTTAAAAAACCTTCCTCAGCTTCACACTCCGGCAGGTTGTGGAAACTACTCCACCGTCGACGAAAGCGTCGTTGTCGGCACCCTCGACGACAGAAACTTATACGGCGGCATCGTCGGAAAAGATAACAACCTATGTCTCTTCATTGTCTACATCATCATCCGTCCCAACAATCACATAGTTGTCGACGGCTTGAGCTTCTAGAATGTCCTCGGTGAACATCGCCTTGTCGTCGACAGCGCCAAAGATGTCTCCTCCATCTATGCTAATCTCTGGGCCGACGACAGCTCCACCAACAATATTTCTGCCGATGAGGGCTCTGCCAATGATAACTCTGCTGACGGCGCCTCCACCAACAGCGGCTCCACCTAAATCTTTTATGCCTTCGACGACCTTGTCATTGTCCTCGTCAACGACACCGTCGACGATGGGGAAAACCTGGAATGTCGAAAATCACCGCTGGTAACCCCGGAGCCCACCTCTCCTAGCAAGGTGACACCCCTGATACCTACTAACATTTTGGAAGAGGAAGAGGACTCTGATAAGGAGGGTCCCTTTGAAGTATCACACAGTCCCTCCCAGTTACATGTGAAATGTCAGGAGGAGGATGATTACTATGAAGAGGACTATATTCAACAATATTATGCTGCTCAGGAACAACCATTTCAAGAGGACATAGTTTGTATGCAAAGTTCTTTGCTCTCCGACTTACAATTTAAGTTGTCGGATTACAGGAAAAGGTTTCCGCCTGCTACAACAACAGCTCTTCATCCACCTTCGCCGGCCAGGTCACCAGCACTGCAACATTCTACTCCATTACAACGGCCATCTTTGCCTCTTCCAGGGTCCAATACACCAGGTACCACCCTACCTCACGCCCCAGATACCTCGAATGACGATCAGGTGGAGGGTGAACTTCAAGAGCCTAATACGGAATGGGATGACTATATAATCCTAACCCCATTATCTCCTTCTCCCTTGCCAGCTGAGTCACCTCCTGAAGATATTGGAGGCTTACACAATTTGCTCAAGAGAGCAGTGAGAAGGTTTGCGCTCTCCATGCCATCCAAACAAAAAGATAGTTTTTTTACCATTTCAAAGAACCTTTCCAGAAGAGTGTGCGCTCCATTCCTATTGTGGACTACTTTTGGGAAGAAGGTCTAAAGGTAATGAACAACCCACACACTGTCACTGCAGTTCTCCAGTATTGGGATATCTTTCATAGATTCACATGCTTGAATCATTTCCCGTCGTCGAAGTGGGAGTCCCACGGTACATAAAAATAGCAATAAATATGCATAGAATAGCCATATCATAGGTAAATTAGAACCAGGAAGAAAAATAGTTAGAAGTCAATAGGATTTTTTTTTCCACTTTCATGACTTGTCCAAGTCATATATAGTCCAAACTACAGCCAATCAGGCGACAGCACCCTCCAGAATGCTCTCCCCAGAGGCTCAGGCTCTCAGATTTTCTACCGCACGTCGTGTGAAGGGAGTCTCCCTGAGCTCTGCTCAGTACTTCTTCAGGTTCTCTTCAGAATTTCTTCTTTTTATG
The DNA here is from genome assembly GCA_963921515.1 of Calotriton arnoldi. Classification (NCBI taxonomy): domain Eukaryota; kingdom Metazoa; phylum Chordata; class Amphibia; order Caudata; family Salamandridae; genus Calotriton; species Calotriton arnoldi. The sequence goes on along the minus strand of CAWUFW010002400.1, from coordinate 1,035,968 downwards.
ATGTCTTCTTCAAAGAAATCTCTTAGACCTTGTGAGTCTTGTGGGAAGCTCCGGCTGTTTTCTGAAGACCCCCACAAGAAATGCATTTACTGCTTGTATCCAGACCACCAGGTGAGAGACTGCAAGATCTGCAGAACTTTCCCTCAAAAGACTTTGAGGGACAGAGAGGGACGTCTACTTCTGTGGCTACAGAAGATTAAGGACCAAGACAACCCCTTATCTGAAATGGAGAGTGTTTCCTCTGTCAGAACAGCTTCCTCTAGGAAGAGGGCTAATGAGACGGATTTGTCTTCTCCTGGGGGTAAGGTGTTAAAAAAAAAGCACACCTCTAAGACTGCTGGGTTGCCTTCCACATCTAAAAAGGCTCCTCCACCTCCTAAAGGTAAAACTCTGCCTTCTTCACCCCCGAGAAAGACTGTGAAAACTCAGGCTTCAAAACCCATTTCTGACAGAGATTTACCTCAGATACGGGGTCCCTCATCGACGAGCTCGACGACTATATCTTCGTCGACGAAGCCTGCCGTTGCTGCGACGACGACGTCTACTGCAACTTTCTCGTCTCCAAAGCCTCAAATGATAATGTCGTCGGCGCCGTCGACGCTGGTGTCCGTCTCCGTGAGACCAACCACGTCAGTCACTTCGTTCTCGTCGTCGAAGAAGTTGAAGACTGCCGTCGACGCCCCTTCGTCGACGAAGAATAAAAAAGCCTCATCGACGATTTCCTCGTCGACGACTCCTTCGTCGACGGCCGCCTCGTCGACGGCCGCCTTGTCGACGGCCCCCCCGTCGACGGCTCCCCCGTCGACGGCTGCCTCGTCGGCGCTGCAGCTGTCCTCATGCACTGATCTGCAGGGTTGGTCTTCGTCTACAGCCACGGCATCCTCAAAGTCTTCTACCATACCGTCTACGCATTTGCCACGTCTACAGCAGTGCCTTCATTACGTCAAAGACGCAATTCTTCCTTGGAGGTCCTCTCTCCGATTCACACCTCCCCAAGTAAAGTTCCTCTTGTGTTGCCCGAGCAGTTATTGGATTATGGGACCGATGAGGAAGAATCTGATGAGGACGATAGATTTCGTACTGCCAGGAGCCCTTCAGAGCTCTTCATTAAATACCAAGATGACGATCAAGAAGGCGACTATTACCCTGAGTCCAACCCTACTGCACAAATGCCTCTGTCTCTTCTAAACAACTTGCAGCACATGTTGGATGACTATTATCGCCGTTTTCCTCCATCTGAATCGGCTTCTTCTGTACCACCAACACCTCATTCTTCATCAGTGCTGAGGTCGCCCAGACCAGTTTCTCCGGTGGCTTCGGTGTCCCCTCACCTTCAGGAAGCTCACACCACGGACGATGACAGAGAAGAAGGAGAATTGGATGACAGATCACTCCTTACGGAATGGGATGACCATCAACTACAAACTCCGTCTCCTACTCCTGCTGACTCGCCTCCAGTCGACATCGGAGGTTTTCATGTTCTCATGGAGAGAGCGGCACAACGGTTCCTCCTTCCTATGGAAACCAAGAAGGATGAATGTTTTCTTTACGATTTTAAAGACCAGCCAAGGAAACAAGTACGAGCAATCCCTATCATCGACTTTATTTGGCAGGAAGGACTGAAAGTCATGAAGACTCCTGCCTCCATTCCTGCGGTCCTGCCTCGTCTCGACAAGAAATACAAGGCACCGGATAATTCACCAGCATGTCTGATAGGTCAGCCTAAGGCAGATTCAGTTATCTCCCAGGCAGCACAACACCGAGCACGGAATGCCTCCTCTCCGTTGTCGGCCCCCCCTGATCGGGATGGGAGACGTCTAGATTCCATTGGAAAGAAGGTTTCGACAATGGCGGCCACTACTGTCCGGGCAGCCAACTCGTTGGCCATCTTAGGCCGCTACGATAGGCAGATGTAGTCGGACATCTCGCCCTTCATCGAGATGTTACCTGAGCCCTCCAAGTCAGAAGCGCTCAAAATCCTCCAGGAGGGAGAACGAATCTCAGCTGAGATTATTGATTCTGTTGTGGATGTTGCGTCTACAGGTTTTCGGCAACTGGCAGGTGCTGCGGTCCTCCGGCGACAGGGCTGGTTGAAGTTCAGGAAGTTCAGACGAAAATCATTGACATGCCCTTTGACGGAGAGTCTCTTTTTGGTCAGCACATTGACGATGCCCTCCAAGCCATCAAGAAAGATACTGAGACGGCAAGATCTCTCGGTACTCTTCAGTTTCGGAAACCGCCTTTGAGGCGCTAGGGGTCGTGGATCCTTCTCCAGTCGAGGAGGCTATAACCAATTGAGACAATGCCAGTCCTATCAAGGTAACCAACGTTATTCTTCTCAAAGACAACAATCCTTCAGGCAGCAACCAACTACATCATATGCACAAAACAGAAGGAAGCCCTCATACCGCGGACGTGATACATCTAAGAAGCAGTGACAACTGTCACCTGCCACCTGCTCTACCGCTTATTCCTACAAAACTTGGAGGAAGGATCTCCCGTTTTTACTCAACCTGGTTTGCTATAACCACAGACAAATGGGTATTGGACATTGTGGCCAGAGGCCACGCTCTAGAGTTTGTCAAACTTCCTCCGAATTCTCCTCCCAAAGGCCCGCCTCCAGCTCATCTCACAGAGCTTTTTTCCCAAATAAATCTGATGATAAAGAAGGGAGCGATCGAAGTGGTTCCAAAATTACAGAGAGGCACCGGTTTCTATTCCAGATTTTTTCTAATAAAAAAGAAAATCGGGAGAATGGCGCCCCATTCTGGATCTTCGTTCCTTAAACAAATCTCAAAAAGCAATCCTTCCGGATGTTGACTCTCCAAGAAGTCCTTCAACTCCTCACTCCGGGGGATCACATGACCACCCTCGACATCCAAGACGCTTACTTTCATGTCCCGATTTTACCCAGACACAGAAAATTCTTGAGGTTCAGAGTGGCTGGCAGGGACTTCCAGTTCAAAGTCCTTCCCTTCGGACTCACGCTCCGCGCCCCGTGTCTTCACCAAGGTCTTGGCACCGGTGGCTGCACACCTTCGACAAAAGGGAATACAAATATTTCCGTATTTAGACGACTGCCTTATCAAGGCGAATTCTTTCACAGTCGCAAACGGCCATACTCAGAGATGTCTGTCCCTTTTCCAAACTCTGGGTCTCTCCATCAATCTAGACAAGTCTCAACTCATCCCTTCGCAAACAAGAACGTTCTTAGGAGCCACCATAGACACTCTACAGACACGAGCCTTTGTCTCAAACGAAAGACAACAGAAGCTTTGCAAGCTTGCCCAACTACTACGCTCAAAAAGGTGCGTTTCTGTCCGACAGTTCAAGTCACTTCTGGGGATGCTCTCATCCTGCATTCCTCTGATCCCCAACTGTCGTCTCAAGATGAGACCCTTGCAAGAAGAGCTCGACAAACAATGGTTACAGGTTTCAGGGTCCTTCGACAATCTCATCCACATCACACCTCAGATACGAAAAGCGCTACTCTGGTGGACTTGCAAAAGGAATGTTGCAGCAGGCCTCTCATTCCTAGTGGAGGTTCAAAGTTTCGTCATCACCACAGACGCCTCCCTCGAAGGGTGGGGAGCGCACCTTCAAGGACTCACAGTCAACGGCAGATGGGATGCTCAAAGGACTTGGCATATCAACCTTTTGGAGTTGCTAGCGATCTTCCTAGCTCTAAAATCTTTTCGCACCATCATTCTCGGAGCATCAGTGTTGATCCGGACGGACAATACAACAAGTATGCACTACCTCAACAAACAAGGAGGGACAAGATCCACTTTGCTGTCCCAGCAGGCCCAGCAAATTTGGGATTGGGCGATCCAGCATCAAATAACTCTGGCAGCGGTTCATGTCCCGGGGGTATCCAACATCCTCGCGGACTCCCTCAGCAGGTCGACGACGTCCAACCACGAGTGGGAACTCCATCAACCAACGTTGGATCGGATATTTCAGAAGTGGGGTCGGCCCGAGTTGGACTTGTTCGCGACCAGTCTGAACCGCAAATGCCCATTCTACGCAAGTTGGCTTCTCACGGGACTCGTGCGGGAATGCGTTTTGATGAACTGGTCACAGATCTATGCCTACGCTTTTCCGCCGATACCATTGGTTCCCAGGGTGCTCCGGAAAATGAAGGAGGCTTGTCGCCTACTTCTCATAGCTCCCAGGTGGCCTCGCCAGTTCTGGTTTACCGAACTCCTCCTATCCGAATGCGATCCCATTCACTTGCAACCAATACCGAATCTCCTGTCCATTCACAACGGACAGATCTGCCATCCGGATCCTGCAACTCTGCGATTAGCGGCCTGGCGCCTGAACACCTTGAATTTGCTCACTTAGACATTCCTTCAGAATGTAGGGAGGTCTTAGCTAACGCTAGAGCGCCCTCCACTATAAAAACCTACATGCTCAAGTGGAAGCGTTTTTGCCTGTGGTGTCAAGCCTCCAACATCCACCCAATCCATGCAAAATCAGAACAACTTTTGCCTTTCTTTTTACATCTGTGTTACAGCAAACAAATGATGGACGGAATGCTGACAATGCAAACATTCTCCCCCAGTCAAAAGATCTGGGTTTAATCCATCGTTCTTTTGCCCACTGCGCCACCCCAGTTTGGACCTAGCCATATGCAAATCAGTCTTGACCCTGTGCCCCATGGGAAAAGTCCAGACCGAACTGCCAGGCCAGGTCCTCCCTGGACCGGAAACAAGCATCCTGGGACCGGTTTCAGGGTATGTCACCCTTCTTCAGCCAGGCTAGCTTGAATCCAGTGGCACAGTGAGCAAGGGACCCACGTCTGGGCATACCCATCCCACTTAGGGCGAAAAGTGTTACAGCAAACAAATGATGGACGGAATGCGTTTTTGATGAACTGGTCACAGATCTATGCCTACGCTTTTCCGCCGATACCATTGGTTCCCAGGGTGCTCCGGAAAATGAAGGAGGCTTGTCGCCTACTTCTCATAGCTCCCAGGTGGCCTCGCCAGTTCTGGTTTACCGAACTCCTCCTTCTATCCGAATGCGATCCCATTCAGTTGCAACCAATACCGAATCTCCTGTCCATTCACAACGGACAGATCTGCCATCCGGATCCTGCAACTCTGCGCTTAGCGGCCTGGCGCCTGAACACCTTGAATTTGCTCACTTAGACATTCCTTCAGAATGTAGGGAGGTCTTAACTAACGCTAGAGCGCCCTCCACTATAAAAACCTACATGCTCAAGTGGAAGCGTTTTTGCCTGTGGTGTCAAGCCTCCAACATCCACCCAATCCATGCAAAATCAGAACAACTTTTGCCTTTCTTTTTACATCTGGCAAAGTCAGGACTTTCCCACTCTACTCTTAAGGTTTTCTTAGCGGCTATCTTAAGATTCAGACAGGATGGTTCTCATTCTCTTTACTCCTCAAGGATCATTCAGCAATTCTTCAAAGGATTGTTTCGTATGTTTCCTCCCATCCGTCGCCCACCTCCACCCTGGCATCTTAACATTTTTCTGTCGCAACTCATGCGAAACCCTTTTGAACCTATTCATAGGGCCGATTTGACGTTTGTCTCGTGGAAAATGTCTTTGCTGTTGGCTCTCGCATCAGCCAGGAGGGTCAGTGACATTCAGGCCTTCACTATTAAACCGCCTTTCCTTCAATTCACCAGGGACTCGGTGGTGCTCCGCACTAACCCCATTTTTATGCCTAAAGTACCTTCTGATTTCCATCTCAATGAACCAATCATTTTGAAGACTTTCTTTCCCAATCCTCAATCACCTGCGGAGAGGACTTTACATACTCTTGATATCAAGAGATGTCTAAAATTTTATTTACAAAGGACATCCTCAATACGTAAATCTGATCAGCTTTTTATAGCCTATGGAAAGATGCGTAAGGGACGCCCAATATCCAAACAGTCCATTGCTCGTTGGATTTCTGCTGCGATCTCTTTCTGTCATCAGCAAGCGGGTAGACCTCTACAGGCAACTCCGAGAGCACATTCTAGTAGAGCAATCTCTTCGTCTACTGCTCTTTTTGCTGGTGTGCCTCTTCATCAAATATGCCGAGCTGCAACATGGTCCAGAAGGCACACCTTTACCAAGCACTACTGTCTGGAAGCGGCCAGCAATGCAGACATGTCTGTGGGGCAAGCGGTTCTCCGTAATCTTTTTAAATAAGGTGAGCCTCTGTTCTTCCCTCCTCCTCATTGATGGCATTTATATGTACATATCTATATATATTTATATATTTTATATATTGTTACATTTTTACAGATGTTCATGTTATTTGGTTTTTGGAATATCAATATAGATATACATTTAGATGTGTATATTTTTCTTTGATGAACTCACAAGCATTATTGTGGAATTACTGCTTTCTACTCTGATTCAAGCATGTGAATCTATGAAAGATACCCCAATACTGGAGAAGAACAAAAGTTACTTACCTGTAAACTGTGGTTCTCCAGTATTGGTATCTTTCATAGATTCACATGCGACCCACCCACCTCCCCTCAGAGGCTCTCCTAGGCTCTATTGCCCTTATATCACACTTGTGCTGGAAAATCTGAGAGCCTGAGCCTCTGGGGAGAGCATTCTGGAGGGTGCTGTCGCCCGATTGGTTGTAGTTTGGACTATATATAATGACTTGGACGAGTCATGAAAGTGGAAAAAAAAATCCTATTGACTTCTAACTATTTTACTTCCTGGTTCTAATTTACCTATGATATGGCTATTCTATGCATATTTATTGCTATTTTTATGTACCGTGGGACTCCCACTTCGCCGACGGGGAATGATTCAAGCATGTGAATCTATTAAAGATACCAATACTGGGGAACCACAGTTTACAAGTAAGTAACTTTTGTTCTTCTTCTGCGCCTTGATATAAAGTATAAAGCCCCAGAGGATACTCGGGCCTGTCTAGATGGACATCCCAAGCCGGATTTCATCCATGTCAGGTTTAACAGTAAGGGCAGCTGATTCCCTGGCTGTGCTGGGCAGATACGATAAACAGTTATGGGCAGACTTTGCCCCATATGTGGATCAGCTTACGGAGGAGGTCAAGCTAGAAGCTAAAATGATTTTTCAGGAAGTACAAAGGGCATCAGCAGAAATTATTGACTGCGCTATGGATATTGCCACCACTGCATTTCGCCAACTTGCTAATTCAGCAGGGCTCTGAAGGCAAGCCTAGCTTAAGGCTACTTCCTTTCATCCGGAAGTGCAGAATAAGATCTTGGACCTCCCCTTCTATGGCCAGGCTTTGTTTCGCACTCATGTGTATTAGGCATCGAAGACCATAAAAAAAGGATACAGACACTGCAAATTCACTTGGAACCCTACAATTCGGGAAAGCTTCCTTTTGTAGACACAGAGGAAGGGGTATGCCTGCATGTAGAAGAGGTTATCATCAGTACAGACATCCGTACTACACTTCTCCCTCCCAAAAGTATTGTAAGCAATACACTCAAAGACAACCACCTCCAGTGGCGTAAAATAGACCTCTGCCCAGAGAATCAGCTACCCGCCAAGGAAAAGAAGCTAATCGCCGCCAATCACCTGTTTCAGGCTCCAGCTGCCCCGATCCCATCACCTCTCAGACTAGGGGGTAAAATATCCAAATTCATATATCTTTGGACCACTGGGTCCTAGACCTTGTACAATTCAGCCACACCTTAGAATTTGTCCAAATTTTTCCTTTCAACCCTCAACGCCCATCCATTCCCAGGCATCTGCAACAACTCAAATTGGAGGTCAGAAACATATTGCAAAAACGGGCGATAGAGAAAGTCCCTCTATTGTAACAAGGAACAGGATTCTTTTCCTGTTTCTTCCTGGTTTGCAAAAAATTGAAACAATGCCGACCCATCTTCGACCTATGAGATCTCAACATCTATCTCAAAAAGCAATCATTCTGCGTGATAACGTTACAAGATGTTCTCCTGCGTCTCAACCACGGGATTATATGTCAACCCTCGATCTCCAGGACGCATATTTTCATATCCCCATTCATCCTTCCAACAGGAAATTCCTCAGATTCTCGGTAGCCACTATCAATTTCAAGTCCTACCCTTTGGTCTAAAAATCAGCTCCAAGAATTTTCACAAAGTGTCTAGCACCGGTAGTAGAACACTCTTAAGAAGACAAAAACACCAAGTCTTTACCTATTTGGATGACTGGCTAATTAAGGCAAATTCCTTGCAGGCTTCGCAGAAATCAACAAAGGCTTGTATAACCCTCTTCAAACACCTGGGTCTAACGCTCAATTGGCAGAAATCAAATCCACAGCCCTCAAATGCCACCACCTTTTTGGGAGCAAATCTGGACACAGCAGCCAACATAGCCACTGTAGAAAGGAAGCTAAAGCTCATTGTATTGGCTAAAGCCATTCAGAAAAAAAGGTATTTTTCGGTACGCCTTTACAAGTCATTGTTAGGGATGATATCCTCATGCATTCTGCTAGTTCCATTTTACAGACCACAAATGCGTCCCCTTCAGGAGCAGTTAAGCCTTCAATGGACACAAGCAACATGAAGCTTCGAAGATCTCATCATCATAACTCTGATTATGGTCAAAGCCTAGCTTGTTGGACTCAGAAGAAACAACACTCAATAGGCCTCCCCTTTCTTCCTCAACCATCTCTGCTGGTCATAACCACTGATGCCTCTTTGTAAGGATGGTGTGCATATCTTCAAGACCTCGAGGTCAGTGGCAAATGGCAATAACTTAATCGGAGTTCTCACATCAATCTCCTAGAGCTAAAGGTAGTCCATCTGGCCTGTCAAGCATTCCTCCCCAAAATAACCAATTCACTGGTCCTCAATAGAACGGACAATACAGCAATAATGCACTATCTAAACAAGCAGGCAGGTACCAGGTCTCTACTTCTCTCACAAGAAGCAAAGAACATTTGGAATTGGGCCATCGAACATGGCATTCACCTACAAGCTGTATATGTCCCAAGGAAACAAAACCAGATAGCGGACACCCTCAACAGATTGAAATTAGCCTGCCACGAGTAGGAGGTACATGAGGAAATGGTCGACCACATGCTCTCCCACTGGGGAACACCCAATCTTGACCTTTTTGCGAACCCCCAGACGCCAAATGCCAATACTTCGCAAGCTGGCATCACCATCAGGGATCATGCGGGAATGCGTTTTCGATGGCATGGTGCGGAATCTTTGCTTATGCTTTTCCACCCATTACCCTGATCCCCAAGGTGCTCACCAAGATGAAGATCGAGCCATGCAGAATAATTCTCATAGCCCCAACTTGGCCTCACCAGCACTGATTTATAGAGCTCCTTCTGTTTTCGGAGAGACTTCACATTCCATTGACCATCTCTCCCTACCTCCTAACCATGAATCAAAGTCAGGTCCTGCACTCCAACCCCCAATCTCTGCACTTATTGGCATGGCTCCTGAGCACAATGAGTTTGCCCATCTGAACATTCCTCCAGATTTCAGAGACATACTCTCTAAAGCAAGAGCTTTCAGCACCAATAATACTTACTCTTACAAATGGAAGAGATTTTGTTCATGGTGCCCACAGCAGCAAATTCACCCTCTGTCTTCCTCACTGGAGCAGATATTACCTTACTTTCTGAACTTGGCACGTTCAGGATTGGCTCATGCCTCCATCAGGGTTCACCTGGCAGCCATTTCTCGGTTTAGGAGATCACACAACACAGCCTCTCTGTGATCCTCCAGGATAGTAAAACAATTTCTGAAGGGAATTTTCAGGGTCTTCCCACCATTCAGACCTCCACCTCCTTCTTGGCAACTCTACACTGTCCTCGCACAACTCAGGAAGCAGCAGTTCGAGTCCATCCACAGATCCACGTTAAAGTTCCTATCCTGGAAGGTAGCTCACCTGGTAGCTCTCACATCAGCTAGGCGTGTTAGAAAGATTCAAGCCCTTACGATTCAAGAACTTTTCTTACAAATTAAACACGACAGGATTATTCTATGTACAAATCCTCGATTTATACCTAAAGTCCCCTCAGACTTCCATCTTAATTAGCCTGTTATTTTGAAGACCTTCCTTCCGAATCCTTCAACTCCAGCGAAAGGGCTCTTTATTCTGTGGACATTAAAAGGTGCATCAAGTTCAACCTTGATAGAACCAAGTCCTTCAGAAAGACTAACCTATTGTTTGTAGCGTATAGTGCAACAAGAAAGGGTCAGCCCCTTTCCAAACAAAACACTGCTAGATGGATTTTCGCTGCAATATGATTTTGCACTCAGGCAGCAGGGAAGCCATTAAAGACTTCAGTCCATGCTCATTCTACTAGAGCTGTGTCAACCTCAACTGCACTGTTTACCGGTGTGCCACTCCAGGATATTGGCAGGGCAGCTACCTGGAAGTATCGGCATACCTTTACACAGCATTGCTGTCTCGATGCCACTCCTCAGGCAGAAGTAGCATTGGGCCACGCAGTCCTAAGTCATCTTTTCCGGTAAAGGTGAGCTATCTCCATCATCCCCCTATCCTTTCATTTGTTCTGCACATTGTTTTAATGAACTGTGTTGCTTTTTTCAAGCTCAAAGTTTCTCATAAATTAACAATTGTGATGTTGTGTATGTAATGCTTACAGATTTGTTTGCAGATTTCCTTTAGTATGTATTTCCGTTATTCACAACTAAACTCATGATGTGCATCACTGATGCTTGAGCATGTGAATCCATGAAAGTTATAATACTGGAGTAAGAAAATTGGTTATTTACCTGCAACTATAGTTCTCCAGTATTGGAATCTTTCATAGATTCACATGCGACCCACACTCCCCCCCACAAATGCTCTCCGTTACCTCTCTTTTTCCAGTTTTCTAGCTCTAGACTACAAAAGTAAAAGGCCTAAGGCCTTCTTGCTTTATATTTATCATTCTACTATTATTGTTTAGGACTGGGGACTCCCATCTTGACGACAAGGAATGATTCAAGCATGTGAATCTATGAAAGATTCAAATTCTGGAGAACTATAGTTACATGTAAGTAACTAATTTTCTTCTAAGCCAACCTGTTTTGCAGAGACAATTGTCTATTTTGACTTAGGACCCTATTAAACCTTTCAACTAGGCCATTTTCACATGGATGTCCTATAGCCGTTTCTCACATGTCTCACCCCGCAATGCCTCAAGTACATTTCAAATTCATCAGACACGAATTGGGGACCATTGTCAGTTAACATTCCTCAGGGTAACCCTCCCGTCTTCATACCTCTTCACAAAACTCCATTACTGTACAAGATTTTACCTCGCTTCAGGCCATTTGGAATAATAATCTACCATCACAATGGCGAATTTCTTTCCACAGTCATTAAATTCAAAAGGTCCACAAATATCTATTTCAACTTTTTGCCATGGTCTACGGGAAAAGATATGGGCACCACAGGTGCTTCCTTTACCACATGCGTTTTATCACTGCATGCACAACTTATACAGTTTCTTACAAACATTTCCACCTCACAGTCTACCCCGGGCCACCAAAAGTCTTCTTACTTTCCTCTTCATTCCAGGCATTCCTCCATGCCCCTCATGCAAAATTTCCAACAATCCTCCTCTTAACTCCACAGGTTCAACCAGTTTTTCTCCTCTTCTTACAATTCCCTCTTGGCATGACAATTCAGATCACACATTCTTATAGTTCAGCAAACTATTCATGCAGTCACCTAATCTTGACCATTCTTTAGTCAAATTTGTTATTATCATTTGCATTTCTACATCCTTTTCTACCTCATCCTTCCATTCTCTTTCTGAAATAGCTTTGATTTTCATGTCGATCACATCTGCAACCATTCATTGCTCCTCTTCCTCTTTGTCTCCTTGTATAGGCAGTCTTGATAGACAATCTGCATTCACATTAGACAACCCAGGCACATATTTGTGAGAAGCTGGCTTTCTGTTGCAGTAACCCCCACCACTTTTTGCCAGACAACTGATGCACTTTTGACTTGATGTGCCCTGGGTCCCTGCCAATCAGGTTCCCAGGGCCTGTGTTCTTTCCCCAAAACTGTACCTTGTACACCCAATTGGCACTCCCTGGCCACAGGTCAGCCCCTGGTAAATGGTACCACAGGTACCCAGGGCACTGTGACCAGGGAAGGGCTCTAAGGGCTGCAGTACTTATTGTGCCACCCTTAGAGGTCCTGTACCTTTACACTCACACACTGCCTATGCAGGCTGCGTCTTTTGGTGCAGAACAAAGTGAAGAGTCAACATGGCACACATCCCTGTGTGCCATGCCTACAACCTACTGCCCTGGCATAGATCAGTCACCCCTCTAGCTGGGTGCCCTATACCAGTGGTGAGGGTACAGGTGCATGAGCCCTGTACCCCTACAGTGTCTAAGTCCATTCTTAGACATTGTAAGTGCAGTGCTGTCATTAAGAGTATATGGTGCTGAGAGTTTGTCATTACGAACTCCACAGCACCATAATGGCTACACTGAAATCTGAGAAGTTTGGTATCAAACTCCTCAGCACATTAAACCCACACTGATGCCAGTGTGGGATTTAATGAAAAATGCACTCAGAGGGCATCTTAGAGATGCCCCCTGAAAAACGACCAGCCTCTGGTGGGTTCCCTGACTGGTACACACCAGCCTGCCACCACGAGACATGTTTCTGGACCCCTAGGGTGGGAGCCTTCGCTCCCTGAGCCCAGACACAAAGCCTTTCCTGGGCGGAGGTGTTCACACCTCCCCCGGGCCAGGAAGAGCCATCTGTGGCAGGGGAGCTTCAAAGGCATGGCAGCCTTTGTAATGCGACCCCCAGCCTCTCCTGCTATTAGGAGCAGGCCCCTTTCCTGTCTCCCCTCCTTTTCGGCGGGAAGACAGGCAGGAAAAATTAGCCAGCCCAGAAGGTGTGCTCACCTCTGCCAACCCCACCCCTCAGGTGGGGGAGGCGAGGTGAAGCCCACTCTTCAGTGCCCGCCATCTTGTAGATGGCAGGCACTCCCCAATCAGGATTAGGGATTGTGCTCACTCCCCCACGTGGGGTGAGCACACCAAGGGTGTAGTCACCCTAAGGTCAGTAGCCCATTGGCTACTGACCTCGAGACCCCTAAAACGCCCCCTAAATACAGTATTTAGGGGGCAGCCCTGAACCAAGAAGTTAGACAAGAAACTACAAGAAGAAGAAGGACCGAACAGCCGTGCCGAAGCTAACAAGGGGGAGGACGCCCACTGACTTGGCCCCAGCCCTACCAGCCTGTCCCCACCTCGAACCTGCTCCAACGAAATCCCGGTGTGTCCTGCAGTCAGCAACCTCGAGAAACCCGGAGAACCTGCCTGCCTTCAGTCTCAAAGACTCTGTCTCCCGTGAACACCGGATTTGTTCAAACAACAGACTCCAGCTCCGCAAGGATCCGCGGGTCTGCACCACTCTGCACCCGACACCCACAGCCCAAGTTCGAGTGGCCCAACACCAAGAGGAGGTCTCCCCGGCGATCCTGACCCGAAACCCGGCGACCCCTGACCTGCCTCAAGCCTCCAGCCGACGCCTGCAGCCTCAAACCGGAAGGTCCCCCCAACCGCGACCATGAGCTGGTAAGAAGATCTGACCCTAAAAGGCACCCCTGCACCCGACGCCCCACGGCCTTTGGTGGCCCAGCCGACGGTGCCTAACCAACCCCCCAAGATCCCAACTTACCTCTCCAAGTGGTGGTCGCACCCAGAAGACCTTCGTCCCCGAGCCTGCAGTGCTTTTGCAAACCAGAGACTCCCCATTGAAAGCTACAGGGCTTCCGACGCCAAAACAGCACTCTGCACCCGGCCGCCCCAGTGCCGCTGAGGGTGCATCTTTAGTGCTGGCCTAAACCCTCATTTGCCCTGAGCTTAAGTCCAGGAGCTTTGCTTCCACAACCTAGTGGCCTGCTCGTCAGCAGCCACCAACCGGAGGCCCTCTATCCCCCATTTAATAACATTGGGCCTCAGCACTCTACACCCGGCCGCCCTAGTGGCGCTGAGGGTGTAACAAGAGTGCATCCTTAACCCTGGGGGACCCCTGATTCTAACCCCAGAACACCAACTCCCACAACAAAGTACTTACCTTTAAACTGATTACACTATTTTCCTCCATAGGATCACATTGACTGTTTTTCTATGAAAATGTTCTAAGTGTGGAGTTGGAAAATCTAAGAAAACCTTTTACAACTGTACTAATAACAAAAACGCTTTTACTTACCTGTTGACCGGAGATGACCCCGTGTAGTATCCAGGTATACTACACTGTGTAAGAAAAGTAATCTGAAAGTAATGTACTGGTCATTTTACTAAAAAGCCCATTCAAAGTATATGTACTGTATTTACAAAGCATTGCATTTCTCAGTAACAATACTGTAAGTCAAAACAAAGTGCATATATAATTACAATCCAAACTGTATTACAACTGTATATTTACTGCAAAGTATTTATCTCTTACCTGTGCCAGGCTTGCTTGGTTCTAGGAAATAAAATAACTAAAAGAATATTTTTATACAAAAACAATTGGTCTGATGTTCAGTCTTTGAGTGTGTGAATTCATTTGCTGACTGAGTGTGTACAACAAATGCTTAACACTGTCCTCTGATAACGCCTTACTGCTTGACCACACTACCCCAAATATAGAGTGAGGTGCTATCTACTTCACCTCTGCCTACCTCTTGGGTTCCACTAGACTCTGTGCACGCTATACATCACTTTGGTATAGCATATACAGAGCCAGCTTCCTACAATATTTCACTGCAAACATGTATTCTTGCAATCGATACATCCACTTCGCAATTCTAGGAGAAGCTTGCCCGCACCCTTTGTGGTAAACACATCTACCAAAGGCTTATGATCAGTCTGTAACTCAAACTTTCATCCACATACAAAACTGCTGAACTCCCCACCAGCAAGCCAGTGCTTCTTTTTCAATTGTAGAATAACTCACTGCCGCCCCCCTTTAATGTGTTTGAGGCAAACTCCACCACGATTTCTTTTACTTCGCTCACTTGCATTAATACTGCACCTAATCCATGCATACAAGAGACTATGGTGTGGTCCTGCACACTGAATGGTTTCAGTTCCACTGCATTTACAATACTTTTCTTAATGTTTTCGAAAGCTTCCTAGCATGCACTTGACCACACATATTTTTGACCTTTCATCATTAATACACAAAGTGACTGTGCCAAGTCTTGAAAACCCTTAATAAATTTAGCGTAGTATTCCGCTAATCTTAAAAAGATCTCGATTGATACTTATCAGTTTTACATGCTGTCTTTTCTATTGCCTCCATCAACTTGTGCTTAGGTTTTATACCATCATACGATATAGAATGTCCAAGATACTCCACACTTTCACACACGAATTTACACTTGTTTATTTCCATGGTGAGCCCTGCTTTCTCCAAAATGCCACACACTTTTAACATCTAATCATGAATTCTCTTATTTTCAGCCCACACTAAAATATAATCTTGGAAAAATCTTAAGTTCTCCATTCCTCCCAGTAAGTTTTGCATCACTGTCTGGAACGCCGCTGAGGCGGAAGCCAAACCAAAAGTCATACGTTAGAATCCAAATACTCCTTCGGGAGTTATAAAGGATGTTAAAAGCCTTACATTCGGGTGTAACAAAACCTTATGGTAGGCGCTTGAAAGATCAAGCTTTGAATAGACTTTTCCACCTTTGACAACAGCCAATAACTGATTTATATTTGGAATGGGATGACAGTCCATCCATATGTAGTCATTAAGATCTCTCAGTTCCGCACATCGTAATATTTCCATTTAGTTTGCGGGCGATTACCACTGGACCTAATCACTCAGATGCCCAGATGCCTCAATGTGTTCTATCACCCCCATCTCCAAAAATCTGGTTAACTCCACTTTTAATGCCTTCTTCAAAACTACGGGCACATTTCTCACCTTATGTTTTTGCAATAGCTCCTTCCGTCAACACTATTTTATACATACATTTTTTAAACACTCAAGTTTAGCTCCAAATAACTTTGGAAACTCATCCTTCCACATCTCTGCCTCCTTCTGTTTTATCAATAGTACTTGTTCTACAGAATTAGGATTCAGTACTATATCTAGCGCCCTCTGTTCTTTCCAGCCAAATAAACATCATCCTTTTTCTACCATGTATATCAAGCACAAAACGTCTTTTTGTTTGAAACACAGTGTTGTTTAGAAACATTCAATTATGGGTAATATACTCCCTCGATACCCAACCAATTCTACATTTGATTTAGACAATTCCTTCCTTTCCACTGTACATCACGTATCCTGGTCAATTAATGTATATGGTGAGCACGAATCTGTCCACATTAGAAACAGGACACCATTGACTTTTACCATACACTTAAGAGGACAGTACTGCTCATGTTCTAACATGTTTATTCTTCTATCACATGCTTCTTGTACATATGTCATCTCATCGAGTGAGTCTTTCACTTTATCGCATTACATTAGTACCTCAACATCCTCAACCAATGCACTTATTTCATCTGTATTCTCTTTTTGGTTAATCAAATTTACACTTTTCCTATATTCAATTTTCTTTTGGTTACACTCTTGTGAAAAGTGACCAATTCAATTGCATCTGAAACATTTTGCCCTTAAAGCTGGACAGTTAGCTGATGATGCCATGTGTTTTATACTGCCACACTTGTAACATGCTCTTTTCATATCAGTGCGTTTACTTGGGATATGTTCCTCTTTTTTATACTTGTCAACCTTTTTCACAACTTGTACCATAGCTTCATCTGATCCCTTCCTTAATTACTCTTTCACACACCGAGACGTAACCTCGGTGTTTTGCTACAACAATAGCTTTATCTAATGAAGGGTCTTTAAAACTTAATAACTTTTCCTATATTTTCATATTCTTAGTATGATTAACTGATCCCTTATTATTTCTTCCTGTAAATCTCTAAACCTACATGTGATAGCCAGAGTTCGTAATGCGCTCACATACTGGTCAATAAATTCATTAGTATGCCTCTGCTCTTGAAAATAATTTGTGGCGCTCAACTACCACAATGACCTCAGTCCCATAATGCACCTCCAGTGCATCCATTGCAAATTTATACACATCCCTTTCATTTTCCTCACCATCTTCATCTGACTCCCCATCCCCTTTTACATCAATATCACCACATGGAAGCGTTTTCAATAAGTTTCTTCCTTCAACACCCAAACTATGCTTTAGCAGTGCTAATTTCCGTTTTGCGATGAAAATAGCCCCCACCAAAGCCTCCAAATACATTTCAAAAGCTTCCCTCCAATCCTCCCACTGCAAGCTTGGATCACCTGAGGGAGCTAAGAAAATGGGTGGAGATGCAATAGACTGCATGATGATTCCCTTATAGCTTAAATTACACAACAACCAATTTCAACCTCCAGCGCTATACCTAAAAATAATACAAATAGTCACTGTATTCACAAGAACACACAAATAAATCAAAACAAGAAATTTAGTCACCGTCGTCTGTTAAACATGGGTACCAGCTTCACTTTTATCATGGATGGTTAGAAGTCTAGTGTTTAATGTTCCATGTACTATTCTGATAGGCCTTTCAATATCTTCCTCTCTGATTGGTTTCCAGAATTACACATGCTCATGTGACAAAACCCTTTATACTGTCTCAGTAATTTTCTTCCTTTTTTTCTCTGTATAATCACTCTTCGTATAATCTTACTTCTTTTCTTTTTAAAAAAAATGTGCGTAGGGATCTTTACTTTATTCATGCGAGTGTCATTGTGTTATGCCACCACGTGCTGAACGAGTCACTTCCCCACAACAAAGCTTAAGGGTGTGTGTGTCACTGTTTCTCATGCAAATTTACATTTACTTCAAGGTGTGTGTGTCACCGTGCTGCCAACACATTTTGGACACCCCATTTTCTCTTGTGGTGTACATGTCACCGTTCCTTGCCTTCGCGCACACACACGCTGCAGCACAATGCTATTCCTTTTCAACACAACCGACTGCCTTTAGCGCTGCTGCACGCACACTGCCGCACGACCTCCTTCTTCAACTCTGGCTGCCTCTCGCGCTCCTGCGCTCACACCGCCGGCCTCCCCACTTTCCATTCCTTTGGTAACCCACCGTGGCCTTGGCTCGCACACTATGAAACAAGCCCTTCACTCTCTGACTCGGCCTCAATGCAGTTTGAATGCCGCACGGCCTTTCACACGCGACACAGAAACGTTGAATTCACATGCTCCATTGTGCCTTGCCAAATAACACGCACCCCTCTACAACTTTCTCCTCCTTTCCTGGCACACTCTGGTATATTTGCCCTCTGGGCACCATTCCTCATGTGAACACGGTAACTCGTCCGTTCCTCAAATACTGTCACTCAAAGATCCACACGTTGACAGCTTCCAATCCGGCTTACAGTCCTTTCAATAAATTATGGTTTGTCTAGGGAGTTGCATCCCACAGTCATCGCCATTGAAGAGCCACACTTCAATATATTCTTTTAAGTGGTTTAACGAAAACACATATACTCAGTAAGACCAACACTGGCAAGTCCGAGCTCACAACTCCCAGCGCCAACCACCATTACAATATTCCAAATCCCTCCAACATTTCACATGTTATGTCATACCCTAGCAGAAGTTGCAAGGTTACAAATGGACTATCGCATCATGCACATAATAACTTAAATACAACAGTGTTGAATATTGAGATCTTATTTAAATTAATATACTTAGTGATATATGGGTGGACACAGATATAAAGAAGTTCCAGACACTGAGGGATGAATTTGAGATGCCTGAAAGCGAGATCTTTTGCTACTTGCACCTCAGACACGCTCTTCATAAAGACATACCGAAAAGCACACACATAGTAGATGCAAGCCCAGCAGAGGATAGAGTTCTTGCAGTACCATTACATTGTAAGCCCATTTCTCATATATACCAGATGCTTATAAATAAACTCCCTGATGCTTTGTAGGTCCTGAGGGGTCTACGAGAGCAAGACCTTGGAGAATTGTTGGATGAGGAGTGTGCTGAAGTGCCCATGGGACATAGGTAGGTGTTAATTAAAACAGGGTTTCATCTAATTCAATTAAATGTCCTACATAGGGTACACTACACTTGAGTGTTGATCCTGAGGATTGGAAGCGCTGGTACTGATGATTGGCTCTGGGGCTGTAGGCAGAGGGGCATATTTATGCACACTCTGTGGGAGTGCCCTGAGATACATTCATACTGGCGGGAGGTACTAGAGACCATGACAGTAGTTATGGGTCAGATGTTGCTCCCCAGTAGGAAACTTTCCTTCCTGGGTATAAGGAGGGGGCGGGGGGTCAACAAGCCTGACACAAGATACCAGCTCCTATTTTATAATCTAGGTTGGGTTCTAGTCAGGGGCATTATCTCACAATTGCGAGTAGGTCACCTGCAATGCCACGACTGGAGCAATGGACTCGAGATATGGATTGGTGTGTGGGAGCTGAGTGGTTTCTGTATAAGGGAAGAGGCTACTCACATAAAATTGAGAAGGCATGGGACCCTTGGAAGCATTATAGAGAATTTATATGAGTTTAATTCTGTGCGGTACATCCAAGAAACCTAACAATGTTGCAACAATACTACTATACTGATCAAGCACACGCCCGCGCACTGGGTTACATTACACAACATGTATGTTATGCTGTTGTTTCTTTTTTCTATTAAAATAAAAATAAATAAAACAATTTGGTGCATAGCAACAGTAAAAATCAGTTTTGTTATTCCAAATGTGAAAACTGTGCCAAGTTCCACATTTGTTCCCTGCAGCAATATCTGAACAGTGGACTGTACCAGTCCAAGTCTCTTCTAGTCCACCCATCCCTAATTCTGAACCTGTGATCGTTCAGATATTTTCCTAGCCTCCTGTCTGTAGCTGATGGCCAGAGTTTGGATGGCTGCTTCATTGTGGGGAACTCCCCATCAGTGTCTTTTGGGACAGATCCATCTTTTCACACGAATGTGTTGGAACTTAAATCCATCTTTTTGGCATTGAACATGTTCCTTCCAGTAGTAAGGTTCAGAGTGATGATGACCAATACTAAAATACTACAGCTCTTTCCATTGTGAGGAAGCCATGGATGCTCTGTTTATTGGGAGACAGCAGTATAAACTTGCACATGTGCATTGTTGTATGCCTTCATGCATCTCCTTTGATTATGAATGGTGCTCGCCATTCCATTGCCCCCAACTTAGCTTCCCCATTGTCTGCTTTTTGGACCTGCTCCAGCAGCAGAGAGACCACATCCACCTCTCTAGTAAAAGAAGGAGACAGATGCACCCCTCCCCAACATTGCTTAGTTTGCGTACTTTGGTTCCTGGCGAGCTGAAGGACTGGCTGTTTATATGTAGTACACCACAAGATTACTGGAATGAGTCTAATGAATCCTTTTTGTCAACTGCTAAGGCTGTCAAAACATTTGATGTGTGGAAAATTCATCTGTTTACATCAGTAAGGTGCCTCTCAGGATCGAAACCTGGGCCTGGTCAGGTTGATGTTTACACCGTTCAAGCCTTTGACTTCTTGCGACTTAAAACTTCATACATTGATATTTATCTTTCTTGGTAGCCATAACAGGGAGGCATACATGTGTGTTTTAGGCCCTTTGCACTTCGTAACCATTAATTTCATTCCATGGGGACAAGTGGGCCTTAAGTACTTATCCTCTCTTTGTCTTAAAAGTACTGTTGAAGTTCCATGTAAATAAAGATATAATCTCCTGGTATTACTTCATTCTCATGCGTCCTCTTCTAATATATATTGCAGAATCAATGATTTGTGCTGTTATCTTGACAGAACTAAGGACTTGCCTTTTGCTTGTGCCTTTTGGAGGCAATAAGGGGCAGGCAAATAAGTGCTTAAGTTAATTTTGCCAGGTAGAAAATTTTATTTATCACTCACGGCTACACCCTGCATGGAACGGATCTTGAACCCGTGTCCGAGCACACTCCACTAGAGCTGAGGCATCCTCTGTGGCACTCTCAAGGCATATACCTGTCAGACACAATGGCATGCAGTTTCGTCAACTGCCTCACATGAATTCTCTTGACACTATGCTCTTTAGACTGCATCCTGAAGCAAAGCAAAATTTCACCAGATAGTTCTCTGCACCTTGTTTTCTTCAGCCCGGGCTACCCAAATCTGCCTTCTTCTCCTCCCTGTCTCATTTTCATTTGCTGTAAAATCTACCTACACGTTATGAAAAAGCCTAGATGTAGGAGCAGGACCAAGTTAACTTATGTTGACTCTGCTACTGATAGTCTGTAGTCTATTTCCCAATATCAATAGTTTGCCACCAACCACTTGATAATCAGCAAAGCAACACGTGGATTGACTGCTTTCTTTTTTTTTTTTTTTTTTTTTTAAGTGTTGAGGAAATGCACATATGCAGTGATTGGGGGATTCCACATACGAGGCATGCAGGTGTATGTCATTCCAACATTAAAGCTCTGCATTAACATCTTTGGAAGCTGTTTCTAGTTCCAGCATTATGTGTCCACAACTTGATATTGGAAATGGGTCTATCAAACCTGAAGCATTGGGCCCAGTGCCAGTAGCATTAGGCTCAATGGCTGTGTTGGAACTTTTTATTTCGGCTACAGCCTTACTACCTACACTTGGAGGTAGAGAATGATCCCACAGTCCCCTTCAATGAATATTTAATGGACACTACTCAGACTGCCTGGGAGAAAGCACAGACTGACCTCTCCTAACCTTGTTTTTCTCTCATTGCGCCATTCTCTTGAATGTCTTTTGATGTAGACTTCTTCAACCAAAATGAATCCCAGCACTTTCCACTCAGCGCCTCCCAACAGGGAATATGAATGCCTTCTTCATATATTGAAGATGGTTCTGGCTGCCTTGGAAATGTTCTAGCAGTGTATGCCATCTGTTAACTCTTGGATGTGACACACTGCCCTGAAGTTAACCTCTCACAAGACAGTGGTACTATGGTTTTCTCACTACACGCCTGCCAGGCCTTTTCTCTGTCTCTTCTGGCCCCCATCCTAGCCTTATCCTCCTAATCCAGTAAAGTCTGTAAGGCACCAAGACTTCCATTTGGAGAACAACTTGTCTTTAAAAAAGACAAGCCAATCATCTGACCTCCACATGTTTCTTTGTGTTGAGGGTGCTGAAAAATATTGTTCTAATGCTTCTCCCACAGGTTTGCCGGATTGAGGTCCAGGCAACCATTATTAGTTGTCTCGACTGTTGTATTTCTATGTTCCTGGGGCTCCACCTGTCGTGCTGAAGAAGATTCTAAAATGTTGCTGACAAATTAGCCCTTGGATTGTCTTCACTTGCCTCTGCATCCATTGCACTTTTCTCGCTGTATTGGCTTCCAGTGACAAAAATGTTTACATTCAAATCCCTCGTCTTGGTGCACATGGCCCATCATCATTCTGGACCACTATACATGCAGGGAAAAACCATTTTTATGTCCCTGGTTGCCCACTTTGTTCTCAGTATTTCTTCCTCCTTTCAATCCCCAGATTTGATCAAGTTCGTTCTGAAGGCAAAACTTTCTCTGTGGCGGCCGCTAATTTCTGGATTTCCTTGCCTTTAACCCTGCGTAAAATTGCTGTCTTGTTGCAATTTAGAAAAGCTTTGAATTATCTAGATGGTCATAAGTGAATGACTTTGCTTGGATGGAAGAACAAGAGATTCAGATCTTGGATTAGGCAGGCCAACCAAGGCTCCTACCTCTCTCTAGTAAAATGTCGGCATAGTGACACCATATTTAATGAATTGTTCAGGGATTTGATCTGAGGTTCTCTTGTAGGGGATTTCCGTGTATAGTCATAAGCCTTTGAATAGTCCCGCCCACGTGCGGGGACCCCGGAGCACTTCATTAGATATATCTTCTTAAGTTGTCATCTTTCGCCTTTCTTCGGGAAGGCCTGTGTAGACACTTAAGAAATAGAAAGACAATAATGCAGCCTAACCAACTAGGCTACACTGGCCATTACTTAATCTTGAAGTGAAAAAAGTTAGCCAGTACTTTTAAAATTTTGCAATTTATGGAGTTTAATACATATAGAAAACCCCCTTCACAAAACCCCTTTTTTCATGATAGAGATGAAAAGGTTGGACAGAGAAGCCCCCCATAGGCTGCCATTATATGTCTGAAAATGGATACCGTGCCTTTAAGAGTCTCCAGAGACCACCAGTATCCCATGATGCACAGCTAGTGGCAGTTACTTCAGTTCTTTTTTCCGGCTCCTGTTAACAGGACCCTGGAGCATTGAGCTCTACCTCATTTGGGGCCATATGTAGGTGGGCTAATACCGGTCGGTAACGGCCGAAAATCGGTAAATTTCCCGTTACCGACCGGTATTTAGCCCTTTGCGATGTAGGAGGCCAGATTTAAGGAGTCGGTAATTTACCGATTCGTTATTTTAAGGAATCAGTAAATTACCGATTCCTTAAATCCTATGTAGGGAGCACTCAAGTGAGTGCATTTTTGGTTTAAGGATTCGTTATTTACCACCAACTACAAGTTGGTGGTAAATACCGAATACCTTTTAAAAAGCAATTGTGCTTTTTTAAAAGTGCCATGTGGCAGACATACATGCCCTTAGGGCATGTATGTGCGCCACATATGCACACATGCACGATTCAGGGGTGCAACAGGGTGTCAATTTGACACCCTGCCACCCTTGAATATGCTCCCCCTATTACCGATTCGGTATTTACCGAATTGGTAATAGTGAATGGCTTCCCATTCATTCCTATGGGCCTCCAGGCCCATAGGAATGAATGGGAAGGTATTCCTTATTACCGATTCGGTAAATACCGAATCGGTAATAACGAATATTACCGAATCGGTAACATTTACCGAATGTTTACCTACATTCTATTTACCGATTCTTAAATACCGAATCGGTAAAATTCAGTATTTAGGAATCGGTATATAGAAATTACCTACATATGGCCCTTGGTGTTTTTCATCAAAAATCTCTTCAGAATTTACCTTTTTACAACTTTACTTGACGTTTTTGGTCTTTCTCTACCTATTGCTGTCTTTTTCTGACAGATTTTCCACAGTTTGTTAGTCAAAATGCCTTCCCTTTTTGACAAGTGTCCTGACTGTTGAAGAAAAAAGGCAAAATCTGACTCACACAGAGTGTGTATTCTGTGTTTACCTGTTTCTCATGTTCCATCTGTAAAACCTTCTCCAAGCGCGCCCTGCTTAACAGGGAGAAGATTCGACTTCAAAGGGCAGAGGAGCGAAGAAAACAGCAAGCAACATCCACAGGTGGGACCTCTGGGCAAGGAGAGGGTCAGTCTCCTCTACCAAAACCCTGTCTTCAGCCTCTGGGGGGCTCCCCAGGCGAAGAAGAGTGGAAAAACGACGCCGGTCGACGACGTCGAGGGCAGGTATGGCGACGATATGTTCACCGTCGACTCAGGGCTCTGAGTCGAAGCGGCGTCGACGCTCCGCGTCGAGGAGAAGAGCGGCGAGACCTCGTTCTCCCTCACGGAGATCGCCGTCGAAGACGTTGTCTCCCGGTCAACGTCGACACATCAGCACCGATCGGTGTCAACCAGCCACCGACGATCGGCGTCGACACAACACCGCTGATCGCCGTCGAAGAGGCACCGACGATCGGCGTCGAAGAGGCACCAACGATCTCCGTCGAGAAGTCACCGACTGTCAACGTCGAGGAGTCACCGACGGTCGATGTCGAGGCGACACCAATCGCAGACACGATCAACCAAGAGTCTGTCGAGGTGGAGTTCAAGGTCAAGACGACGTCAAAGATCGCCGTCGACCAGTAGATCGACGTCGAGGGGGAGATCTTATAATGAATCTTTGGCTCCTTCCTCTCTTCAGGCAGCTCCAAAAAGGATGAGGTTGATTTATTCCTCGGATTCTGAGTACTCACGTACATACTCACCTACGAGGACTCCACCTCACTCTGATCCTCCTGGACCAGCGGAACATCCTCCACCGCCGCCGCCTCCTCCATTATCTCCAACGCCGCCGCCTCAAGAGGTTCTACTACGAGGGGCGTCCAAACTAAATATTCCATTGTCCACCCCTGTGCCATCAACTTAAGTCATCTTCGAAACTCTCCAGCAGAGACAATCTTCTCGCCCCTTGCTCCCTCTGGTGCCAGGCTTATTGGAACCGGCGATGGAACTATTCTGATCACCTTCTTCCATCAAATCCGCTCCTTCCAGGCTACAGAAAAAATACCGCCCGCCTGAGCAAGATCCCGCATTCCTCCGGACGGACCCCACACCAGACTCTGTCATTGTTGTGGCAGCTAAGAAGCAACATGCTACGGCTCCAACGTCAACAGTACCGCCTGATAAGGAAAGCCGTAAAGTAGACTCAGTGGGGAGGAAGGTATGTAACACGGCAGCCACTACAATGAAGGCCGCTAGTGCTACAGCCCTGTTGGGCAGGTACGACCGTTCCCTTCAGCAGTTCGCAGACCTCCTGCCAAGGGACAAGAGGGAGGACTTTACGGAGATATTAAATGAAGGACTTATGGTGTCCAACCAAGTAATAAGTGCAGCGGCGGACACATCACTCCTGTCAGCACCTGGCTATTGTCACCTCACTTAAGCCCGAGGCTCAACCCTCTTTGGCTCTCATGCGGATGAGGAGATGGCTCGCATGAAGGCGGAAATGGAGACCTTGAAGGCAGTAGGTCTTGAAAAACCGAAGGAACAGCGCAAAACTTTCCGCCCTTTCCAACGGCGTTACTCTTCCCAGAGGTTTCAGAGATACCAGGGCCATCAGACAAATCAGCAACAATCATATCAGCGGTCGTTCCAACCGTTTCAGAAACGTCAACCTAGGGGACGGGGAGGCCAGCAACCTGCACAAGGGAATAAGGCGCCTGCTGGGTCTAAGCCCTGAAGCCTTTCTTCCCCCTCTTCTGTTACCCACTCCGGTGGGGGGAAGCATTCAAAATGTCCTGGCAGAGTGGCAAAAAATAACTCAGGACAATTGGGTGCTGAATATTGTTTGCAATGGATACTCGCTACGTTTCACCAGCCCTCCTCCATCGGTCCCTCCAACACACTCACGGTACCAACTACGTCAGTTACAATTGGAGGCCAACATTCTCTTACAAAAAAGGGCAATAGAACCCGTTCCTCTTGTACAGCGGGGAACAGGACTGTATTCCAGGTTCTTTCTGGTCCAAAAGAAAGACAAGAACGAGTTCAGACCCATTCTCAATTTACGACACGCAAACAAGTGGGTTCGGAGAGAGAAATTAAGAATGTTAGCGTTGCATCAAATCTACCCTCAAATTCATCAGGGGGATTGGTTATGCGCGATAGATCTGCAAGACGCATACCTCCATGTGCCCATAGTAAAGAAGCACCGCAAATTCCTGAGATTCACAGTGGGGAACAACCACTATCAATACTGTGTGCTTCCGTTCGGCCTGAAATCAGCTCCCAGGACATTCTCAAAATGCATGGCAGTAGTGGCTGCCCATCTGAGGAAGCACAAGGTGTTCGTCTACCCCTACCTAGACGAGTGGCTGATCAAGGCGTCCACATCTCCGGGAGCTCGACTACACCTCAATTGGACCTCCGATCTTCTCCTTCGTTTGGGTCTCCACATCAACCAAACGAAGTCCGTCTCGACACCTGTCCAGTGTCTTCAATATCTGGGAGCAACCATCGATACTCGCACTGCAAACGTGTATCCTTCGGAGGAGAGACGCTTCTCTTCCAGGGGATCCTCATCAATAGTCATAAGCACTGAATATTCCCGCCCATGTGCGGGGACCCCGGAAATGATAAAAAATGATATATGAAAAACATATATATATACATATATATATATATATATATACATATATATACACATATCATTTTTTTCTCATACCAATGCAGCCCCCATATAGGAGTCCAAGCAATGCAATAATATGATAAATACTTGTGCAAACACATAATGAATATATGAACCACAGTAGGGCAAGTATTACTTGAAGTCCTTTTAATGAGTACAACTCATGAAAACTGCAAAAAGAGCAGGCATTGTTAGCCTAGAGGCTGCATTGTAAGCCAATAGCATAGAAAATGAAAGCAATTGTACAAAAACTGGCACCGTGCCTTTAAGGCAGCCATGACCCCTAGCTTCCCATCATGCCTCAGGGGTGACAGTTAGGTCAGTTGTTCTTTCCGGCTCCTTCAGTCAGGACCCTGGATTCCACAGCTCTGTCCTTTTTGACTTTGTCAAAATTATCTAAACTTTTTGAGGTTTTCCACTCTTCACTCGACGTCTTTTTGTCTTTGGAGTGAAGTGTGACCATTTCTTTGGCAGAAAGTGTTTTTATTTCTGTCAGAATGCCTTCACTTTTCGACCCTTGACCCTCCTGTGGCAAGAAGAAGGCCAAGACTGACACATTCTGTGTGTATCCTCTGCCTCCCTGACTCTCACTCTCCAGAGAACTGTCCACATTGTAAAAAAATTGTCCAGAAGAACTCTCAAGGATAGAGAGAGAATTCGATTATATGGACTCTCTGAAAGAGGTAGGTCTCCTGTGAGGCAGAAGAAAAAGAGACCACAATCGACGTCGAGGAGCAAGATACCGATCTGTTCACCTTCGGTGTCGGGATCGGCGTTGAATCTTCCACCGGCGAAGAAGCAGATGTTGTCGAAGTCTTCAGCGGTGCACTCGCATCGTTCAACTCCAAGATCGAAGACGACGGCTTCAACGTCAAGTCAGGTAAAAGACCCTCCGTTGGCGTCAACCAGGCGACGATCAACGTCGAGGAACAGGTCTCCGTCGGCGTTGGCCAAACGTTCGACGTCGAGACAGGACACTCCGTCTCTGCATATTCTTGAGCGGTCGACGTCGAGGCACAAGTCTCCGTCAAGATCTGTACATAGATCATCGACGTCGAGGCATAAAACGGCGAAGCAGAGGACTCTGTCGGCTTCATCCCACAGAAGATCGACGTCGAGACACCAGTCTTCGACGCACAGGCGTTCAACGTCGAGGCAGAGGTCTCTGTCGACGTCAGCGCAGAGACACTCGTCGTCGAGACAGAAGACTCCTCCGACGACAAGACGGTCGACGTCAAGGCAGCGGTCTCCATCGAGGGCATCTCGAAGACGGTCGAGGCAGAGGACTCCGTCGACAATACCACGAAGGCGTTCGGCATCGAGACAGCGGTTTCCGTCGACGTCGAAGCAGCGACGTTCACCGTCAAGACAAAGGACTCCGTCGGCGTCCAGGCTCGGACGTTCGACGTCGAAGCACAGATCTGCTACGGGCTCACACTCAGTGGGTTGTTCTCCGTCGCCATCACCGACGTCGAGAGCAGAATCTCACCGCACGTTGTCAAGCCGGTCTTCTTTCTCTTCCTCAAGATCACCGGTGGTCATTTCAACGTCGCATAGCCAGGCTTCTTCACCTGTACAAACCCATCCAGCTGAGGATCCTGCAAGAACAGAGAAGCAAAACTCTCCATCTGCACACCGCTCACGCTCGCAGGAAGCTCCTGCTCGGGAAGAGAGGCGAAAATCTCCATCAGTACATCTCTCTCCCAGATGGTTGTTACCTCTACATAACTGGCGCAGAGCTGACGCTCCACAAACGGGAGGTGCTCAGGACTATTCCAGTCCTTTACACAGGTCTCCTCTTACCCGTCTCATGCAAGCAGCGGTTCTCTCTCCTACCACTACATCGAGGGGTAGAGATCGCACACATACTCCTGCTCGCTCTTCAAGAAGAAGATCCAGGTCTCGAGAGCAAAGGAGAAGACACAGGTCTCCAACAAGTTCACCCTCTTCCACACATTCTTCGAAGAGGGACTACTCCCCTAATCTCACAGACAGCCCACCGTCGAGAATCTCTCCGGTGGACGACGTCGTTACTTTTCACGATGTTCTCTCCAGAGGGGCAAACATCTCTATGCCTACTCAGCATAGCTCGTCCTCAGTCATATTCGAGACTTTGCATCAGAGATCAGCAGCCAAGCCATTGCTACCTCTGGTCCAGAGTCTGCTCCAGCCTGTAATGGACATATTTCTAACACCAGCGACTCTCAACCCCGCGCCAGCGATAATCGTAAGAAAATACTGGCCACCTGAAGAAGACCCTTTATTCCTCAGATCTGATCCTCCACCAGATTCCGTTATTATAGCTGCGGCCAAGAAGACACACGCAGTAGCCTCCTCATCTACGGTTTCACCAGATAAGGAGAGCAGAGCACAGGATGCATGGGGGAGAAAGGTCTGTGGCACGTCAGCCTCCATGATGAAAGTCTCCAGCGCTTCGGCCCTGTTGGGGCGTTATGAGAGATCTCTGTGGGACTCTCTGCAGAGGTTCACAGAGAAGCTACCAAGGGAAGACCGCAGAGATTTTGAGGAAATTGTGCAAGAAGGCAGCTTGGTGGCAAACCAAGTGATCAGCGCCGCAGCTGATGGAGCGACGCTGTCTGCGCATGCCTATGCTCATGGAATCAGCGCCAGAAGGTCATCATGGCTCCGTCTTACTGCACTTAAACCGGAAGCGCAGTCTCGGATTCTCAATCTCCCTTTCACAGGCTCATCCTTGTTTGGCACTCATACTGATGAGGAAATGTCGAGGATGAAGTCAAAACTCGATACCCTGAAGGCGGTTGGGCTTGAGAAGAAGAAAGCGTTCCGGCGCCGTTACAGGCCCTACGATCGGCGACCCTTCCGTCAGAGGGTTCAAACCCCTCATTGGCAGAGGCAACAGCAGCAGCAGGGTCAATCGAAGTCCCAGTACCAGGGTCGTCGTACCCCCAGAGGAAGAGGACCCCTCGTCAGTCGACTACCTCAGCAAACACACCAACTAAACAATGAGTGTCCGCTTCCTCCATCACTGTTTTCCACTCCAGTAGGGGGAAGTATTGCCAATCATCTGGAGGAGTGGCAGAGAATTACAAAAGACCAATGGGTGTTGACTACGCTGCAAAATGGGTACTCTCTACGTTTTCGACATTGGCCTCCCTCGATCCCACCAGCGAAAACAACATGCCACCAGATAAAACTACTGCAGCGGGAGGTATCTATCCTTCTAAGAAAGTCAGCCATCGAGAAAGTCCCTGCATCACAACGAGGTCAAGGAGTATACTCAAGATACTTCCTAGTAAAGAAAAAGGGTCGAAAGTCAGATTTCAGACCTATTCTAGACCTTCGAACACTCAACAAGTCCATCAGAAAAGAAAGGTTTCCCATGTTGGCTCTTCATCAAATATATCCACATCTACAACAGGGAGATTGGATGTGTTCGCTGGATCTGCAAGATGCGTACTTTCATGTCCCAATCAATCCTCATCACAGGAAGTTCCTGCGTTTCCTGGTGGGGTCCTCCCATTATCAGTTCAAGGTACTGCCCTTCGGGTTGAAGTCAGCTCCCCGAGTGTTCACGAAGTGCATGGCAGTAGTAGCAGCCGCTCTACGACGCAGGGGCATCTTTGTGTACCCCTATCTCGACGACTGGCTTCTGAAAGGTCCCTCTCCCCAGAGTGTGAGGAACAATTTTCAACAATGTCTAGACCTTTGCCAGCAGCTGGGTCTCCACGTAAACGTCGAAAAATCGACTCAGCAACACATGCAGAGAATTCATTATCTGGGGGCAACAATAGACTCCGCAATAGGAAAAGTGTTTCCTTCGGAGGAGAGACTGTTTTCAATCGCACTGAAGGGCAAGCAGATCCTACACAACAACCTACCTTCGATCCACCAGGTTGCATCTCTTCTAGGATCAATGGCATCCTGCTTCTTTCTGGTACCCAATGCCAGATTGAGAATGCGTCCCTTACAACAAGATCTGGAGGACAAGTGGGATCAAAGAACGGTTCGGTGGGAAGACAGGATACAACTGTCGCACGCAGCCAGAGTATCAATACCATGGTGGATGAGACAAGAAAATCTTCTGGTAGGAGTTCCATTCCATCAGGCTCCTCCCTCCCAATCTTTGATCACGGACGCCTCCCTACAGGGTTGGGGAGCTCACATGGGGTCTCTCCAGACACAAGGTCAATGGTCAACAAAAGAACAGTTGTACCACATCAACATGCTGGAGTTGAGAGCGGTGCATCTGGCTCTCAAGGCTTTCCTCCCTTCCATTCAGACCAATTCCATTCTAGTACAGACGGACAATACGACCACCATGTATTACCTGAACAAACAGGGAGGGACTCGATCGAGGACTCTGTCGCTGGAAGCTCAGGCCCTCTGGCATTGGCTCTTAGCGAGAAATCTATCGATTACAGCAGTGCACCTGCCGGGAGAGCAGAATTCACGGGCAGACGCTCTCAGTCCGCACTTCGAGGACCAGCAGGACTGGGTTCTAAACGACGAAGTTGTCGAGGACATTTTCCAAGAATGGGGTCGTCCAAGCATCGATCTGTTCGCGGACGACACAAACAAAAAAATACCGAGACTTCGCCTCAAGGTACTACCGACCAGTGTCGAAGGGGAATGCCCTTTTGATCAGCTGGTCAGGGGCATTTGTGTACGCCTTTCCACCTCTTCCACTCATCCCGAAGGTGGTGACCAAACACTCACACTCAGACACGAGGATGATTCTGATCGCTCCGGATTGGCCCAGGCAATGGTGGTACCCGGACCTTCTGCACCTGTCAGAATGCCCACACAGGAGACTGCCGTGCAGACCGGACTTCCTGTCCAAGATGAACGGGAGGATTCATCACCCCAACCTTCCCTCACTGAACTTGGCAGCATGGCTCCTGAGGTCCTCCAGTATGGTCATTTAGGACTTCCTCAAGACTGCATGACCATCTTGAAAGAAGCTAGGAGGCCCTCCACAAGGCACTCCTATGCTTGTAAATGGAAACGTTTTTTCTTATGGTGTGTACAAAATAATTGTAATCCTACCAAAGGACAGGAGGAAGTAATTTTACCATATCTGCTTCATTTAGCCAAGGCAGGCCTTAAATTCGCCTCCATCAAGCTGCACCTGGCTGCCATTACGGCATACAGGCGTTCTCCTTCTCAACCATACTTTTTTCAGCTAGTGAAGGATTTTTTACAAGGTCTAAAGAAGGTCTATCCTCCTATTCGGCCTCGTTCTCCCCCCTGGGAATTGAACTTAGTTCTGTCTAAATTAATGGGTCCCCCATTTGAGCCTATCCACAAAGCAACCCTTCAACACCTTACGTGGAAGGTAGCTTTCCTAGTAGCTATTACCTCAGCTCGCAGGGTGAGCGAGATTCAAGCTCTCTGCTCAAAAGAACCTTACACGGTGTTCCACTTAAATAGAGTGGTTTTAAGAACTCACCCCTCCTTCCTTCCGAAGGTGGTGTCAGATTTTCATGTCAACCAAACCATTTCATTACCGACCTTTTTTCCTAACCCCTCTACTCTAGCTGAAAGGTCACTCCACTCGTTGGACCTGAAGAGAGTTTTAAAATTCTATTTGGACAGGTCCAAAACGATAAGAAAATCTGATCAACTATTCATTAATTACGGTTCGATCAGAACAGGTTTTCCAGCCTCCAAATGTTCTATCTCCAGGTGGATAGTTTCATGTATCAAATCGGCTTACCAGTTAGCACAGAAGCCTCTTGGGGCTACCCCCAAGGCTCATTCCACTAGAGGAAAAGCGGCTACAACTGCTTTCCTCAATAATGTACCGATCTCTGAAATCTGTAAAGCAGCTACCTGGAGATCTGTACACACATTTACAAGACACTATTGCCTTGACTCAGGTACCAGGGCAGACACCCAAGTAGGCCAGGCCTCCTTGAGGAATCTGTTCAATCACTAATGATTATGGTTGTCTGTTGGGTCATTCCGTATCATTTGCCCGCAGGTGGAAGATGGGCTTGCTATTCTATTCAGTGCTTATGACTATTGATGAGGATCCCCTGGAAGAGAAGGATACGTTACTTACCTGTAATCCTAGTTCTCTTCCAGGGGTATCCTCATCAAAGTCATAAGCAACCCACCCACCTCCCCAGGAAAATGAGACTGGTTTTTCCTCGTTTGGTTAAGCTTTATCTTTGTGTCCTAATCTCTGGGCTCCGCAAAGAACAACTGACCTAACTGTCACCCCTGAGGCATGATGGGAATCTAGGGGTCATGGCTGCCTTAAAGGCACGGTGCCAGTTTTTGTTCAATTGCTTTCATTTTCTATGCTATTGGCTTACAATGCAGCCTGTAGGCTAACAATGCCTGCTCTTTTTGCAGTTTTCATGAGTTGTACTCATTAAAAGGAGTTCAAGTAATACTTGCCCTACTGTGGTTCATATATTCATTATGTGTTTGCACAAGTATTTATCATATTATTGCATTGCTTAGCCTCCTATATGGGGGCCGCATTGGTATGAGAAAAAAAAAAAAAAGAGGTGTATATATATATATAGAGCTGTATATATATATATATATATATATATATATATATATATATATATATATATATAGAGCTGTATATATATATATATATATATATATGTTCTTCATATATAATTTTTTATTATTTCCCGGGTCCCCGCACATGGGCGGGAATATTCAGTGCTTATGACTTTGATGAGGATACCCCTGGAAGAGAACTAGGATTACAGGTAAGTAACTTATCCTTATCGATCCTTCGGAAGGCTCAAGCTCTCATGAACATGTCCTCTCCCAACAGTGAGGAAGGTCTCCTCTCTTCTGGGCTCCATGGCATCCTGTATCTTCCTCACTCCAAATGCACGACTCCACATGAGACCCTTGCAGGAATGCTTGGAGGATCAATGGGACCAGAGAATAGGGGATTGGGAAGACAGAATTCAGCTGTCACAGCATGCCCTTCAGTCCCTCAGATGGTGGTGTTCTCCCCGCAATCTCCTGCGAGGGATCCCCTTCCACAAGGAGATACCGAAACAAACCCTAGTAATGGATGCGTCTCTCCTCGGCTGGGGTGCACATACAGACCACCTTCAGATACAGGGCAAGTGGTCCACGAAGGAATCCACATACCACATCAATCTACTGGAGCTACGAGCAGTCCATTTGGCTCTGAAAGCCTTTCAACCATCATTCCACTCCAGTTCCCTGCTTGTCCAGACGGACAATACGACAACAATGTTCTACCTCAACAAGCAGGGGGGCTCGAGATCACGACCGTTATCTCAGGAAGCCCAGGCGATCTGGAAGTGGCTCTTAGCCAGGAACCTGACCATCACAGCAACTCACCTCCCAGGTGTTCAAAATGCTCAGGCCGACGCTCTAAGCAGACTCCTTCAGGAAAACCATGAATGGGTCTTAAACGACGAGGTGGTGCGAGATATCTTCAGAAGATGGGGTACTCCAGAGGTCGATTTTTTCGCCACCACAGAAAACAACAAATGCCGAAACTTCGCCTCGAGGTTGTACCAACCGGGAACTCTGGGGAATGCCCTGTGGATAAACTGGTCAGGCAGATTTCTCTACGCCTTTCCTCCGATACCCCTGATCCCGGCAGTCCTCATCAAGCTTTCGCACTCACGGGCCAAGATGATCCTCATTGCTCCGGAGTGGCCGCATCAGTGGTGGTTCACGAACCTTCTCCACCGGTCTCTCCTGCCGCATCTCCGGCTCCCATGTCAGCCGGACCTTCTCACGAAGTTCGGCGGACAGATGGTGCACCCCAACCTCTCGTCATTGAATTTGGAGGCATGGCTCCTGAGTTATTGCAGTATGGACATTTGAATTTGCCTCAGGTCTGCATGAAGATACTTAAAGAAGCTAAAAGTCCATCCACAGGCACTTCTTATGCGTATAAATGGAAAAGATTCTGCATTTGGTGCGCTTTGAAGAATGCAGATCCTACTTCCTGCCAGGAAGATGTTATACTCCCATATTTGCTACATTTGGCACAATCGGGCCTTCAATTTCCTTCCATTAAAGTGCACCTTGCAGCTCTGATTGCTTGTAGGAAATGCCCTTTACAAACTTCCTTTTTCAAAATCCCAGTCATTATGGATTTTCTAGAAGTTTTGAGGAAAGTTTTATCTCCCTTCAGACGTCCTTCTCCTCCTTGGGAGCTTAATGTGGTTCTTTCTCGACTGATGCGGGAGCCTTTTGAACCCATTCATAGGGCTTCTCTCCTGCATCTGTCTTGGAAGACAGCTTTCCTTGTAGCCATTACTTCTGCCCGCAGGGTTAGCGAACTCCAAGCACTATGTTGTCAAGAACCATACACAGTTTTCCATTCTAAGGTGGTGATGAGGACACATCCGAAATTCCTCCCTAAAGTTATTTCGGATTTCCACGTAAATCAAACTATTTCACTACCTACCTTTTTTCAGCATCCCTCTTCTCCTGCTGAGAGGTCGTTTCATTCCCTAGATGTCAGGAGGGTTTTGAAGTTTTATTTGGACAAAACTAATGATATTAGACGATCAGATCAGCTATTTGTAAACTATGGCTCTATCCGTACAGGTCTAGCTACTTCCAAACAATCCATCTCCCGATGGATTGTTTCATGTATTCAGCTTTGTTACCAGAAAGCCAACAAGACTCTTGTTAGTAAGCCTAGGGCTCACTCTACCAGAGGAAAAGCTGCTACTGCTGCTTTACTCCGTAATATACCTATTTCAGAAATCTGTAAGGCTGCCACCTG
Source organism: Calotriton arnoldi (assembly GCA_963921515.1). NCBI lineage: Eukaryota > Metazoa > Chordata > Amphibia > Caudata > Salamandridae > Calotriton > Calotriton arnoldi. The sequence goes on along the minus strand of CAWUFW010002400.1, from coordinate 1,000,420 downwards.
GAAGTCAGTACATACATTCACAAAGCACTACTGCCTGGACACTGATGCCAAGGCAGATGCTCAGGTTGGACAGGCTTCCCTTCGGAACCTGTTTGCATAAAGGAAATTGTCACTTCTCTGTCTTCTTCCACCGCTTGGGTGTTTATGGGATGGGCTTGCTAGTCTATTCAAATGCTTATGACTATACACGGAACTCCCCTACAAGAGAAAGAATAATTTCTTACCTGTAACTCCAGTTCTCTTGTAGGGGTATTTCCGTGATAAGTCATAAGCAACCCGCCCTCCTCCCCGGTGGAAGAAGCAGACTTATCCAGGATCTAGCATAGGCATTCACTTCTCTACGCCTTCAAAAAGAACTGAAGTAACTGCCACTAGCTGTGCATCATGGGATACTGGTGGTCTCTGGAGACTCTTAAAGGCACGGTATCCATTTTCAGACCTATAATGGCGGCATATAGGGGGCTTCTCTGTCCAACCTTTTCATCTCTATCATGAAAAAAGGGGTTTTGTGAAGGGGAGTTTTCTATATGTATTAAACTCCATAAATTGTAAAATTTTAAAAGTACTGGCTACCTTTTTTCACTTCAAGATGAAGTAATGGCCAGTGTAGCCTCGTTGGTTAGGCTGCATTATTGTCTTTCTATCTCTTATGTGTCTACACAGGCCTTCCCCAAGAAAGGCGAAAAATGACAACTTAAGAAGATATATCAAAAGAAGTGCTCCGGGGTCCCCGCACGTGGGTGGGACTATTCAAATGCTTTTGACTTATCACGGAAATATCCCTACAAGAGAACTGGAGTTACAGGTAAGAAACTATTCCTTCTTTGTATCTCTTGGGGATAAGACCTTCAGGGGTAAACGTTCCCAAGAGAAACTAGTTTCTACTGAAGAGAAACAGTTTTATGAAGATGATTAAGAAGACGTATAGGGTGAATATATAGAGGAGGAAGAGCACCATGAGGATTGGTGGGATGCATATATCATCCTAAAAGAAAGAACCACGCTGTTTCCCACTCAGGGCATGTATGCTCCATCTTTCTTTATTTCACAGACTCCTGTCTGAAACTTCAAATGTCTGAGTTTAATCTTCAGATGGAAAAACTGGAATGCTTAATTTATGACCTCTTGGAACAATAAACTGTAACTACAACCTCTAAATTGTACATTACTTGAAATTGAGATTGATCTCTTTTTATGGGGCTATCACAAACGTAAATGAGCATTAAAATACACAGTTACCCATAGAAAGAGGAGGGCTGGACTTACCTGACTTTAAACTTTACTACTGGGTAATTATGGTTTTTAGAATTACCATATTATTAACTCTCCCTCCTACCATTTCTTTTGCATTTATTTTCAACTCTTGATAAATGAGCTGAGTCTTGCTGATGAGTGTGGTGTTGCAGTCTAGTGCTCGGCACCCATGTGACTAGCGCGGTGCCTTATGGGGGATCCCAGGCGCGCGTACAACGTGAGGGGACACTGCCGAGAGTGCATGCACGGCTCTCCCTCTTCATGCAATAAAGTAACTTGCATACATCAGCGGCCTCCGTACTTCTTTCCGGGGGGCTCATACATCACCACAGACTGGCGACGAGCTTGAACGGAACCCACCGCCACCGCTGCTCCGAGCGCCGCCTCACCTGCTGCGCGCGGCCTTGAGTCCGGTCCCCGCAACGTCGAGAGGGAGATCGACGTCACCAAGCCTGCATCCAGCCTGCGGCAGTGGCTACATCCCAGTCTCCTGCTGTCCCGGATCGGAGGTACGAGTGCAGCGCAAACGTAGTCACGCGCCCAAACGCATGCACCCCGCAAGAAGCGCCACAGCTCTGCAACTGCCAACGGTGCCTCAGGCAGACGTCCTGCGCGCACGAGGGTCGTGCACAGGCAAAGTGCTCCACACACACCCTTCAGCCACGGTGTGCTCCAAGCCCCTACCGTGGCTTCGCCTATGATAGACAGCTCCTCAGCTGCCTCCAAGCCACCTCCTCATACGGCGTGTCCTGCTCCTAGCTCCACAGTGACACGCACACTAGCGTTCGTCCAGGCAGTTGTCGCCTGCACATCACTCGAACAGGACAGGGCAAAGGTCAAGGCGTCCCCAGACTACCACTGCGGCCCAGAGTCACTGGCAGCAATCCAAGGATGCCTGAGTGAGCAGCCCGCAGGAGCATCCATACGTGCCTCCGTTATGGCCCAATACTACCAGCCGTGTACCCCATTGACGATCTTCCTAAGCAGATAATTTCCAGTCCGTTACAATGTGTGCCCAGACCTTCTCATTAACCAATCCGGTACCGTTCCTTCCTAAGCCAGGCGAGCCGGCAATGAAATGGGCGGATTGGAAGGGGTACTTCCTCAACTATCTATCCGCGTTGGAAGATGAAGGAGAAGAAGCGTTCTCCAGCAAACGCAGGAAGAAGATACTGCTACACAATCTTGGACCGGAAGGGTTACGAGTGTATGAGAACATGGTCAAGAAACTGAGAGCGGCAACAGATGAAGACGTATTCCAACATGCCCTAGACTATCTAGACGGTCACTACCAGCCGGTCATTTGCACGGCAATAGACATATCCAATTTCTTCCAACGGAAACAAAGCCACACAGAGACGGTGGAGGTCTATGTCGCAGCCCTCAAAAAACTGGCCGTGAATTGCAAGTTCGGTCATCTGCATGATGACTTAGTGCGGGATCAGATAATAATGCACACGGTCAACACCAGCGTGCAGGAAAAGTTGTGGGTGAGTGGGGAAGCGCCCCTCCATGAAATCATAGCGATCGTCAAAAAGGCCGAACTGTCCAAAAGATGTGCTGCAGCTGCCAAAAAAGACGGCGGCAACAAACCGACTGTGTGCAAAATAAGCGACAAGAACACTCCCAGAGACAAGCCCGGCCCGCCGCTGGGCAAAGGTATGGCCGAAGGCCCACGAAGAACTCGGCAGGGCCCCTCCGGCCTTCCCCTGAAACGAAAAGCTCCTGCTACAGATGCGGCAGCCAGACGCACATGGCCAATGACAAACGATGCCCTGCCTTCCACGTAAAGTGCTCCTTTTGTGGGGTGACGGGACATTTTGGCAAAGTCTGCAGGCGGAGACCCAACAGCAGCTCTGTCAAATGTGTCATGTATGACTCGGAGCCCGAAGTGAGGGAAGGGGATGGTGATGATGATTGCATCTTGTGCATAGACGAACAAGTGTTAGGCATAGATTGCAACTCCAGAAGGAAACCATCCTGTCTCTTGACCATATGGGGGGTCCAGATATCCATGATAGCAGACTCAGGGTCCCCATTTACGATCATACAGAGGGACATATGGGACAGGGATTTTGCCAGCACCATAGGGCACCACCTACACCCTACAGACGTACGTCACTTTCACAGGGGAAAAGATCCCCATGGTAGGGTTCAGACAGCTACACTTCGAGTTCAAGGGGCGAGAGACCACAGGCAAATTGTACGTGGCCGAAACCGGTCCCTCGGATGGGTCGACCAAGGAGCACTGGGCATCCAACTCAACCCCGGTGGAGAAACGCAAGTCCTAATGACGGACGAACCCCCCCAGACCTGACGTAGCCACACTGCGCAAAGAATTCCCTGACGTCTTTGGCGGGACCATCGGGCAACTATCGAAGTTCACACACAAAATCCAGCTGAAAGACGGCGCAGTACCGGTTAGTCACAAAGTGCGGAACATCCCTTTCAACTGCAGGGAAGCCGTGCAACTTGAATTGCAGCGCCTGGCAGACATCGGCGTCATAGAACCCATCGAAAGCGCCGAGTGGTTGGCGCCCTTAGTAGTTGCACGCAAACCAAACGGAAAAGTGCGCCTTTGCATTGACCTTCGAGAACTGAACAAAAACATACTAGTGGACAAGTTCCCACTGCCACGGATCAACGACATGTTAGCCCAAACCAACAGAATCAAGTGGTTCTCGACCATAGATCTCACGGCCGCGTACCATCAAATTTTGCTTCACCCCTCGTCCAGGAAGTTGACCTCCTTCATTACCCCATTTGGCTGCTACCGATTTCGGCGACTGCCCTTTGGACTGGCGCCCGCTGCGTCGGTATTTCAGAAACTAATGCATAAGTTGTTCAAAGACTGCGGCGACGTCTTATACTTCCAGGACGACATACTCGTAATGGGCAGAACCAAGACAGAGCACGATAAGAAACTTCGTACAGTCCTGCAAACCCTTTCAACCAATGGCCCCACTGCTGAACTGGAGAAATGCAGGTTCGGTCTACGCACTGTCACGTACCTGGGGCATGAGATTGGCGAAAATGGGATATCTCCGAAGAAAGCCAACGTCGAAGCCATCAGGTCGGCGCCCAGACCTCGAACCAAAGACGAGGTACGCTCTTTCCTTGGACGGGCAGAATTCTACAGCAAATTCGTCAGGAACTTTGCAACCGAGACTCACAATTTGCGCCAGCTGCTGAAGGAGAAGACCACGTTCAACTGGTCGACAGAATCGGATGCGTAATTCGAGACCATCAAAAACGACAACTGTGAGGCCGTCCCACTGCAAGGGTTCGACAGCTCAGCCCCCAGCATCTTGACGACTGATGGCAGCGAGAAGGGTTTAGGGGCAGTCCTGACAACGCTCCACGGACGGCACGGAAGTCACCATTGGCTTCGCGTCCCGCTCCCTCGCTTCCCAACGAGGAAAAGTTCAGCATCATAGAAAAAGAAATGCTGGCTTCCATCTGGGCCATGGAGAAATTTCGGCAATATCTCTGGGGCTCCAAGTTTACGCTCCGTACAGACCACAAACCACTGATCAAAGTCCTCACGTCCAGCGGGCATGCCAAGGCCACCCCGCGCATCGCCAAAATGACACTCCGGCTCCTGGATTTCATCTACGATGTGGAATACCTGCCAGGCCACAAGAACAAGGTGGCTGACTTTCTCAGCCGTTCTGCCGCGATGGAAGTTGCCCCACACGCCAACGGATGGGAAGAGTACCAAGTAGCACTCACGGCAGATCAAGAGACCATCATCAGCGCGCAGGATTGGAAAACGGCCTACAAACATGACCCGGATCTCTCCAAAGTGAAGACCTTCATCACTCAGGGCTGGCCCGAGAAGAAGCACTTGAAGGACGATCTCCGGAAGTATTGGGAAGTGCGCGATGAATTATCCCTCAGCAACGATGCCACGTTCCTACTCGGAGGAGACAAGGTTGTTCCCCCGAAGGATTTGCTGGACCGCCTCCTCAGCATACTGCACGAAGGCCATCTCAGCATCGTCAAATCCAAACTAAGGGTGAAACAGTCCTACTGGTGGCCAGCGGTGGACAACTCGGTGGAAAGATATGTGCGAGCATGCCAGCATTGCGCCAACGCAGACAAAGCGCAGACGATGCTGAGACCCCCAATGGGTGAGTTCACCACGCCCACAAACCCATGGGAAGAGTTGTCAGTGGACATATTGGGCCCTATCCTGGACTCGTGGGGAGTACCCAAATATGTGATAGTCCTCGTCGACAGATACTCCAAATGGCCGGAGGTGGACATCTGCGACAAAGTGGACACTGATGCAGTCATCACATTCCTGACAAACGCATTCTTGAGGGAAGGAATTCCGAGAGTCCTCACAAGCGACAACGGTCCCCAGTTCACCTCGGAAAAGTGGAGTGCCTTCCTCCGGAGAAACGGCATCCGGAACAAACACACGCCGGTGTATCACCCCGCAGGTAATGGCCAAGGAGAACGGTTCAACCGAGTAATCATGGGCTCGATCCAAGCAGCCATCAGCGCGGGCAAGAACTCGGAGACAGAAATCAAAAACACTGTGTGGGCCTATCGCATCACGCCCACCCTCACAGGGTACAGCCCGTTCCGGATATTGCGAGGAAGGGAGCCGTTCACGAGAGACAACCTGATGTGGATGGACTTGAAACTTCAAAGCAGATGGTCGCCTGCAGTGGTCAGAAGCAACCTACAGAAAGCTCAAAAGATCTACAAGGACAATTATGACAGGACGCATGGAGTGCGTGAGGTCTCCTTAGCCCAGGGAGACTGGGTAAGAGTGAAATTGGGCCACTTCGGAAGGAAAGGTGACAGCAAATTCAGCCAGCCCCTACAAATCAGAGAACTGTATTCCCGTTCAGCACTACTGAGCGACGGTAAAATATGGTCTCACAGCAGAATGGCGAAGTGCAACAAGGTCCTGCAGTGGCAGACCAGTGGCTCCCCCTACACGGCAGGCTCTCAGGGAGTGAATGTGGATCTTGACGACGACGTCTCTACCGACGGCTCCAGGACCGGTGGCCCGAAAGGGGGGACAGGGGGCAATACCGAGTCCACAGGAGAAAGGAACAACAACGCCTCCGCACAGCACACACCACCCCAGGTGGCCGATCACACGGACACCCCAGAGATTAGGCAAAGGGCTTCCACTTCACACGACAATGGCCAGGAGAGAGAAAGACACGAGGAGCAGGCCTCCTGTACACGCACCCGCACAGGTAGGATAGTGGTGCGACCAAGAAGATATAACGAATTTACCACGTAGACACCTAGGGTGCCACCTCACCCTTTACCCTTCAGCAGCCCCTGGCAAGGGCACATACATATCTCTCTCTCTCTCCCCCTCTTCCCCTGCCTTACCCCCATACTGAGCTGCAGGGTTCCTCTGAGGCAGCAGCAACGTTTATCCTCGGGGCTCCTCCGCTGAGGGGTCACCACGCAGAGACCATGTGTAGATGTATTGTCACGCAACTCATCGTTCATGCAAGCTCAGGCATGTGTTCAGATACTCATTTGTATTGTTGTTAAAAGGGGAGATGTGTGGTGTTGCAGTCTAGTGCTCGGCACCCACGTGACTAGCGCGGTGCCTTATGGGGGATCCCAGGCGCGCGTACAACGTGAGGAGACACTGCCGAGAGTGCACGCACGGCTCTCCCTCTTCATGCAATAAAGTAACTTGCATACATCAGCGGCCTCCGTACTTCTTTCCGGGGGGCTCATACATCACCACAATGAGCCCTCTGGATCAATATTTCATCTTAGTGAGTTTAGTTATTTTAAGAAAGTACGCTTAAAACACTTAAGGCTGATCTTAATATCTGGCAGTCGTGGTGTTGCTACTTTAAAATCATTAAGTGCAATAGGTACACTCTAATATGAAATGATCAACTTTTTCTTTCTACTGTTCTGAATATTAATTGTCATCTATGGAAAAGTCACGGGATTTGTCTTTCCACTCTGCTCTTTCAAACACCAGTACTATTATTATTTCAACTATTGGAGGAGAAGTTACCTAAACATTGCTTTTTTTAAATATCTGCAGATCAGGGACTATTTGTGCAAGGTAGGTTTTGAAAAGATATTCTATTTTTAACGACTTGAGTCCTGATAAGGATGCCCACCCAATTTATTGGATGTTTATTGGAGTGTGAGCTAAAACGTTAGCAATAACATAGGTAACAGTCATTAGAGTGGAACTATAGCCTGTTGAAGTCCACTGCCTATAAAATAAATCATGAATTCAGATGTAATATAAGCCTTTGAAGCTATTTAGATGGAGAGGTCATACTGATTTAACAAACTGGGCCTGATAAGGCTGCTCACTATTTATTGGGTTGTGAGGTAAAATGTTAGTAATATGATAGGTAAAAATCATTAGAGTCGAACTATAGACTGCTAACGTCCATTGCCCATAGAATAAATCAATATATCTGATGTATTATAAGCCTATAAAACTATTTAGATGGAGAGGTCGTAGTGATTCTTCTAGTGCTAGATGCCAGAAAGAAGCAGCAGATTTACTTCATATGTTTACTTCTCCTCCTAGAATTGTTGTGGGCGGAAGTATTTAACAAATTGAGTTCCAATACTCATAAATATTTTATGGCAACAGATTAATTATTTTAGGACTTGAATTATATTTTACAAAGGAAGCAGCGTATCTACTATTTATTACAATTATAGCATCCTGGAAGTGTGCCACTTCAGAATTCTTAGTCCTAATCCTCTAACAGTTTGGCAATAGTGGGCAAAATATGCGGACTTTCATCAGCTGGAGGCAACCCTCTACAGCCTTTATAGAATTTGGGGACTTTTAGATTAGTGGATAATACTCAACAACTATTTGTGAATTACAGTGCAGTACTTGACCATCCTATTAAGAATTAAACCAGTGGAAAGTGGGAGTTAATCACTTGTTTTGATACAGATGATATGGCGATTTTAACTGTGCTGTAATTCCGATGCTTGTGTGACTTCATAAATGTTTTATCTTAATAAATTCTTAACTTTCAGTAAAAAATGAAAAGAGATTACTACTCATCAAAGCACCTTCTGTAAATGAGCTTCTGCTCAATGGCATGTTAAATTTATAACGAAGGGCTTTTACGTCTACAAGGATAGACTAATGACATTGATCCGTATTTAGGTTATATTTTGATGGAATTACACAATGACTGATCTGCTTATGCCAGCATTCTTTTATAAACTGTGTAATTAACCTAAATATTTGTAAAGTGGGTTCCTTTTATGCCTGTAAGTTTTAACTGTATGTAACAGGATGCGAGATTGAATTTGCTTTTGTAGACAGGTGATTAACCGGGACACCACTCCTGAGCCTGTATGCTGATACCCCTAAATCTATAACATTTATATTTTTACTTCAAGTACAGTGATTCTTCTTCATCTTGTGATTTGCTGTAAAAATATCTTTGTGTAGGATTCCATCCTGTCCTGCTCGCAAACTTATTACTCAGATGCCACAAGTAATGCCTGCTGATTCTAGTTCAGCTAAAAATGCTGTCAGGACTGCAACTTCGTCCCGATTTCTTCATTATATGGTTGAACTAGGGACTGATGCAGAGAGCCAGTTGGTAGCGCAATGCATGGTTAGAGGGTATCTTATGTAATAATGAGAACATTGTGATGTTAGTCCTGCACATGGTAACAGATAGGCACTGTGACATCATTTTCTGCTTAAAGTTTCCATATGATTATTTAACTCAAACATGGAAATCTCTCAATGGCTGTTATCAAGAGGTAAGCCTAGTCCTCTAAATAAAAGCTTTTTTGATTACTGGAAAATGTAGAACACTATGCACGGTGCTCTGCAAGTTTGTAGTCTGGAATGAAAATATGGCAGTTCATAATACATGCTTATATTGAGATTTGGAGGAGTGTCATTTGGGTAGAAAGTATTTTTTTGACTGCGCTATAGAACAGCGTATCCATTAGTTTTTACTTTGCGTTCTGTATGTTTGTAGACTGACAAATCTTGCTTCAGAAAACAACGCAAAAAACAATTGCTGATTCAAGTAGTTTAATACCCAGAGAGAAGAGAATTTAGGTTTGGGTATGTTGTAGCAGTGGGAAGATGCGAAACATTTATATCTGATTCAAGATGAAAATTGGAGATTGCTTTTTATTTAAACAGATAATTAACTGCTTGTTATCTTCTTTAACGTTGTGTTTATTAAATAAAGAGAAATGCCGTCCGTCCGTATGCAGAATGAAGTCTTTTTACTCAATTATTATTGAGTAAACAGTTAGGGCCAAATTTAGTAAGGACTTGCATTGCCCTTGTGTCACGCAAGGCAATGCATGCCCTTGAGGGGATTTACTAAGCTATGCAAAGTCACCTTGAGTGGCTCTGCATGGTTTTGTAAATCCAGAGTAACGCAAGGCAGCGCAAATCACTGCCGTGCGTTACTCTGCATTGAGAAGGCGTTCCATGGGTTGATCATGGGCGTTCCCATGCTTCCACCAATAGATTCTGACACAATCCCAGATTTACTGAGGTCAGTGAACCTGGAATTGCGTCAAAATGGTACGCCTTGCCAAGTAAGGCGCAACAAGGAGAAATATCTTTATTTCTCCTCATTATGTCTTCTTTCTGTGTGTGCTGCATTCTGCAGCATAGATAAAAAGAGGAAAATGTCTCTAAGGATTGTTTTGGAGCTGAAAGGTATCCCTACCAACACAAAAACAATCCTTCCTGTAATGCAGGCACCCTTGCAACATGGTGCTAGAGGCAACAACACAAAGTGTGCCAGCTCACGGAGAGAGCAGGAATGTGTCTTAGTCAGTGGTTAATTTGTAAAACAAAATAGGTGCCCGGGCTCTCAGAAGGCAGCTTACACCAGCCTATTTCTCCTGTTAGCGCCGCCAAAAAACAGAAACAACTGCTAACCATGGAAGAGGGGAGAGGATGTGGCATTATGGCCAGAGCTGCAGACTTCGGAGCTGGGGAACCAGGTTCAAATCTCGGCGTTGGTTCAGCATCCTGTGATTCTGGGCAAATCACTTAATCTCCCTGTAAATTAATGTGTTCTTAACTGGTGCTTATGAAAAGTGCCGGTGTTGATGATTAAGTGCTGTGTTGATGATGAAGTGCCGGTGCTGAGCACCGTAAACCACCGGCTCAAATTAATCACTGGTCTTAGTAGATGTTCTACTCAGAAGTCCATTGGCCAAGGTGCATATTCTATAGATGGTTTATTAAGATTCAGTTCAAGTTAACAAGATGGTAAGTAGGTAGATGATAACAGGTAGCCCGACCAGGAGCAGCCTCCCTGCTGCTCAGCCTGCACACTCCAACTGACACTCAGCACATCACCGGGCAGCCATGCATTCTATGACATCACCAAGCATTCAGCATTCCACTCATCACCAAGCACTCCAGCACTCATTCTGGCTGAGCAGTAGGAAAGGTGTAGCTAAGGAAAATGAATGCAACAGTTAGGTAACTACATATCCCCTTTCCTTAGGGAAACTATAGACAGAAATAATGCAAATAAACGGAAACATGCATATAACCCAAAAGGAAGAAAATAGAAGATAAAATTACATTGCCAAATTAATAAATACATTAAATTCACACATGATTGATGGAACATACTTAATGTATACATGCATGAAACATTCTTAATGTATACCCGGGTCTGGTGGCTCAGTGGACTAATGCGTCCATTGCAGGGGCCTGTGTTCGACCTCATGGTCACAGGTTCAAATCCCGGCGGGTCCACTCAGCCTTTCATCCATCTGAGGTCGATAAAATGAGTACCGTTGGGTAACAATGAACATCTGTTATTCAGCGCCAAGAGACCTCTGGGTGAACGTGCGCTTTACAAATACACGTTATGTTATGTTATATGCATTAAAATCATGAAAGAATTGATAGAACATTCCTGAAGCAAGCGACAACTCCTAAAACAATCAACACCTCCTGAATCAATTAAAAACATTGAAATCAACCCCATCCCCCTTCCTTAGGGAACATAAAGACACAAGCATTCCGAGACCAAAGAGGATGAGGCGTAACACAACACACCCTGTACCTCTGACCCAACAAGAAACTCAGGCAAACATACTTCACACAGTAATTACATATTCACATCTACAGTAGACCACCCTCGGGAAGACTCACTCAGCACTGAGGTATACACAACCCCACAACACTGTAATAGGGTACTCACAACCCTACAACCCTGCACTATGGTACTTACAACCCTAAAACTACCAACCAGAACACAAGATCTAACCACCAGCACACCCTTATTAAACATACAAGAACAGCACATCAAAGTACAAGACTCTATAATCATTGAGAATCAGGCAAAATAGAGCATACCCCACATACACCACCCAAAAAGGGTTCACCAGGAGCATAAGCAGAAACTGCTAATGGCATGAAATAAACAAGGCAGCATAGTGACAATAAGATAACACAAAAAGTGCAGAAACATCAGTTGCTTCAAATAACAAGTATGGAAAATACCAGATAGTCTGTTGGAGTATGGGTTGAGCAGCAGGAAGGCTGCTCCTGGTGGGGCTCTTCATGATAACTTAATAAATCATCCTACTTAATCTACACCTGGACTAATGGTCTTTCATGTATTACAACATTAGATATGGCACAGTTCTGCTGTAGTTCCTGCAACGCTTCATAGCAAGTTGTCTTGCTGCGTTACATGACTTCTTAGTAAATCTGCCCCATAATTTCCACGTTTAGTTACACACAAATCTGTGCAGTAGACAGATTAGATTACTCATATTTTACTAGCTAATTGAAAATAAAATTAATACATTTTGAGTTTGTGTGTGCAGTTTGACAGTTTGTATCAGGCCATGCATTGTTCCAATATAGAGAGATACATTCTAATGTGAAAGATAAATCAAATTATTTGAAGTCACCAAACCCTGATGACTTTGTACTATTTTGCAAGTGGACAAAGAACTTTCTTGCTCTGTGCAGATGACTTGGCCATGTTGTTTTGACCAGAACCGAGCTTGAACCAAGGCCGTATGTATGCTGTAAGTTATGGTGTCTGGCAATAAAAGAAACACCCATGTTATGTTTCTTTCTAAAAATAAAGGGCCACTGCGTCTTCTTAACCCCTTCGCTGCTTGGCCTTTCCCTCCCCCCACTGTGCTAAGCCTATTTTTGGCTATTTGGGGTAGTTCGCACTTAGTCCCCTGTAACTGTTTGACCACATAAGGTATCCACACCAAATTTGCGTCCTTTTCTTCCAACATCATGGGAATTTTAAAGATACCCAGGGTTTGTTGATTCCCCTGGAGGGGACCCAGAAATTAGGCAAAATACAGCTACATTATTTTTTTCGAAAAATGGGAAAAAGTGCTGCAGATGAAAGCATCTAGTGTTTTCCCTGCAAATGGTATCAACAAAGGGTTTGTGGTGCTGAAATCACCATCTTCCTAGCCTCAGGTACTGATAGACTTTTGTCAGAAAACCAAAATGTTTTACACAGTTTTGGCATTTTACTGGGACATAGCCTATTTATGCTATTTTTTGTGCTTTCAACCTCCTTCCAGTTAATGGTAAAAATGGGTATGAAAGCAATAATGGATCCTGGAAAGCTACACATTTCTGAAAAGTAGTCAAAATTCTAAATTCAGCAAGGGGTCATTTGTGTAGATCCTTCAAGGTTTTCTTATAGAAACTAACAGTTGAAAATAGGAAAATTTGAAAATGAGTTGAAAACAACAGCCATTTGTGCCAACGTTTTCACCTGTAACTTCTTCTACGTATGACAGATTTTTGAAAGCAATATATGTTACACCCGCTGGACCCTTCTGGTTGTGGGGATATATAGGACTTGTAGGTTCACCAAGAACCCTAGGAACCCATAGCCAATAACTGAGCAGCGTCTTGCAATGGTTTTTTATTGTGTACCGGGTATATAGCAATTAATTTGGGAAAATATAAATAGTGAAAAAGCGGTATGAAAGACACCTATGTATTTCTGAAATGGGAACAAAATGTAGAGTTTAGAAACAGTAGCTATTTGCACATCTCCAAAATTGTGGGTACCCATACTAGCATGTGAATTATAGGACATTTTTCAAAGTGACTTCTTTTTTACACATTGTCTTATATTTGGAAGGCAGAAATGCATCGAAAGTCAATAGGTAATAACAGTTGCTCTACAATTCTGTTTCCCCAAATCTCCCGATAAAAATGGTACCTCACTTGTGTGGGTAGGCCTAGTGCCCGTGACAGTAAACGGCCCAAAACGCAACGTGGACACACCACATTTTTACAGTGGAAACTGATCCTTTTTTTCAAAGTGCCTAGCTGTGGATTTTGAACCCTAGCTCTGCCGGCACCTAGGGAAACCTAGCAAACCTATACATTTTTTAAAACTAGACATGCAGGGGAATCCAGGATGGGGTGACTTGTATGGCTCTCACCAGGTTCCGTTACCCAGAATCCCTTGCATACCTCAAACTTTGTCAAAAAAACACATTTTCCTCACATTTCTGTGATGGAAAGTTCTGGAATCTGCATGGATCCACAAAATTCCACCCACCCCGCATTCCCAAAAGTCTTCGATAAAAATGGTACCTCACTTGTGTGGGTAGGCCTAGTGCCCGCGACAGGAAACAGCCCAAAATGCAACATAGACACACCACATTTTTACAGTGAAAACTGACCCTTTTTTTGCAAAATGCTTAGCTGTATATTTTGAACCCTAGCTCTGCCAGCACCTAGGGAAATCTAGCAAACCTATAGATTTTTTAAAACTAGACACCCAGTGGAATCCAGGATGGGGGTGACTTGTCTGGCTCTCACTAGGTTCTGTTACCCAGAATCCCTTGCAAACCTCAAACTTTGTCAAAAAAAACAAATTTTCCTCACATTTCTGTGATGGAAAGTACTGGAATCTGTGTGGATCCACAAAATTCCACCCATCCCACATTCCCCAAAGTCTTCCTATAAAAACGGTACCTCTTTTGTGTGGTTAGGTCTAGTGCCCGCGACAGGAAACAGCCCAAAATGCAACGTGGACACACCACATTTTTACAGTGAAAACTGACCCTTTTTTTGCAAAGTGCCTAGCTGTAGATTTTGAACCCTAGATCTGCCAGCACCTAGGGAAACCTAGCAAACCTATATATTTTTGAAAACTAGAAACCCAGGGGAATCCAGGATGGGGTGACTTGTCTGGCTCTCACCAGGTTCTGTTACCCAGAATCCCTTGCAAACCTAAAACTTTGTCACAAAAAAACACATTTTCCTCACATTTCTGTGATGGAAAGTTCTAGAATCTGCGTGGATCCACAAATTTCCACCCACCCCGCATTACCCAAAGTCTCCCGATAAAAATGGTACCTCACTTGCGTGGGTGGGCCAAGTACCTGCAACAGGCAAGGGCCCAAAACGTATTGAGGAGACTTCAAAATTACCTATCACAAAACGACCTGGTTTTGCAAGGGGGGTCACCTGGGTTTTTGGCCGCAGGCTCAGCGGCCATCTTGGGAAACCTACCAAACCTACACATTTCTGAAACCTAGACAGCCAGGGGAGTCCAGGGAGGTATGGCTTGCATGGATACCCCAAAGTTTTCCTACCCAGAATCCGCTGCAAACCTCACATTTAGCTGAAAGAAAATCACTTTTTTCTCAAGTTTCTGTGTGGGAAAGTTGTGGGATCACCGGGCTGACACAAATTTCCTACCACTCAGCGTTCCCCCAGGTCTTCCGATAAAAATGGTACCTCACACGTGTGGGTGGCCTATGTACCCGAGACAGGCAAGGACCCAAAACGTATTGAGGAGACTTCAAAATTACCTATCACAAAACGACCTGGTTTTGCAAGGGGGGGTCTCCTGGGTTTTTGGCCGCAGGCTCAGTGGCCATCTAGGGAAACCTACCAAACCCACACATTTCTGAAAACTAGACACCCGGAGAAGTCCAGGAAGGTATGGCTTGCGTGGACCCCACAACGTTTTCCTACCCAGAATCCCCTGTAAACCTCAAATTTAGCTGAAAGAAAATCACTTTTTTCTCCAATTTCTGTGTGGGAAAGTTGTGGGCTCACCGGGCTGACATAAATTTCCTACCACCCAGCGTTCCCCCAGGTCTCCTGATAAAAATGGTACCTCACTCGTGTGGGTGGCCCAAGTACCCGCGACAGGCAAGAGCCCAAAATATTTTTAGGAGACTTCAAAATTACCTATCACAAAACAACCTGGTTTTGCAAGGGGGCACCTGGGTTTTGCGGCCATCTTAGGAAATAACCAAACCCATACATTTCTGAAAACTGGAAACCCGGGGGAGTCCAGCGAGGTATTCTTACATATTAGAAGTGCTCAGTTAAGCTATCCAGAGTTTATGGTCTGGAAACTGGTCATTACGAGTTTCCTAGCGCCATAATAGCTTTACTGAATCCTGGGATGTTTGTTATCAAACATCTCAGAATAATAAACCTACACTGATTCCAGTGTCAGATGTAGTATTTCCTGCACTCAGGGGTCCCTTCTAGAGGGGACCCTTGAACCAAACCAGCCTCTGGTGGGTTTCTGACTGGTGACCACCAGCCTGCCACCTCGAGACAAGTTTCTGGACCCCTTAGGTGGGAGCCTTCGCTCCCTGGGCCCAGAAACAAAGCCTTTCCTGGGCGGAGATGTTCACACGTCCCCCAGGTCAGGAAGAGCCATCTGTGGTTGGGGAGCTTCAAAAGCCTTGCCGCCTTTGCAAAGCGACCCCAGCCTCTCCTGCTACCAGAAGCATGCCCCCTTCCTGTCGCACCCCCTTTTCAGGAAGAAGACAGACGGGAAAAAGTAAAACAATCCAGAAGGTGTGCCCACCTCTGCCAACCCCACACCTCAGGTGGGGGAGGCAAAGTGAAGCCCACTCTTCGGTGCCCGCCATCTTGCAGATGGCAGGCACCCTCCTATCAGGGTTAGGGATGGTGCTCACTCCGACACGTGGGGTGAGCACCCTAAGGGTGTAGTCACCCTAAGGCCAGTAGCCCATTAGATACTACCTCGAGACCCCTAAAACGCCCCCTAAATACAGTATTTAGGGGGCAGCCCTGAACCCAGACTTCAAATTTGACTCGACAAGAAGAAGGACCAAAGAGCTGTGCTGCAGAAAAAGAGGACGATGACAACTGCCTTGGCCCCAGCCCTACTGGCCTGTCTCCTGCTTCGGATCCCCTGCAAGCTGAATCCGGCGTGTCCTGCAGCCAGCAGCCTCTAAGAACCCCGGGGACCTACCCTGCCTTCCCAAAAGAATCTGATCTCCCGTGGACACTGGATTTGTCCAACAGCAATCCAAGCCAAGACTCCAGATCCAGCTGGAACCACGAGTCCTCACCACTCTACACCCGATACCCATGGCCCAAGTCCGAGTGGCCCAGCACCCCAGCGAGGTCCCCCTCGGCGATCCTGACCTGGGATCCAGCGTTGGACGACCTCCTCTGACCTTCTCGCCTGCAGCCCCATCCTGAAGGGTCCCCTCGACCCGACCAAAACCGGTGAGAAGAATCCAACACGAAAAGACACCTCTGCACCCGCAACCCCTGAGTCGTGAGGTGCCTGACCGACAGTGTCCTGGTGTCCAGCAACTCTTCAGCTTCATCCTCCAGTTGTTGGCTCCCTTCGTCCAGTCTTCTGGCTCCAGCCTGCAGTCTTTTTCTTTGACCGGCAATCTCCATAGGAACACACTGGGCTCCCGACACCACCTAAGCACCCTGCACCCGGCCGCCCCATCGCTACTGGTGGTGTAGTGTTGGTGCTGACCTGGGACACCCTTTGCCCTCACCTTAACCCCTGGAGCTTGCCTCCCAAGACCGGGTGGCCTTCACTTGAGCAGCCCCTGAATGAGGTGCCCCCTAGCCTCATTGGCTAACATTGATGCCCTGCACCCGGCCGCCCTAGTGCTGCTGGTGGTGCTCCTTGAGTACTAACCTGAACCTTGGTTCTACCCCCCAAATCTCAGTTACCAAAACCGTTTACTTACCTGCAAATTGAATACTTCGTTTTTCTCCATAGGATTGTATGGTGGTTTTTTTTCTGAAAAATCTTTTCTGTTGAGCTTACCTTGTGCTGCAACAAAAGTAACTTAATGTCTTCAAAAGAGTTAATCTGCTTGCCAATGTACTACAATGCCCAAACTGTGTGATTAGTTCATTTTGTGCAAAATTAGAAAAGTAACTAAAATGTAAAGTAATCTTAAGTAATTACGAATATTCTGAAGAGCTTACAACCTATTTTCTTGACTGCAAAGTAATTTGTATGCTCCTACAAAACCAGTACCCACTGTATCTTGAAAAGTATCATTGTATTTAAAGTATCACTTACCTGCTACTGAGTATATATTGGTTCTAGTAATAAATATAGCAAATACATCTTTTTATACAAACATTTGGTCTGGATTCAGTCTTTGAGTGTGTGATATTATTTCTTGCCGGAGTGTGTACAACAAATGCTTAACACTACCTCCTGATAAGCCTGACTGCTCAACCAAACTGCCACAAAAGAGAGTACGGTATTATCTACTTCAGCCTCTGCTATACCTCTGGGGATCCACTGGACTCTGTGTGCACTATACCTCACTTTGGTATAGTATATACAGAGCCAGCTTCCTACACCTATTTGTAGTTGTAGTATGTATCTTTGAGTCTTCAGAACCCCTCAATTGTGTTAATTCATTTCTTAATCATCTCTCTAACTTGCATCACATTATCAGAGCGCTTAAAACACTGTCCAAGTCTTAGTGACCATTTTAACAACAGATTGATTATGGTCTAAATACTGTCAAATCTTCAACAAGATATATTGAGTGTCCTGACAAAAAGAAGTCCAGTGCCCCTGATATGCACATATTCTTATTGCAGGGAAGAGGGAAGGAAAATATGAGCCCAGTGACTCTACAATTAAAGAAAAATTCAGATTTTGATTGACCCAAGAAGTTCTTCCCAAAGTTCACTCACTGTAGTGTGTTCTAGAATAGACCTTACTGGACAAAGCTAAATGCAGTTCTCCACTTTAAAGTAGCCCCTCATAAAATGTCTTGGTACGTTTGTGTCTGAGTTTAGTAACCCAATAAGACAACATGTTGTGTAAAGTTCTGGTTCCTGCAGCCTAAATCAGGTAACCAGAGCTCGAAAAGGATGCTTTTAGGTGTGGACTCAGTGCTTAATTTAAAATAAAAAACTTAAGTGCAGGGTCCAGAGTTTTTCTTAGGAGTACATCGACGGCCCTGCTAAATTCCAGGGTTGCCGAATACCAGAGTTGCCTATTCTTCATTCCACCTTATGCGTCTTTCTTCAACCACCCTACACATCCTGTCTGTTAATTCACTCTTGCGATTGTTGTTTCACTCCTGCTTTATCCTTAGGTCAGTCACCACTGCGAGAACCTCACCCCGCCCCCTTGTTCTCAGGTGAACTCAAAATGCAAAAGAGTAGATGTAAAAGGTTAGAGCGTTCCTGGTGAAGGGACTATAATTCCGCTGCAAAAGGCACTTATAAGGAGGCACTGAAGGAATTACACAAGTCAATGCGGAGGGCAAGGAGAGAATACTTGGTTCACCGCATAGAGAGCTCAGTAAACTCGGCTAAAGAAATATTTAAGATTGTTAGATCTTTCACCAAACCGGCAGCATCAGAGGGTTTCATCCATCCATCCCCCTCACTCTGTGCAAGCATGTCAGACTTCTTTGAGGAAAAAATTCAAAAACTATATTCCTCATTCCCAGCTAGGGCAAAAGATGTGATTATACGGCATCCTTGTACTGATTACACTTCGAGCTCCTACACAATGTTTCGCCCTATCACAACAGAGGAATCTCTGGACGAACTGCAGAGATGCAAGTCAGGTTCTCCTGGAGATCCGTGCCCCCCTCAGATTTTTAGATCTTGGGCCCCTTTGTTAAACCCAGTGTTGAACCATATTTGGAATTCCTCACTAAAAGGAGGCATTTTTCCAGCTACTTGGAAACAGGCTTTCTTACTTCCTTTATTAAAGAAGCCTAACGCTGATCCAGCAGTGCTCAGTAATTTTCCCAATTTCACTTTTGCCAGCACCGGCAAACATGCTGGAGAAGATGGCTCAGCGATAGCTAGCGGATTTCATCAAGGCGAATTGCGTCCTTCATGATACCCAATCGGGCTTTCGCACTGGCTACAGCACAGAGACAGCACTAGTTTAAGTGGCAGAGTCTGTGAGGATGACTGTCGATGGTGGCGCATCTGCAATGCTAGTACTGTTAGACCTCTCGGCAGCATTCGACACGGTCGCACACTCAATCTTACTAGAAAGACTAAATCAGGCTGGCATTCGGGGGTGGCTCTCTCCTGGATCCAATCATATCTTGAGGATCGCTCACAACAGGTGTTCTTACGCCCATTTCATTCTACCAAAAAACCTTTAGTGTGCGGAGTGCCTCAGGGCTCTGCCTTGAGTCAGTTGCTTTTTAATATATACTTGGGACCACTGTCAGCACTCATCATAGCAGGTGGGGTGAAGACAGTCTCCTACGCTGACGATACCCAGCTGGTGTTCTCTTTTAAAGAACACTCCGCTGATGCCTTCCATAATTTCAAGGAATGTCTGGCAGCTCTTTGTCCTGTATTCTTGGTGCCACCACAAGACATAGCACCAAAACATGCCTCCGGGGGCCCATGTCATCCGAGAGCCTCATGTCCTGTACCCCTCCTCCTCCTAGCTAGAGCATTTAACCAAGCCCTAGCACCATCGCACACACCTAGGGATGCTGCATTATCCAGGAAACCTTCACTGTCCACCATCATGGCATCTCCGGATCTACTGGAAGAGGGAGCACTAATTGCTCAAGTATTTCTTGGGAGTATGTGCAACTTCAATAGTCAGGGAACATTTTCAGGCAGGCCGCTGCTTCTGCCACCTGCAGGAGAGCAAACATTCATCTCACCTGAGTCCTAGAATTCCTGCCTGGCCTGAGATTGCAGCCCATGCTGGAGCACTCACAAATGGTGACCACGCCACTGCCCAGCTTACTAATTTAAAGGTATAACCTTCTCTTGTGATGCCTCAGATGATGTCCCAGTCCTTAATTTGCCATATTAGCAGTTTGAAGTTAAGAGACAAAAGGAACATCAATAAAGGGCAACCCTGTTTTGTGCCTTTCTATATCTTTGTCTTAGGCTTGTTGCTACCAGTAAGTCTTAATTGTAGCTGAAGGGTTGACTTCTCATGAGCATGCTATATTCAGGAATCTAATTCCAAACCCCAGCTTGCCTCATAGCTCTTAGATAGATCCAATACACACTGTCAAAATACTTTTTAGCATCTTGCAATAGTAGTATCACTTCCCTTCCACCCCTTTTTGCTGCATCTGTTACACGGAGCACTATTGTGTTGTGTTCATGCACCGACCTTCTTAAAAATAAAATCATAATTTGTCCTTGTTGCCAATATCTTTGTAAACAACTTTGTATTGGCATTAAGGTAGGAACATAAATCTTTAAGACCTGTGCAGTTCAGGATCTTCTTGCCTAACTTAAGCATAAGGCAGATAGTTGCTTCAATTATTGAGGCGGAGTGATTCTAGACCTGGCTTGGAAGTTATTCTACAACTGTTAGACTTGTCAGCCTTATGGTAGTCTTCCTTCCAACTTTTTGCCTCCCTCCTCCATTTTTGTGCTGATCTCTTTTTTGCAGGCCTTAGGACTCTGCCCTTTACCACTGGTAACCAATGCTAAAGAGATTGTGCTCTCTCCTCTAAACATTGTAATATTGGCTTTTACCCATTGGACTGATGAGGGAGTGGAAGAGGAGAGCATGCCTCTCCCTGACCTCCTGTCTGTCCAAGAGCACGGTGGTCTGTGGAGGGTGTCAGCCTCTCCCCTACTCTGACCCCAGAACAGCAGAGTGACTATCGCCAGTTACAGGGGCAGTTCGCCTCTGTTCTCCTTCACCCTTAGACTCACACACTTGTGCGTCTATGACATAGACCTGTTAAAACTAAGATTTACAGGTTGTCAGACAAGCTGAAGGCCAGCATCAAGGAGGAGGTCTCCAAGATGCTGGTGTTATGTTGATTGGCGGATGTTATGGGGTAATTGAACCTTCTAACAGTCCCTGGTCCAACCCTGTGGTGCTGGTATCCAAGGCTTCCCCACAGGGCACCACTCCAGATCTCAGGTTCTTTGTGGACTATTGGGGTCTCAATTCCATAACGAAGACTGACGCACATCCCATCCCCAGAGCTGATGCGCTCATATACAGGCTGGGCGCTGCCAAATTTCTCAGTACTTTTGATTCAACATCAGGGTACTGGCAGATCACTCTGATTGAGGGGGGAAAAGAGAGTTCTGCATTCTTAACCCCAGAGGGCCACTTCCAGTTTAGGGGGATGCCCTTTGGGTTAAAGAATGCCCCTGCCACCTTACAGAGGTTGGTCAACAGTGTCCTAGCTGGGAAGGAGGCATTTTGTGCCACCTACCTTGAAGACATCGCCGTCTTCAGCTCCAGCTGGGACGAACACCTATACCACCTCCAGGAGATGCTTCTAGTAAGTGCCGGATAGGGCAGAGTGCCTTGGTTTATCTGGGCCACATGGTGGGCGGAGGCAAAGTTCAGCCCCTCCAGGGCAAGAATGAAACTATCCTGGCCTGGCATCCCCCTAAAACACAGACTGAGGTGAGGGCCTTTCTGGGTCTCCAAGGATACTCTCGGAGGTTTGTTAAGGGAATTGGCACCATTGTTGTCCCCTTAACAGAGCTGACTTCAAAGCAGCAACCCAGCAGGCGATCTGGACAGAAGCCTGCCAGAAAGCCTTTGATACCTCAAGGAAGCCATGTGTACAACACCCTTACTCAAGGCTCCTGACTTCTCCAAGGAGTTCATAGTACAGACAGATGCGTCAGAGCATGGCATAGGGGCGATCTTAGCACAGTTAAATGACGAGGGTCTATCCAGGTTCTTCGGTGTTAGTGGTGAGGACTCCCCAGGGATTGGGTAGTTCTTCCCACTTTCAGCTGGGGAGGACACATATTAGACCTGTCAGCCTTAGGGTGGTCTTCCCCCCAACATTTTGCCTTCTTCCTCCATTTCTGTGCTGATCTCATTTTTGTTGGCCTTAGAACTCTGTGACCTATAACCAGTAGTAAAGTGCTTGTGCTCTCTCTTGTGCTCTCTTTTCTAAACATGGTAATATTGGCTTTTCCCCAGTTTCCATATTTAATTTACTTATAATTCCCTAGTTAAGTGCTCCTACATGTACCCCAGGCCTGTAAATTAAATGCGACTAGTGGGCCTGCAGCACTGCTTTTGCCTCCCACTTTAGTAGCCCTTTAAACATGTCTCAGGCCTGCCATTGTGTTGTATTCTTTGAATTCTCTCCCTGGTGATGGGATGATGTTACTTGGCAACTATGGCTTTCACTTCTGGAATCCAGGTAGTGGATTTCTGAGAACCTGGAGTTTGTAGTCAGTGGCTGAGGAGCACAGACAGACCAGGGATCATTACAAGTTACTTATTAAAGCCTTCTACTTGATGCCCTGTCATCCCAAAAGTGGCGACGATGATGGGATACATATAAAGAGGACATTGTTAAGAGAAGGTGTTTTTAAGTGAGAGCTGCCTTTGAGGGAGTGTTCGCGTCATGCTGAAGCTTTCAGACCTCTGGTCAAAATTGTCTGGGAAGTGTGACCCTGGGCTGCAAAAATATTCTTGGAGCAGCAGTGACACTGTGCGGGTGTTAGTATCTCTGTTAAGACTAGTGCATTGAACCGAGGTGAGATCTCTGTCACGGTGCGGTGACTGCAAGCTTCCGCACTGCCACTGGGTGAGTATTGATTGTGAATGTATGTCTACAGTGGGTGTTTGGGTGCACTTATCGAGCCTCGGCGTGTGTGTTGGTTGAAGGTGTTCAGGGTTATTTTCGGGCGTCGACTGATGTGAACGCTTCAAAGCTTACTGGTGTTGTGATTGTTCAAATATTTGAAGAGTCGCACTTGAGGGCAGAAACCGGCATTGTATGGAGCGTCGTTGGAGTGACAGCCTGCTGTGGCATGTGAGCGGCTATCCTATCATTGGAGAACGTCACTTTGAACGTCACTGTGCTTACGCGGTTAAGTGACCAGTATGCACCCCTGTAATTGTAGCTGTGCAATTATGAAAGCCACGCATGGGAAGGCTGAAAATTGTGCTAGAGTATGCTAGCAACGCTTATTCTACTCTCTGAGATGCTGCATAGCTAAGGCTGTCTACTAAACAGTCAGCATTTGTTAGCGTTCCTACGTCACTACGATGGAATCTCATTCAGGCGCAGTTTCTTAAGTGAAGAACCACTGATGCTCACAGCTTGGATGTGGTTTTGTTCATATTGTACCCCTCTGAAGGTGAGGTACTAAAGCCGCTGATGCTTAGAGCTGATGATGTAAATCACTGTTGCGCACCGTTTGAAAAGCATATTGGTGCGCAGTGTACATTCATCGTGTTTGGGGGATACGTTTCAACATGCAGGAGGTGAAAATGTGCACAGATTCGGTGCATTTCACAGATCTGCACAGTTTTAAAAGCTTATTGGGGCACAGTGTAAAGTCATTGTGTGCGGTATGGAAAAGAGGGAAAGCCTGCAAGTCAATAGTATTTCTGTGAAACTTGGTGCAAGACTATATGTATATTTTGTAGTGAAGTTTTTCAGCGCACATCGCTTTCTGGGAAGTGGGGTGTGGCTCTACCAAGTAGGCATCATTACATAAGTATTTGGTGACTGTTTGGTTGAGCACACGTTTCAGCTTGCTCTGCTCTGTGTGGGGAGTATATCAGTTGTGACGTCACAATCAATACCTCCTCCTCCGCCATCATTTTTTCAGGATCCAGGTGAACCAAGCATGGCATGGTAAGACTAGAAAGAGGCCTTCAAGACTTATTTGGAGGCTATAGGAGAAGATGTATACGCTGCAAAGAGAAAGTTGGCTGTTCTTAAACACAGCTTGGGTATAGAAGGGAGGAAGGTCATAAAAATACTGCCCAAGTCATTAACAGGTTACTGAGGTGGAGATTTGGGGTCTGACACAAATGAGGAAGATGTGTATGAAGGGGCTGTCGGAGCTTTAGTGGAGAATTATGGGAAGAAAATTAGTATTGTTGTCGAAAGACAAAAACTTTTTTCCTGTGTTCTAAAACAAGGTGAAACCATTGACCAGTGTAGGGCAGTTTTGAGGCGATTAGCAGTTTCGTGCACATTCAGGCATCTCAGAGATGAGATAATTAGAGACCAGTAAATCAACAGATTGCATAACATGAAGATTCAAGAAAGATTATTGGGTCTGAAAAAAACAAATTGGACAAAACTATTGATGTGGCCAGGCGCATGGAAAATACTTCTCGTTATGTTATAGAGTTGGCTGGTGCTGGATCCAAGGAGAGGGGTGAATCTGAGTCTGTAAACGATGTAAATGCTGTAAAGAACATTTGCAAGAAATCTGTTGAGAGTGACAAGGGGAATGTGAAAAAGATGCAAGAAATAGAAAAAAAGAGTGTGTTTCAGAAGTGGAAGTACTAAGAAAAGTAATTGCCCAGTTTCCAAAAGCAGATGTTTCAAATGCAAGGAATTGGGTCACTTCTCAAGAGTATGTAAGATGTCTAATGTGGGGAGGTGTAAGAAATCGGGAAATTTGGTAAACAAACATGAAACATCTGGTTATGAAGAGGAGTTGAGTGCGAGTGGAGAGGACGGTGTTGAGGTTTTAGTAGTATGTAGGAAATAATCGCAATCGAGTAATCAGGTGTGTGCTCAATCATTGGAAAAAATAATGTTTATCGTCGTGTGCAATTGGATTGAATGGAAAAAATGTGCATGTATGGGCAGATTCGTGTTCGCCATTCTCTCTAATTAACAAGCAGGTCTGGGAAGATCTGAAGGTGGGTGAGTTAAGTCCCATTGATGTGGAACCTGAAGGATACTGTAGTAGTAAACTACCTGTCTTGGGATATTTCATGTCAGAGTTAGAATTTCAAGGGAGGAAAGCCAATGGGAAGATTACATGGTTGAGAAGTGGAGATCTTTGCTCGGCTGGAAAGAACGTGCTTTGGGGGTAGTTTTGAACCCAAATCATCCCAAGCAAGTATTATTCACAGAATCTCAGGAAGTGAATGAATGGGCCACTAGATTTCCTGACTTGTTCAGAAAGGAATTGGGATGTCTTAAGAAATGTGAACACCACATTGTGCTCAAGGAAGGTGTGGTGCCGAAAGTGCACAAGGTGCGGAATGTTCCGCTTGCCCCAAGGGGGTTGCTGAAGAAGGAGTTACAAAGACTATGTGAAGAAGGAGTGGTTGAACCTATCGAGGCCTCGGAATGGTTTGGTCCGATTCGTCATCGCGAAAAAAATAAATAAATGGAAAGATCCGCATATGTGTGGACCTAAGAGATTTGAATAACTGTATCTGGATTGACTATCATCCTTTATCCCAAATAAATGAGAAGCTGGCGAGTGTGAAGGGTGGAAGACACTTCACCTCCCTATATTTATCTAGTGCCCATCATCAGGTACGATTACACAAGAAATCCCGTCATTTGACATCGTTCATTACACTACAGGGAGCATTCCAGTTTATCCACAAACCCTTTGGTCTGGCCACTGCATCAGCAGCAATCCAAAGGGTGATGCAGGGTGTCTTGAACGACATATCAAACACGCTGGTATTTCAAGATGATGTGTTGATATGGGGAGAGAGTAGACAAATGCATGATGAGGTCTTGACGGAAGTGTTGCACAGGCTGGAGAAGGCAGGGCTTACCATCGGACTGGAAAAATTTATATTTTATGTAAAGGAAGTGGAATACTTATGGCACACTTTGAATCACAAAGGAATTAGACCCAAACTTATTTTAGTAGAGGCAATAGAGAAAACTCCCCCTCCGCAAGATAAAGAACAGCTAAGGTCATCTCTGGGACTTGCTGAGTACTACACTAAGTTTGTGTATCTTTTTGCGGATAAAGTTGTGTGTTATTGATATGGGATCTGGGCTTTTTGCTGTATGACTATCATAGCATATACTGATGTCTTAAGTTAGGTGACTCCTCTATAGCCTAGATTCCTCCATGCACCTTGTTTACCCCAATCTCCTAACGGTTCTGATGGCCTCCTAAATTGGGCCCCACAACAGCAACTACAAGTAAGTACATAGTATCCCAATCTCAGAAAAAGACAATAACAACCTCTCTAACAGGACTATTCACAGATCTCAGTGTAGCAATCCCTCAGTGGTTCTGACCACAGCATTTTTGTCAGGAGATTAATCACCCTGATTTCTTGATGTTTTTGAATCTCAAGCAGACCCCTCTGGTGAGTGGTGGTTGACTCTTTGCAGTTGCTCATTGCTTCTTTTCTTTCTTTCACCATGGTGTATGTAATCGCCTTGGTGTTTTCCCTCTCTTGACACCTTGCTCCATTTGTCAGTTTGCAATGGTGGGATCTTCTCTCCTGAAGAAGTTGGACTGTCTTCATCCTTTGGTTTGGTAATGTCTAGGCCCAAGATCTTTTTCGTCTCCAATAGGATTTCACAGGGGGAGAGGTGTGGCGCCGCGGTCAGGGCGACTGACGCTGGGGATCACGGTTCGATCCCTGGCTCCTGCGGCAGGGGTCTGCCCAGCACCATGCGACTCTGGGCAATAGCTCGCTTAATCTTCCCAACGGCCCCCAGCGCCGAGATACCCCTTCGGGGGTGATTCGTGCGCTATACAAGTACTGGATTTACATTTTTTTACAGAGTATAGCTGTTCTCTCCCTTGAAAGGTGAGTTAAAATTGGTGTCCCCATCGAGATGTATTCTCGTTAGTGTTCAGTCATCCTGTAACCACAAGAAAGGGCTTGATGGGCTTAGTGTCTTTTAACTCAAGAAGGGCATGGGAGAAGCCCTGCATATATTATTCATATGGAATCCCTTTGCCCTTCACTGGACTTGCCAAATGTTGGTATTGTAAAACCTTGACGTGTTTTTTATGTACTCAACCTTATCCTGTATACTTCTAAAAACACAATTCTCTGAAACAGATATTCTTGCTCTAGAGATCTATTGTCATTCAACTTCCATGGGAGAAGACACTTCTGCCTTGATTTCTTGCAGGTCTTTTTTTGAGGTATGTTTTCATTGATGAGAATCTCTGAGACCCTCTGAGGCTTCTGTTATTACTCTTGTGGCACCACCGTTATTTTCACTGGAAAGCTGGAGAAGAACACCCACCCAGGCAGTAATGAACATGAACAATAGACTCCACCTCTGGATCACTTATATTGGTCTTCAGAAATGTGTTCCCCACCTACATATAACCTGTGACTCTGCAAAAAGTCTAGGGGAGATTGTATCAACAATCTCATATTGATGCTGTGGTTTAAAAATATATTTTTGATGGTCGTGATCAGTAAGCCAGCTCCCTTCCTATGTATGGAAGCACTAAAATGGCAGTCATAGCTCTTATTGGTAATGACCAGAAAGGGGGTGTTAATTCACACAGGAAATAATGGCGCCTGCGATGTGTCGTATTGTAGAGCACAACATGAAAACTGACGGTGCAACAAGTAAGGGAAAACCCCTAAAACCCTCCGATTAGGACCAAAAGGTCCAAATGAATTTAATCCAATCCTGTGCACACGTATTTGTGTGGTTTGAAAGTTCAATCCAAGGTTGAAAACAAAGTCAATAGATCTTTTTGTAAGAATTCTTAATTCCAAAGAACACTACAAGGTCCAGCCAACACGTGTTTCGTCGTTGGGGGTAATAACCCTCGACTTCTTCAGGGCTGGAAATAACAAAAACGGGACTCATATCATATGAGTACATCTCTATTTACACAACATAATTGGTGCACAGAGTGACACCTCGTGATCCAGAGGTATTATTACACACCTCTAGAGTGCTCATAAGGTAAATGATCAGAGTGGGTTGAGAAAACTCATCTGCAAAAGGATGGGAATCAAACCAGAACAAAAGGCCAGGGCGAGTGATAGGGATAGAATATTTACAAAAGTGCTGTATAGACAGGAAGGTGTAGACATATGGTCTGTTCTATGTGGGTAGGGGATATAAATGGATGAGGGTCGAGTATCGGCCAGTAAAGCGGAGGTGAAGTGAAACTCCTCACTAGTCAAGTCTATTTTACAGTAAGTGTAGTGATGCATGCACGTGCATCGTTTGTATCACATAATCACCACGCAGTCCCTTTGAAGTGAAAGCCTACCTGTATGGCTACCAAAAGTTTGTTCTGTGCCTGTAATAACAATAAGTGCCAGTATTACTCTGTAGCAGGAAAAACAAACCACTGTGGCAAAGCACTACACGTTCAGGAATAAGTAACTGATGGCAGAATCTCACCTAGTACACGGTTATACTTCCGACCCGGCTAGGTCTTTCCAGTTAAGTGTTTTGTTGTCTCAGAGAGTAAGGATCACCAATCTACTGGGATAATAAGTCCCATTAATACTACTTAGTACTTCATGCGAGATCACAGTAATCGATAAACCATAGTACAATTCCTCTGAACTGTTGTGGTCTTACCTTAAAATTCTGAATTTCTTTACTATCAGCAATTGTTTCCCCTAACGGTGTGTGTAGCACAATCAGTGACAGCTGACTACGTTTTCCAAATCTGTCAGAACATAGAGAGCCTGCGTTTTAATATAGGTGCTCGTGCCGATTTAAGGCTATGCAAAGACATGATACATGTACAAGCAATTTCAGATAACTAAAATATAGAACATTACCTAATGCGAGTACGCTATCCTTATTCAGATTACGGCTAAGTATGCCATGAGACCTGCCAATGTAATAGAAAATCTAATTAGTCCCGCTGATGTGTTAAACAAACAAGACACCAACTAAAACCCTATATTTAGAGAGGACACAGTTAGTCCCTGTGGGGCATATTAACAACGGCCAGCGATAATTATCGCTGGCCGTGCTTAGCGTGAGGAATCCTATCGCCGGCTATCGCTGGAAATTATCGCCATGCTAGCGCTGTATTAACAACGCTTAGCGCAAAGGCGATAATTTTCCAGTGATAGCGATGTTTTCCATGGAACATCGCTGGTTTTCCAGCGATGTCCCATGGAAAACGGCGATATACTTGGCGATAGGGCCTGTGGTCTTAGCCACACAATCCACCCCCATGTTAGGTATGCCTTAGTCAGGAATTTAGCAGACGTTAAATTCCTGCGTTAAGGCATACTTAACGCAATTTAAAATATCGCTAACCCACGTTGCTAATATGGCGATACCTGGGTTAGCGATATTTCCCCTGTTGTATTCACAGGCACGCCCCTTTGCATCTCATTAGCGATGCGATGGGAGGCGTGCAGAAAACGGACGCTAGGTCAGGAATCACGCGCTAGCGTGTCCTTGTTAATTCGGCGATAAAATTATCGCCGCTTTTCGTCCGAAAACGGACGCTAAAGCGGCGATAATTCATTAACGCCGCCTTGTTAATATGCCCCTAAGTTTCTTACCTTACAGCGAGTGCGCTGGTTCTTTTCCCACTGCCGGCGAGGCGTTCTGACCGGAGGCACTCAGAAACGCGACCCGGAAGTGGTTTTATCATATTGTAACGCAAAACAACTAGAAAGCTCACCATCATTGTAGGTGATTCGGAAGTGGATCGTCGTAAACGGGAGACAGTGTGAAAAATAACAAAATACCTGAAAGTAAACATCGCAGCCAAAACGGAAATAACAGGCTCATATCATGAGATAAGCCCCCTTACCGGTTCTAAAATATGTCCGAAAAGTGTAAAAGAAAGGATTATATTGTCTAAGAAAATCCGTGAGATGAGTGGGGGGTATAGAGAGAAAAGAAACCAAATTTTTGTCCCGTGGTTAAGGCTGTATGAACAACATAAATTGGATCAATAGGTCCCCGTTATGTAAGGGTGGACATGCAAGTAAGTGACATATAAAGGCATGTGCCGGCACGCAGCGATTGCGTCACAACATACATTCAGACAGGGCATATGTACAAAAATGGGCAACATTATACAGGGAAGTACTTGCAGTGCAAAGTTGCTTGTATCATGTACACTCATCTGTGTTGAGCTCCATAGTACAAAAACTCTGTTGAGAGAGAAACAAACCCAGATTTCTTTGTGACAGTATCAGAACAGTCCGAGACATATCATTAGTTTCACATTTGGGGATGTCAAATTCCAAGTCACTTGTACAGTGTTAAAGTAGTCGGTATATCACAACATAAGGAATGCTATATCCAGCCATTTAAATGAACATGATGCAAGATATATAGTAATTCCTCGTTTGACATTTGATAGTTGGAAGACAGTCTTCTAGTACAATAGAGCAATCATTTACAAATACTGTAAAGAACATGATGTAAGACACTTTTTTTACAGACATTTTAGAATGAACACGACGTATGGAAAACGGGCATTCTTAACATACAATTTCTGCTAGAAAGTATTGCATCTCGTGATCACATGAGGCCCAGCTAAATAGCTCTTATTGGACCATGGCTAAATTATGCAAATTCTAAACATCTAGGGATCCCACTAATGCACTACATAAATAACAAGTGGTGCAAAATGAGGCGGCACAACTAATATTTAAACTTCCAAAAAGATCCCATGTGACACCCTTGCTGAACCAGCTCCATTAGCTCCCAGGGAAGTAAAGGATACAATTCAAAACATACTGCCTGACATTTAAGGCCTTACTTGTATTGGTTTCACTGTTTATGGCTAGGCGGATTACCCAATATGTGCCTACTCATAATCTGCGCTCATTAGCTGCCAATTACCTAATACCTAGATATGCCAAACAAAGATCTGGAGACCGAATTTTTGAATCTTTTCTGTGCAAGCGCCAACACAATGAAATTCCCTCCTAGATCATTTACGCTTGGAAACAAAATTCAGGCTTTTTAGAAAACAATTTAAAACCTAGCTGTTTAAACCAGCATATTGCTGCTGAAACATACTTGTTTATTGATTTCTACCCCTCTCTTTATTCAAACACACAGCTCTATTTATTCAGCACCAAGAAACCAGTGGTTGTATGTGTGATCAAAAGTTTTTATCATAGCTTCAGACTCCTTTCCTCCTTTCTTTTATCTTTGTGATTCACTCTTTGCCCTGAATAGGCCAGCTTATCTTTCACTGAAGGCGCTTTCCTGGGTTTGATCTGTTTGCTGTGGTGTGTTAACGGTGTGTAGGAGATACAAGCAGGCACTGTTAAATCTAGGATGTACCGTGCTGCTTTTTCACAGGGCTTGCTGGGGTCTTCGACAAATGCTGCAGGACATTGAAAGGACAGATGTCTGGCAGTCCAGTTGAGGAGGTACTGAAAATTGAGGGCAGGGACAGGCCGACCCCATTTTTAAAGTCTGTGGAATGGGTGATTATTTTGCTGTTCAAACCATGCCCCACTCTGGCGTGCCTAAAAAGACAACAACCCCAAAGCCTGGGCTTTGCTTTCAAGCTATTTGGATCAACCCACTGTCAATAAAAACTGTGGTGTGGCTCTATTAAACTACACCACGTTGGAATCCCAGTAGTGCCTTGATATCCTGCTTCTTTATTGACATTAGAGTCCAAAAATGTGTGCTTCTTCCTCACCTAAGGAGTGGCCCCCACTAGTACCGATGTGGGTAGAGCAACTGTGATTTGCTAGTTGGCCCAGCCAAGCGGCCCTCTGCTGCAACCCAGATGATGTCTTCCAAGTGCTACAAGCCCCCCTCAGACACTAGGGCTCTCTCTCTCTCAATGTTTCTGTGCTTCTCAGGACCCAAAGGCTTGATGGCACTTAGTTATCCTCGTGACTGGGCCCTTTCCTAGGCTCACTGATTCCTCAAGGTTGTCCTTGGTCACTGTAGAATTGCAGAATAAGCCTTGCAGCACTTTGCAGTTCAGATGCATCTGTGGGGGTAGGAGGGAGGTGAAGCTGCACTGAAGACCAGGCACTTAACCTGGTTCTTCACTCCCTCCGTTACATGAGGATCCAGTGAGTCCATTCTTCTCACCTGCGCTTCCAGGTAATTTTTCGCCAGGCTGAATGTCAGCAATGTTGAATGGCAGCCTCAGTAACAGCAAGGCAGATCAAAAATCAGATCACCTATATTGCTCAAAAATGAAACTAAGCTGGGGAAGGCCTGCTGTGGGTAGAAGATTAAGCAAATTGCGAACTACTGGAATTGAAAAGGAATATTTATCAATTAAACTCAGTGGTCAGAACCAAATCTGATAGTCTCTGCAGACATAAGGCCTTATTTATCTATGGGCGGCCCAGCTGTCAAACAGCTGGTACAGTGGAGGTACTGCCCCTACCGGCCAAGCAGCAGCCACCTGTCCAATCTTGACATTCCAACCAGTGTCCGATTTGCAATGTTTTGAAGCCAGCTCCACAACGTAGGGGGTTGTTTAATGTTTTCTACCATGAAGCGAGGGATATTTGAGTATATTTCATGCCTGAACCACCATGGTGCTACCTGGCAGTCTTGAGCAACAAGAATGATGTCAGAGAGGCTCACCTTAATAGAGTAGCACTTCAAAATCTGTCCTCACTGGCACACCTTTTCTATGGTGGAGCCAGCTGTGGCATCACTGCATAGCAGTTCCTCCACCTTTAAGTGAGGCGGAATAACCTAGAACTAAGCAAATGGCACATCTATCTGCCTTTTTTGTTCGCTACCCCTTACTGCTTAACTCTAAATGAGATCCACAGTGTCTTAACCAAAAGACCCGACTGGCCTTTTTGACACTCGGAATTTCTTTGGTAGTCTTCAGGCTAGGGAGCTGCTTTCCAACAGGGCTGCTATGGCTTAACTATGGCCGCAGGGCCCTATTCTATTTGAAGCATCTTCCAATGTTGGGCTAGTTTTATAATTTTTTGCCTGGGCTCCTTTTGATATCTTGTCTGGCTTTGCTTGACCACAGCATCTGTAATCCAGGGTGAAGCAAATAGTAAATGTATTCCAGACATTACAGCTTTAGCATAGAAATTCCGTTATAGCTGAAGATAAAAAGGCGAGGAGTTTGACTTCAAGGGTTGCTCACAATGCTGGAAGGGATGGTCACAATGCAATATTTTATGACCTGTTGGAATGGCACGGGCTACACCTACTGCACAGACTTCATGGAGCCAGCTTTTCCTTACAGATACGATTTTAAGTCCAAGTGGGAATCCAGAAAAGAAAGTTAAGTTCTCTATTTTGTTTAAGGAATAATTGAGGGTTTAGTAAGGTACAACACATCCAGGTTTAACCACCTTCTGTGCAAGTAATTTATTCTTTATGTAGCACTTTATGCTGCATCTCTGAAATTTCTGAAAGTGCTGTGAACAACAAATGCTACTATTAATGATGTACTGACTTCAGATGAATGGAAAGCTGGTATTCCAACACGTGAACTGAGATTGCTGCACATTTTAGGCATGCGCATTAACTGACGCATTCATTTTGCAGGTCAGATAGTGTCGAACTACCCTGTGTGGGAGCATTAAGTCAGATGACGACTTCCCAAGATTTAGATTTTAGCTGTGGAGAGAGTGTTACTTACTCAGTTACCTATAAAGAGCTTTGAGTTCCATTGACACATTCTGATTCACCCACTTAAGAAAAAAAATATATAAAATTGGCGGCAATAGATTGAGTGACATTAAACTGTATATTTTTCTTTTCTAGCTATAAGGAAGGATCAAAAAAAGTTGCCAACTGCTATGGGAAAGTCAGATCGAGGTAATTATGGCTCTGATATCTCAAAATAAGGTTTGAAATGTGTATTGCCTGGTCAATGTAAATGGTGTTGAACGCCTCTAAATCCTAACATAGGAATACATTTTATGTTGAAAAAGCTTGTGATCTCAATAATTTTCATCATTTTCTAATGCATGATAGATACTCTAATTGCTTATTACATTATGATATTATATGTTTTCCCACCCATCGCCACCCTTTTACCTTAGAAGTGCTTTTGTGCATACTCTTCAGCCATCCTCCTATTTTAATTTAAGTCTCATATGGCCCCCTTCTCTTTTAGTTGCTTCCATTGAAAACAGTTTGAAGCACCGTACCTATATATTTCGGGAAATAAATGTTTATATTGCTTTCCCCTTCCCCAGGTTGAGAGGAGATCATGGGGGTGGGGGTAGATAGTTTGCAAGGATTTTATGTGACATTTTGATAGCGTTCCTCTACTTTATGAATGTCACTTTCTGATGTGTCCTGTGGCATCCAGACCTGGACTCAGTTAAGTAGATTTGGTTGTATTGGTGACTTTTGCTCATGGATGTGTAGTATATTTGCAGTGCTTGCAGGGAATCTATAAGGGGGTGATAGGCTCTTTGTAAGCAGTGATGTACTAATGTTTGTGTTACTTTTTACCTTTTTGTGAATGAAGACTAAAACTCAGTTTTTTTCATATGGCTAACATAAAACCAGTGTAAATTTTTTGTTTTAATTGTTTTCATGTTTGTTATGCAACTGCTAATCTCGAAAGGTAATGTGTTGTTGTAGTAGCAATAAAAGTTGAAGGATAAAAAGTTACTTATCTCAGTAACAACGTTTCTGGTGGATAATATATCTGCTTGCAGATTCCTCACCTTCTGATCATCCCCAGGTGCTAGACTGAATCTGGAAACTTTCGTCATATTTATCTTCTGCCCGCAGGTGGCGCTGGCTCCATCACACTACACCAGTGTGGAGTCACTAGAGTCATATAGCGCCACCCCGTCCTTGTCCATTTTTTCTCAGTCCTTACAGGCAGAGATGAAGGAAACGACAAATCAAGAGTGGATGTGCGGTGCTGCAAACTAACCTGGAACCGTATTAATACCAATGGCTTACGACCATAATTCAGAATGGGGAGTTGGGCAAAACCAGTGAGGAATCTGCAGATAGATAAAGTGCCACCAGAAAGATCGTTACCAAAGGTTAGTAACTTTTTCTTTTGATGGATACTTCAACCTGCAGATTCCTCACTGTAGGAAAGTAGGATCTGCTTTCATGGTTACCCCCACTTTTTGCTGGTGTCATACTGTTTTTCTGACTAGTCTGACTGGGATCCTGCTAATCAGGACCCCAGTCACTGTGCTTCCTCCCTAAATTGGCTATGGTGAGTTTTCTTGGTACATTCCTAATTGGCTGCTGGTGTACCCTAGTAAGTCCCTAGTATATGGTACTAAGGTACCTAGGACCTAGGTCCACCAGGGTTCCCCCATGGGCTGAAGCAGGTATTATGCCACCCATAGGGGACCCTCCAAACTCTGACTACAGGCCTGCCATTGCAGCCTGTGTGAGTTGGTACTTGCACCTCTCACGAAAGATATAAGTTCCCTTATTTCTAACATCACTGGACTAAAATCCTCTAAGTCACCCCTCTAGTAGGCCTTTCAGTCACAAAGGCAGGGTGCTCGGTTATAAATGTGAGGGTGTCCCTGCATGAGCAGGACACCCCTGCAACCTTCGGAGTCTATTCTCCGGGGTCAGTGCATCAGCCATTACGATAAGTAGAGTGGCCATGCGTCATTACGCGATGAACATCTCTAAACTGGCTGTAACGATCCCTGTCATGTTTAGTATCAAACATGTTGGAATCATACCTCCACACCGTAAACGGTGTGGGAGGTATGATTCCATGCACTGTAAATCTCCTCCGGGAGGCCCTCAGTGCTCCTGGTACCAGTCTTCCAGAACCGGACAGCAAGCTAGGGCTGCTGCCGACTTGAGACACGATTCTGCCCTCCTGCTGCTGAGCCAAGCTCGGGCAAGGGTAGGCAGAACAATAGGTATCCTGTCACAAGGAGGTGTGACCACCTCCCAGACAGGGTTTAGTGTATTGGGACAGGGTGAGGGCGCTGGCCAGCGCCACTCAGACTGCTTGAGGGGCACATTTGGTGCCCCCCTTGCATACTCCAGCTCAAACCAGATCGGGGAGCCGTTGGCTCCCGCTCTGGCGCGAAACTGGACAAAGGACGTGGGAGTATCCTCCCCACTGTCCAGTCCCTCCTGTGGGAGGGACCCCTGAATCATCCCATCCTTTTCCTTAGAGTACTTAAGGGCTTACCTGAGGGTGGTTCCCTAGATTCGTCGTGGGATTCGATTCAGATCTACCTCAGCGTCCTCTTCAACAGTCTGGACATTCTGACTGTGTCGTACTGACCGTGTCGGACTGACTGCATCGGACTTCGCTTTGGGAACCAAGACTGCAACCGGAAGACTCCGTCTGCTCCAGATCTCTTCGTTCTGCAAGCCCGCTGCACCGTCAGTGTCCGTGCTCCATACAGATTGTATATGGTTTGGTCTCCCCCAGAAGCCTACTGTATTCTCGTGCTACTTACCTGTCGTATTATCAAAGTATTGTGTGTATTGTAATTATATCTCTGGGTAGGAGATATTGTATTGGGTTAGTGAGGGTCTGTAATAAATAACTATTTTTATAACTACACTGTGCTGTTCTTTTTCACTTAATCTGCACTATAAGATTAGGTACTGCTGAAACAAGCTGCTTTACACTCCTCCTAGACTAAGCCTGAAGGCTGCTCTTCACAGCTACCACTTAGAGAGCTTTCTAAGGTTGTCTAAACCACTAAAAACACCATAAGGGTTGTCTGGATTTGTGCAGGGTGCTACACTTGAATAAGTGTGCACCATATACCAAGCCAGCCTCCTACGCTCACCTTCTGAATACATACCATAGCAGTACCTCCTCCCAGCCAGTGAGCCTGAAAGAGTGATCAAACAAGGAAGTATTGCCGCATGGATCGAGCAAAATGACAATCAATTCTAACTTCTGAGTCCAATCCAAGTGATAGTGCTTTGCAAAAGTGTGAAGGGAAGCCCATTTTGCAGCAAGATAGATCTTAGCCACAGGAATACCTCTGGCAAGTGCTGAGGTTGCAAACTTCATAGTGGTGGAATGATCTTAGATTCTTACTGGTGGTTTCTTTTTGGACAATCTGTAACATAATTTAAAGCACAAGACGATTCATTATGGTAAGGTCCTCTTCTGAACCTCATTGCCTTTTTTGCTTCCTGCATGCCCAACAAAGAGCTGGTCATCAGACCTAATTTCCCTTGTCCGGTCAATGTAATAACTGCTCTAGGAGGATCCAGCCAATATAGTCTCTCATCCTTTTGGTAGAATGAGGTGGAGGGGAAAAGTTGGAAGATTAATGGATTGTCGTAGAGAGAAAGTTGGAAGATTAATGGATTGTCATAGAGAGAAAGGCACCTTAGGCAGGAAAGCCTCTTGAGTCCTCAAGACCGGTTTGGGTAGAAGCACGTGAAGGGCAGGCAAACACACAGCACCTGTAAATCGCTGATGCATCTCACCAAAGTGATTCCCACAAGAAAAACAGTCTTGTAAGTTTACAACCTCAATTTGCAACCTTAGGTAAATGCCTCTTTTTGCCTAATAAACCCTATTTTTATGGACTGATGCTGCTGTTTTTTAACTCTGCTAACCAGGCCCCACTTCAGGTGCTCTGACCCTTAAAACATGTTGAAATTGGCTGTACTCCTAATATATTAACTTTCCTGTAAGTCCCTACTATATTGTACAAGGTGTACCCAGGGCCTTTTAGTGAAATGTCACTAGGGGAGTGGAGCACACCTTGTGCCACCGCTAGAGTGGGATTGTAAAACTGATTGCTGGCCTACTAATGTAGCTTCTCTGGGCAGTGTAAAAACTTCAATTTTGACCTATCAAAATAACACATTTTGAC
Organism: Calotriton arnoldi; assembly: GCA_963921515.1. Classification (NCBI taxonomy): domain Eukaryota; kingdom Metazoa; phylum Chordata; class Amphibia; order Caudata; family Salamandridae; genus Calotriton; species Calotriton arnoldi. The sequence continues at coordinate 962,480 of CAWUFW010002400.1, read as the reverse complement.
AGTCCTGAACCCTCTTTTTAAATATTATTAAGTCAACCCTAATTAGGCCTTAATGCCCAATAAGGCAGGGTGCCTGGTATTTAAAAGTAGGGCATGTAAAAGTGTAATATAAAACATGCCCTTACAATGACAAGGCCTCAAAAACTAGTTTCATTGTAGCATGGTTAGCTGTTCCGTATGAAAGCATTGGGATAAAATAGTAAAAGCTCATTTTTCAACTTTTAAGAAATATTTAGTCCAAGCCCTATTTACCGATGAAGTTGGATTTGTACTAAATATTTTACAAGAGCTACTTTTAAAAAGTCACCTTTTACCTGTCTAAATCATTTGGAATCCCATTTGCATGGACTTCCAACTGTCACCCAGGAACTGAATAGCCCCTTGATGAGGTGTGGAGTTGCTCTTAGAGCGGTGACACAGGGTTTTGGTGCTAGAGATCTCCAGAGGACCGGGACAAACCTGCCAACTCAATCCGACAGAGTTGCTTTGCCACTGGGCCAAAGATTCAGGTAGCTCCAGCTTGGAGCTTTTCTGCAGCAGCAAATCTGTGTCAGCGGGACATGGCGGAGAGGCTATCCGGCCTCGTGAAGCCTTGTTACGCTCCAGCTTTCATCCTTGCCCCGCTGGAGGAATCAGAGCTCCATAAAAGTGACTAAGTCCGAAGGTAGACATCTCCACTAGACGAGGGCACCAAATGTATCCGGCCAGTAAGGGACCTTCCTTGGGCTCGAATTTTTAATTTCTCCTGTTCTGAGCTTTCATGCCCTTGGTCAGTCCCTTCACCAGGACCTCATTGTACGGCTATCCGGCCTCTTGGAGCCTTGCTGGGCCACATCCTTCTGCCTTACTTTGCTGAGGATTTTTTACTTCTGTTTCAGACACTAAGTCAGAAAGTAAAACTTATGACTTGATGAACCTGGGTTCTGTATCCATAGCAGTCAGCCTTAAATCGCTCCTACTTACTGGTCAAGCACACCCAGATAACCATGCTTAATACTTTTTTATGCTATTTTCTTTTAAAACTTTAAAAAGTCATATCTCCTGTTTCCCTCATTGACTTTTTGTTGGTTTGGTGTTATTTGTTCATTTAATTATTCTCTATTTTAATCAATTGGAGTGGGATTTTTATTGTGTTGGGTTTTTGACTTTTTAACTATTTTGGTTCTTCAAAATGCTTTACATAGTTTCTCAAGCTAAGCCTGTTCGATCTGTGTCAGAGCTACCAGGCGTTCAGGTCAGGTTAAAATTACTAAAATCTTTACTAGACCTAACAAGACTAGTGCAATTATTACATGTGGTGGACTACCATCCACCCCAACTATAATCCACTTTCTCACAGTAACCGTGCCAGGGTTCAAACCATTACAAAAGTCAGAAATATGTACAGATCCCATGGGGCATCACAAAAGCTGTAGGATGAAACATACATAGCTGTGAGTTCCTTCAAAAATCTCATGACTTTCAGAGATTTAAACAACAAAGGCTGGTTGGAAAGGCAGATAAATGCTGCAGGAGCAGCAGTGTAGTCTTTGACAGTGCCCACGGTGTAACCCTGCTGAGGTAGTGAAAGTGCACATCGCAGAATATCTGATAGATGTGTCTTCAGGGTGTCTACCTCAAGCTCTGCACACCATGCAACAAAGCAATTCCACCCTTTCGATTACACAGATTTTGTGGAGGATGACAAGCTGACAATATGACGCTGACCACCTCTGGCAGCATATGGAAGGAGCTCTGGTGTCCTTACTCAATAGCCAGGCATGAAGGTGGAGGTTCTGTAGCTTGGGGTACAGTGCCTGCCCCTCCAACTGTGAAATGGGGGGGTCGACTTTAATGGCAGTTGGAGCTGGGGGACACAGGGGAGTGGTGAGTCTGAGGCGATAACAATGGCGTTTGCCCAGTCCTGGCACAGTTTCCACAAGACCTGAAGGAATCAAAGGGATGGGAGGAAATGAATAGTGAAGTGGAAAACTCCACCTAAATCGAAACTTATCCTCCAACAGAAACTGTAGGGTGTAGAACCTTGGGCAGTGCTTATTCTTGCAAGTGGCGAAGCGATTCACCTAAGGGGTGCCACATGATGAAAAGATGTTCTGGACCACATGCAGGTAAAGATACCAGTCATGGTCGACAAGATGACGCCAGCCCAGTCTGTTGGCTCTGGTGTTTGGAGAGCCTGCCAAATGGTTGGCAACTAACCACATCCCTTGCACGTATACCCAAGTCCAGAGTCTCAGAGCTTCCCAGCAGACAGTGAGACCCCCCGAAACATCAGAATCATATTCCAAATGTCCTGGATCCTCTCAAGAGGAGGAAAAACTCTCATAGATGTTTTGTCCAGTACTGCCCCTATAAGCAGGAGATGCTGAGACGCTCTAAATTAGGCTTGGGCCAGTTGATGGAAAAGTCCCAAGTCGAACAGCAGAGATACTGTTGCTTGTAGGAGGTCCAGTGCCAGCTGCGGAACACTGCAATCCCTGTCCTGCGCAGTCAAACCGTACCCACTGCCATCACCTTTGTGAAGACTGAGAGTACCAGTGTCAACTCCAATGGGAGAACTGCAACCTGGTAGTTGGTAGAACCAACCAGGAACCTCTGGTACCTCGTGTGCAACTGTAGGATCAGTATGTGGCAGTACGCATCCCACAAGTTGAGGGACACCATTCAGTCTTCTGCTTATAGTGCTAAGGCACCTGAGCAAGGGACAGCCTCTTCAACTTTTCCTTGTGAGGGTAGAAGTTCAGGAGCTAAAGTCTAGGATCGGACGAAGACTGCAGTATTTCTTGGGAATCAGGAAGTACAGGGAGTAGCACTCCTGCCCAGTTCCTGCTCTGAAACCAACTCCACTACTGCTTCTAGCAACAGTTCCTTCTGACTGATTTGAAGTTGATTCTCCAGCTGAACAGACCGAGGGAGAGGTATCTGGGGAGGTGCCTGCTGGAACAGAAGGGCATACCCTTTCTATTATTTCTAAAGAGGAACCCATGACTCCAGCTACACTGTGTCCAGGCTTGTCCTGATAATTTACATAGAGGCGTCCTATCCATCTCTCACCACCTGAGGTGGTGTGATAAACTCTGCACCACCCCATGTGCCATATCCCACAAGGCGTGGTTATACTAGGCAATCAGGCATGCGGCGTTCATGGATGTCAAGGCCAAGCTACAGGCATAGAACACCTTTTTCCAAACCACCTCCAGTTTTTTAGGAGTCCCTGTCCTGTGGTGCCGTAATGAGCGCATCTGTGTTCTGCTTGGTTCAAGACAAGGCCTGCACCACCAAGCATTCTGATGAGGGATGTGCTGAGAGGATGGCAGGATCCACTGGAATTAGCTTATACCATCTGGCAATGAGTTGGTTCGCGGCTCGTGATAGGCTTGTCCCAGGCCACCTTAATGGTGTCAGACAAGACTTCATTTAGGGAGGCTTGTCCCAGGCCGTCTTAAAGGCGTTAAGCAAGGCTTTGTTAAATGGCAGCAGTGGTGTCAACGTCACCAAAGCAGGCTCCAGGACCGCATTCAGTATGTTGGACCTAGCCTCCTCTGGTAGGAGCAGTTCCAATACTTCTGCTGCCTTTCCTATGAAAGCTTTGAAGAAAGTCACTACCGGTTGAGGCGGACGTGCATGACACTCCATCTCCACTTCTAGGGATGTGCACAGCCCACTAGCATTCTGCAGGGCCAGGAAATCAGCAGTGTTTGAAGATGGAAGGGGTGGTAAATTTGCTGACCCACTGCTGCCATTGTCATCATTAGGGACCCCTTCATTCATCTGGCTATTTTCTGAATCCATTCCAAACATGCCATCCAAAGTTTGCAATTAGGCAGTATGGGCCCAGGCTGTGATTCTTCTCTGTACTTGACCACTTTGGCTAACCTTTGTGCCTCTTTCCTAGACCACTTAAGAATTGTCTGGGCCTTTGCGAGTGCCGGAGGTGGTATCTGGATGGGCAGCAGTGGAGGAGTCACTGGTGAGGGTCTCGGCACCAAAATGTTTCTAGCTGGCGGCGGAGGTATGCCATGAGGAGCTCCTCTGAGGTCTAATGGTGCTGAGTGTGTTCCTACCGCTGGAAATCCAAACAGAGCCGTCAGCAGTCCCATGAAGTTTGGAAGCGCACCAGACGGGTCTGCCACTTGCTTGAAGATGGCCATCATGACATGGAGGAACTCTGCCAAGTCAGATACAGTTGTCAGGAAATACGGGTAATGCAGCAAACTCGCTGGCGCCTAGAACGGCAATGGGGCCGACATTGACACTGGAGCCAAACAAGGATCCAGCAGCAGGCCCAGAATGGGCACCAAGGCGAGCACTGGACTCAGTTGCGCTGCCGGAATGGGCTCCTCGGGCAGTGTGATGTCAACAAGCTCCATCTCTAAGGAGGACTTCACTGGAGGCAAAGAGCCTCGAGGTGACCTATCTCTGGACCTCAAGAGATGTCATGGGGTACTGATGTCATCCCTTCTTTTCCTCTTATTGTGTTCCCTCTTCTCCTTGGAGGGCGGCCAGGAACGCGACTTTGAGGCTTACCACGACCAGCATTGAACCTGACACTTGTTGCTTGTTCAGGACATAAAAAGTGTGTCTTCCCGCTCCTTAATGGCCTTGGTGTGCATGAAGCCACATTAGTCGCACTTCTTTGAGTCTTTCCTCATCCCCAAGCAACATAGGCAGACCTCATCGGGGTTGGAAATGGACTTCTGACCACTGCAGGAGCTGTAAGGCTTGAAGCCAGTTTTGTGGGGAGAGACATCCCATGCACTGCATTTTGTTTATAAGAAGAAAAAAAATTAAAAACATGAAACTATGGAGATCAGCTGAGGATCCATGAAATAGGGTGCTGAAAAATGGGAACTGATGTTGGTGTGCTAAGGTGGAGCTATATGGCACCAGTGATGTCACAATTGTGCCCCTTGCAGAACTAAGTTGGCAACAGCGCCATCTGCCAGAGAAGGAGAGCTATCATGAGAGTTTGCAGATCCATTCTAGCACCTGAGAAATATTCAGAAGGTGAGGAATATGCAGGTAGAAGTGTCAGGGGCATATTCACAAGGACTTATCGCCGAGTTATCGCCACCTTAACGCATCAAAAGTGGAGATCGATTTAACGCCCCATTCACAAGCGGGTGCAAACTGCAGACATCGCCAGTATTCCCGCGATAACTGCCGCAAATTTTATCTCCACGGGTGACACCACCAACTAACCCTAATGAGATTCAGAGTAGGCGTTCCCGTGCAAAAACACACGCAAAAACACCACTACACCACTTTCACAACGAACTGCCAGATCTGCGATGCGAACCAAAAACAGGCGATAAGCCGCGGTAGCAGCAGGGAATTAACACCTGCCTTTTGCTGGTGTTAAGCAGGACGACTACCTGCAGCATGAAAGGGAGCCCAGCCAAGAGCCACATCTGAAGACCCACAGATGCCATGGAGACAATGATCATGCAGCTCCGAGACCCATGAGGGCCACAACACCCACCGCCACCACCCCCAGATCCGTCACCACACCCAGGACCCGTCCCGCCCCTCCGCCCCCCCCCGGACAACCACAGAGGCAGCGTACACAAAGACAGCGGACCCACCTTAAACGCACCAGCCGCTCAGACCGAACGCCAGAGGAGGACATTGCCCACTACAGGCCCAAAAGGACAACCATCCCCCGCATCCTGACCCACATCACCCACCTGCTGACGGTACCAACACAGCGGACAACCAACATCCCTCCGCAGATAAAGCTGCCGGCTGTGCTGCACATGTTGGCCTCTGGTACCTTCCAACCCACAACTGCCAGAGTTGGAGGAGTCTCACAGCCAGCCCCATCCAAGTTCATCACACCTGTCCTGGATGCCATCATCAGCCTGGTACCCCAGCACCTCCACTTCACCCACACTGCGCAGGAGCAGCTGGAGACCAAGCAAGGCCTCTACGCCATAGCTGGATTCCCTCACGTGTTGGGGGCAATCGACTGCACACATGTACCCCTCGTGCCCCCTGCCGACACTGCACACAACTACCGCAACAGAAAGCACACGCATTCCATCAATGTGCAGGCAATAGTGGACCACCGGGGACTCCTCAACAATGTTGTGGCCAACTCCCCAGGCAGTGTGCATGATTCATACATCTCCCGACAGTCCATCATCAACCAGCGCTCCCAGGATGGCACCTATGGAAATGCATTGCTCGTTGGAAAGTACCAAATGAACACACCACACACCTCCACTCCACAGTCATGCAACTCACGACACTGGCAATGGGCACGCAGCAAAACTACATGCAACATGCCACACAACATGCCAACCGATCAGACACGACAACACAACTCCATTGGGAACCTGGGCTTGCCATGCACACAACCCAGCCACGGCATGGCACCACAGCCACACAATAGCAGAATGTGAGGAGAGGCTTGGAGCAGGCATGTGCGAGAGCGGCAAGTGACTAATGAATGAGAACCTACCCAATGCCAGGTGTGGCGTGGATGTGCCGGACAGACTTCAGTGTGAAAACCACGGAAATGGCCATGTGGACATTAACTGCTGGTGCATGGAGTGTAGTGGCCAGTGGACGCTACCATGTCCCCACAGGCTGTGGGGCAGAACGCGGAAATGTCGCTCGTTACGTCCCCCCCCTGTATGCGCGGGCGGAGTGGTTTGGCCCTGCGTACGCCAGGCCTGCGTAGGGGTGTGAATGAAAAGCCCGTCGCACTGGGCGTGGTTCTCATTCGGAATGGCCAACGTGTCTGCCAGGGCGGCGCCTCTCAGCCTGCCACAAGGCCGGCGCCGTGCGCGGCGGGGCCTGCATCCCTGTGCGCCCGCTGCACCCCGGGCCGCTGGTCCCCAGACCCGTCATGCCTGCCCCAGCGCACCAAGGAGGCTCCGCTCACCTGCCGACACCGGCGTGTGTCAAGGAGGGCCCACCACGTGCCGGTGCAAGCTCCAAGCCCCAGTCCCGCGACCTTTGCAGCCTCCGCAGACCATCGCTGGCCTCCACGACGCTGGCCCACAGTACTCCTTTTTCATTAACATACTCCACCGGCGTACTCTTCGGCCCAGTTGTTGGCACATGTTGTACTGAGTCGTGAGTTTTGAATGGCAGTGACCCCAAGTCTGTGGCAGCGTCCACATCACTATACTCCCTCCGATCAGTGAAGCAAAAGTCTGCATCGCAAGCCGGCAACACGTGGTGGCACTAACCCTGTTCAACGCAAGCCTGCGACACGTGGTGCCACTAACCCTGTTCAGCGCAAGCCTGCGACATGTGGTGCCACTAACCCTGTTCAACGCAAGCCGGCGACACTTGGATGAGGGCTCAGGCCTACACTGCGGTCCAGTAGGTCCCACATGTGGAACTGTGTCCTGAGTTTTGAATGGCAGTGACCCCAAGTCTGTGGCAGCGTCCACATCACTGAACTCCCTCCGATCAGTGAATCAAAAAGTCTGCATCGCAAGCACACGACACGTGTCTGTGGGCCCGTGCTGACGGCTGCCCCCGGCCTACACTGTGGTCCAGTAGGTCCCACATCCAGCACTTAGTCGTGATTCATGAATGGCAGAGTCCATACCAGTAAACGCATGGAGAGGAGTAAGAGGAAGATGCGGTTCAGTCCGGATGAAAGCCGGATCCTCGTCACGGAGGTGACCGAACACTAGCAACAACTGACCTGGTGCCACTAACTCTGTGCGCAATGAGTCATGGGCACTTTCTGGTTGGACTTTGGTGGCGTCTGGGTCCATGGCCTGGGGGTTGTCTGCATCATCATCATCTGGCTGGGACGGACTTGGTGTTCGACATGTGTCTGTTCCATTCATCTCCACCATGGTGACTCTTTCTGCGTGGTTCTGCCCTCTGCATCATGCCCTGGGGGTACACCTTCCACTGTCCACCGAGACACTCCGCGACAACCCCCTTTGTCATCTACGAGAACCTGCTCTGCTCTCGTGACCCTGCCCCAGTGCACCGCAAGTCAGCGGCCCGTGGCGGTAGGCCCGTGCAGGACGCTGTGCATCCGGGGCCACTAACTCTGTGCAGCTCAAGTCATGGAGCCTTTATGGTTGAATGGTTGTGTCCTTAGCGATGTACACTGTTGTCGTTTTTGACTGCACCAGGCACTCCATGACGGCTGGTGTACACACACCCACACACATCCAACACAGGTGTCACTCGACATGTGAGCCTGCTAATAAACGTGGCCGGGCGCACGTGCCCGTAGCCATTCACACCATCTAAGCAAGTGTGTCCGTGTGATCATTATGTCAGCATGATGGGCCCGAGCCCTGCAACATCACAGTGTTCTGTCTTCAGCGGACGATACCATGTCACCTCAACAGTGGCCAAAACCTTGGACATGTAGCTTCGCCCGCCCCCTGCATGCACAAGCGGCGTGTGCTGGTCCGGCCTACGTCAGGTCAGCGCTGGGGTGTGCTGATTCGGCAGGGGGATCAGGGCGTGGCTCTGGTCTGGCCTTGAGCAGGAAGTGCGGTAAGCGTGTCTCTGTGTTGGAGTGTTGTCGCCACCAGGGCCACAGTAGTCGATGTTGCAGTGTAGCATGCACCCGGAGGGCGGGCCCGCACGTACGGGGAAATGTAGGAGCGCAAGACCGCTCGGGGTCTTGGCTCATGCATGCCAAGTGTTATGTGTATCAGTGCTGAGGCTGCATGAGTCAGATGCCTAGCCTCAATCGCAGCGCGATCACAGCCAGCCATGGACTGTACACCTGTGTCCGCCCTGTCCGGAGCATTGGCCTACACTCACGTGGCCGCACACCCTCAACGTCCAGCTTCATGGTGTTGTTGGCATGCCGCTGGACATGCGCAGACAGGCATGACAATGGTGTGCCGTAGGAGTACACGTGATACAACCGCGCAGCTCACACAAGTGTGGGGGCTCGTGGGAGGGAGGAGCAGCTGTGAGGCAACGTAACACACAGTGAGGGCCGCTCATGTGCCACGTGCTCGGCATATCATCCATGATTCCCTGGGTCGCAGACATCCCACCCCACCCACGACAGGCCTCTGTACATCTCCTGTATGCAAGCAGATGGTGAAGTTACTGTAGGGATGAAAGGTCCTTTGTCTGAACTATCAGGCGGTAGCACATCTGCAGCTCCGAGCTGGGACTTGCATGTGCCCAGCACCCCTGACAGATACGATAGCATTTGCTGGCGACTCCCACACTACGCACTGCCCGACGTGAGACCAACTTGTACACATCCCACACGCAGAAGTCCTTGGCCGTAGTTAGCGTGCGTGAAATGGCCTTCACACGTACTCCCCCACCCCAGGCCTGCACCCGTTGCACACAGACACTGCTCATTGCTCCGAGCTGTGCCATTTCATCCACAGGACTGGCGCGGGTCAGCACAGTGCCGCTTCAAGCAGAGCCACTGACGCAATGGCAGACCATCCCGGACACATGCACAACTCCAGTCACGTGGACCTGTACCGTGCACGTCTGCTGCATGTACTGGGGGCACTGCCATTGGCAGTGCTGCGGATCAGTTACCGGCTAAGCTTCCGCCTTGCCAACGTCACCTGCGTTCAGCCTGTTTTGCATTGTCACTCGTGCATATTCGAGTGGACCATGGATGTCTGCCTCTCCAACGTAACGGTAGCTGACCTGGATTTCGACGTGTGTGTGCGCCCCTGTTGGCCCACGACCAGGAGTGTCACCGTGATGCCCGTTTATGGCATGCCTGGATGATTGGCATGCATGCTGGCAACTGGACCTGGGAGATTGCACGAGTCGTCGTGTGCAGTGACCACATTGAGCCGCTCCCTATTGGGCTTTAGTGCCAATTGGGGCCAGGGGTTGAGTCAGCACATCTGTCCAGGACAGCTGATGGGTTACGTCGCCGACATGTTAGATGTGGTGGACAACGAGCTCTCATTGGAAATGTTGGCCTACGCTGCTGCACTCGCGTTCATGGACGAGTGACAACGTACCTGCAGCCACAACTGAATGTGACCCATTGCACGTGTCCCGACGCCTGGTTGCATGTTGGGGATCTGGTCACATGTCCCAAGACGACAGTGGACATGGCTGCATTGGCCTGGACTCCGGATCCATGCGCGGACAACCAACGCGGGTTGGCACTGACTTGTGTAGGTGATGGACTCCCCCGGGGTGGACATGGGCGCTTTCCAACGTTCCTCATTCAGACATGCTGCTGCATTGGTCTGCATGTCGTGGCACTTCTCTTGGCCGTACTGATACGCAATTGTTGATAAAGTTTCCGCACCTTCACTTGTCTCCAACTGTGGTGAGTGTTGATTTGTATGCCAATGTGTGTGTCACGGCTTATCTGGGTCCCTGCCATACATGAATTGCTACCCCATCAGGGCTGTGGGTTTGTACTTGTGCATTATCATGTCCCTGTTTCGTGCTTTGCCAGATGTGTATGGCCATTTACCGGCCACAAGCGGGTGCACTTGTGTCCTGTGTTCGGTTGTGCAAATGTTGCTGTTTGTGCCACATTGTGTTCGATGTTGGGGTGCTCTGCTTCCTATGTGTGTGTGCTGCATTGTGTGTGAGATGGCCCTGAAGCTCTGATTTGGCTCACCCTTCTCCCTTTCAGGCAGTGTGGTTTTCACTTCTGTGCTTGTTCAGTGGTGTGATATTGCCGAGTTGTGTGACTTGTGCTCTTGGTTGGTGTTGTTACTCTTGGGCATGGTTTGTCTGCAGTTGTGCTGTGCTTAATTGTGCATGTGTGCCATTGTGCCCATCTCCCCTTGTCCCCCAGTCCCTGGTCGTTCCTCTCCCTGTTGCTGTTGTGTCTGTTGATTTTGAGCAGTTTCCGGTCCCCGACTCCTGCCACCATCTCCAGACTGATGTGGTGGACACCATTTCCTCCATGTCATCCAGCTCCTGGTGTGGCGCTGGACTCCCACCTCCGGTGTGCATTGCTGCCTTCTGGTTGTTGGCGTGTTTCTGCTTGTTTGTGCGTTTCGCATCATTCCAGCTGTTCTGGTTTTCTTCCATTGTACTCCGCTCTCCGGCTGCATTCACCTTGTCCACGATGGACTGCCATGTACAATGTTTTGTTGCCAATGGGGCTTGTGTACTAGCTCCGGCTGCCTCCATTGTGCTTCGCTGTTGTTTTCTGTTTGGTTTGTCTTCCTTTTTCCTGCTTTTGTTGTGCTTATTCCCGCATGCTGTGTGTGTGTCGCGCGCCTGGCGCTGCTTATCGCTGCTTTCCTCATCGCGAATGGGCTCATCGCACGTTTTTTGGGGTTGGGGTTTGTGTTTTTATCTCCATCGAGCTGGTTGTATCGCGGACATTGGCCGCGTTTTCGGCAGACTATCGCATGGTACCGCCGTGTTGTGAATTCCACGTTTACACGGGGTTATTTTCCCGCGATAGACTGCGATGTGTAAAGTTGCGTTAACATTTTTTGGAGATGTTTAGCGCACGTTCTTGTGAATATCCCCCCCAATTAGAAAATAATATTCCATAAAAAAAGAATAAGAACAGGAACTGATCTATTGCTGAACGGTGAGGAATAAACAATAAACTGTAACGTAAAAGAGAGGAAAACATACCATCAATGTGTGTGTTTGTCTCTGTGTGCACAGCTTCTAATATTTGAGAGCACTGCAGTTAGAATCAGCTGAATAAATAAAAGTGTGTTTTGAATAAATTAACTTTTAAAAACAAAAAAGTGTGTGCAGATACAATTTTCAAATTTTTATCTGCACCGACTATTTAAATTAAATTCCACAACTGCAAATCAGCAGTGAAAAGCCTTCAAAATTGTTATAATTAAACAGTCTCTAACCTGGGATGATCCTGCTGGCAAAAAAGAGAACGCCTTAAATGCTGCTTATGTCATAAACCATAACATTTAAGAATTCACTATCCAAGAATGCACAGCAATACCATTTTTCCAGTCTGTGGGCACAGGATGCCTGACACAACTGGTCTCTTTTAGGCCTATTTTTCTCAAATAAAACCTGTTAAGGCAAATAGATAGCTATTAATATTAAATGTAGTCTTTTTTCAGGATGCTGTAGGCTTATCTTGCACTTTTCATCGAGGTCTGTATATTTTCATCTGCCTTGTCAACTACAACCCTGACCCTTTTAATAATTGTCATTTCTATAGCAGAAAGTAATCTTAGAGGAATGAACTCTTAGTTCTTTATGATGGGATTTCGTTTAATATCCATTAAGCGAAACATCTTTAAACACTGAATTACTAAATTTGTCGTCTTGCAATGTTTCTCTTAAGACATTTGATGTGATTTCTAAAGGAGCAGAGAGTTTGAAATTATGTAGTGTCTTATAGATGTGTGAAGATGTTAGACCTGTCAGCCCTAGGGTGGTCTTTCCCTTTTTTTCTCCCTTTTGCGCCTCATTTTTGCCACCATATTTTTACTGGACCTAGGTCTCCGGGCACCTTGCCACTGCTAGCCAGTGCTGAGGTGCAGGTGCTCTCTCTCACTCAAGATGGCTGCCACAGGTCCCTGCTACTGCAGAGGGGCCTGACACGCATACACACTAGTAGCCAGGGTCAGGCTGGGGCATAGGGATACAGTATCCATTCCATCCCCGCCTCTGGGCCACATAGCCAGGCATGTAGAAGGTTCCAGAACCTTCCGGGCTGTGGGAGGAGTTATGTCTTGCCGCCTTTGGGAGAGTCACCTGACCTAGGAGTATAAAAGGCTTGGAGGGAAAACTTTCTAGTCAGTTGATGAGGCACCACTGAACCTGGGAGAACCTCCACCGGAGTATGGGCTTTAGGGCCTAGGGGGGAGACCTACACTACTGCTGCTGACAGGGCTGAGGCCCTGCTGGAGTAAGATAGCTGAGGAACGCCCACCACCCACTGACCTTGCCCAGTGTAAGGGGACCCAGGGAACCACCTTCAGCGTGCGGGGAGGAACATCAAGCACTCTCAGACCACCAACTCATTCCCCCCCCCTCATGACAAGAAACTTCTGACAAGAAACTCTGACAAGAAACTTATACTAAGGAACTTCTGACAAGAAACTCATCACCAGAAGCGCCTAAGAAGCAACCAAGCTGGAGCAGTCGCAAGGCACTGTAATTTGAGGAGGCCTGACCGTCCAGCCAGGCCTGAAGCCTAAACTGCCCAACTGGGGATCACCAGGTAAAGCGCCGTACCCTGAAGCGCTAGACCTTCACCCCCTCACTATTCCTGCCTACTACTGGGCTGTCCCCAAGTACTTTTCCAGTCAGCCCTGCCCACAGGCTGCTGGTGCGTCCTGCTTTCCGGCACCCCCAGGTCACTGACCTTGTGTAGAAGATCACCGCCGCGGCCGTCGCCGCCTGAGGAGAAGTGCCGTGAGGTGAGGTGCGCCGTCGCGCCCTCACCGAAGGGAGCGCTGAGGTGAGGGAAGCCCCTCGAGTCTCTGTGGTGAGGTGCGCCGTCCGCGCCCTCACCGAAGCCTCCACAGATTGCCGCCGTCGCGGCCGAAGACTTGCCACTGGGCCCTGGGCCCTCATCGCCGCCGTCGCGGCCGAAGAATTGTCCCCGCCGCCGTCGCGGCCGAAGAATTGCCCCCGCCGCGGCCCAAGGAATCGCCAGCGCGATCACCAGCGAGGCCTCCAGGCCCCGCCGACGCCGTTGCCGAGCAACCGGGGTCGCCGGGCGTGACCCAGGAAGGCCGCGCAACTGTTGGGCGCCGGCCCCGGTCACGCCCCCAGCGCCGACGGAAGCCCGGGAAGAGCCCCGGCAGTGCAGAGGGAGACGGGGAGCCGGCCGGAGAGGACTGCCGGCTCCCGCTCCCTTCCCCGCGACCCTGAGCCCGCGCACTTACCCTACCTGATCCCGGGGGCCGGAGGAAGGTGATCCCGGCCCCGCAACGTCCCGCTCCCAGTCCCTGAAGCCCGCAACGTGCCGTGCAGTCATACCCTGATCCCGGGGGCCGGAGTAAGGTGATACCGGCCCCGCAACGTCCAGCCAGTCCGGCCTGAAGGCCGAGGTACCCCTACCGGGCCCCGCCCTCCAGAACACGGGCCGGGCCTGGGGGAGTGCCAGTCGCAAAGGAAGCGCGACCAACAAACCAGCGACAGGTGAGCCCAGGAGGCCCCCAGGGCCCACAAAACGCCACTGGGGGCCACCATTAACCCTATAATTAATTGGGTACACTTTCCCCATGAGGCGAGGCCCCGGAGAGGAGTGGGCCTAGCCTAGAGTTAACCCCTAAGGGTCATAGAAGCCCCAGAATACTGGACATGTCGAGGGTTCCCTACAGTATTTAATAACTTATTGCAGATGCCTATTGTAATTACTGCCTAGGCCATGCTTTTAACTGCGAAGTCTTTTACCACAGGGGAAAGTATTTAATTGAATTGAGTTGAAGTGTTTTATGTTACAGGTGTACTGGAATTGCGACGCCCACTGTACTGAATGTGGGCGCCTAGATTAATGCAGGCCTATTTAAATGTAAAGTGAAAAGCCTTCTTTTAAGTAATTGAATATGCTAAAGTGAACTGCATGTCTAGGCCCCTGTTTTATTAACGTACCTTGAGATCATTATTAAGTGCTACGTGTAGGAGATAATTCCTGCGGCCTCTTAGTGGCCTACAATGTTGATGAGCTATGATGCTTTATTTAAAATGTGCACCAATTGAGTAATGCAATGAATTTGAATGTAGATCTGAATAAATCTGCCTCATCTAATGCCAACTTAATTTATTTATAAAAGATCTTGATTTTAAATACAAAAGCCTGGTGTGGTGTCATGTTATTGCGTTCGCATTTCTGAGTCAAAGTAAGAGTGTGCTGCACAACTGCCTTACACATTGCCTTCGCGTGCTTTCCCGCTTCGCGCCATGCTACCGTGGCGGACTCGGTAAACCCGGTACCAACATTTGGTGTTCAGCGGTTGGATAAGGACTGGTGCTTGTGCAGCACCCTACAGTGACTCAGTGTGCGCCGCAATTAGACACCTATTGTAATGAAAGTGCTAGGAATTCTATGGTAATTGCCGATTGTGTACATTCCTGCGTTAGACCTGTTACCTACAGTTTAGAACCCCTTCCTTAAATTGTCTGGGACCCCACCTAGGAGGATGGAGTTTGAGTTGGCCAACCTAGAACGGTATACGGTGACACAGCTCAAGGAGTTCTGCCTAGAGAGGGGGTGGCCGTCAAGCGGGCGCCAGGAAGGAGGTGCTTCAGAAAGCTTTGAGGGCATGGGTAATGGCCCACCCGGAGGGAAGAGGGGATGAGGAGCAGGGGGAGGCAGACAACCCAGGAGAACTGGACCTACTGCACATTGATGTTAGCGAGAATGTTGATGATGGATTAAACCCAGATCAGTTGACTGGGGGTGAGTGTTTGATTGGTTCAAACGTTCCGTCCATCATCCCCTTTTGTATCGCTTTGTTCGCCCTAAGTTGGCGGGGTATGCCCAGACGTGGGTCCCTTGCTCACTTTGCCACTGGATTCAAGCAAGCCTGGCTGATGACGGCTGGAATGCCAGAAACCGGTCCTAGGATGCTTGTTTCTGGTCCAGGGAAGACATGGCTTGGCAGTTCGGGCTGGACTGTTCCTCATGAGGCACAGGGTCAGACTGATTTGCATATGGCCATGTCTGAACTGGGGTGGTGGAGTGAGCTAAAGAATGATGATGGATTAAACCCAGATCAGTTGACTGGGGGTGAGTGTTTGATTGGTTCAAGCGTTCCGTCCATCATCCCCTTTGTATCGCTTTGTTCGCCCCTAAGTTGGCGGGGGTATGCCCAGACGTGGGTCCCTTGCTCACTTTGCCACTGGATTCAAGCAAGCCTGGCTGATGACGGCTGGAATGCCAGAAACCGGTCCTAGGATGCTTGTTTCTGGTCCAGGGAAGATATGGCTTGGCAGTTCGGGCTGGACTGTTCCCATGAGGCACAGGGTCAGACTGATTTGCATATGGCCATGTCTGAACTGGGGTGGTGGAGTGAGCTAAAGAATGATGATGGATTAAACCCAGATCAGTTGACTGGGGGTGAGTGTTTGATTGGTTCAAACGTTCCGTCCATCATCCCCTTTTGTATTGCTTTGTTCGCCTCTAAGTTGGCGGGGGTATGCCCAGACGTGGGTCCCTTGCTCACTTTGCCACTGGATTCAAGCAAGCCTGGCTGATGACGGCTGGAATGCCAGAAACCGGTCCTAGGATGCTTGTTTCTGGTCCAGGAAGACATGGCTTGGCAGTTCGGGCTGGACTGTTCCCATGAGGCACAGGGTCAGACTGATTTGCATATGGCCATGTCTGAACTGGGGTGGTGGAGTGAGCTAAAGAATGATGATGGATTAAACCCAGATCAGTTGACTGGGGGTGAGTGTTTGATTGGTTCAAACGTTCCGTCCATCATCCCCTTTTGTATTGCCAGGAAGACGTTCCAGGGCAGGCAGTAGTGCGTCAGGGGGAAGTTTGTCGCCAGAGGAATTTGAGGACAGAAGGGAGCAAAGGCAATTAACATTAGAACTTGCTAGGATGGAAAGAGAAGGAGAACAGGCAAGGCTAGCCATGGAGGAAAGGAAGCTTGTACATGAGCTTAGCCTGAAGGAACTAGAGCTCCGGACCTTGCAGATGGAGATGCAGGGCAAAATGAATGGTGGCAGCGTACCTGCTGGGGTTCCACAGGAGCCCAAATTCTATTTACCCAGAGAGGTGATGGCCAGTTTTAGTGTAGGTCATGACATCGACAAGTGGTTGGCGGCCTACGAGGTGGCTCTGGTGGCCCATAGAGTTCCTGAGAGCTACTGGGGGAGGTCTTTATAGGTACATACCTCCACTAGTAAGGGACACACTTTTAACTTTGGATAAGGGGGAGCAGACTAACTACCCTATCATGAAGGAGGCCCTGCTCAAGAAGTTTGGCCTCACCCCAGAGAAGTACCGCCAAAAGTTCCGCAACAGCCACAAGCTTCACACACAAAACTGGGTGGATTTTTTGATTATGCCCGGAAGGCATTGGAGGGTGGGTGCGTGGCAGCAACGTTGACAATTACAAAGGGCTGTACGACCTATTCTTGAGAGAGCACCTCCTAGAGAAATGTTTTCCGGAGCTGCGCCAGTACTTGGTGGGAGCTTGCGGAGGAGGCAGACACGTGGGTCAGCACTCGGGTGTCCCACAAGGGAGCCGGGGCGGACCCCCCGAAAGGTGGACAGGGGCTCCCCAGAAGAAAGAGGGGGAGATAAAAGAGGGAGTTCTTTAAAGGTCCCCAAAATAGACCGCCTGGGAGAGGGGTAGGTTCCCCATCCCAATCTGGATCCCAGAAACCCACTTATCCTGACAGGAGTCAGCAGCCCAGAACTGTCCGGTGCTATGAGTGCGGGGAGGTTGGACATTACAAGGGGATCCCCAGTGTCGCAAGAGAACCCCAGCCCCCACAGGAGGTAAGAGCCCCGGGGTGGCCAGTGTAGCGCTTGGGGAGGAGTTGTCCCTAGGTAGGGAGGTGAGTGGACAGGCTTGACCTTAGTTTCCCTGGGGGATAGAGAGATCATCCCACGGGTTCAGGTACCCGCGAACACTGCCAAGTATCGGCAGAGGGTCCTGGTGAACGGGGAGGAGGTGGAGGCTCTGAGGGACACAGGTGCCAGCATGACGATGGTGAGACGTCAGCTGGTGTCCCCAGAGCAGGTGATTCCTGAGGAATTCCACCCGGTTGTTATGGCTGATAATAGCCTGGGTCATTACCCCGTGGCCCAAGTTCCCTTTGAGTGGGGAGGAGTATCAGGTCTGTTGAAGGTTGCGGTGAGCCCTGCCATGCCAGTTGACTGTCTGCTGGGCAACGACTTGGAACATACTGCCTGGAGGGAGGTAGAGTTCAATGCCCATGCTGAGATGTTGGGATTACCAGGATGGACTTGCGCCGTCACGCGGTCCATGGCTGCCCGACAAGGAACTCAGCTGGGGTTAAAGCCTGAAAGAATGGCCCAGCCCACTGCTGGACGAGGAGATGTCCAGGAGGAGACACCCGGTGAGATGGATGGGGAGCCCGCGGAGGTGACCCCGGAGTCCGCTGAGGTGGTTGGTGTTCCCGTGGGGGACCTGCCGACCCCTGCAGAGTGGCAGGTGGAAGGAGGGCCTACCCGGGAGGAATTTTGCTGGGCGCAGAAGGAGTGCCCTACGCTTGAAGGCATGCGGCAACAGGCTGAAGCCCAAGCAGCTGGAACAGAGACTGGTAACTACCATGTCTACTGGGAGGATGGTCTCCTCTACAGTGAGCCTAAGGCTCCGGTGCATGTGTCATCAAGGGCCGTGGTGGTCCCCCAATGCTACCGAGCCTTTCTGCTAGAGTTGGCACACAAAATACCACTAGCAGGACACCTGGGCCAAAACAAGACATTTGCGCGTCTGGTCCCACATTTTTACTGGCCCAGGATGCGCGTCACTTCTGACACTTTTTGCAAGACTTGCACCACTTGCCAAGCGAGCGGCAAGACAGGGACTAAAGTGAAGGTCCCTCTAGAACCTCTCCCAGTTGTCGATACCCCCTTTGAGCGGGTAGGGATTGACATTGTCGGGCCATTGGACCCGCCGACTTCTGCAGGACATAGGTTCATTTTGGTGCTGGTAGACCACGCCACCCGGTACCCGGAGGCAATCCCTCTGAGGACCATCACTGCACCGGTGGTGGCGCGGGCCCTGATGGGGATTTTTACCCGAGTGGGATTCCCCAAGGTCGTGGTGTCAGATAGGGGCACGAATTTCATGTCGGCCTACATGCAGGCCATGTGGAAGGAGTGTGGAGTGACCTACCGGTTCTCCACTCCTTACCACCCCCAGACGAACGGACTCGTGGAGCGCTTTAACAAAACCTTGAAGGGGATGATCAGGAGCCTACCCGAGGACTTGAGAAGAAAGTGGGACGTCCTCTTACCCTGTCTGCTCTTCTCCTACCGAGAGGTGCCGCAGAAGGGGGTCGGTTTCAGCCCCTTTGAGCTGCTCTATGGCCACCCCGTTCGGGGGCCCCTCAGTCTTGTCAAGGAGGGGTGGGAGAAGTCTTCCTCGAAGCTTCCCTGTGATGTGGTCAGCTATATGCTGGCATTCCGCAGCCAAGTGGCCAAGCTGTGGAAGGAGGCCCCGGACAATCTAGAGGCAAGTCAAGCCGTCATGAAGAAATGGTATGACCGGAACGCGCGGACGGTAGAGTTAGACGCTGGACAGAAGGTGTGGGTCATGGAGCCAGGAGAGCTTAGCGCCCTCCAGGACCGGTGGACTGGGCCGTTTGAGATCTTGGAAAGGAGAGGCCAGACCACATATGTCGTCGATGTGAAGACCCCACGTCAACCCCACAGGGTGTTCCACGTCAACCGCCTGAAGCCCCACCAGGAGCGTTCAGAACTCACACTCCTAATGATAACAGATGGAAGTGAGGAGGAGGAGAGTGAGCCTCTTCCAGACCTTCTGGCGGCCCATGAGAAGGATGGTTCGGTAGAGGGAGTGGTCCTCGCCCCATCCTTGACCCCAGAGCAACAGAGGGACTGCCGCCGGGTCTTGGGGCAGTACGCCTCGTTGTTCTCCCTCACGCCTGGAATCGCGCACCTGTGTACCCATGATGTGGACACAGGGGACAGTCCGCCAGTAAAAACCAAGTCTTACCGGCTGTCCGATAAAGTCAAGGCTAGTATCCAGGGTGAGGTTACCAAGATGCTAGAACTGGGAGTGATTGAGCCTTCCAGTAGCCCTTGGGCTAGTCCGGTGGTGTTGGTGCCGAAAGCGGCCCCACCGGGCACCACACCAGAACTTCGGTTCTGTGTGGATTACCGTGGACTCAACTCAGTCACTAAGACCGACGCTCACCCGATCCCGTGGGCGGATGAGCTCATTGACCGGCTGGGAGCAGCCCGGTATTTGAGTACCATTGATTTGACGTCAGGCTATTGGCAGATAGCCATGGCGGAAGGAGCAAGGAGAAGACTGCGTTCTCCACCCCCGAGGGCCACTTTCAATTTCGGGTGATGCCCTTCGGGTTGAAAAATGCTCCAGCCACTTTCCAGCGGTTGGTGAACCAGGTGCTGTCTGGCCTAGAGGCCTTCTCTGCTGCCTACCTGGATAACATAGCTGTCTTCAGTAGCAGCTGGGAGGACCATCTGGAGCATCTCCAGGAGGTGCTACAGGCTCTGCAACGGGCTGGTCTAACCATCAAGGCCAGCAAGTGACAGATTGGACAGGGATCTGTCGTGTACCTGGGACATCTGGTGGGCGGAGGTAAGGTGCAACCCCTCCAAGCCAAGATTGAGACCATCTTGGCCTGGGAGCCCCCCAAGACCCAAACAGAGGTCCGAGCTTTTCTCGGCCTCACGGGGTATTACCGCCGGTTCGTCAAGGGATATGGAACCATCGTGGGCCCATTGACGGAATTGACTTCAAAGAAGCAGCCACGCAGAGTCATCTGGACGGCTGCCTGCCAGGAAGCCTTTGAGACCCTCAAACGTGCAATGTGCACCGCACCGGTGCTCAGAACTCCAGACTTTGGACAGGAATTTATTGTACAGACAGACGCTTCTGAGCATGGCATAGGAGCTGGCCAAGACCAGCCAGTGGCCTTCATTTCCCGAAGACTACTCCCCCGGGAACAGCGGTGGAGTACCATCGAACGAGAAGCCTTTGCCGTGGTTTGGGCTGTAAAGAAGTTGAGGCCATACCTTTTTGGTTGTCACTTCCTGATCCAGACCGACCACAGACCCCTTCGCTGGCTCATGCAGATGAGAGGCGAAAACCCCAAATTGTTGAGGTGGTCCATTTCCCTCCAGGGGATGGACTTTCGGGTGGAACACCGACCCGGTGTAGACCACGCCAACGCTGACGGTCTCTCCCGGTTTTCCGCCTTAGCGAAGAGAACTCCCTAGAGGTTGGGAAGCTCTCCCCTCTTTCGGCTGGGGGGGACGCATGTTAGACCTGTCAGCCCTAGGGTGGTCTTTCCCTTTTTTTTTTCCTTTTGCGCCTCATTTTTGCCGCCATATTTTTACTCTACCTAGGTCTCCGGGCACCTTGCCACTGCTAGCCAGTGCTGAGGTGCAGGTGCTCTCTCTCACTCAAGATGGCTGCCACTGGCACCTGCTACTGCAGAGGGGCCTTACACGCATACACACTAGTAGCCAGGGTCAGGCTGGGGCATAGGGATACAGTATCCATTCCATCCCCGCCTCTGGGCCACATAGCCAGGCATGTAGAAGGTTCCAGAACCTTCCGGGCTGTGGGAGGAGTTATGTTTTGCCGCCTTTGGGAGAGTCACCTGACCTAGGAGTATAAAAGGCTTGGAGGGAAAACTTTCTAGTTAGTTGATGAGGCACCACTGAACCTGGGAGAACCTCCGCCGGAGTATGGGCTTTAGGGCCTAGGGGGGAGACCTACACTACTGCTGCTGACAGGGCTGAGGCCCTGCTGGAGTAAGATAGCTGAGGAACGCCCACCACCCACTGACCTTGCCCAGTGTAAGGGGACCCAGGGAACCACCTTCAGCGTGCGGGGAGGAACATCAAGCACTCCCAGACCACCAACTCATTCCCCCCTCATGACAAGAAACTTCTGACAAGAAACTCTGACAAGAAACTTATACTAAGGAACTTATGACAAGAAACTCATCACCAGAAGCGCCTAAGAAGCAACCAAGCTGGAGCAGTCGCAAGACGCCTTAATTTGAGGAGGCCTGACCGTCCAGCCAGGCCTGAAACCTAAACTGCCCAACTGGGGATCACCAGGTAAAGCGCCGTACCCTGAAGCGCTAGACCTTCACCCCCTCACTATTCCTGCCTACTACTGGGCTGTCCCCAAGTACTTTTCCAGTCAGCCCTGCCCATAGGCTGATGGTGCGTCCTGCTTTCCGGCACCCCCAGGTCACTGACCTTGTGTAGAAGATCACCGCCGCGGCCGTCGCCGCCTGAGGAGAAGTGCCGTGAGGTGAGGTGCGCCGTCGCGCCCTCACCGAAGGGAGCGCTGAGGTGAGGGAAGCCCCTCGAGTCTCTGTGGTGAGGTGCGCCGTCCGCGCCCTCACCGAAGCCTCCACAGATTGCCCCCATCGCCGCCGTCGCGGCCGAAGACTTGCCACTGGGCCCTCATCGCCGCCGTCGCGGCCCAAGAATTGTCCCCGCCGCCGTCGCGGCCGAAGAATTGCCCCCGCCGCGGCCCAAGAAATCGCCAGCGCGATCACCAGCGAGGTCTCCAGGCCCCGCCGTTGCCGAGCAACCGGGGTCGCCGGGCGTGACCCCAGGAAGGCCGCGCAACGATTGGGCGCCGGCCCCGGTCACGCCCCCAGCGCCGACGGAAGCCCGGGAAGAGCCCCGGCAGTGCAGAGGGAGACGGGGAGCCGGCCGGAGAGGACTGCCGGCTCCCGCTCCCTTCCCCCGCGACCCTGAGCCCGCGCACTTACCCTACCTGATCCCGGGAGCCGGAGGAAGGTGATCCCGGCCCCCGCAACGTCCCGCTCCCAGTCCCTGAAGCCCGCAACGTGCCGTGCAGTCATACCCTGATCCCGGGGGCCGGAGTAAGGTGATACCGGCCCCCGCAACGTCCAGCCAGTCCGGCCTGAAGGCCGAGGTACCCCTACCGGGCCCGCCCTCCAGAACACGGGCCGGGCCTGGGGGAGTACCAGTCGCAAAGGAAGCGCGACCAACAAACCAGCGACAGGTGAGCCCAGGAGGCCCCTAGGGCCCACAAAACGCCACTGGGGGCCGGGGGCCACCATTAACCCTATAATTAATTGGGTACACTTTCCCCATGAGGCGAGGCCCCGGAGAGGAGTGGGCCTAGCCTAGAGTTAACCCCTAAGGGTCATAGAAGCCCCAGGATACTGGACATGTCGAGGGGTTCCCTACAGTATTTAATAACTTATTGCAGATGCCTATTGTAATTACTGCCTAGGCCATGCTTTTAACTGCGAAGTCTTTTACCACAGGGGGAAAGTATTTAATTGAATTGAGTTGAAGTGTTTTATGTTACAGGTGTACTGGAATTGCGACGCCCACTGTACTGAATGTGGGCGCGCCTAGATTAATGCAGGCCTATTTAAATGTAAAGTGAAAAGCCTTCTTTTAAGTAATTGAATATGCTAAAGTGAACTGCATGTCTAGGCCCCTGTTTTATTAACGTACCTTGAGATCATTATTAAGTGCTACGTGTAGGAGATAATTCCTGCGGCCTCTTAGTGGCCTACAATGTTGATGAGCTATGATGCTTTATTTAAAATGTGCACCAATTGAGTAATGCAATGAATTTGAATGTAGATCAATGTGACTTTGGCCGTTTCCGGCCAAAGTCATCGAGAAGACCGTCAACAGACAGCTTGCCGCATTCCTCGAGACGAATGGATCCCTCGACCCCTCGCAGTCCGGATTTCGGGCCAACCACAGCACCGAGACCGCCCTTATCGCAGCCACCGACGACATCAGAACCCTAACCGACAACGGGAAACAGCTGCCCTCATCCTCTTGGACCTCTCCGCGGCGTTCGACACCGTCTGCCACCGCACCCTAGTGAAGCGCCTCAGCAACATCGGAATCCGAGAGAAAGCACTGAAATGGATCATCTCGTTCCTCGCCGGAAGAACCCAGAGAGTCCGCCTCCCCCGTTCAGATCCGAAGCCACCGAAGTCATCTGCGGCGTTCCACAAGGATCCTCACTCAGCCCAACCCTCTTCAACGTCTACATGAGCCCCCTCGCAGCCATCGCACGCCGACACAACCTCAACATCATCTCCTACGCCGACGACACCCAGCTGATCCTCTCCCTCACCAACGACCCCACCACCGCCAGAGCCAACCTACACGACGGGATGAGAGACGTCGCCGACTGGATGAGGAACAGCCGCCTTAAACTGAACTCAGACAAGACGGAAGTCCTCATCCTGGGCTCTTCACCCTCCGCCTGGGACGACTCCTGGTGGCCCCCGGCCCCGGGCACCGCGCCCAAGCCAACGGACCACGCACGCAACCTGGGCTTCATCCTGGACTCCTCCCTGTCGATGACCAGACAAGTCAACGCCGTCTCATCTTCATGCTTCAACACCCTGCGCATGCTCCGCAAGATCTTCAGATGGATCCCCACTGAAACCAGGAAGACCGTCACCCAGGCACTCGTCACCAGCCGACTGGACTATGGGAACACCCTCTACGCCGGAACCACAGCCAAACTTCAAAAAAGACTCCAGCGCATCCAGAACGCCTCCGCACGACTCATCCTGGACATCCCCCGACACAGCCACATCACCGGACACCTGAAAGACCTGCACTGGCTCCCCGTCAGCAAGAGAATCACGTTCAGACTCCTCACCCACGCACACAAGGCCCTCCACGACCTGGGCCCAAAGTACCTCAACGACCGCATGACCTTCTACACGCCCACACGCCAGCTACGATCAACCAGCCACGCCCTCGCCACCGTACCACGCATCCGCAGAACCACCGCCGGAGGAAGATCCTTCTCCTACCTGGCAGCCAAGACCTGGAACTCCTCCCCACTCACCTTCGGCGAACCCAGGACCATCTCTCCTTCAGGAAGCAGCTCAAAACCTGGCTGTTCGAGCAGTAACTTACCCCCTCCCCCAGCGCCTTGAGACCCTCCCGGGTGAGTAGCGCGCTCTATAAATGCCGTGATTGATTGATTGATTGATTGATTGATTGATTGATCTGAATTAATCTGCCTCATCTAATGCCAACTTTATTTATAAAAGATCTTGATTTTAAATACAAAAGCCTGGTGTGGTGTCATGTTATTGCGTTCGCATTTCTGAGTCAAAGTAAGAGTGTGCTGCACAACTGCCTTACACATTGCCTTCGCGTGCTTTCCCGCTTCGCGCCATGCTACCGTGGCGGACTCGGTAAACCCGGTTCCAACAGAAGAGTAGCATCATTTACGTGCAGGTCGAAACTACAACCCATAGGTTCTCATCTGCCTTTCTGGTATCCTTACACTCATGAAACTCAGATTTATTAATATAGTGGTTTGCATTTCCTGCTACCTCATATTTTCCTTTCTGCAGAGAGATTAACAGAAATGCCAGCCTAACAAAATTCCAGTGAGAAAATGTAGGAACTGCTCTTTGACGTCTTGCTCTGGATAGTTGGATCACCTTGTAGCTTTCCCGCTTGTGCTTTTATATCCTAAAGCCGCAGGATGGAAGGAGAGGTGATCGTGCAGTTTTGCCATACAATTGCATTTTTTTAAGGAAAGGTTAGACTTCCTGTGTGCATGTTAAGTACCCACGTACCCAGATATGACCTATTACAGAGGGTCAAAGGTACAGTGTATTTCCATAGTCCAAGCATGATCCAACTAATGCTGTCCCAACTATTGGGCAGTCATATTTATAAAGAGGCTGATTTCCCTCAGCCTCTTCAATTGAGATGGACACACCAAAAGGCCCGACGGTAGAAGGTCTTTAAGTCGGAAGTATGCACAAGTTTTTATACCTCAGCTTTTGACTTCTCGTGCTGGATTCAGTCAGTTCTCCAGTATTGGATCTTTCATAGATTCACATGCTTGAATCATTCCCAGTCGTCGAAGTGGGAGTCCTATAGTACTATAATAAGGCAGTATGAATCATTGCCTTAAGCCATAAAGGCAAAGAACAGTCACTTTAATAGCTTACCTATGTCCTTTTTAAAAAAGGACCAGATTTGAACAATAACCAATCAGGTGACAGCACCCTGTAGAATACTCCCAAGAGAGGCTAAATCCCTCAGATTTTCTACTGCATGTCGTGTGAAGGGAGTCTCCGTGAGCTCTGCTCAGTTCTTTATTCTCTAGAGTCTGAGATTTATCTTGACAGCTACCGTGCCTGATACTTCCAAGAAAGGCCTCTTCAGATCCTGCAAAAACTGTGGAAGGAAAAGGCTGCTTGTGGATGACCCACATAAAGACTGTCTTTATTGCCTGTACCTCAACACAAGGTAAAGGAGTGCAAAATATGTAGCACTTTTTCCTCTAAGACCTTGTAGGACAGGGAGGGGAGGCTCCTTCTGTGGCTACAGTAGGTTAAAACTCAGAGATCCACTATTTCTGAGGAAGACAGTGACACATACGTGAGGTAACACAAAAGAACAAGATCCTCTGACCAGGGCACATCTGTAGAGAGCAGGTAGACCTTAAAAACCCATCACAAAGAACCTCTGAGAAAGGAGAAAAGGAAATATATCTCCACAGAGGCAGCCGCTTCTCAACCCAGCACTCCATCAGTGAAGGCTCGAGAACGTCAGCAGACTTCGTCTACTGAACGGTCGACGACGAGGCATAAAACGCCTCTTAAATAAAGCTCTGTCGATGGCAATATCACAGTCAACAGCATTATTGTCATCGATGACGACAGTCACCACTGTCTTGTCTATGAGACCATTGTAAGCATAGATGACAGCCTTCGACACACCCATCCCTTTTACGAGGATCCTGGCATCCACGAAGACACCGTCAACGTTGATGCTATAGCCGATAACACCATTGACGACAACACCGTTGACGACAACAATGTTGACGGGATTCCTACCGACGACACCGAAATTCACAGGGCAGTCAGACACCTTGCCAGCAACTATCACCTCGTTGATGACATCGTCGATGGTCACAAATTACAAAGGTGACAAGAACAACTCTAAGACCCGAGTTAACCTCTCCTAGCAAGGTTTCACCTGTCCCCCCAAGTCACCTATTAGACCTGGAAGATTTGGACCACGGCACACAGCCCATCAGAACTCCAGGTCAAATACCAAGATGACGACAACAGGGAAGAAGAAGAGCAATATTACCACCATTATTATTCCCCTCCCTCAAAGAGCATTATGAGCACTATCAATATCATACTCATCCACAACCCAGTCATGATGATGTACAGGTGCCCATGTCGCTCTTCGAAGATTTGCAGAAGAAAGTCCACTTCAATTGCTGCTGGGCATGATGTCCTCCACAATCAATCTAGTACCTCTTGCATGCCTGAAAATGAGACCATTGCAAGAGGATTTAAAAAAACAGGGGAGCCCAACAGAAGGGTCGTTAGAGGACATAATAACCATAACCCCACAAATGATGGAAACACTAGCATGGTGGTCTCAGATCTTTCACCTCTTAAAAGGGCCTTATGTTTTTGCCTGACTTACCCGAATTCGTCATAACGACAGATGCCTCTCTGCAAGGCTGGTGTGGCCAACTGCAGGACCTACAGATTCACGGGAAGGGGTCGGCACTCCTGAAGACCATGCATATCAACAGAGTAGAACTGAAAGCCATCTTTCTAACCCTGCAAGCTTTTTTTCCAAGAATAGCAGGTTCTTCAGTGCTGGCTCATATGGACAATACGACCAGCATGCACTATATCAACAAGCAAGGGGGTCGATGGTCATTAACGCTCTCCCAAGAGGCCCAGGATCTGTGGAATTGGCTCACAACCCACAAAATATCTCTGAGAGCCGAGCATGCATCAGAAGTAAACAACGCCTTAGCAGACACACTCAGCAGAACCAAAGTCAGTTGCCATGAGTGGGAACTGGATCAAACGGAGCTGGACAAGATATTCTCAAGTTGGGGCAAATCAGCATTGGTTCTCTTTGCGACATACAAGAACACCAAATACCAGTTCTATGCCAGTCGGTAACCGCTCCCAGGGTTGTGGGGGAATGCCTTTTTGATTAGATGGTTCGGGATTTATGCATACGCTTTTGACCCCTTCCCTCTCATACCGAAGGTTCTCAACAGAATGAAAATGGAACAGTCGC
Organism: Calotriton arnoldi; assembly: GCA_963921515.1. Classification (NCBI taxonomy): domain Eukaryota; kingdom Metazoa; phylum Chordata; class Amphibia; order Caudata; family Salamandridae; genus Calotriton; species Calotriton arnoldi. Next base: position 934,816 of record CAWUFW010002400.1, on the reverse strand, counting down.
CTCATCCTGATTGCTTTCAGGTGGCCCAGGCAATAGTGTTTTACGGAGCTCCTCCTGCTGTCGGAATCCAATCCTATGCACCACCTGGCAATGCGAGCACTGTTGACCATGAACTAGGGCCAGTTCCAACTTCCAGAACGAGCCTTTCTCCACTTGTGTGCATGGCTCCTGAATTCTACGATTTCACAGACCTAGATGTTCCTCAGGACTGTAGAGATATCCTATCCAAAGCAAGAGCAAGAACAACGAACAAAACATACAAGTTGAAATGGAAGCGATTCAGTTCATGATGTCAACAATCTAACCTACATTCATTGGAAGCATCACCTGAGCAGATTGTACCTTATCTTCTATCGCTCGCTAGATCAGGATTAGTGCATGCGCCTGTCAAGGTTCACCTCGCAGCAGTCTCACGGTACAGACGTTCATACACTCTCTCTCCCTCTGTTTCACAAGAATAATCAAGCAGTTTATGAAGGGGTTATTCAGAACTTTCCCTCCAGTACGACCTCCTCCTTCAAAATGGCATCTCAATGTAGTTCCCTCCCAACTTATGAACCCCCCATTCAAACCGATCCACAAAGCAGACCTGAAGTTTCTTACAAGGAAATTTGTATTGCTGTTGGCTCTCACTTCAGCTAGAAGAGTCATTGAAATTCAGGCTTTCACAACGGAGGAGCCTTTTCTCCCTTTCACTGTTGTAATTATGTGCTTCTCAGAAAAAATACAAGGTTCATTCCCAAGGTTCCAACTCAACTTCATCTCAACTAACCTATCATACTTTGTACTTTATACCCCAAATCCGTCTTCACCAGCTGAAAGGTCTCTCCATACTCTGGTCATCAAATGTCTTAAATTCTATTTACATTGTACTAAGCAAATAAGGAAAACTGATCAGCTCTTAGTGTCTTATAGCCAACCCAACAGGGTACTTCAGTTTCAAAAGCAACTATCGCAAGATGGCTTTCTGCTACCGTCCAGTTTTGCCATTCAAAAGCTGGCAAACCACTCACAGTCAATGCAAGGGCGCATTCAACAAGGTCAGTGTCCACTTCGGCTGCTCTGTTTGCAGGTGTTCCATTGGAAAAGATATACCGTGCTGCGACTTGGAAGAGCACCCACACATTCCTGCAGCACTGCTGCCTGGAATCGGCGCACTGCAGTGATGCAGCTTTACGACAAGCGGTCTTACATCATCTGTTCCAGTAAGGTGAGCCTCTGTTAATGGAGGTGTTTATTAATATTTATGTATAGATTCATAGAATGTTGTTGTATACTACATGATTGTTTCATCATATATAGCGTCATTATACTTTATATATATAGATATGTATTAAGCTGTGACCCACCATCCTCGAGGATACTTAGATTACTGCAATGTTTACTTACAATAACTGCTTGCTATTCTGATTCAAGCATGTGAATCTACGAAAGATCCAATACTGGAGAAGAAAATGAGTTACTTACCTGTAACTGCAGTTCTCCAGTATTGGTATCTTTCATAGATTCTCATGCGACCTACCCTCCTCCCCTGAGAGACTCCCCTTATAGCTCGGGATGATGTTATTCCCACTTGTGCTTGAAAATCTGAGGTATTCAGCCTCTCTTTGGAGTATTCTACAGGGTGCTGTCGCCTGATTGGTTATAGTTTGGTCCTTTTTCAAAAAGGACATAAATAGGCTAAGTGACTGTTCATTGCCAATATGGCCTATGGTAATGATTTATACTGCTTTATTATTATACCGTGGGACTCCCACTTCGATGACGGGGAAAGATTTAAGATTCAAGCTTGTGAATCTGTTAAAGATACCAATACTGGAGAACTGCAGTTACAGGTAAGTAACTCATTTTCTTACCATTACAGTCGCAATATTTCTAAAGTGTCAAATTATGGATGATTAAGATTACAAATAATCAATCAGTGTTAAATCAGTGCATTTTTCCCACCATTTTTACGTGTGTGATCTTGATCAAATTTTTTTTTAAATGATTGGGTAATAGATTACATGATGAAGGGGCACATTTTGATTAAAGACACTGTTCAGAAATACATAAAACGTCTAGGTCTTTATTTAAGATTAAATACTGAACATAATCTTTTTTAAAAGCAGGCCAGGCTTTAATTAATATGGCACTGAGCAAGACATGACTATTAAGGTATGGTTGGAGCGGAGACAAGGTTTATTAGAGAAAAGTCAAGATGATGGGAATACGTATAGCTGAGCTATAGAATCAAAAGGATTTTCCTCAAGTGTTTAACTACTTATAGATCAAGGGCCTGATTCACAAAGGTAAACGTACACTTTTGTGTAGGTTCACAATTAATTTTTCAATTGACAAAGGAGTTTTTCAAGTAGTATCTGTACAACTGTGGAGTCTCCTCGCTTGTGGCGGAGACTATGTACATAAAAAGATAAGCAGTCATAAAGATACTACTCATAAAATTCTATTGTGAATTGCAGAAGTGTGTAAGCTTATCTTTGTGAATCAGTACATTCAGGAAGATAGTTCAAGTGGTTGTTGCAGAAGGAACTGGACAAGTATTGATGAACAACAGAATATACCACTGCCATGTAAGTTTACCGGTGCCTGCGCAGCTCAAGGGAAGCTAGGCAATCTTTGTGATAAGTATTTCTGGTGTCCCTGAAAGCAGCAACTATGTACTACTACGAGCTCACTGAAATGCAAAGTACTTCATTTTTATCCATTTACTTTTCGGTCATCTATTGCTCTTGGAAGGTGGTGTGGGGTAAAGGTCTAGTTGGAAATATGCTTGGTAACTTTAGTACATTCTTATGGCATTACTTGATTTTCTGAAAATACTCTGTAACATATCTGTGTCTATGCTTTACAAACATGCATTAGAGGCCACATATAGCAGGGTTATTCCCATCTAACCACTGTGGTGCAAATAAAAGTGCTGGTACACAGACCATACAAAGTCATAGAGGTCTCTAGTCTAGGAACCAGCAACAACGGGAAATGTACTGGCTTTGAAAGCACCACTCCCAAAAAATGTTGGTTGGGCGTACCAGCAGTTTCAGGCTCCCAGACCCACACACAGGCTGTAATAGTAGGCCTGAGACATGTTTAAAAGGCTACTGAAGAGAGTGGCTCAATTAATGCTGCAGGCCCATTAGTAGCATTTAATTTACAGGCCATGGGTACAGGTAGTACCAATCTACTATGGTCTTACAAGTCAATTAAATGTGCCAATTGGGTGTATGCCAATTTCACCATGTTTAAAGGAGAGAGCACATGCACTTTAACACTGGTTAGCAGTGGTAAAGTGAGTGTGCAGAGTCCTATACCAGCAAAAATTAAATCAGCAAAAACAGGAGGGTTGAAGGCAAATAGTTGGGGTAAACCACACCAAAGATGCCAGGTCCAACATCGAACAACATATCATAATCATGTGGATCTTTTGCCAGGAGACTCCTGACGTGTATCTCCTGTGCTAGGAAACATAATGGGTCAGCTAGAACGTTAAAGTGATGAGAAGGTTGTCACATGGACACTGTGCCAGAAACTTGAGATACTACAGCTGCCAAAACAAAAAAGTGATTGTGACTTTTTACTCCTGTTGTCTCGGGCCCAACCTACTATGTGTCCTGAATAACTGAGCCAAGTATTACCTTTTTCACCACTTAACTCTCAGAGGCAGCATGTGTCGAGCAGTCCAAGGATCTTGGAGGGGGAGCTAGGTGTAAGGCATACAAAGGTGCAAAACTCAAAGCACAAACAATAACAGCAATAAGCTGTCCAGCCAAATACTTGCTTTAATGAAAAAAGGAGTATTTCATTGTAAACACACAAAGCCTAGAAACAGCACAATAAATAACCCCCAGAGTACCTTAAAGTTGGTGCACTAGTATCGTTCTGGGCATAATCCTCAAGTTCCTCTTCTAGTGGAGTTGGATATTCTTCATTCGATAAGGGAGGCAACACCAGATGCAGCCCAGGCTAGTCTCCACGCGACAAAATCTTTGATTGGTCTTGGCAGCACTAGGTTCTAAGTTTGTGCAAGTCCCCAGCAGGCCCGACGACCTAGAACAATCTTAACCCAACCCGATGGCAGCCGGCAGTCACAGGTTGACCGGGGTGCCTCTTCGCAGGCTCCAGTCTCCCGATGCTGAGTGCCTGTGACCTCTTGCAGTCTTTTCCTGTTGATTTGTTAGGCCTCCTCAATCTTCGGGCAGTCCGTGTTAGACATCCCCTCTCGACTCCTACGGCAATCACTAAGCGTTTTTCACAGCATCCTTGGCATTACAATCCAGGGTGACAACCTTAACTTCACGGTCCCCCTTCCTGGCACACGGGGGTTGCTCACTTCAACTCACTCAGAGGTGACAGCCTTATCTTCATGCTGGCACCCCCTCCTGGCACACAGCAGAAGGGGTCGCAAACTGTAGTGCACAAACGGGTGATGGCCCTAGCTTCACAGTGGCCTCCTTCCTGGCATTTGGGGTCACTGATCTCAGCTCTCACAAGGGCGACAGCCCCAGCTTTACAGTGGCCCCTTTCTGGCGCACAGGAGTCACCGATCTCAGCTATTGAACTAGCGATAATTCAAACTTCTGCAAGAGTAGGCAGAGGTCCTGCACTCTTGCAATTGTCCCGACTAGACCCAAAGTCTCATACCATTCACCGGGATCCACTTGCCAGGATGCCTGCTGGACCTTGCTCCCTGCAGGGTCTGTAAATTTAAAAAAGCAGTCTAAGGCAAGTGATTATAGAGTAGGGTAGAGGGCACAATTAAGGACACACAGCAAAACAATCTTGTTGATACAAAAGTAGAAAAATCCTTTTAATCTTATAAATAACAATGTCACTGTGTCTTTAAGCATAATTATAAACAGAAAAAATATATATACTGTATAGATAACATGCATAGCAATCAACAGACATACTAATACCCATGCATTCATCCACTTCTCATCCCTTTCATTGTCAATATGTACCAGAAGTACAATGTATTTGTGCACTAATTATGTTCATATCTCAAAATTAAACAGGGTGTTTTAATTGACTGATTTTTTTTTTTAAATGAATTTTATTGAGATATAAAAACATAGGCACAGTGAATACCCCGAATAGGGCTGCAAATGGACACATCTGTGATCGAAAATAGGACTTAGCAGGATACTATATTTCCACAGTACATCATTGACCTCTAAAAAGTCCCTCCTGACATGAGATAATGTGACCTGAAATGGAGTTATCCCCCCGTACCCCACCCTCCGTCCTGCAGTATACATCAGTAAGATCTACTAGTTGGTATCTCTCCGGTCATCATCCATGTAATGTAACTCTAACAAACCCTCCCCCCCCCACAACCTTAACTAACCCCTCCTCCCTCCCTCCCCCTAGGCATGCCGCTGGGTTAATAATGTTTCGCTGTTTGATCTGTGGGCAGGACAGTGACGTTCTGTGTCCTATATATCCCAGACCTCAAGTTTCGGTGTCAGGGACAGGTGTTCTCCCAGGGTCATCCCGCCCTATCTGCGCTCTGCTCTCTAGTCTATCAGTGCCTCCCGAAGTCAGTCGTCTGCTGCAGGGTCCCTCTGCTCAGGAGTGCCAACGGCATTGTCCGTTGGGTGTTTTACCAGCTCCACCAGTGCCACCCATGCGCGCGCCGTCTCCAGGGATTTGTCGCTCCCAGTTCGACTGGCCATTCGCAATCTGCAATTCCCCTCCGCCTCTGCCCATTTTACTAACTCCCTGGACCATCGCGCTAAGTTGGGGCCATTCTTCGCCTTCCAGTGGCCTGTAATCTCCCTTTGGGCCAAGACCAGCCCCAGGTCTATAAACTTGCTAGTGACTTTGGTCTTGGCAGTATGCAGGAACCAATGCAATAAGCAACAGCCTGGTGTCAGTGCCACCTCTCTCTCCGTTGCTGCTGCCAGTTCAGACGTCACCCCCCTCCAGTACTCTCCCAGATGTGGACAGTCCCAAAGCATGTGGAGGAACCCCGCCCCCTCTACGTTACACCGTGGACACGCCGACGAAACCCCGAAGTATTCATTCACCTTACCCGGGGTGAAGTACGCCCTATGCAACACGTAGAAGTGGATTAGCTGGAAGCGTGCATTCCTAGAACACTTCCAGGCCCGTTCTACCAATTCCCCCCAAGGCTTCTCCTCAATGGGTTCACCCAAATCCTCCTCCCACTTGAGACGCAGGGTCGTCAGGGGCCGTCTCAGGCTGTGGGTGATCCTCCTGTATAGGCACGTGACCGCCTTGAAAGTCCCCGCCGCCATTACAACATATTGGCAGGCCAGAGAGGTCTGAGGTTCCACCATCCTCTCTCGCCAATGTTTTCTAATGGCTGCTGTCAGTGCGGCATGAAGAAGAAAGTCCCCTCGTGGTAGGTCGTGACGCTCCAATAGGTCATTAAAAGGTAGAAGGTTACCATCCTCAAATAGGTCCCCTATAGTAGTAATCCCTGCATCCTCCCAGTCCCGTAGCCTGCCCCAATCACCTCCGTGAGGTAAGGCCTCACATATCGTCAGCGGAATCTCCGGAGCATAGGGGGTGCGCATACGCACGCGCCTAGCCAGCCGGTTCCAACACTGGCGCACCGCCTGTAGATCAGGCGGAACCATTCTATTCCCCATGGGCAATCGCAACAGCACCCAGGAGAGCAGCACCAAGGAAGGGTCCGGCCCATCAGGTTCCTCCCGGTGCCGGGTTCGTCTTGCCACCCATTTGGTGAACCATTGTAATTGCGCTGCATGATAATAGGCCTCTAAGTCCGGCAAGGCAAAGCCCCCCTCCGCTCTGGGCCACTGCATGGTGACCAGGGCCACTCTGCGCCGCCCTGTACCCCACAAGAATCCTGTAAGCAGTGTGTTGAGTTGCGCGAACACCTTAGTTGGGATCCAGATCGGGAGCGTCCCAAATAAATAAAGGAGTCTGGGCAGTGTGACCATCTTCACCAAGGCAATCCTGCCCGCAACTGACAACGGGAGTTTCTCCCAAAACTCAAAGCAGCTCTTGATCTTACGTACAGCGCGCCCTATATTGCCCTCCAGCATGTCGCCAGGGTCGTGATATATCTGGGTTCCGAGGTAAGGCAAGCATCTAGTTACCCATGGGACCCCCTCTGCCGGCCGCGTCCCATCCCTGTCTGGGTGCGTCGGAAAAAGACAGGATTTGGACCAGTTCACGCGAAGCCCTGCAACCTCTCCCAAAGAATGCAGCAGTCCCTTAGCTCCCCGGAGGGCCTCCCCTGAGTCAGCCAGAAACAAAAGGAGATCGTCGGCATATAGCGCTATGTGTTGTAAGTGTCCCTCCACCATCAGCCCCTGGTAGTGACGGCCCGATCTGGCATGGACAGCCATCGGCTGCATTGCCAGCGCGAAGAGTAGGGGCGACAGCGGGCAGCCCTGCCTCGTGCCCCTACCCACTTTGCAAGCATCAGAAATCAGCCCTCCCGTTCTGACCCTGGCAGTGGAGTTGGTGTACAATATCGCCGTCCATTCCACGAAGCGGTCCCCCAGGCCAAACGCCCTCAAGACCGCGAAAAGATATGGCCATTCTAGGCTATCGAAGGCCTTTTCGATGTCAACCGTAAAAATACAAGCTTCCTCCCTGCAATAGGTGTCCGCCCTCAAGATACGCAGTAGCCTCCGTACGTTCATCGCCGTGTTCCTAGTCGGGATAAATCCCGCCTGGTCCACGTGAACTAACGTGGACATGTGGGCCAATAGCCGACCAGCCAGGATCCGACTTAATATCTTATAGTCCAGATTAAGCATGGCAAGCGGTCTGTATGCAGTTCGGTCCCAGGCCGGTTTACCCGGTTTGAGGAGAGGCACGATAATTGCCTCCCTCGTGGAAACAGGAAGACCACCCTCCCGTCGTGCCTTGTTATATAATACCACCAGCTTCGGGGCCAGGATATCTACAAATTCAGAATAGAATTCTATCGGAAGGCCGTCCGTCCCCGGTGTCTTGTTCCTAGCCATATGCTTGATGGCTCTACGCACTTCTCCGACCTCAACATCTTTACCAAGCTCCTCTGCCGCCTCGTTATCTGTCTGGGGGAGTTCTACCCCCTCTAAAAACCCCATTCCGTTGGCAGCCCCAGGGTCAAGTCTACTCTGATAGAGAGTGGTATAATAGTTCAGAAAGTGTGTGTTGATGTCTTGTTGAGTATAGTACGCCACCCCCCCCTGATCTCGGAGCTCCAGGATCGGCGTCCCTCTACGCGCCGGGTTCGCCAACCACGCCAGCAGCGCCCCCGACTTGTCCCGTTCTGCTTGGGCCCGAGTGGTGTAGGCCTTATAATCAAAGGAGCGCAGCCTTTCCATCTGTGTCGCCAGCTCCTCGCGTGCTGCGAGCAGTTCCTCCTGCCTATCAGGTCGTTCCGGTCTCTCCCTTTCCAGTTCCCGGAGCCTATTCTCTGGCCCCAGCACATCCTGTGTCAACACCTTTCGGACTCCCACCACCTCCCCAATGTAACGCCCTCTGATCACCGTTTTGAACGCGTCCCATTCGATGAGTAGGTTTGATGCAGACCCAGTATTATCTAGGAAGTTGTCGTCAATCGCAGATCCAATTGTGTTCTTAAACACCGGATCTTCTAGCGCCTCCGGTCTCAAACGCCAAGTAGGTATGGCGGGCCTTACCCGTATCCAATCCAGCGATACTAGCAGCGGGTTATGATCAGAAATCGTTCTGGTCAAATATTCACTATGGGTAACCCCCCCATGGACACTTGGAGAGCAAAGGATCGAGTCCAGACGAACATGTAACTCGTGTAACCCAGAGAAGTATGAGTAGTCCCTATCTCCCGGGTGATGAGCCCTCCAAGTATCTATCAGTCCACACTGGCGCTGCGACGCCCGTCTAGTCGCTGCAAGTCTGTGCATGGGAGCATCTGGGAGAGGTGGATGAGAGCGATCCAGGTCAACGTCAGCAATGCAATTAAAGTCGCCCCCCATCAGCACTGAACCTGTCAACAGGGGTGCCAACTTCCCAGAAAGGTGCGCAAAAAAAGCAGCTTGGTCTACGTTGGGGGCGTAGAGGCCTCCTAGTACTATATCCCTACCGTCCAATCGTCCCGCTACCACTACATATCTACCATCCAGGTCAATCAATTACCTAGTGCTCTGAAACGGAACCCCCGCCCGTATCCAGATCAGTGTGCCCCTGGCAAAGGCCGAGTATGAGGTGTAGAACAACTGACCCCTCCATCTACGCTGCAGCGCCGCCCCCTCCTTCTGTGTTTAATGCGTTTCCTGCAGCAGAGTGATCTGTACTCCCCTCCTCACCAAATACGCATGAATCTTGTGTCGGCGTGTCATAGTGTGCATTCCCCTGACATTCCATGACACACATTTAAGTCCTACGGTGGATCCCATAACTTGGACCACAATGATCTTCCCTCCTGCCCCTCCTCAGCGACATGCCTGACCCCATAAAAAAAAAAACAACCCCATAGAACTCCCCAACTCCCACTCCCCAGGACAGGTACAATCGAACTAGCTCCCATCCAAACTAGTGTAACAATCAACTGATCACTAAACGTGGTGAGGCGCGTGCTGACCCAATAGGACCCAGAGCCCCCCCGGTCACCCCCTCCCGCTCGTATCAAACAGGGGAGCACCCATCCATAGGTCGTGTCTGGTGCCTCCGTGTCTCCTCCCCCGGAGTCCAGCACGGTCAGGAGCCAATCCCTGGCGCCACTTAGACTTTTCTCACCCAGCTTCATGCACCCATCTCACATGAGTAAGTCCGCCGTCTGGGGTGTAACCACGGGAAGTTCAGGCTCAGAGTCCCCGCTCGTGCTGCCGGTAGGAGAAGTCTCAAGTCTGCCCATGCCATGGCTAGCGACAGTGGATCTCGGGCTAGGCTCACCCCGGCTGATCTCAGCAACCGCCCGCACAGCCCTGTCCCTTTCAAGCTGGAGTCCCGGCGGCGCTATGGACCTCTGTGACCCCAAATGCTCAGGTGATCCTTGGTCCGCAGAGCTCGACGGAGAAGCATTCCTTGTTCTCGGTTTTCGCGCCTCCAGCCATTGCCATGCGTCCTGCGGAGTAGTGAGAAATGTGTAGCGGTCCCGTCTACTTCTCTTAGGCGTGCTGGGAACAACATGGCATACGGTAACTGCAGCTGTCGGAGTTTCCGCTTTAGTGCAAGAAAGGAAGCGCGCTGCCTCTGCACCTCCCTGGTGAAATCCGGGAAAATCATCACCCTGGCGTTCGCGATTTGAAGGTTCTGCTTCCCCCGCGCTTGCTGCAAGATGTGGTCTCTGTCGCGGTAATGGAGCAAGCGCACAGCCATCGGTCGCGGGGGTGCACCCGGCCTTGGAGGTCTGGCTGGGACCCTGTGCGCGCGCTCAAGGGCGAAGTTGGGGGAGAGCCCCTCCGGGGCCACCGCGGCCCGAAGCCAGTTTTCCATGTACTGAACAGCGTCATCTCCTTCCTCCCGTTCCGGGACCCCCACTATGCGCAGGTTGTTCCTGCGAGAGCGCCCTTCACTGTCCTCCGCTCTCACCTCCAAGATCCTGACCCTGTCCTCCACCAGTTTTAGAGAGCGCTGCAAGGTAGAGATTGCGTTTGGGACCTCCTCTAAGGACTTCTCATTAGCTTTCACCCGCTCTTTGAGCTTGCGGTGGTCGTGCTTCAGTAGGTTGAGATCCACCCCTATGGCGTCCATCTTGGTCTCCAAAGCCTCTCTCGAGGAGGTGATGGCCTGCATTATGTCCACCAGCGTGGGACCCCCTGCTGCCTCATCCCTCCGTCGTTCTGCCACTTCCTCCTCGTCATTAGATTTTTGCCCCGTTGCTTCCTTGTGCAAGGCCGTGAAGCCCTTCCGGCGGGATGTCCGGCCCATTCTGGCTGGTTGCAATGGGTCACGCAGGTCTTCTAGACAGGGATCACTGGAGAGTTCAGGAAAATTTAGAATAGGCAGTGAGCACAGGAAAGTTCAGGAAGTGCACACCGGCGCAGTAGGCCATTCCCCTGGGGCTTCACAGCAGGGAGAAAGCGCCACTCGAGATCGCCAGCTCGGAAGGGGAACAGGGTGGTCGTCTCCTCCTCAGACAGCTCATTGCACACTCCCGAGGCCCTCCAACCCTCCCGATCAGAGTGGCAATGCCCCCGCACCTCTCAAGCAGCGCAGCGGTGAATTCTATAGTTCTGGGCTCTCTCGCTCAGCACTGGCCTCCGCCGCCTGTGTCCTCCGAATCAGCCCTTGATGGCGATCAGAAGGGTCCCCCCTCACCCCCACCTCGCGGTCACTCGCAGTCAGGAAGGGCACGTCAAGGCTCCCACATGTGCAGTATGGGCACCACCATGTAACTGCATTCAGTCTCTGTACGCCGTATTGGGCTTCGAGGTCGATATCTCCCACCACCTCGCCTAGCGCCACTCCCTCGTCGCAGTAGATCTCGGGTCAGCGCTCTCAGTGCCCCAAGCCCAGCTTAATATCGGAGCCCGTCGTGGTCCTGGGCATTAGACGTCTGCTGTGTCTGCAAGCAGGGGGTCCCACTGCCGAGCTCCGTGCCCCTCACCTCCGCTTAGTGTCCCGCTGCACCATGGGCATCAGGTCTCAGCCCCATCAGTGGGCGCCACCATTTTGTATGCGGAGCGCGTCTTCGAGCTCAGCAGAGCGCTCCCGGTTCCTGGCAGCCCCGGTTCCCCGCACTCACCAGCCACACTCTCAGCCGCCGCTCCTCTCAGCCGCCGGAGAGATGAAACCTCTCAGAGGGTCCCGGATCTCTTTGTGAGCGCTCGGCGACCTCCTCTTCCTCAGCTCCCGGCCGCCATCTTAGATTCGCGGCACCCGGAGCAGACCGGCCACAAAAACAGCGCTTTGGTCGCCGTTAAGGTAGCGCCGAGTCTCCACCGTCGCCCAGCACAGGCAGCAGAGCCTCCGCCACCAGGATTCTGGTAAGGGGCCCCTTCAATGCGTCAGGATCATAGCGGGCAGGGGTGCAGCGCGGACGGAGCTCCGGAGTCCGCTTCCCCTCACATCGGCGCCAAGCCACGCCCCCTGTTTTAATTGACTGATAACAACAAAAATGCATATTTGTGGCCAAAGGACTACATTCTGTACATGTTTGATCCAGGCTCTGTCCTCACCTCATCACAGGATCCGGATGGTCTTGGCGGGCAGACAGAAGGCTGGTGCTTCAGGCTAGGGGTAAATGGTCTTGACTTTCCTGGGTGATGGTCTCTCTCCCAGCAGACTTTGGTCCCTAGTCCTGTAACCCTGTAATACACTGTGAGCCCTAAAAAGACCCTGTCTTCAGTCTGGGTAGTAGGCACCTCCTTCTCCTTCACAGACTGTATCTTGGCAATTAGACGTTTTGGTGATATTCTCTCCAGTTGAACCCGGCTGTAGAGCAGTGCTGTTCATCTTGTGGGACTCGTCTTCGTACCTTTGTGAGGAAATGTGGTGTATTATATGGTGTGTTTGTGAGACCTCATGCTTAATACACTCACGCTACCGTCTTAGGTTCAGTCAGGCTCGTTTGTAAAACCTTTAGCTAAAAACTTAAAGAAAGGAGCAAGAGTAAACCATTCAAGTACCAGAAAAACAGAGTAAGAATGTCACACAACACGAAAGACATCAGGCACCAATTTATAGAAACAAATAGTATTTTTATGAATTTTTAGACACAAAAACAAATAAAACCCACCAGAGGGTTATGGAGATATAGATTTTTAAGTAAATCGTAAATCACTGAAAAATTGCAACAGGCATTATTAACCGCAAATTTTGGAAACTTTGTAAAACTTTTAAAGAGTTGTATTTGACTACTCCAGCCCGCATTGGGCGACCAACTCTGATAGGGGGGGAGGCCAGGGGGGCCAATAAGGAATAGTAGGACACTTACCTTGTCACCAAAGGAGTGTCAATTTCATGTTCTATGGGCAAGCCACCGTAGACCTTAACAGAGTGGTCCTGATGCAAGAGAAACAGGATACTGAAGATGTTAGTTGCTGTGGATGCTGTGCGGTTGACGGGCTGCTTCCTGGGGTTGCTCCTTGGTCCACAGTCCAGGTGGTGCGCCTTTGGCCACAGGAGTCGATGTCCCTCGAACTCCTCTCTGGTCCAGCAAAAGTCCAGTGGCCACTGGACTACTGGTCTCCGGTCACAGCAAAACCAGCAGTTGCCTTCGGTAAAGGCTAGTGTCTGTCTAGCGACCAAAGTGCACTCTGGTGACTCTCCCAGGTCCAGCAGACTCGGGTGCAACGTTTGAGTGTTGGGGTTCGGTCTCCAGGGCTGCATGTCGGCAGACCGTGGGGATCAAGGGAATGTGGCAATTGACTTGCCAACGCGGGCTTCTTCAGCTTTTGTGGCTCTGGTGCTGTAACAGGAAGTCAGCCAACTAACTCTTGGAGTTCACCTCTTCTGTCTAGAACTGGAGAGCAACTTTTTCACGAGCCAGGCACCACAGGCACAGTCCTAACTTTGCTAGCCCATGGACCAGCATGTACAGTTCAGCGGGTGGTGCAGCCTCTCTTGTCAGGTCCAGGGACAGTAGGGCAGTCTTTTTTTGGTCCTCTCTCCATTCCAGACGTGATCTGAAGTTTGGAATGGAATGGAAGGGGTGCCTTATCTATCCCCAATAAGTGCCCTTGGGTGATGTGGCAGTTATTAGCCAATGGACTACCAGGTCCTTTCCCATCTGATGATGACTTCCTGCAGTATGTGTAATCTAGCTATCCCAGGGTGTACTATTCTGCCCACTCCCAAGACGTCTGAACCCTTCTTTTGGTGTGTAGAGCTTGGTAGCCCACTCTAGAGGTGCGGCTACCCAAGGGCTGCATGCCCATGGAAATACTGGTTTTGGCAACTGGTCTCCCCTCTCTGTACCCAACACCATCTGTCTGTCTATCTGAACAAAAGAGCAGACCCTTTTGTGTGTGTCCACAATGTGCCCTTCAAAAGCGGTTTCCCCTGTGAAGCTCGCCTTTTGGACTCACACTCAGTCTGGCTCCCTGTCAGGGAGATGTAACACCTCTTCCAAAAGCAGGCTTCTATTATTCCCGCTCCTGGGAGTCATTCACACTTCTCTCCAGGAGGGCAGAAGGCTGTTTTGTGGCTAGCATCTGCTAATTACCACTGGAAAACGTGGGCAACAGAATGACAACTTTTCTAAAAGTTGCTTATACTTAAAAGTTACGTTAAATTCGACTTGGGCATCAAGTCGAGTTAAATGCAACTATTAATTTTATACCTTGGAGTACCAACTTTAGTAGTCCCATTCAGAAGTTAGCACGGCTGAGTTGTCAGGGTGTAATCCTGTACTCACCAATGGGGCTACTAGCCTTTCCACAGCAAAAATGGCAATTTGAAGTTTTCACTGAAGGACATTTAAAAATACACTTTTGAACATATAGCACCGTGCCTTAGGACTCAATATGCCTGCTGTAGGGGTGACTTCTCTTCCAGGGGATCCTCATCAATAGTCATAAGCACTGAATATTCCCGCCCATGCGCGGGCACTCCAGAATATATATACAAAATTATATATGAAAACATATATATACAGCTCTATATATATATACATATATTATTTTTTCACAAAACAATGCAGTCTCCCAGAAAAAAACAGTGCTAACCAATGCTCTGAGACCTTGTTTTTGCAACAAACACAGCAAACAGGACATGGAGACACGTGAACTCTCTTTAATGAACAGCTGAAAGTTGTCCTGCAAAGAACACAGGCATTGTTAGCCCATACGCTGCATTGAAAACTTAACAGCATAGAAAATTAAAGTAATTGCAAGCATCAACTGGCACCGTGCCTTTAAGGCAGCCATGACCCCCAGCTTCCCATCATGCCTCAGGGGTGACAGTTAGGTCAGTTGTTCTTTCCGGCTCCTTCAGTCAGGACCCTGGATTTTCAGCTCTACATTTTTTTTTTACTTTTCTGTCAAAATAATTCTCCTTTATTGCTGTAACTTCTGTTATTTCGACATTTTACATCTGTTGAAGTAAGGAGTTGCCTTTTTTTTTTAGCAGGGATTTGGCTTTTTTCAGTCAGAGGATGCCTTCTCTTTTTGATCCTTGCCCCTCCTGTGGTAAAAAGAAGGCTAGACAGATTCCCATTCTGTTTGTATCCTCTGCCTTCCTGAGTCTCATTCCCCTGAGACCTGCCAGCACTTCCAGAATCTGTCAAGACGCACTCTCAAGGAGAGAGAAAGAATCCGTCTTTATGGTCTCTCTAAGAAGAAAAAGTCTACTACCTCCAGAGGCAGATCTCCTGTGAGGCACAAGAAGAAAAGGCCCAGATCGACTTCCCAAAGTAAGGTCCCAGTCTGTCTTCTTCGGCATCGGGCTCGGCGTCACAAATGCCTCCAATGACAAAGAAATCGGCTACGGCAGCCCCTCCTTCGACAAGATCACCATTGAGAGCATCGGAGCATCGATCGTTGTCGAAAACTTCGCAGAAACATGGAGGTGCGTCGGCCCATCAACGTCATGCTTCAACGTCGAATCCTCCGTTACCGTCAACCCGGCGACGGTCAACGTCGAGGAGTCGATCTCCGTTGGTGCCGGCTCATCGTCCATCGTCGAGACATCGCTGTCCCTCGTCGCCGTCGTTACGGTGTTTGACGTCGAGGCATAGCCCTCCATTGCCATCAACAAGGCGGTGGTCAACATCGAGGCCTCGGTCAACCACGACGCATCCAGAAGAGGTTCGATATCGAGGCGTACTCCTCCGTTGCCATCAACAAGGCGGCGGTCAACGTCAAGGCCGCGGTTAACCACGACGGCGTCCAGAAGAGGTTCGACGTCAAGAAGACGCTCCCCATCATCTTCTCCCCACACGACGTTGAGGCTTTGGTCTCTGTTGGCCAGTCCACTCCTGACGTTGAAGCACCAGTCTCTGTCGGTGGGGCATCGTTCGACGTCGAAGCAGAAGACTCTCTCGACGTCAACACTTCAAACTCCGTCGGCTACTCACACCTCGATGTCGAGACCTAGAACTCCGTTGGTGGGTTCTCAAGTCTTGGTAGCGCATAACCAGTCAACGTCGAGACACTCCCATCTGTCGACGTACTGCTCTCCATCAGTGAGGCACCGCTCAGCAACGAAGGGTCTCTCTGAGTATTCAGTTTCGGAGGCAGGATCTCCTCGGGTACCCCTCTCGACGTGGAGAAGTTTCGCTTCTCCTTCTCCAGAACGGGGAGCACAGAAGAGCACTCCGCAGGCTACTGTTCCTCCTGCGCAACAGGAAGAAGGGCAGAGATCTCCTTCCATTCACCTATCTCCCAGATGGCTCCTTCCAGTACACCACTGGCAGAAAACTACCTTTACACAGATCCAACAGCCTCTGGACTATCCAAGCCCTCTCCACAGATCTCCTCTGGCTCGTTTGGTGCAGGCAGTGGATCGTTCTCCTACCACGCCTTTCAGGGGTCGACAAAGTGACCGGACTCCATCTCCATCAGGTCGGAGGTCCACTTCACGTAGCCGACGCAAGAGGCGTAGATCACCTTCCTGGTCTTCCTCCTCTACACACCCTTCCAAGAGGGACTATTCTCCCACGCTAACAGACAGTCCACCCTCCAGAATATCGCCGGTGGATGACATTAATACCTTTCACGATGTACTGGCAAGAGGAGCTAAAAAAATTAAATATTAAAATGCCCGCCCCTCAGACATCAACGTCAGTCATCTTTGAAACTCTTCACCAAAGATCAGTGTCAAGACCTCTACTGCCTTTGGTTCCAGGCCTTCTACAGCCGGTCATGGATATCTTTCTCACCCCAGCGTCGCTCAAAACGGCTCCTGCAAGGACCCTAAAGAAGTACAGACCATCAGAGCAGGATCCTCTTTTCCTCAGGGCGGATCCTCCGCCAGACTCTGTGATCATTGCTGCTGCGAAGAAGGCTCACGCAGTAGCCTCTTCTTCAACGGTTCCTCCAGACAAGGAGAGAAGAGAGCAGGATTCATGGGGAAGGAAAACATGTGGCTCTGCAGCTGCATCTTTATGTTTAAATTTCTTTTATTGATTTGGTATCTAGTGCTGCAGCCCTATTGGGGCGCTATGACAGGGCATTGTGAGATTCATTAGAGCGCTTAAAGGACAAACTGCCCAAGGAGGATCGCCAGGGTTTTGGAGAGATCCTCCAGGAGGGAGCTCTTGTGGCGAACAGATGATCAGTGCGGCAGCAAATGGAGCATCTCTGGCTGCGGACTCTTACTCCCATGGCATCTGCGCCAGAAGATCCTCCTGATTACGTCTTATGGCCCTGAAACCGGAGGCCCAGCAGCGCATTTTGAACCTCCCATTTTCTGGGAATTCCCTTTTTGGCTCGCGTACAGATGAAGAGATGGCCAGGATGAAAACGGAACTGAACACTCTAAAGGCGATGGGTTTAGAGAAGAGGAAGGAATTCCGGCGCCGGTACAGGCCGTACGACCGCAGGCCTTTCCATCAGAGGGTTCAAACCCCTCAGTGGTCTCAGAGGCAGTATCACCAGACCAAAACGCACTACCAAGGAGATCGGCCTTCCCGTGGTAGAGGTGCATCTTGACAACCCTCCTCCACCACCAAGAACACTGCCAAACAATGAGCAATCGTTTCCTCTGTCGCCGTTACCCACTCCGGTGGGAGGAAGTATTGCCTACCATGTACAAGAGTGGCGCAGCATTACAAAAGATCAATGGGTACTGAATATGCTGGAAAATGGATATGCTCTATGTTTCCGCTTTCCACCGCAATCCACTCCTCTGGTAAAAATGAGTTGCCACCAACTGTCGCTGCTACGGCAGGAGGTATCCACTCTCTTACAAAAAACTGCCATAGAAGAAGTTCCTCCCTCACAACGAGGAAAGGGGATTTACTCCAGATACTTCCTAGTACGGAAGAAAGGCCAAAAACCAGGATTCAGACCTATATTGGATCTTCGCATCCTCAACAAAGCAATCCGAAATGAGAAATTTCGTATGCTGGCACTCCATCAAATATATCCTCATCTCCAACAAGGAGACTGGATGTGCTCGATAGACCTTCAGGATGCGTACTTCCATGTTCCAATTACTTTACGCCACCGGAAGTTCCTACGCTTCATGGTAGGGTCCAAACACTATCAGTACAAAGTCCTGCTGTATGGCCTGAAGTCGGCCCCTCGAATGTTCTCCAAGTGCATGGCCGTAGTAGCCTCTGCTCTACTTTGCCAAGGACTGTTTATCTATCCGTACCTCAACGATTGGCTCCTAAAGAGCTCATCTCCTCAGAGTGTGAAAGACCACTATCAAATCTGTCTGAATTTGCTACCTCGGCTGGGCCTTCAGGTCAGTCTGGAGGAATCAGATCATCAGCCCACTCAAAGAATACATTACCTGGGTGCTACTCTAGACTCGAGCACAGGAAGAGTGAATCCTTGGGAGGAGAGACTATTATCAATCAGGCTGAAATGCGATCGTCTGCTTCAAGCTCACTAGCCCTCAGTACGGCAGGTTGCATCGCTCCTGGAGTCGATGGCATCTTGCATTTTCCTAGTCCCCAATACCAGGCTGAGGATGAGGCCTCTGCAGCAGGACCTGGAAGACAAATGGGATCAGAAAACTGATTCTACTTTCCCCTCCTGCAAAATCATCCATCCTATGGTGGTCTCATCAGAAAAATCTCCTGGTGGGAGTTCCCTTCCACCAACCTCCTCCGAAACAATCTCTGATTACAGACGCCTCCCTTCAGGGTTGGGGAGTGCACATGGGCCCTCTGCAAACTCGCGGCCAGTGGTCGAGCAGGGAACAAGCATATCACACCAACATGCTGGAGCTACGGGCAGTGCATCTAGCCCTCAAAGCTTTCTACCCGTCCAGAATCTGTAAACACTTAGAAAGGACCTGGAGGAAACACTTCAACCCTAACGATAAAATTATTTATAAACAGGTGCTGAAGACCCACTATAAACAAGTCCTTGAGGAGAAAAAACTGTTTTTCTCAGCTAAAATTGAACGAGCAAAGAACAAAAATAAGGATATTTTTAGAATAGTCAGTGAATTCTCCTCTCCTATAGCGGCGGCCAAGTCATTCATCCCTACGGAGGCATGGACGGACCGCGTGGCCTCTTATTTCCATGACAAGATTAAAAATATTCAGGAGACCTTCCCGAGAACGTCCCCGGTGTTGAGCGACAGCGGTGAGGCAGACTTATCCATAACTCATGTGAGAGAAGCATCTCTGAATCAGTTTCCATTGGTTCCCTTGGAGAAATCATTAGAAATCATGAAAGGCCTTAAATCCGGCTCTCCTTCCTACCCATGTCCGGCCAGCATTATAGTATCAATAGCGGAGATTATCAATCCTGCGGTTAATTGGATCCATAACCTGTCGCTGCAGACGGGCCTGGTCCCCGATAGGTGGAAAAGGGCAAAAATTCTTCCCTTATTAAAAAAACCAACTTTAGACCCAGAACTGGCCTCTAACTACAGGCCAATATCTTTGCTTCCTTTTTTTTCCAAAGCCTTGGAAAAAGTTGTGAACCAGGTCACTACTGCATTTGTCGAAACAAATTCAATACTCCACCAGAGTCAGTCGGGTTTCAGGGCAAATTTCAGCACTGAGACGGCGCTGCTGGAAGTGTTGGAAGCCATAAAGGAGGTGTTAGATAAAGGCGGCAAGGCCGCATTGATACTATTGGACTTATCTGCGGCCTTTGATACCGTCCCCCATGACCGACTCCTGGCGAGACTTCAGGAATGCGGCTTTGGGGGTACGGTATTCAACTGGTTTGCCTCCTTTCTAAAGGACCGCCAGCAAATAGTTTAGTCCCTGCCCTTTGCGGGCCCCATTCCCCCTTTGGGGGTAGGAGTTCCACAGGGCTCAATCTTGAGCCCCACCCTCTTTAATATATATATGGCACCACTAGCATCTTTGGCCGAGGCTTATGGAGCTAAAATTGTGTCGTATGCGGACGACACGCAGCTTCTCTTCACCTGCAATAAAGACTCAGATTTTAAAGGAGACAAGATTAATTCCTGTCTGACTGAAGTGTTCTCTTGGCTACAGGCTAATCAGCTTAAATGTAATCCCAAAAAGTCGGAGATTATTTTCTTCGGCCACCCCCCCAGCAGTGTATGGCGTAATTGGTGGCCAGCTGATATGTCTCCCCCTTCCACTTCTGTCAAAACAGTGAAAAACTTAGAGGTGAAGTTGGACGAGAACCTTTCTATGCACGCTCAGATTCAGGCAGTGGTCGGCTCTTGCTTTGGCATGTTGAAGATGCTAAAGCAGTTCCTGCCTCTCCTACCTATCACTCATAGAAAAACGGTAGTCCAAGCTATGATAGTTTCGAAGTTGGACTACGTGAATATACTGTATTTAGGGTTGCCGGAGTACCTACTGTCAAGGCTGCAGGTGGCCCAGAATGCGGCAGCCAGAGCAATACTCATGCTGGGCCCAAGAGCACGGACGTCCACTTGTTTGGAATCCCTGCACTGGCTCCCAATCCGCAAGAGGATCCATTTTAAGGCCATGGTTCTGGCTTTTAAGGCTCTCCACGGCATAGGTGCCGGGTACATCAGGAAGAGAGTCCAGTTCTATTGCCCTCGCCGTGCATTAAGGTCTTCAACACTTCAGTTGGCATGTGTCCCCAAATACCACCGAGCACGGATAGGGAGGCGCTCCTTCCAGGTTCAGGCGGCGCAACTGTGGAATAATCTTCCGGGGGAATTAAGACTGACGCAAGATCTCCTACCGTATAGGAAATCACTGAAAACTTGGCTATTTCAGCATTAATACCGATCCTGGTTGTCACACTGCATAGTTAATCTGTTCATTCTCACGCCTCAGCGCCGGGCACTCTACGGAGTAGCTGTGCGCTTATAAATACCCATTTAACATAACATAACATTCAGTCCCAATCCATATTGGTCCAGACAGACAACACGACCATGATGTACTATCTAAATAGGCAGGGAGGGACCCCCTCTCGCCCCTTGTCCCTGGAGTCTCAGGCGATCTAGCATTGGCCCCTAGCCAGGCAGCTTTCAATCACAGCAGTCCATCTGCCAGGAGAACAAAACACTCAAGCAGACTCCCTAAGTTGTCACTTCGAAGATCAGCAAGACTGAGTTTTGCACAACGAAGTGGTGGCAGACATTTTTCAACAATGGGGTCAGCCAAGCATCGATCTCTTTGCGGACGACACAAACAAAAAATGCCACGACTTTGCGTCAAGGTTTTACCCGCCACGGTCGAAAGGGAATGCCCTTTTAATCAACTGGTCAGGGGAGTTTTTGTATGCTTTTCCTCCTCTTCCTCTCATCCCAAAGGTCATAACCAAGCTCTCACACTCCAAAGCGAGGATGAGACTAGCCATGACAGTGGTGGTACCCAGACCTTCTGCATCGCTCAGAGTGTCCACACAGGAGGCTTCTGTGTAGACCGGACCTGCTGTCCAAGATGAATGGGAGTATCCATCACTCCAACCTTCCCTCGCTGAATTTAGCAGCATGGCTCCTGAGGTCCTCCAGTATGGACACCTAGTTCTTCCTAAAGACTGCATGAACATCTTGAGAGAGTCTAGAAGGCCTTCCACAAGGCATTCCTATTCTTTTAGATGGAAAAGGTTCTATATGTGGTGTGTGCAAAATGGTTTCTAACCTACCAAAGGGCAAGAGGAGGTACTTTTGCCTTATCTCCTACACTTGACCACATCGGGGCTAAAATTTGCTTCCATAAAAGTACACCTTGCTGCCATTACAGCATACAGAAAGTCACCTACTCAACCTTCTTTCTTTCAGCTTCAGGTGATTAAGGATTTCCTACAGGGATTAAAGAAGGTTTTTCCCCCAGTTCGGCCTCCTTCGCCTCCCTGGGAGCTAAACCTGGTCCTTTCCAAGCCCATGGGTACCCCCTTTGAGCCAATTCACAAAGCGACCCTTCAGCACCTTACATGGGAAGCCGCCTTTTTGGTGGCAATCACTTCCGCTCGTAGGGTGAGAGAGATTCCGGCACTCTGCTCCAAGGAACCGTACACTGTCTTTCACCACAACAGAGTGGTTCTGAGAACCCACCCCTCCTTCCTTCCGAAGGTGGTGTTGGATTTTCATGATAATCTAACCATCTCTCTGCCTACTTTCTTTCCCAAGCCTTCTACTCCAGCTGAGAGGTCTCTCCATTCTTTAAATCTAAAAAGAGTTTTAAGATTCTATTTGGACAAGT
Source organism: Calotriton arnoldi (assembly GCA_963921515.1). Classification (NCBI taxonomy): domain Eukaryota; kingdom Metazoa; phylum Chordata; class Amphibia; order Caudata; family Salamandridae; genus Calotriton; species Calotriton arnoldi. The sequence continues at coordinate 912,672 of CAWUFW010002400.1, read as the reverse complement.
CCAAGGCTATTAGAAAGTCTGATTATTTGTTCGTAAACTATGGTTCCATCAGAACAGGGGAAAGGCAGCTACGATAGCTTTTCTGCACAATGTACCAAATGCTGAGATCTGCAAAGCAGCCACTTGGAAGTCGGTACATACATTCACGAGACATTATTGTCTCGACTCGGATACTAGAGCAGACACTCAAGTAGGCCAAGCCTCCTTGAGGAATTTATTTCAGTGCTAAAGTCATTTGATGTTATTTCAATGCTACTGTCATTTGCTGTTGTCATTTGCCTGCAGACGTAGAGAATGGGCTTGCTATTCGATTCAGTGCTTATGACTATTGATGAGGATCCCCTGGAAGAGAAGGATAGGTTACTTGCCTGTAATCCTAGTTCTCTTCCAGGGGTATCCTCATCAAAGTCATAAGCAACCCATCCACCTCCCCGGGCAAATGAACCATAATTATGTCATCTCTTTGTGCCCTGACCTCCGGGTCTCCGCAAAGTACAACTTACCTAACTGTCACCCCTGAGGCATGATGGGAAGCTGGGGGTCATGGCTGCCTTAAAGGCACGGTGCCAGTTTATGCTTGCAATTACTTTCATTTTCTATGCTGTTAAGTTTTCAATGCAGCCTGTGGGCTAACAATGCCTGTGTTCTTTGCAGGACAACTTTCTGCTGTTCATTAAAGAGAGTTCAAATGTCTCCTTGTCCTCAAGTTATCTGTGTTTGTTGCAAAAACAAGGTCACAGAGCATTGGTTAGCCTTGTTTTTTTTTGGGAGGCTGCATTGTTTTATGAAAAAATAATATATGTATATATATATATATATAGAGCTGTATATATATATATATATATATTTTCATAAATAATTTTTTAGATATATTCCGGGGTCCCCGCGCATGGGTAGGAATATTCAGTGCTAATGACTTTGATGAGGCTACCTCTGGAAGAGAACTAGGATTACAGCTGAGTAACTTACCCTTATATACATTGAAAAGGGAGGTTTGGCCTTTGCAATTAGTTGAAATGGCAAAGTTTAGTTAGCCGTTTAAAACTACTCTGCGGGTTGGGTTGAATGTGGGTATTGTCCAAGAATGTACACGGGATCCCCTAAGTGGATCGACATTGTGTGTTTTGCTTTGTATCGCAAAATAACACCAATAAAGTGTTGTTATATAAAAAAAATTAAAAAAATCTCTGCCAGTTGGCAGTTGGCGGTGGCAGACTGGGAGTTGTGTTTTCATGTTGTCACATCCAGGGTGGCACAATAAGTGCTGCAGCCCTGGTGGACACTTTAACTTACAGGCTCTGGGTACCCCTGATACTAAATACTAGGGACTTATAAGTAAGTCATTGTATGCCAGTTGGGTATAGGTCTATCAAGCATATACTTTTAAGGGTCAAAATACTGGCACAGAGGAATGGTTAGCAGGCATCAGTGCACTCTCAGAGTCGAAAACCCAGTGGCATCAGTCCAGAACTTTGGGGGTGATGATGATGCAAAAAAGGCATTTCCTTACAACTTTATAGTCAAAATCTAGACATGCATGTTATTTAGTGTCTGGGTGTTTGATATTCCAGTTGAGGGTGTTGACTTCGTTGAAGTGCCCTCTCCTCTCCTCTGCACTGTCCTTTGTCAAAGGGACGTCTGCCACAGCCGGAGTGGCTCTAGTTTCGACTTATTCACATCACAGGCCAAGGGAATAATCGGATCACACCTGGCTGTCTGCCTTCACTCAAATATGCCTCATAAAGGTTCAAATGCCTAAAGCATCCCCTCTTTCATGATTCCCTGGTCTTTCAGTGCCAACCTTATCCCATCTCCCTGATAGTGAGCCCAGGCCCCACTGACCAGTAACTCTTCCGGGAATCAAAGACCTTTGATCTGCAAAGAGGATGCACTGCTCCCCTTCCTCCAGTGTATATGTGTTCCCACCCCAGCCCTTAGGAATGTCAGCATTCTACATCCCCTGTCTGGGGGTTACTCACCTTCACTAGCCATGCAAGGCCCTGGACTTTCAAAGTGAAGCCCACAGTCCTCCATGTTATGTACCATGCACAGGCACACATACATCCTAGCATGCACATGCAAGTATCATGTGCTGTCTGGTGCTACACCCAATCACCGAGTATGCCAAATAATAGTTAAGTGCACAGTAGTGGAACATTACATGAATGGGCCCATAGGCACCACTTCCATGACACAGGTGAAAAGGCCTGCTCACCATACTGATCACTACTAAACACAAAACAGGTATGCTGTGACCACTTCACTTGTGTTACGTATTTCTTGGTAAGGGCTGGAGCCCTTTACCATTATGAGGGTAATTCTTGGTGCACTCCTCCTGGTCTAACAAGACCGCATTACTATTAGATAAAACTTGGTCATGGCGCACACACATTATCTGTGTTCCCCATGACCAAAAATCAATACCAGCGAAGCCCGGGCCAAGGGCGGGCCCGTCCGCGCCCGTCAGAGCCTGAAGGAGGCTGGGCTGGGCCACCCGTCTAACGTTCATCTTGGGTAAGCGCAAACACCTTGGCAGTCAAGTACAGGGGGGTGCAAAAGCCAAAATATCGAGAAAGTCACCATCTATAATTTCATACTTGACCTCGGCCGTGGGAGCATTGAATAAGGAGATAGCTAATGCCGAAAAGGAATTGGGACTGGGTTCAAGCCAAAATGATGGAGGAGGGACTGTGGCAATTGATCCTCTATCAATTATTCCCGTACCATTGGAACCGGCGGTGTTGATTAGTGGCCCAAGATCAAGGACCGAAGCTCAGACTCACGATAGTGCAGTGATAGGGGTTGTGGATGAATCTGAAGTTCCCGCCCTGGATGAGGAAAGGATATCAAGGGGCCCAATTGTGAGAACTGGGGGGGAAAAGCGTACCAGCAAAAAAGCCAGTAAGAGGAAGAAGGGCTCTAAAAATAGTACCCCCAAGTTGATGCCGGCGGTGGATGAGAATATTCAATTGACATTGCGGAACTTGGTAGAGGACATTTTCAGTGCTCGGTTTGAATCTATATTGACCAGTATTGCTAAAGATGTAATTGATACCATGAATTCTTGTGTCGCGGATTTAAAGAAAAAATGTGAGCGACTGGACTCCTTTATGGATTCCTTCAGAAGGGATACAAAGGATATCCCGCAAGTTAAAGCAAATTTGGGCTTGTTACCTACTCCTCCATTAGAGATTAGGCCGATTTCCCGAGGGAAACATTTAGGCAATCAATCATTCTCATTCCCAGGGGGGGGGGGGGTAAAACCAAATATAGTTGGTAGACCTGAGGTTTTTCAAGGTCTGGCCCAAGGGGGAGGGAAACCCTTCCAAGTAGATTCAAGTCTAGCTAATTTGCCAGTTACAGGATCGATTGTGGCAATTAATGAAAACTCTGTCCCGCAAGAGAGAAATATAAGTTTTAATGGAAGTAGAATTAATATCCCTCCAGAAGCTACTCCTCTGGTTGCGGTTCTTGTAGGGGTCCCCCCTTTAAGTGCCCATGACAGTGAATCAACGGCGGCCCTGTTGCGCAAGACAACAAATTGGTGTGACCACTATTGCTCAGGTCAACCCGAGATTTCTGCTCATATTATAATGGCTAGACGGGTGGCTTGGGTGGGTAATGGTTCCAAACATGTACCTGGTGACTGTATTATAGTTAATTTCAACAAATGGGATATAGTGGACAGGTTGTTTTGGGACGCCACTGAATTACAAGGGGGGGGCATTAGGGCGTTGCCATTAGGGTATTTTTACCCCCCAGTAAGTGCATTACGAGCTGTTGACAGGGTTAGTGCTGCTAATTCCATTAGTTCTCATCAGTCCTTGTTGTGTCCTTCTCGCAGTAAAAGTCTTGTTTTTTGCCCTGGTAAAGTAACTGGGGGAGGAGTAATATCTCCAAAATTGGTAGCTCAGTTGACAAGGCCTGAAGAGGGAGGTTTTCCCGTGTCAAATAGATTTCTCCCACTTACCCAGATGGATATGAATGATTGACTGGCGGATACAGATAGTTGTATATTTGAACCATCCTTTAAAGACCAAGCCACAGATGATACAGGAGCTGAAATTCCCCCTAATTGCAGAATTATCAGCTGGAACATTGCAGGTCTTAGATCTAAAAGAGCTGATCCAATTTGGTTGAATTTCATAAAATCATACGATATAATTGCTCTCCAGGAAACATGGGACAGGGGGAATAGTTTTTGGTTGGATGGGTTTAGATCCTATTTCCTACCTGCTCGCCCTGCCCCGGCTGGTAGAGCAAAAGGTGGTCTGATGCTTCTTCTTTCCCTCAAGTTAATGGGGTCTTCAAAAAGGGTAGAGGTAGACTCTTTTAATTGTCTGATAGTAGAAGTAAGCATCTTAAACTACCCCAAGCTATTACTTGTAAATTTTTATAATTCTGGGGAAAGCGATTTTATGAATCAACATTTGTGTAATTTGAAACTTTTTTAGAAGAATATAGGTTGAAGCAATCCACTTCTTATTATATACTACTTATGGGTGATTTTAATATACATTTGTGTGATCTGCATTGTTTTATTGATGATTATTTAGGGCACAGTCATTCGGTGATCCATCATTTTGAGCATTCATCTCAGGGGGAGTGTCTAGAGGCCCTTTTGACTGAAGCTGATCTTTCTGAACCTGACTTTTTTAACCAATCTGAACGGTGTCCTACGTTTAAATCTAAGGCTAGAGATACTATTATTGATTATATATTCTTGTCCCCTATGTTGTTAGGTAAAGTAGTATTCTATAATGCTAGACTATCACCTTTTAGTGACCATGGAAAAAGGCCATCATTCAGCCGTTGTTAAAGAAAAACAATCTTGACCCAGGAGACACCAAAAATTACAGACCAATTGCACGTCTACCTTTTCCAGCAAAAATCTTTGAGAAAGTCATGAACATCCAGCTAGCACAGTTTATAGAAGAGAACAAGCTGTTAGATGACACCCAATTCGGCTTTAGGAAAGGACATGGCACAGAGACTGCACTGATTAAAGCATCAGATGAAATAAGAATGGTGCTGGATAGAGGAGGTGCCGCAGTCTTGGTGCTTTTAGATCTATCAGCAGCTTTTGACACGGTTGATCACGCCACCTTGATCAACCGTGTCTCAGCTATGGGTGTCGGACGAAAGGCCAAGGCCCTTCTGTCCTCCTTTCTTGTCAAACGGACCCAGTCAGTCAGTATGGGTGATTACAATTCATCAGTCTTCTCTCTCCCCTGTGGTGTTCCGCAGGGATCGTCGCTAAGTCCAACGTTGTTTAATATATATGTGGCGGACTTAGCACGAGTAATTAAAAGCTTTGGAATGGGCCTCACGTCTTATGCCGACGACACGCAACTTGTGTTAGCGGTGCATAAAGATGGGGAGGCAGTGGCGGCTAGCTTTCGAGACGGCATGTTGGCCATTAGCTCATGGATGGCAAACAATTGCCTTAAATTAAATTCAGACAAGACCGAGGTAATGGTCTTCGGTAACCTTACCCCTGGTTGGTCTCCAACATGGTGGCCAGTTGAACTGGGATTACTCCCCACCCCTGTCAAGAAGGCCAGAAACTTAGGTGTCATGTTTGATGAGAGCCTTACTTTTAAACAGCATGTTAACGCAGTGGCTTCTTCTTCCTTTTATGTTTTAAGGATGATAAAAAAAATTGCTACCTTTTCTTCCGTTGAGCACTGGAAAAATACTCATCAGTGCCCTAGTTATGTCAAGAGTTGATTACTGTAACGGCCTTTTAATCAACGCTCAAGAAAATGTTTTGAACAGGCTGCAACGGATACAGAATACAGCCGCCAGGATATTGTCTGGTACTCCGAAGTTTAAGTCAATTTCCAAGGTAAGGCGCCAGTTACATTGGCTGCCCATAAAAAGCAGAACTAAATTTAAAGCGCTATGCATTGCTTATAAAGCAGTTCATAGTTTAGGACCCGAATACCTGAAAAAAGCTATTCGGGCATATGCGCCCAGCAGAGCCCTACGCTCCGCAGAAGCTAACCTTCTGATCGTTCCCAGAACAAATAAAGTCAACTGGGGCGACAGAAGATTTGTAGTGGCAACGGCTAAACTTTGGAACCTGCTCCCCCTACAAATTAAGACCAGCCTAACGCTACTAACCTTCAGAAAACAAGTAAAAACCTGGCTATTTGAGCAATAAGGGGCCTCTCCGCTTTCCTCTACAGTCCATAGCGCCGAGACACCTATGGGTATTTGTGCGCTCTAGAAATTGCTAACATAACATAACCATAATCCTGTTATATTAGAACTGGATAAAAGTTGTGGCCTTCTGGGAAAAGGAGGAAAGAATTTGGGAGCTAACAGTGTGGCAACTCGTGATCACGGGAGGAGGCTTAAGTGGTCTAAAGTGATGCCTGACATCTTTTTCACGGACTTTTGTTCGAAAGCTAAAGGGCTCATCACAATATGTGCTGATTCTTCAAGCACCAAGGATGTGGTTCTTAGAGCCTTTGATGGCATTTGTAGACAAATAGCTGCGGATTTGACCATTAACACTAAATCAAGAACTACAAGTGGAGAAAGATGGTTCGATGAAAACTGCTCACGAGCCCACCGTTCTCTAGTTTTAGCCTTGAAAAGTTTACCTCGAGATAGGGCATTGATAGTGAGATTACGGAAGCAGTATAAGATAGCAGTTCATAGGCGGAAATCAGAGATTAAGGCAGAGGCCTGGAACGCTCTTCTATCTGTTGATGTTTTAAAGGATAGTTCAAGATTTTGGGCTATTGTAAACACTCCGTTTTTTTCCGGTCTGGAAAATGACACACAGGAATGTAATATTACAGAGGCACAGTGGTTGTCTCATTTTGAGGCAATCTATGGTTCCGATGAGGTACTGGACACCTCCCCCAGGATATCATCTCAGCAGGACACAGTATCACTTGTTTTTAATGAAGAGGAAATTGAGAGAGCAATAAAAGAGACCTCTAGCAATAAAGCACCTGGTCCTGACTGTGTTCCAGCAGACTTTTATAAATGTGATCCTAAATTCTGGGGGAAGATATTAGTTAATGTTTGTAATGCCTCTGGAATGCTCGGGTTTCCCGCATCCTGGTCCCAGTCTATTATTATTCCAGTTTTTAAAAAGGGCCAGAGAGGGGACCCGAGGTGTTATAGACCAATATCCCTGATTGATTCGGCGGTTAAAATACTAGGGAAAGTGATTTTTGTTAAAATTACAGACTGGGCCAATGATAATAAGATTTTATCTAATTTACAGTACGGTTTTAGACAAGGAAGAAGGACCATGGATCAGTGTCTTAACCTATATTTATTAATAAGCAAATACACTATGGCCAAAGAAGGTTCTCTGAAGTTGGCATTTATGGATTTATCTTCAGCGTTCGACCTGGTTAACAGGTCGAAGCTGTGGAGTATCTTGTTGGAAATGGGTATGGACCCGTGTCTAGTTTATTTTTGGGCTGATCTTCATCGTGATCTTTTTGCATCAGTTAGGATTTCCCAGGATGGCAAATGTACAAGGTCTTTTAAATCAAGAAGGGGTGTTCGACAGGGGTGTATATTGGCGCCCTTGCACTTTACACTTTATATTAACGCCCTGGACAAAACTTTAGTGGAGGCGAGCCTGGATATTCCGCGTGTAGGAGACTGTCCAATTCCGGTTCTCCTTTACGCGGATGATGCTGTTCTTTTGGCACGTACTGCGGTAGGCCTCCAGCGGCTTTTGGATGCTTTTGGGGCCTACATGAAGTCATTGGACCTGGTAGTGAACATCGGGAAGGCACATATTATGACAACGGGTCATAGAGTTATTAAAGCCAAATCTTTTTATTGTAATGGGGTGGAAGTGTCCATGGTGTCCTCCTTTACATATTTTGGGGTATTATTTGATGAAAGAAGTTCTTGGGTACCCCAACAAATTTTTTTTTAAAATGCAGTAACTAGATCTACCTTAGCCTTATTAGGGTTTGCGCAGCGTCTGGGGGCAAGACCTGTAGAGGCCATTCTTAAGCTATATAGATCGAAGTGTCTGGCGATCGCTGCCTATGGCTCATCTATATGGGGATTTAAACAGCAGGCAGGGGTGCAGATAGCTGAAAATAGATTTATACGTAGCCTCCTGTCTGTACCTCAATCAACCCCAACCTTTGCTATACACCAGGAACTGGGGTTGGGTTACGTTTCTGACATCCTGAGCACAGCCCCGTTACTTTGTTGGCTTAAAGTATGGCTTAACCCAGAATTAACTTTGAATCATCAGATTCTGCGGGATTGTGTTAAATTGGATAAAGCTAGCAATATTAAGTGGCTGTTATATGTTAAGCTTATGTTATTCAAAATAGGGCGGTCAGAATTATTTGAAGTCCCAGAAAGGATTAGGAAGGAAGACGTGAAGTGGGTCAAAATGAATTTTATGAATATATTAATGATGGAAAGGGAAGAACAAGAGTTACAGAAACCTTTAGTTAGGGCCCATTTTCTGACAAAGACAACTATTTTAATTGAGCCGTACTTGAAAATTGTTACTAAGCCGTTCCATCGTTGGCTCCTGACTAGGTTCCGTTTTAATTTGATTCACTTCTCGTTGGGTGATTATTCGGGGTGGTGCAAACCTGAGGATGCAGGACCGTGTCAATGTGATAATTATTCTGCACAGGACACTTTACATTTTATGATGTTCTGTGATTTTTATAATGATATCCGTAGGAAGTTTTTAGTCCCTATATTGAATGGAAAGGGTTTTTTACAGGATAGACCTGCGCTACTTTATCTGCAAATGCTGAGTAACCCGTTGGACATTTTTAATATTGCTTTTTTTCTTGTTGCTGCTGTACGGCTTAGGAAAAAAGATATCCCACGTTAAATAATGTATAAATTTTAATGATAATATTTTTATGGAATTTTCTTTTTTAACTTTGTGATATCAGATATCGCTGAAACACACAAATATGGTTGTTTTATATATTTCACTCAAATGTTTACATAGGAATGTGTCTTTTTTTGTATATAGTGTATTGTACTTTTATGATTTTAATTAATCGAATAAAGTGGATTGATGATGAATACCAGGGATGATTAAGCTGGGGCACTCAGGGCAGGGTGCGTGTCTTTCACCATGCAGTGGACCTTTCTGGCTCAAAAATGATTACCTAATATCTACTTACGTATGCAAATCTTTTGCGTAGTGTCATGGAAATCCTGAAAGTGTTTACTTTCTGCAAAGCCTCTCAGCCAACCAATCAGAACAAGGAAAAGTGAGAAAAAATATATGTTTAAGATATGTTACCCTATGGTACAAGTGCTTTGTCACCTTTACACATAAACATTTTTGGTAGTTTTCCTTTGGAAATCAGCTGCCTGCATTATGTCTGGCTTAGAGCTTGAAGGTATGCATATTTTGTATTTTATTCTGGTGAGACCATGTGGATCCATATAGAGGACAGCCTGCTACTATTAAATGTTCATTTGTGAATGAAATAGAATAACAAGCATTTGCAATGCAATAGGTCTCGCATTTACGAGAGTTTGAGCTATTGGCACTGTAAATGACAATGCCTTTTATTTATGTGTTGGTTTTCAAAACACTTAAATAAAAGGCATTTTCATATACAATGCCAATAGCTCAAACTCTCGTAAATACGAGCCTTATTGCATTACAAATGCTTGTTTTTAAAGTGCTGGAGATTGTTGAAGAATGTTGGAGAAGATGCTGCAAGGCGCAAAGAGATTGAGAAATTTTAAGCCAACCTGAAGGCCTCACATAAGTGATAACAGCTTGACACTATGAATCTGGCGCCATGTTTCAGCCATATAATGCCACTGCAGCCATCTGTCATCTATGTCACCAAACTTTAAATGAGGTCCTTAAACGGGTGCGTAAGTACCACAGCTGATGTGATGACTCAGTGGACTCCCAGCACACATGTTTAAACAAACTCTGTGTAAGTAATCATTTAAAGAAGCCTTTGCATACAATTGTTTTCCAAATTAATTCTTAGAAGCAAAAATGTGATTAAACCAACATTTTTCCTTTCAAAACACATATGTTGGTGCATGCACGATTCGGATACATGTAAGATATTTGCCAGAAGCAGTTGTTGTGTGTTGTCAGTTACCTGTAAGGAATGTGAAGGCCAGCTCGGCTTCCGTCCCCAGAATCTTAATCTTGTTGAAGAAGGGAAAAGTGGCCGCGCAGTTGCCAGTGGCAGCTCCTCCGCTTTAGCGGAGGAGCGTTTCCCCACTGCTTCAGCTGCAAGCTGAATACAAAAAATAAAATGATAATAACGTTCATTATTATCATTTCATTTTATGTATTCAGCTTGCAGCTGAAGCCATGCGGGCGGGGCGGGGCTCTTCGCGCGTCTCAGGGAGACTGAATAGGATAACCTCAGTTTTTTCTGAGTTAAATTTAAGACAATGTTTGCCCATCTAACTTTCAATGTCTCTCATGCAGTTGTGCAACTCCCATAGGCCACCTCCCTGAGAGAGCTGTGACTGTTCGCCATCGCTACCACCGACAGTCAATTGTTCAAGGGGACAAGGGGCCAGGGTGCCCCTTGGGGTAAGAGTGCACTTGGAATTAGCAATTCTGCAGTTGTTCTTTCCAAATAAAGATGAATATACCCCATTTGCCACCTTGTGCTGCAAAATTTGGCTTTTCTTGACATGTGATTTAGTGATTCTTGCTGCATTAGTTGGTTTACCAATGCCACGTAATTCTAGTCGCCATCTTTGTAAATTAGCTGGATGATCATCAAATTACTTTGGACTTGCTTTCAAAGTAATCCTGTCTGTACTCCTAGAAATAGTGCAGTAAATTTTTTCTGTTTTTGCAGTTTAATATAGCACGAACTCGACCTGAAGGTACTGGAATGCTTTACATGAGCACCAGTTACATTACACGAGGGCCCATTAATTTTTGGTAGGCACCGGGAGAGATTAAAAGAATTGCCCAGAATCACAGAATGTTGAGCCCACACCGAGACTCGAACCGGGTAAACCCGGTTCTAAAGTCGACAGCTCCGGCAATTACTCCACATCCTAACGTTTGGCTACCCATCCTTATCATCAGGGCTTTAAGTGTACGGGGTCCTGCCGGTGCTCAGCACCGGCAGTTCAAAAATGCAGGTGCCGAAAGGGGTCCCTATCGGGCTCTCCATTTTGCTCTCACCCTCAGGGTGGAAAAAAGAAATCTGAACTCTGCAGCAGTGCCACTCTTCACTTCCTTGGGTGTAACTTCAAAGAGACTCCTTATAGTTCTTTCATAGTCTCATCATGTCAGAACTGAAGTATTTTCAGTGTCATATACAACGAAGCCGTAGTTGGTGCTTATTTATTATAGGCTACTAACAACCATTGACAAAGCCAATAGCCCTGGCTTGTTGTAGGTGTAATGCTACTTGTTGTTATATCTGGGTGCAATGACAGAAGCAGCAAAATACCAGTCGGGTGGCACGCTATGCTAAGCACAGATTTTTAGCTTATGTGTTTTTAAGCCACGCCCTCAATTACATTGGCCATACCCCTTAGAGAGACCCCCCAGTTTTTTTATCCCACTTAAAGCCCTGCATATCATACACATAAATAACTATGCAGGCTGTGACAATGGCATTTGCTACAACAAACATATCTGAAGCTACAAACCCCTGCCCAGGCTGCCTCCTGTTGACTCGTCCACGGTCTCTGCCTCTCCCAAGCCGGTTGTAGGGCTGGACATGTACTTACACTTTTCAGCGTTCCAAATGTAGTTAAGTTGAAGGTGACAACGGGCAGAAAAGGGTGACAGAAAGAGGTGATTGCTGCTGCCCTATGTGAGCGGAGCTGCCCCTTCCCCTTGGACTGGCCTCCCCTCACAGAGGACAAATCTACATTCGCTTGTCTGCCGCCGAAGCCGGTCTAACAGTGTCCGTAGGTTGAATGAGGGGGCAAATATCTGGTCCATTATCAAGTAAGTGACTTCTCACCCCACCATAGACATTGGGACGGTGTATGCTGGCATGGCAGATCGGCGGCGTAATGCAGAGCAGCTGGGACTTACGTGCCTAGAATTTGAAACAAGCTCACAGAGCAGCCCTGGCTCAACCCCGCCCCCTCCTCCAAAGAGTGGTCACATCAGAGCTGACGACTCCGGACCTGGGGATCAGTGTTCGAGCCTCAGCGTCGTTCAGCATCCTGTGAATGTGGTCAAATCGCTTAATCACCTCCGTGCCCACCTTATAAGATTGTACACATTTATATAAAAAAATCAGTGATCTCGGAAGGGTGGGGGCGGGCAACCAGTGTTGTGTGAGGGGAGGGGCTGGAGTGAAGACGCACAGGGAGATTACTTGTGCAACGCGTAATTTAAATAGACGCGGTAATGTAAATTAAAGTTAAAGAAAAAACTAGAAAGTACAAAACTCAAATTAAAAGCTGGCTAAACGGGGTAGAAAATCATCAAGTCTATCCATAGTCTGCAGTTTGAACGCACCACTATTCCTGCCAGACAAATACTTACACATAGAGAGAAGAGCTGTCACCCTGCGCGCCGCTGCTCGCCCCCCCAATGCAATACTCCGTGGGAGTGATCTTTTGAAAAAAGGTGGGACATGAACCCACCATTAGCCATTTGCATGGCACGATTTTTAAAATACACACACAAAAGCCAATCCAAAAGCGGGGGAGGAGTCAGCCCCACAACTACATACAAGAGATTGCAACAGCGCAAGCGCTGTAAGCTCGACCTAAAAATGATTCGATCATAATTCATGATGGTAAATAAGCTATGCTCCAGGGGAAACACAAGAAGAAGAAGGAAAGACATTGAATAAGAAGCAAGAACATGATACTTAAAAACACAACCAATGATAAGCAATCGGATGACCCAAATCCCGCTGTAAGTATTGTTACTGTACCCAAAAGGTCTTTGACAGTATACAGCTAAAGGTTATCTGTAGGCAAAATCTAATAATGAATAGAACAACTCAATGTTTCTGGGCATATCATAATCACTAGCGCCTTTTGCTGATTTGTTAGGCTATGTGATTGGCCAGGGGTAAACTGTGTTACTTCCTATAGCCAAGCTGGTGAGAAGAGATATCTTTTCAGAAAACACAAACTTACTACTCCTCGTAAAGACTTGAAATCACAATTCAATGTGTAGTGGTCTACTAGCCTTCATCCCCAAATCTGCCTTAGCCTCTCGCAAAGCCATTCTAAAGGTAGCAAAGAAATTAGACATCATCCCTATTCAAAAGAGATTTTCACTGGCTTCCTCTCACAGGCAAAATAATATGCATCACACTTACCATTATTAGGTTAATATCTTGCCATCTACTTGAAATCCCAAAATGAAAAAAATATCCACAACTCTGTACCAAACTTCGTCCTGCACAGCACAAAGTTTCTGGACCATCATACCATTAAAACACTATTTTGACTGCATCTAAATAGAACTACCACAGTGAGAAACGTGGCCTCTGAGCAGAGCAGAGAAGCTCTTACTGTACCTCAATTTTAGGAGATCACAAGCATATGAAAACAAACCCCTAATTAGGCTTCAGGCAGGAAAAAGAGAGAAAGAAAATAATAAGAGAAAAATAAAGATAACGTAGCCAGAGACACAAATAAAAGGAGAAAAAAGGAGAGGACGAAAAACTGTCTCACACACAAGCAGCCTTCTCTGGCATGGTATTTCACAGTTTGCGGTAGATTACACACTCTACATCTTCATTACAGCTTAGCTGGATTTTCCATCAAAGACTTTGTGGTTTTTACTTCGAGGGTGAGAGCAGCCGCCACTCTCTTAGTTACACCATGTAATGTAAGCATTAAGTAAATTCTATGTGGTATCGGCAGCTTCTGAAAAAGCACAGTTGTTGACAAAATATCTTCAAAGTCCTCAGTGTTCAAGGGGATGAAAATGGACCTTAAGGCGAGATTTTGAGGAGCTATCAAAGTGGTCTACATATTAAGCTTATTTATTGGCCAATCAGATCTATGTAATTTTTTTGCAGTTTTATATAGAACGAACTCAGCCCAAGGCCTGGCTTCTTTACATGAGATTAAATTACACATGCTCAGATTCAATTTATTTGTTATAAGGCACTGGAAGGATCAGACCTGGCTCTAGGATTCGGGATCTGGGAGGGCCATGAAGAAGGATGGGTAGGCCACAAAGATGAGCAGAGCTGTCCGGAGTCTCCCCGGTGTCTGAGAGCTGAGTCTGGGCATGCTGGATGGTCTTCTACTGGTATGAGATACATACCATACCTACTGCCAGGTTGTGTATACTAGTTTTAACTGTGTATTTCCAGTGGTTTAAACTTGTGGGCTTGATCTTTTCTCCTTTCTCTACCTTGCCCTCATTTCTGTTTGTCTCTCTCTCCTCTTTCCCTACTTCACCCTCCTTTCTCTCCACTTCACCTTGCTGTCCCGGTCACTTCAGCGTCTACTTCCGACCACCTCACTCTTCTCTCTTCACATCATCCTGCACTCTCTTTACCTTATCCATCTGTTTCTTTGTGGTGCCCTTCTCTTTCTTCATTTCACCCTCATATTTGTCTCACCTTACCCACCTTTCTTTCTGTCTTATCCTACTTTCCCTCCATCTGGACCTCACCATCCTCTCACAGTGTGCAAGCTTACTCTCACTCCATTTCACCCTTCTATTTACACCTCACTCTTCTCTCTCCACCTCTCTCTTCCTGGCTCTTTTGTCTCTTCCTTGCCCTTTTTCTGTTCCTTGTCGTCCTCTGGTTTTTGTTCACCCTCCTCTGTCTTTCCAACTCGCCCTCCTTCTCTCCCCCTCACCAGCCTCCTTTTTTCTCATTATTCTCCCTCCTGCCTCAGCCTCCACCCTATTACTCTCCAGTCACTCTGCTTCACCTTCCCCTCTCGCCCTTCTTTCTCATCACCCCACCCTTCTCTCTCACCACCTCACCCTGGACTCTCCACCTCACCCTCCTCTGCCCGCCTCACCGTCACTGCTGCTACCTATGGGGTAATGATTTTGTGTGTGTAAAGGAATAAGGGATTGCATTGCGCTTGTGTGGGTTGATGGATATGCCTAATCTGGTACTTCTATGTTTCCCTGTTCTTCACTGGTAGCTCTCCACATTTTAAACAACACCTGGATAATATAGCACGCACACATGAGATCTACAAAGACATGTGTATCTTAACTAAATAAGCAAAATAACAATTGGAAGAGCAATCAAAGGTGGCAACCTGAGAAACTAAACCAAACCAGATATTAAATGTGGGCTGTTTCTACCCTTATCTGCCCACTGTGCCAAGAGTACATCTTCTGAGGTTGATGACTGGACACGTAATTTGGTGGCTGGTTTCTCAACCACTATTTTCATCTGTCTTTTGAGCAGAATGTATCTTTAGGGGAGCAAAGAGGAAATGTACAGCTCATGTGACTGCCTCAAAATTGAACTGTCGCTCCTAAATGGTTACTAGCATGCTTCCTCTTCTTTCTCGTTCTCCTGTCGCCGACCAGCCTTTCCCATTCCCATCACCCCCTCTTTACTCATCACCCTCTCTGTTCATCAATCTCCCCATCTCCTCTATTCTACCACTATCCCCCAGTCACTTCACGCTCCTTCTCTGGGCCCTCCCTCACCGCTTATCATTTGCCCATTACCCTTGTATATAGCCACCTTCTTTTATCATCATCGCTGCAAGCGTCATCCTTCGCCTCCACCCTTTTGATTTCCTGTCCCTCTGCTCAACTGTTATCACCTGATCACAGCACGTGCTTACCTGCTATTCACATAATTAATTTGCTCACTAATACCCTCCTTCATCCATCCTACTGCCTCAGACTCCTTTTTCATCTTCTTTCATCCACCTCTTACACCGTCTTCTGCACCTACTATCATCACCTCCTACTCCTCACTAATCAACCCTCCATCATATTTCTTCTCTTCCCTTTTATTCACTTTTTTACTATTGTTTTATCCACCTGTTTCTTTACCATTAGTTTGTCTTATCCTTCCTTATCTTACTCATCTTTTCTATCCTTACGCTCGCCTCTAATCACCCTCCATCTCTCATCTCTGTACTCCATCACCTTTTCCTCTTTTCAGGATTCTAGAATCATTGACCATCTTTGTTATCCTTTGGAACCACAGTTCTGAAGGTGGCAATGGGTTTTTCAGTACTTCCGATGAAAGGAAACCACCAATTCAACAGCTGTGGGTTCATCTTTAGGTAATATTAGTGGTATGTGTGAGTTATGCACTCTACCTTTTGAAATGCCCCAAAACATCACATTCATTTGAAACTTAAATAGTATGTTGTTGTCCAGATCAGGGACGCCAACAATTCAGAATTTGTATATTGATGGAAAAATAGAGGAAAATTGAATAAACAAAATAACACCACAATGACAAAAATCAAATAAAGAGAGTCAGAGATACCAGTTTTCAAAGTTTTAGGTGAAAATAGCACCAAAAGGCACAAAGAGCCAATGGTAGTCAATGGCCATTGTAGACTGGGACCTAGGCGTGATTTAAGGCCAACCGTGATGGAGCTGGGGTCGAATACACAAAGTAGTTTGGTCCTGGTGAAAGTCTAGAAGTTGAAAAGTTCAAAAACGTTTCTAAGTCCCACTTGAGAAAGGAACTTTGTCACTTTTATGAAAGAAAAATCCTCTCCTTGCCAGCAACACTAAAACTGTAGCTGCTTCCAATGAGCTGAATGCTTGATATCTGAAGCAGGTAGGTTCCCCTGACTCTATAAAGCTTTTGAGATTTCCTTTTAAAGATTTTGTAAGTCCCAGCTCAGAATGTGAGTTTGGTTTTTCGGAGGTACAGAGATCTCTTCGGTAGATGAACCTGAAATTCAGGCAGATGTTGTGGATGTGCTGGTAAGATACTTTCCTCTGTGGGTCCTGCTGAAGGTCTCAAGGAAAAGTTTCCAAACTCTTCTGGTACCCAAACAACCACACAAGTACACTTCCAAGGCCGCCAGGATCTCAGGAAAGGCACTTCAAGACTCTCGGGGTTTCAGGCAGAAACCAACTGCAAAGTCCAGTACAGGTTCAGATGTCATTGGTCAGCAGAACCCTCATGGAAAAGGCCTCTTGCAGCTCGTTGTGTCCCTTTAGCTACACAAGATATCAGCAAACTAACCCTTGGAGTCCATTTCTTTGTCTGGGTGCAAGAGGGAGCAGCTGTAGTCCTTGAGATCTCCTCTCAGGTTATAGACAGCAGGTCTGGTTCTCGCAGGTCCAGCCAGTGTTCTGAGGAGGGTACCTTGGGATACCACATTTATGGTTGGCACTAGCTAGTGGGTGAAGATGACTGGGGTGTGGTGGGGAGGGGGGTAAATGTTGCCTGCCTAATTTTTTCAGTAGTTCCTATTTGCCTTAATTCAAACAGGCCCAAATTGGTGTCAGGCTAATTCCAAGATAGCCAACGTCTTCAGCCAGATTAAACGTGGGTTCTGATAGCTGAGGATGTGTAGAAAGTGTGCTATGGAAATGAGTAGTGTCCTCCCACATCTAACAGTAAAATCCAGTTTGAAGCACATCCTGGACCCACAGAAAAAATGAGACAGAAGTCTGATAAGACAAAGCAGGGTCCTTCAACAACCAGACAGCGGATACACAAGAATTGTAATCTGATCCTGTTTGATCCCTTTCAAGGGTGCATGTTGTTTACATTTGTCTTAGACATGCCTTTCAGGCAGAATTTGACATTGTTGTGCCAGCAGAAGCTGAGAGGGCTCATCACTGCCCATTCATGTTGCCTGGTTATCAGAGTGTCTATTGTGTGGCTCCTGGAAGGAATTATACACCTCATTAAAGGTTAAGTATCGACTGGGCAACTGCTGGAGTGCTAATGCAAATTAGGCTCCAGGAGCTTCAGGCATGTTAAATGTAGCTTACTAAAAATTACTTTTCCTTAATACTTATTAAAAATCCAACTTCTCAATTGAATTTGATTTTAAATAACTATTAAAATAGTGGATTTAATATTTATTTTTGCTCTTCCCAAACCTGAGATACCAGTGTTAATATTTCAGTCTGTACTCTGGTTTTCTATAGAGGACAGCCAGGCCTGCCACAGTGAAAATAGCTTTTGGGGCTGGGCTTTGTTACTGTAAGGACATGGCGACATTAATATTCTACGTGTCCTACTTTGAAATGCCATGCACACTTCCTTGTGGGCTGCATGACCTACAAAGGGGTGACTTTTTCATATTTAAAGGGGATATATTTGCTTGTCAAAAAGGGTTCTTTATAAAAGGTTGCACTGCAGATTTTACACTGCAGCAGTCAGGTTACAATGGCCTTAGGACATCTTTGGCAAGTGGCATGTAACTTCCAGACCCTGGGTGTTTTCTAGACCATAGACTAGGGATTAATAGGCAAGCTAAATGTGTCATTTGGGATTAAGCCAATTTAACCATGTTTAAAGGGGAATCACAGGCCCTTAGCTCCTGCTTAGCAGAAGTAAAATGTACAGAGTTCGAACATGAGCACAAATAGGGTTTCAGACAAGGATGAAGAAATCTGGGTTAGCCATGTGAAAGGGTTGACTAAATTGTGCAGCATAATGCAAGGTAGTATTACTTTATTATTTTGTAACTGTTTTACACGTTAACACTGTCTTCAAAAACATTTCACCTTTTATTACCAATTTAAAATGCAACTACAGCAATAGGCAGCTGAAAGGTGACGTGTAAACCTTTGCCAAGGGCCTTCCACTGTGCAGTAACACGTCACTGCATTGTTAGTAACATTTGATGCATTTAAGATGGCTTTTTGTTAAAATCGGCAAATTATGCAGCAGATGATTGTTTATGTGGCAAACGTGACGAATCCATAACTACAGGTAAAATGCTGCAGCAGCGGAATCACATAATTCAAGTGGCCCGGACTGTAATTTATTTCCGTCCATTCATGTGACAATTTGAGTGAATTTGTTAGGAGAGACTAAATGCACAGTCACCGGTGCTCCAAAGGGTATCTGTTCTTTAAGTTCCTTCCAATTATATTAGCAAGCTCATCCTTCTACAAGCATCTCGGGAGATTGACAGAAGTCAGGACAGCAGCAGCACATGTCAATGCTGCCATGGAATTGTTGCCAGTGCACTTGTTGCCAGTGCACTGCTCCTTTCCATTCTGTATATGTGTTGTATTAGTGAAGCTTGACAAGTCTTTTCACTTAACCAGAGTCAAACCTTTGCCATTACCAGTGTTTTTTTGCTAACTATAGTGCCATAAGCAGAGTCACTGGAAATATGAGATTCTGTGGCTGCAGTTTATTCTGCATAATTATGGATTTGTCACATAATCCATCATCTGCTGCATAATTTTTAGATTTTAACAAAAGCTCTAGTTCAAACAGATCAAATGTTAGTAAAAATGCAGCAACAGGTGTTGCTGTAGAGTGGAAAGCCCTTCACAAAGAGCTTGTCACTTTTCAGTTGCCTCTTGCTGTATTTTGGTGTTAGACGGGTACTAACGAGGTGTAACCTGTGCCAAGATAGTGTTAATGTGTAAAAATACTAAAATAATCAAGTACTACTATCATAAAATGCATCACATTATGCCACACAATTTGGCGTTTTTGCCACATAATTTAGTTAACCCTGCCACGTAACATGGTTTTCCCCGGCATTATAAGTTCAGTGGCCTTGGTCATAAGTTTGGAATAGCATCATAACAGAAAGAAAATAAAACATACAACTACTAAGATATATAACCTGATTGTATGCACATTTTCAGTTACTTTTCTTGGAATTTCACATTGTTTTTGCCATAAACTATTTTCATCTCTTAATTATTGTGTGACTGGAACTTACAATCTCGATGTAGTGGGGGGGGTGTCAAATACTCCTTCTTTTTGCACATGCAAAAGTTGATGTACACAATGATACGTGTATGTATAAAAACTTAATTGAATCATTGTTGTCAAAATCCCCCGATATGACCTCTCCATCAACCCGAGTCAGAAATCGTGGTCAGGCAGTCTCGGCGCCCCAAGCCTGAGGCTACTGATTGGCAGATCACAGTTGGGGTGGCACGTAACCAGCAAGACAAACGCACGAACAGGAAAAACCCAGATTAGTCCCATAGATAGGCAGCGACATCACTGTGGGTCCTGGGAGATTGACCCCAATAAAGCGCACATGGCCGGAGGGGCACGCGTTCCCAAAACACCAAAAAGTTAGATGCCACATGAAGTTAGGTACACTCAGCCAATCAGGACACAGAACACACTACACACACAAGTGATCACACTGTCCCCATGCTGGACATCTGGACACGTTACCCACTGACCTTCATTGTGTTTACACAAGTTCAAGACCCACCTGCATTTGAAATGTATAAAAAGCCATTATAAACGATTGTACTTTAGGTCAGTCCTCAGACCCGTTTCTGTGTGCCTCACTCCCGGCCGTAGTGTTTGATTAAACCAACTGTTCCTTGTCAATTGCCTCTTGTCTTTGTTTTTTTCAAGGTAAATTCATATTCGAGCAACACATAGTAATAGCAACAATTCCCCGTGACCTCACCCATGTCCCCAGGCACTTAAAGTATCCCATGGCATTGGCTTTATGCATGAAAGTTATGCAATTAGGCTTCGATTGCGAGGCTGCAGGCCCGTGTGATTGTATTTTTTCATTAAGAAAATATGTGTTTTTGCTTGTTAATGTGACTTGGGTGGGCTACGGTCCTATCTTGGGAGGGCCTGGCCCACCCTCTAAAACCGGGCACTGGGAAGATAAGTAATTTGCCCACAATTACAGGATGTTGAGTTGATGTCACAACTTGAACCTGACTCCCAAATTCCAACGTCGGCAGCTGTGGCTGTTAAGCCACATCTCCTCCCCTAATATTAGCAAGGCAGCAAATTTATGTCACTTGACTTGGACTGGGCCCATTACTGATAGCTGGGGTGGGATGAATTGGAGCAAGGGAAATCGGTGCCCGTGCAATAATTGCCTTGTGCTCTGTATAAAGAAGTGTGTGATTATTTTTGCTTGGGTGGCTGCCTACTGTGAGATCTGGAGGTTACGGGTCTGGAACTCCAACTTAGCCATTCATCTTTGCTGAGTAAATTACATTCTACCATCAGTTACAAATGACAACATATGTTATTCAAGGGCCTAGAGTTACCAGCGCTCCTGGGTACACCTAATGCTTTTAAAGCTCCACCTTGTGTGAGACCATGATCAAACACCATCTTTTTCTGTCTCCGTTGCCTCCTCTGCAGAATTTGATAGCACTAAGAAACAGATAAGGGGATGTTAAATCAAGAAAAGCAGATGCATTTGGTATAGGCTTTCGGAAATACAAGAACCAAAGTCTCTATTCTGAGCACTGTTTTCATCCAGAACCCAGTGAAAATGTCTTATCATCTACGTCATTTTATTTATTTATTTTATTTTGATTTTTTATTTATTTAATGCGATTTTATATAGCGCGAACATTACCCGAAGGTGTCAGAGCGCTTTACAAAAGAACCAGTTGCGTTACATAAGGACTTTGGATTACATGAGTTTCATAAGAGATACAAACAGAAAAAGAAAAAAATTGCAAATGTACAAGGTGTAAAGTCACTCAAGGAAGAGATACGAACAGGGAAAAAAATGCACATGTACAAGTTGTAAAGTCACTCGAGGAAGAGATACAAACAGATAAACTCTAAAGTCACATAGGAATGGCAGTAAGTACAAAGGTCTACTACATATACTAGTGGTTAGAGTTCTATATATACAAATAGTAAATTCACACAGGATTACATTTTAACAGCGATTAGGCTTGGACAATTATATAATACACATATATATATTTAATGCGATTTTATATAGCGCGAACATTACCCGAAAGTGTCAGAGCGCTTTACAAAAGAACCAGTTGCGTTACATAAGGACTTTGGATTACATGAGTTGCATGAGAGATACAAACAGGGGAAAAAAAATAAAAAAATTGCAAATGTACAAGGTGTAAAGTCACTCAAGGAAGAGATAAAAACAGGAAAAAAATTGCAAATGTACAAGTTGTAAAGTCACTCAGGGAAGAGATACAAACAGAAAAACTCTAAAATCACATAGGAATGGTAGTAAGTACAAAGGTCTACTACATATACTAGTGGTTAGAGTTCTATATATACAAATAGTAAATTCACATAGGATTACATTTTAACAGCAATTAGGCTTGGCCAATTATATAATACATATATATTTAAGGCAGTCCAGCAAAAAGAGAAAAACGATCAAGGGTCATCAGGAGGAGTCGTGAGGGAAAAAGGAACGGAACATTTGCGTTCTTCACCTCTTCTTCAGTGAGCACTTTGTGTCTCACTCACAAAATTCCGTCATACAAACATAAAATTTAAGTATGCCCCTTCCAATATGGCCTCTACAAGAAGGGGATCGCACCTGACGCATAGAGGAGGGGCCAACACAATGTATCTTTCAGTTCATCATCATCATCATAAACTTTATTTCGGTCGTGTGACCATAAAAGTACAAGTACATACAATTCATAAGTGCAAAATTAATAAATACATACAAAGAATGCAACAATGAGCAGTTAAAAATGATACTCAATTACTTAAAAACATTTTTTTCCCAAAAATACAAGTGACACAAAACAGCGAGGTGCAAAATGCGACGGGGGCCAATCTAGAAATAATATTAAACAACAGGGCCCACCATAAAAGGTTAATTGTTGCCATAGTGCTAAAAGGTAAACCAGTTAAAACACAACTTGCACAATCATTCAGTTGTTTCTTCTGTGTGTGCAAGAATCACACGCAAACAAGATTGAAGATAAGTATTATTAATGTTTTGTATTTTATTGTTTGTAAACTCTTTAATATTCCGAGCAGACGCCTGCTATAGTGGCTGAGGTTCGTTGGCTGCATTTATTAATTATTTCAAAACATGCTTCCTCCTCTGCCAAGCAATTAGGAGGGAGCCTCTGCCTTTGCCCTGCACGTATTCTCCTTTGAACGGGATTGTTTTTCTAAGCTTACTGGACTGCTCTGCCTTGTTCTATCATGGCGGCAGTCCTGCAAGGTTTTTTTAATATTGCATCTGTTGCTTAGCAAGGAGAGCACATAGGAAGTGCTGGCAGCCAGCTCTTTACCCGTATATTAGAGCACCCAATTCTCTTTCCATTGCTACTAGTGATTTCAAGTTTTATCGCAATGGAGGGGAGGAGTGGCTACACAAAAAGACATGGATGAGTCTAGCCCTGGTTGGACAGGTTCTGCTCCTGGACCTTCTTCCAAAAGGAGCATTCTGATTTAGATGTGAACATTTTGCAATTAATGATAAATAAAGCTGTAGACGTTGCCTTCGCAGCTAAAGAGGGCCAGCCTCCAGCAAAATTGCCTAGAGCCTGTCCTCTTGCAGACCTGGACTCTGATGGCTCAGAAGATGAGGAGAGAAGGGTACGATGTAGAAGGAGATCCAAACTAAAGGAAGTTTTATCCCATTTGAAAGACAATTTATCACTTCCAACCGCTGATCCTCAACGTAAGCAAGACGATTTCTTTCTCCCAATACAGGAGAAAGGAGCCAGAGGCTCTTCCCGTTCATAAAGCATTCAGAGGATTGTTATCTAGAGAATGGGCGGAGGTGGAAACGTCAGCTTTTCAAGATTCCTTTCTGAAAAATACACTCTGCAGGACTTCCACAGGGAGTTTCCTGTTAATATAAAGTTTGAATCTTTTATGGCACGATTGGCTTCCAATGGCATGATTATCTCGAAGTATGGCTCTTGTGTGGATCAAGTGGCTAAGAAAGACTGATGTTAAGAGAGCATTCTCCGCCTGTAATTTTGCCATTATAGTGGGCGCATATGCTAAATATACAGTTCAGTCTCTGCTTCATGATTTTCAGGCTTTGACTGAAAAATTGCAGATGGGGAAGTCGTTAATGTAAGGTACGCGTTTAAGGTGCGCATCATCAGATTCCTTTTTGACATAACTTTTGATTCTTTATCTGTTGTGGCTGCTGAATCTGGTTCCATCATTTCAGCTAGTCACCACATATGGATGCGATCTTGAAGGTGGACAGCTCCCAGAAAGCTGTCTTGAGTTATCTGCCCTTTAATGGCTCTATGTGTTTTGGCACTCAGCTTGAAAATCTTGTAAAGAGGTCAGTGGAGGATAGTAAACTTCTGGCCCCAATTAAACCATCTTCTAGGAGAAAGGAGTTTGGATTCAAACAAGATTTTGGTCAAACACCTACCTCCAAAGGGGCTAATCAGCCCTTTCGTGGAGGGGTACTTGGCCTTGGCACTCACTTCAGCGACAAGTCCCCACCCACGGGGACAACCCATAGGATCTCCAACTCCTCCAGGGAATCCTAAACCATAAGGATCTGGAAGTGGGGGGAGAATAAAGAGATTATTTTCAGTCTGGTAAAAAGACAATTTAAACACTTGGATCCTCCAAATGGTACAGAAAGGTTACAAGATCGAATTTTCCTCTCCTGCAGTAGACTTGTTTTTCTCAACTTTTTTCTCAACTCCCACTCCTCACAATCTTCAGAAGTCCAAGGCTCTCATCAGGGGGAGTCAGAGTGTTTTACAGAAAGGAGCCATTATTCACATGCTGGAGCAGGAAAGAGGACTAGGGTGCTACTTTCTAATATTTCTAATACAAAAAAGTTCAGGCGAAAATTGGCCAGTCCTGGACTTAAAATACGCGAATGTCTATCTTCCTTACCAAAGATTCAAAATGGTGAGTTAGCAGCATAGTTTGTCTCTGGTTTCATCTGGGACGTTTTTAGCATCTCACTGCCCGAGGGTTTTTACTAAGACTCTGACACCCTTGGGGAGATCTTCCACTTCTTGGGACGATTGGTTAATTTGTACCCCCTCTTTTCTTAAGGGTCAGGAAGCTGTCCAATTGATCTGCAGTTGCCTGATTGATCATTGATTCCTGTTAAACTATGGAAAATCTCACTTGATAATATTCCAAGAGATGCTGTTCATTAGGGTCCTGATCAGCACAAGGATGGGAAAGGTTTTTCTTCCTCCCGTGCTGCAGCAGAATCTGATGGATCATCTAAGGAATCACCTTGACTCTCAAATTGCTCCAGCAAGGTAATGGTTGAGGGGGCAGGGTGACGTGGCCGCTGCTCTGTTTCTATCAAAGGAATTTCCTTGACTCTCAAATTGCTCCAGCGAGGTAATGGTTGAGGGTTCAGAGTGACGTGGCCGCTGCTCAGTTTCTAGTCTCCTGGGTTTGCAGACATCTGTTCGATCTGGCCTATCAACTTCTCTTGTTTTGTTCTGGGACCTGAACTTTCAGAAATAGAACTTCTTGGTCCTGGTCCTGGGTCCAATTTCTCAGAAGCTGCTATGGTGTCTCAACCCACTGATCTGGCGAAAGGAGTACTGTTGGACCCTCCTCTCCCTCTGACTATAACAATGGATGCCAGTGCTCTGGGTTGGGGAGCTACGTTGGAAAACAAATTGACCCAGGGTTTTTGTACTTCTGCAGTGTTCATGACACCTTTGAAGTGGAAGGAGTTAACAATTGTATGCAAAGCTGGTTTGGCCTTTGCTTCTTGGATCAGAGTCAAATCGGTACATCTCAGGACAGCCATTCAGGTCACGAGAGCCTACACGAGCCATCTGAGGGAGCACCAGTGTCCCATCTACTTGTGTTGCTAGCGAAGCTGGTCGGAATCTGGGTTGAGGACAATCTTCTGTCTTTGCCAGCAATTTATCTACCTCGGAGGGAGAATGGGTGTGCTGACCATAGGTGAGCCATTCATTCCCCTCCTCGGTCTCAATGTCCCTCTGTCCCCAGATATTTCAGAAGATTGTTGTTCGGTTTAGTGCCCTATCCTTAGTTATGTTTGAGTCTCTTCAGGGTGCCCTTCCCTACTTCTGTTTCCTCCTTCCTTGCCAGCAGGCATGGAGGGTGGACGCCATGGGCTTCAGATGGCCCTTGGGTGTCCTATTCACTTTTCCTACTTTTATTCTGTTAAGCAAAGATTTTGTTGAAGATCAAGAGGGAGCAGGTAGATATGTTGCTGGTGGTTTCCTCCTGGACCCTCAAATCCTGGTTCCCCTTGTTGCGTCATCTATCAATTCTTCCTCCCTGGATCTTCCCTGTAGTACCGTCCTCTCTGATTCCCTGTTCTTCCACAGAAAACTCACAACCTGCTCTCCCTTGGGGTCTGGAGATTGAGAGGAGGAGGTTAGAGGAATAAGGTTGTTCCACTGATTTTGTTCTTTCTGTCCAGAATTGCAGGAAAGAGAGTACTCTTTAAAAAAAAAAAAAAAAATCTTTTTATTGATATGTTTTTTAACTGTTATCACACTTGTTATTCCGCGTCTTTATAAGGTTAATATCTTGTTTGCCACTCAGGGCTTCAGTGTTCAAATCACTTATTATATAAATTTTTTGAGTGGCAGAAGTTTGGTTGGTGAAACAATAAGAATTTTAAAAAGAAGGAACCAACATTTGAATCATTTTTTTTGCCCCATCAGCTTTCCTCCCATTAATCAGGACACATTCATTCACCAGCAACATGTGTATTTTGCCCACCCCAGACACCTTTCTCTGCCACAAGTGAGTGTCGTCCTAAGCTGTTTGTCATCGGCCAGACTGTGTGGTGGTCCCCTCTGGCGACTGCGGTCCAAATGCCTCACCCCCCTCGCCAGCGGAAATCAGCTATGAGGGATGCTCAGTCAGCTGCTATGGGGTGACATTGAAGTCCTCTTTGCTGTTCTGTTCGCAAAGTCACCTCCTTGGCTGTTGCCCATCTCAGGAACTCGTCCTTCCAACTACTATGCGGTGGGCCTTCGGGTGACTGCCAATGCATAGCAATTGCTCGTTTAGCCAATACTAGTCCCAAGTCACTGAATTTGGAGATCACTTTGGCAGTCGGAGATCTAAGACAGGGACCCAGCAAACATATATCTAATGTTTCGAGGCTTGAGCAGTGTGTAACCCGCTCCAGTTCTTCTGTCACTCGATGCCAAAAGGCAGCGATTGTTGGACATTTCTATACCATATGTATGACTCCTGCATCAACCAAGGAGAATCGGGGGCATCACTTATCTGTGGTACCCGTTATGACATTCAATCTATGGGACGTGAGGAATGTGGTATGTAAATAGTTGAGCTGTGTGTATTTAAACCTAGTATTTCTAGAGATTCTGCATGTGTGTTGCAATACCGTTGTCCATTTCTTAGCTGTCAATTTGCATCCCAATTTGCCCTCCCAGTGCGTCTTGACCCAGTCTATGGACGTCATTGACATAGAAAGGATAGTTTGATAAAGCCAGGGCATCAGTTTCCTGTCCTTCCTGAATGTAAGGAGTGTTTGTAGAGTATCATGCTATTGCGGTTCTGCCTGGCCCTCCCCCAAACAGTCTGTATGGAGCCCATTAGGGTTCTATACGTGAGGAACTGGGACCTTGCAGGTTCTCCTTCGATGTCAGGTCCTCAAAACTGTGCAATGCTCCGTTCCTATAACAGTCCCTTATGGTGAGAATCACAGCCTCCGTCCACTCGGCCATCCGTCGGGCCGAGAGGTAACCTCCTGTGGGTGTGGGGAGCCCTGCAAGTAGGAGTGCCAGGGCGTACAAGGGTCTAGCTCCAGTTCTGCGCACTATCCCGGTCCAGCACCTCTTTGCTATCGTGAGCGTCTTTCTGAGGTCAAGGGCGCATATCTTTCCACCCAGAATCAGGGCCGTCAGGGCTCCCTCTTTCTGGGCATCTCCCAGAGGGCCCATCTGCTCTCTCCTGTCACCTCCCTGAAAGAGAGTACATTGTAGGAATTTTTCCAGTTGGTGTTCATCGAGGGGATATATTCCTGTTTCTGCAAAGGGAGTTGGATACTGGAATTTTTCAGGGATCTTTTTTCTTTTGGGTTTGTCTATATTCACATTGTGTAACAAGTGGGCAGCAATCAAGGCCATCAGAGGTCCTTCCATCTCTCATTTTGATCCTTTTGATCTTTGCTTACTTAGAAGTTCTCATTTAAACAGGCCAGTTATTCATTCCCCAGTCTCTTCTTGGAACTTACCTCTGGTGGTAAATGGCTTACAAACCTTTCCGTTTGAAACCCTCTCTTCTCTTCCTTTGAAGTTTCTGACTTAAGATCTTTTTTCCGCCATTACTTCTGGCTGTAGATTGGTAGAGATTGGAACTTTACTTTGTCATGCTCCCCTTTTAAGATTTGTTTATGACAAAGTGGTATTACGTGCAGATCCTTTCTTTTTGCCAAAAGCTTCCTCTTGTCTTTCAATATCACAGGACTGATGCAGCTATCTTTTTTCTATCTCTTTCTACAGAGCAGGAGCCTCTCTGACATTCTCTGGATATACCAAGGTCCCTTGCTGTTTATCTTGTAGGAACTTCCTCATTTAGAAAGCTAGAGGGTTTTTTGTTGAGTTTTGTATGTCCAGCAAGGGCCATCCCCCCACTACTTCCACATTGACTCGGTGGATAAGGACTGTGATTTCTCTGGCCAGTCAAAATTCTGGGGTCACCCTTCCTCCCAACATTCAAGGGCGTTCCACTACGGGTATGTCTTCCTCATGCATTCGGAGGTGATTCATTGTAAGACATCTGTACGACAACTAGTGGGTCCTCCCCTCACACATTTATTTCGTACTACAAATTAAGAAAGGGGAGGTTTTTTCTTCTGACTTCGGGACAGCTGTTCTGTCTGTAGTTCATTAAAGGATTTTATAAATAAATCACTTAGGTATTGCAATATCACTTGTTACATTGTGTCGATTTTTTCTTACTCAGCTTGAGTATACGCTCACTAGTTAGAAATGGGACAAGGAAGGTTGGTCTTCCCCATATTTTTCATTACTCCAAATCACAGTCTTCCTCCTCACAGTCCTAGGCTCTGTCCCTCTCTCCCTGGGAAAAAGAAATGATAAAAAATGTATATATGTATTTCTTGGTATTTCAAGAAGATTCATCATATTGGCTCTATCTTCATGGGTCAGGTTTGATCCACTTCCTGTCGGTGTCATATAGGATGGGGCATAAGTACGTTTTTTCTTGTATGGGTGAACTCAGTAGGTAAGACACAAAGTGCTCACTGGTTAGGACTGTGATGAGGAAGACTATGACTCGGAAAAATTAAGTTTACCAGTAAGTAACCTATTCATTTTCTGAATCTCCTACATCATTTGGAAACACCTAGGGGCCAGATGTACGAAGTATTTTTGCATGCGCAATCGGGTTTGCGACCCGTTTGTGCATGCAAAAATACCTAAGGGCCATGTACAAACCCTAATTAGCGAGTCGCAATTTATTTGCGACTCTCTAATTAGGATTTGCGACTCGCTATTAGGAAGGGGTGTTTCAAGGGCGTCCCTTCCTAATTGCGAGTCTGAGCCCTATGTATGACTGTTTTGCGACTGCAATTGTGGTCGCAAAACAGTCGCAATTTACCACCTACTTCAAGTAGGTGGTAAAGCATTCGCGAACGGGAAGGAGTCCCCAAGGGACCCCTTCCCCTTTGGGAATGCATGGGAAAATATTTTTTAAGGGCAGGCAGTGGTCCCAGGGACCACTGCCTGCCCTTAAAAAATTAAACGAAAACGTTTCATTTTTTTTTTTTTTAAATGCATCCCGTTTTCCTTTAAGGAAAACGGCTGCATTTGCTTTATTTAAAAGCAGTCCCAGACATGGAGGTCTGCTGAGCCTAGCAGGCCACCATCCCTGGGAGGGCCAGCCATTCCCAAAGGGGTCGCAATTTGCGAGTGGCTCATTAATATTTATGAGCCTGGCATTTTGCGACCCCATTGGAAATCGCTAACAGTGTTTCTGACACTGCTGTACATTTGCTTTTGCGACTCGCAAATTGCGACTCGCAATTTTTCGCAATTTGTGAGTCGCAAATGGTCATACATCTGGCCCCTAGTTCTGCAGAAATTGAGAAGACCTCACAACTCCAAACTACCAATAGCTTTGATTAATCCCGACATATACCAAATTGCTAAATCAAAGGCTTTAACGATAATGTATTTTTATACAGCGATACATATCGCACTTCTGTCATGTCTAAATGCTGTGAGCAGCAGATGTAACTATTAGCCAGTTTAATGGTACACAGTTACTAGGGCTTTAAGTGGGCCTGGTTCTTAAAATATATTTTGAAACGGGTCCCTATTGTGCTTTAAATTTATGCCCCCCAACTTTAAAAAAAATATATTGTTTATTAAGTTTTCATAATCGAACCAGTGATAACAGCAATCTGTATTGCAAAGCAGAGAGAAACAGTTACAGAGTAATACCAAATTAAAGTGAAAGGAGTATTGTTCACCATCAAACACTGTTTAGTAAATACAAATAGAAAAGTAATGCACACAGCAATGATCACGATTCGGATGGCACATATACTAATGGTTCCATACAGTAATGTGTTCCCTGTGGCACTATGATCAAGGGCCACTACAACACATGTTTGTATTCTAGTGTCAATAGACTGATACAGTGGGACAGACTCATCAGTAGATACCTCAGCTACGGTTGTGCGAGCTCGTAGATATTCTTCTAGCAGAGACCAGATATCTTTAGGTCGGGAACATACAGGCATAAGTTCCCCAAAAAATGGTGAGCTGCTCCTGGCAATAAGTAGCGTCTTGAAGCCAATCTGTTACAAGTGGTAGCACCCGTCGCTCCATCTCAACACCACCCTGCGCTTGGCCAGTAAAAGAAGGAGCGCCGCCAATTTACGCCTCTCAGATGGCACATCCTGAACATACCCCAATAGCGCTACACAGGCAACCGCTCAAGGGAAGAACTTATGATGTCAGCAAGTGTGGTGAAAATTTCATCCCAATAGGCGGAAATAGCCGGGCAGTTCCAGGTGAGGTGCATGAAGTCGGCAGTTGGGAAGTGGCAATGGTTGCAGTGCGTGTCTGTGCCCAGTCCCATTCTGACCAATCTCATCGGGGTATGGTACTGTCCGTGTATAACCTTTAAGTGAATAAGGCGGTGGAGATAGGGGATAAAGCGCGTGACTGGGTGCAACAGTATCGCTATTGTGCGCCCGTCAGCGGGGGCGTAATGTCAGTGTCCCATGCACTTATGCTATTGGGAGTGTGTATAGGCACTGAATTTTGCAAGGCAGCATATCATTTCATGATAAGTCTGCGAGTTGATGGGGAAGTCAAAAATGACTCCAGTGCCTGGAATGTAGGTGGGGCCACAGGGATTGGTAATTTGTAAATGTGTCTAAAAACATAGTATTGTCACCCTGTAAGGCCCACTGTGGCGTAATAAAAGTGCAGCCAGGATAGATTTCACCCATAGTTGTCAGGCTCAGCTTGCGCAATTTGGCAATTGTTCCAGAGTCATTCTTAATTGGTTGCAAGGGATGACCTATAAGTGATACGGATGGGGCAAAAAGGTACTCAATATGAGCCCTGCGACTCAGCTCACTCCATGCCCATACCGTACATGCTACCGTGTCAACACGCTCGTGCGGGCCCTCAGGGGGCAGGAACAGCACCATCTGCAATTGGCATGGGGCGCAGCGCGATCATGTTCAGGGACAGCGTGCGCCATTAATTTAATTGGGAACACTCAATAATGAGCAAACTAGGCCTGGTCACTAAAATAATATAAGTCCACGTCTGGGGCACCCAGGTCACCTTGTTCGAAGGGAAGTTTTGTAATCTCCCAGGCTATGCACAGCTGTCCACCTGCCCAAGCCAAGGAGACAAGGCACGATCAAATTTGCCGGCGAAAATGAAGGGGCAAAGGGAGTGGTAGGTTTAAGAAGAGATAGAGGAACCTAGGGAGGATTACCATTTTTGCTATGGCCAGTCAGGGACAAAGGAAGCCGTTTTCAGCCATCATGTCTGTCATCTAGCCAAGTGAGCAGACGGCCATAGTTATTCCTCCACAGTTCGTTGGTGTTTCTGCTAAGCCGTACCCCTAGATATTTGACAACGCCATCCGCCCAAACCAGTGGGAACTCCGAGTCCTTTTGAGGTGTCGCATTTGCCAAGGGGTATATGAAAGATTTAGCCCACTTGATTTCAATTCTGGATATCCCGCGAAATCTGGTGAATTCCCTGATAAGGGGGGCCAGATTAGCATGCGGGTTTCGGACATAGAGGGTGATATCTTCTGCATACAGCGACACTAAAAACTCTACAGGGGCTAAATGCGATGCGCATGCTGCTGACGGAGACGGCCACCAGCGGCTCCATTGCAATCGCAAAAAGTATGGGGGAAGGAGGACCCTAGTGACTGCAAACATGTCAGATATCCCACCGTTAATTCTCAGTCAGGCAGTAGGCAAAAAGTAGAGCAGGCCAATAGATTTAATAAAGGAGGTACACACTAGCAGAGCAAAAAGATACGGCCATTCAAGGGAGTCAAATGCCTTAGTGGCATCTAAAAAAAACTGCTACACCGTGTAGGGTAGGATCAATGGTATGGAGCAGTGCAAAGAAAGTACAGAGGTTGACCAGCCGGGCACAAACCCTGCCTGATCCGGCCTCCCCATATCTGGAAGTAGTGGGAGGAGGCCCGAGGCAAGTAGCTTGGCAATAGATTGTCAGTATTAATCAAGGAAAGCGGTCTGTATGAATTGCAATGGCAGGGGTCCTTGCCAGGCTTAAGTATGGTAAGGAAGAGGGCCTCGCGCAATGAGGGAGGCAGGGCACCCGATGAGAGGACCTCCACATAGACTTCCAATATGTGGAGGGTAGGCAGGGGGCATATTCTTTATAGAAAGCAACCGGGAAGCCATCAAGGCCAGGGGCCTTTTCAGCGGGCATAGACCGGATCACCCCAATGATTTCCTCGGTTGTGAATGGTTCGTCCAAGTAACGTCTGTGGCCCCCTTCTAGCCATATGAGTTGGATCGAATCCAGGAAGTCTGGGAGGATTGCTGGGGTGTTATCTTGCCTAGTACCATATAAGGAGGAGAAAAAATCAACCATGACCTTTTGGACCGCTTCCGTGCCACAGTCCCGCAGTCCCGTTTTGTAATCGTTCTCCCAAGGCTTGCGGAGTAACTGAGCAAGGGACTTCCCGGGTCTGTCTCCCTTCCCAAAGCGCCTCGCACGCCTCTTTTTCCAAGTAGTGCGACTCCCGCTGGGCAGCCTCTTCATACTTGGAGAGTTTGATACATATAGTAGCTAGGATATGCGCGTCATGATCTGCATAGAACTGTATTTTGAGTATCCTGATCTCGCGCTCAAGGTGCGCCAAGTCCCCACGTAGGGCGCGAAGAACACATGCCTGCTTGGCAATGTATGCCCCCCTAATGACCACCTTGAAGGTCTCCCAAAGAGTGGCCCGCGTAATATCGTCCTTATCATTATGCCCGAAGTGTTCCAGGATTGCTGCTCTAATGTTCTCCCTGAAACCTGATCTCTCAGTGCGCCCGCCGGGAGTTTCCAAGTAAAGGCCCAAGGGAGTCCACCCAGGAGCTCCAGCTCCAGGAGTACAAGGGCAGGTCCAAGAGCGAGCGCGGCAGGTGTAATGCCTGAGCCGATCATGCCAAAACGCCCTGCGATATCAGCCAATAGTTTAACCTCGACCATGTGGCTTGAGCAGTGTTTATGCAGGTGCCTACTCTCTGGTCTGCATAGCGGAGATGCAATAATATCAGTTAGGTCAAAGTCTTCTATAATTAGGCACAGCTGGGCCATTGCCAGCGGGTGGGGCCCTCTAGAATCACTTTCTCTGTCCAACTCAGGATTAAGTATAATGTTAAAGTCGCCTCCCCACACAGTTGCCCCGGGCCCTAGCGTCTCAGCCTGTCACCACACCTCCGCAAAGAATTGGCAGTTGTCAATATTACGACCATACGTAGCAATAATCCTAAATGGGCAGTCTTGAATGATACCCGCAAGTAGGACATATATGCCTTGTGTGTCACGTTTAACTTTGCGCCAGGCCAGTCCCCGCTGATAATAATCGCTACCCCAGGACTTTAGTTTGAAAATGTGGCGATGTATTTTCCCCCGAACCACCCTGATCTCAGTCTAGTGGTAGTCCCTTCCGTGAGGTGAAGTTGCAGCAATAAGCAAATATCTATGGAGTGTCTTTGCAGATATGCGAACAATTGATTCGCTTTACAGTGATCTTTAAGGCCGCAGATGTTCCATGTCAACGGTTTAAGTGGGCGCATGTTTCTGCTATGCAAAAGTGCGATGCCCATAGGCGCCAGCCTAAAAATCGTGTGTGGTGTGCTTTGAAGTATTGAATTGAGTGGAGGTCAATGGAAACTGCAAAACAGAAACACCCTCCCGCCACCCACACCAACCCTCAAACTTGGTGGTGTACCCTACCCCACCGTCCCAAAACTCACACACAGAATATGTTTTGATAGGAATCATCCCAGAGGGCAGAGACGAAACCGGGTGAACAACCCCTACCATGAGCAGCAGGGTGACCGAGTCAATGATATAAGTACCATGTAATGGAGCCCTTTGAAGCAACAGAGCGAGTAGTAAATGTGAAGGTGCCAAGGGCATCGACTGCAGTATTAAAAGAGAGACAATACTGGAGATGCGTGCAGCCAAGAGAACCAAGCATAACTTCGCCGCGACCCCCCACCCCACCCCCGGGACAAAACATGTCAATCATGGTCACTCAAGGTATGTTTGTCTGCTGCATGTGAGGAAACTCTAGGAGACCCCCTGTCGTTGGTATTATGCTTAGCAAATTTATAGCTGCTTTGGTGTCTGAAAAAATTGTTGTTTACCCTCCTAGGTCACTTTTAGACGAACAGGGTAGATCAAGGCATAGGGATCTCTGCATTCTGAAGGGCTCGTGTAATAAGCTAATTCCTTGCGTAGAGGTGACACAGCAGACGTAGCCGAGAGATGTCTTTATGATATTTATTTGGTTCTTAACCTCCATAGTAACAGGGATAGAGCCCCACCAGGAGCAGCCTGCTAACTGCTCAGCCCATCTTCCCAACTGTCTCAACTCACACCAGGCACCCAAGCATTCCACTCATGTCAACATTCCACACAGAACACACACACTTGCTGAGCAGCTAGTTACAAGGTAAAGGGGAACACTATGAACATAAGATGAAGATGCAATTAGAGGCATTAGACAGGGAATTATTGCTCCGCCCTAGCCCAGAAGTATTGAGGCAACGATTAATGCTCCTCACTGAATTTAGAGATGCGGCAGACCGCAAAGCCCTCTTTTTAGGCAAATATGCAACTGCCCGCCGCTATGGAGAGGGCGAACGGCCGGGACGCACCTTGTCGGAACTATTGAGACCCCCATATAGCAAGTCCTGTATCACGGAACTCAGATCCTCCTTAGGGCAATTCCTAACCGACTCCACCGAGATCCGCAACGAGTTTCTGGCATACTACGGCACACTATACACCCCCAAAGTCACACGCGAGTCCGCGGCTCAGGAAGATTACCTGGCAGAAATTGCATTGTTATATTTGGAAAAATCCATGCAAGACTTCCTAGCCGAACCCTTCTCAGGTGATGAGATTGCCAGTGCAATCAAGGCACTGAACGGTTCTACCGCGCCGGGCCTGGATGGTTTTACCGGGGATTTTTATAAATCTTATAAGTATTTACTAGTTCCACGGTTACTTGAGGTATATAATGAAGCACTCGAGCGGAGAGTATTACCCCCCCACCCTCAGAGAAGCAGTCATCATTCTGCTGCCTAAACCAGGCAAAGACCCTTTATTGTGCGGATCGTCCAGACCACTATCCCTGCTAAATTTAGATTATAAAATCCTTGCTAAAATGATTGCCCTTCGACTTGCCCTACTGATGGATAAAATTATTTCCCCGGCTCAAACGGGATTTATACCCCACCGATCCACCCCCCTAAACCTTAGAACCTTGTTCGCAGTCTTGCATAGAATAAGCCCGGACGTTCCCGCTGCCGCGGTCCTATTAGACATAGAAAAAGCGTTTGATTCTCTGGAATGGCCCTTCTTTCTATCGGTGATGGGCAGGATGGGTATGCCCATGGGATTCATCGCTGTCACAGCGCTCCTTTACAGCGATCCTACTGCAAGACTGCGCCTCAACGGCACGCTCTCCCGCTCATTTTCTCTTTCACGAGGTACCAGACAGGGATGCCCCCTGTCACCGCTCCTATTCATACTTGCAATGGACCCGCTGGTCAGGCACTTCCAGGAGAAGCATCTACAGAGAGGGCTCCAGTTTAACACCGGTCCCCTTTTGGTGTCCTTATACTCAGACGATATCGTTTTATATATCCGCCAGCCGCAGGTAAATCTAGATCTCCTGATAAGAGAAATCATTAGATTTGGGCGCTTCTCCGGTCTGGGAATCAATTGGCACAAATCTGTTATATTTCCTCTAACCTCCAGCACTACACAATGGGACTGCGAATTCCCGCTCAAATGGTGCAAGGACTCGACCAAGTACTTAGGCATACATATCCACATAGACACTGCCCAGATAATCAGACTGAACTACGGCCAAGCGGTCCACAAGCTTGAGTCGCAGATTGAGAAATGGCTACGTCTTCCTCTCTCGCTCGCGGGTCGAGTTGCCCTTATAAAAATGATTGTGCTCCCGAAATTTTTATATCTCTTTAGCAACCTCCCCATCCCATTACCGAACAGTTTCTTTTTAACATTGCGTTCCCACCTCATCAGATTGACCTGGGGGGGCAAGAGACCCAGAGTTCGCTGGCAGGTCTTTACTCTGCCTTATGACAGAGGAGGCTTTGGTGTTCCAGATTTTCAGCTCTATTATCTGGTTGCCCAATGCCACTACGCTCACGCTTGGTACCATCCAGACGCCTGAATTCCCTATTTGCGGCCAGAAGCAGATTAAGTTCTACCTGGCGCTCTTAAAGTTGTCTTGCCTAGAGGCATACCCCGGGACCCTATGGACAT
This sequence comes from Calotriton arnoldi, assembly GCA_963921515.1. Lineage (NCBI taxonomy): Eukaryota > Metazoa > Chordata > Amphibia > Caudata > Salamandridae > Calotriton > Calotriton arnoldi. Next base: position 875,855 of record CAWUFW010002400.1, on the reverse strand, counting down.
CCAAACAGTATCCACCACCAGTTGGGCCTGGAACAAACTATGCAGAATCACCGGCGCCCCCATGTTATATTCATCGGCACTCCCGATTATAAACAATCACTAGGTCCCAATTATGGGTGAGAGATTGATACAACGCACACTCACTAAGTACGACATTAGTACAGTGGGGGACTTATTTCCTGGAGGTCATATATTCTCAGTGGCGAAGGAGGAGAGGTTCAACACGGCATCATTTATGAATAGGGCATCCGGTTTTATGGTATTTATTTTTTTGCCATTTCCGTCTGTATTTATCCATATTTATTTTTTGCTTATCTTATCTATATTTATCCATATTTATTTTGGGTTTTGAGGAAGAATTAAGCTGAAATTTGTATATTTCCACATTTATTTAACCGATAAATATGCACTCATGCTTGAATGTCTGCCAGGTTTCAGTGGTGTGAACACCCGCAGAAGATAAATCAGTGCACTTATATGAAAATATTCAAATTTCAGTATCAACCTTGTGCATATCTACTGCTGTTAAAGCCTCTTTACTAAAATCCCTTTCTTTTTTAACCCTCTTACCTACCAATCCACACATCTATTGGCCTGGCAGTCATGACAGACAGTATTTAGAATTACTAAAAAAGCAACCCAATTTCTGTTTTTATCCACATTTAAAAATAAATACAGACAAGAAAATGAATGTTTTCTGTCTGTGTTTATCTGTAAAAATCAGTAAAAACGGAAAACAAGGAGCCTTATTTATGAATAAGTTTGTCCTGAGCCGGGTACGCTCGGCACTAAGGGCAATTATGCCCACATTTCCCCTTGAACCTGAATCATTCACCCCACTTACCACAATCATTGAGAACGTAGGGGGGGGGCATCTCATTTCTAAATTATATAAAGCGTGTGCGGCGATAATCCCCGTAGACGATACCAAGATCCGTGAAGACTGGGAGGCGGACCTGGGGCATCCCATCCTTGACAAACAATGGTCTGAATGCTGTTCACAGATAAAAAACGTCTCCCTTAATAGTCGCCACAAATTAATTCACTTTAAGTTCCTGCGACGAATTTACATCACTCCAGAGAAATCACACAGAATCGACCCGAGCAGACCTCATTGTTGCCTGAAATGCGGGGCTCCGCATGCAGATTTCACACACCTCATCTGGAATTGCATTAAGGTCCAAACCTACTGGGAAGCGGTGTTTAAGACACTGGGGGAGACGGTGGAATTGGAGTTCACTCCCACACCGGAGGTCACCCTACTGGGTTATGTGACCAACTTCCCTAAAGGGGTCCGGAAATTCATTGCCATCGGCCTGCTATTGGCTAAAAGAGAGATCGCCATTAAATTGGTACGCAAATCTGCACCCACATTAAAGAGCTGGTTAAACAGCCTAACGTACTGCAACACAAATAGCGAGCTGTACGCTAGCACATTACCACGTTCCTCACGCCCGAAAGATATCTGGGGCCCCCTCAAAAAGTATGCAGCTTCAACACGTTCACCATCTGCAGCACAATTGGAGCAGGGGATAGTTCCCACAGGGGTGGGTTGATAGGCCCCCTTCCATTGTTTTGGGACGGTTATTATTTGTTCAGTAAAGACCTCACACTGCTTATTGTTAAGATGGTACCCAGATGTGGAAAGTACCTATCAGGCGGGTGGGGCAATTGGGCCTAGAGGAATTGACATCTTCCAGACTTGTCTACTACGATTGCATTCTGTATTGTACCATTAATTGTATGCTGGCAGCATTTTCCATCCCTACTTTTTCTCTTCTTCAAGTTGATGAGTACGAGACTGTGAGCACTTCTGAACCTTGTATTGTATGATTAAAATGGTAAATAAAGTTCAAAAAAACAAAAAAACATGAAGATACTACAGCTCGCTTGGCAGACAAACTCACAGCGGGAAGCCTGCACCGCTATTGTAAAGTCTGGGGAGCAGGGTAAGCTGTTCCCTTGAAAATGAATTGACCCATGCTCTTGTGCCAGTTGCAGGACCACATCACGGTCCCGGTAATTCAGCAGGCGCGCAACTTTGGCCTGAGCCGGTGCCCCAAGAGGGGGGCCTGAGACCTAGTGACCAATGTGCACGTTCCACAATAAACATAGTAGATAAGCTTTCCCCAAAGAGTTCTCGCAGCATGGAATCAACAAAGTCTTCCATTTTTGTAATATTTGTGGATTCCGGGACTCCCATGATTCGTAGGTTATTGCGGCGGGAGCGTGCCTAGAGATCTTTGTTTTTAGCCTTGATCACCTACAGCACCTTGTCCATTTTCAATAATTGCTCCTTGAACTCGGCCTGTGCGTCATCTGCGTCCGATACGCATTGCTCTAGCTGTTCAATGCGATTCTCATGCTTATCCACCCGCTGCTTGACCTGATCCAGGCGGCTTGTTAGGAGATCGAGCTTTGTGTCTATGGTCTTGAGGCTTGACCTTACTTCTCCCAGGATTTCTTTTATGTTAGTCTCCTGTTGTGAATCAGTCTTGGCGCTCTCAGGGGACCCCCCAGTGTGTGATCTCAATTCACCCTGTCTGGTAAGGCGTCTGCTTTCAAACTGTAGTTTGGATTGTTTGGCGTCGTTTTTCCCCATGATGGGAGGGTATGGCGGCACCCACAACATAGTTGGCAGTATCCCCTGGTGTTCAAGGGGCACGGTCCAGGCGTGGAGAATGGGGCTTAAGGCAGTCCCTGCAGGCCACCAAGCAGCGCCACGCAGCTATGAAGTTAGGGCCCGAGCATGAGTAAGCCTAGATTTCTGGAGCCATCAAAGCCAGTAGTTCAGTATGGGTCAGCAGTATTTTCAGCACTTCACTCCTAGCGTAGACCCGGCATCAGCGCCACATCCATGCGAGCCGTCTCAGTCACCCACATGGTGGTCCGTTAATTCATATTGATTATTGAAGACAAAACAACAAGCATTCTCCCAGGCAGTGGAGTCAATGTTCATTTAGAGCGCGAGGGGCAAGGGGGAGTGGGAGGCACACCACATGAAAATCCAGTCTCTGTTCGTGTAGTGAAGGATCATGGAGGCATACATCAGTGAGGGCTCGTGCAGACTAAAGGTCCGCTGTGGTGCATTCGCCGGTTTCACAATTATGTACTCACTTAATATTTCACCACTCGGGCCCGAAATATTCTGCTTCTCCCCCACGCAGTCGTCGCTGGCATCTTCTGGGCATCCACCTCTGTCTCAGAGGCCCCACTCGCCCTCCGGGCGCTGCTCACTACATATACAGCCTGCTGGGGAATGCCAATTGCGCACCGCACTCTGTCGCCTACTCACAGCATCTGCTGCACACAGAGGTCCCCCGCAAGTCCGCCCCAAGGTCGCGGCAGTCCCAGCCGGAGCTGCATCTCCCAGCTACTCGGCCTCTCGCAGCAGCCGCTCCAGCCCAGGCTCCTCGGCAGCACCACTTCGAGGATCGGTTCCATGCCGCAGACCCAACCACGCTGCTGTCCGGCTCACGTTCTCCTCTGTCCAGCGCAGCCGCCAAAGGGACACAAAGGCATCCGAAGCGCCCCTACTTCGCAGGTGTCCACTCGGGCTCACTATGATAGCCCGCGAGGCGGGACTTTTAGCCCGTTTAACATCGGATTCTTGCCAGATTATAGACTGGGTCGGCGGAACCCCTCTAGAGAGTGGCCATTTTGCAGCCCTGCCAAGTTCCACCCCCCCATGCACCCAACTGTACAGGCATAAAGTATGATAAACACCTACAATCAATCAATTAACACGGATTTGTATAGCGCGGCTAATCACCTGTGAGCTGGGTGTCCTTGGGAAGGTTGTTCCAGGACTTGGTGGCGAGGGAGGAGAAGGAACGTCCTCCACTGTTGCTTCAGCAGATACGTGGAGTGTGAGCGAGGGCGAGGGAGGCAAAGCACAGGTGTCTGGGGGGGATGGTGGAAGTTCAGGCTGTGGTTGATGTACGCTGGTCCTTGGTTGTGAAGGGTCTTGTATGCGTGTATCAGCATCGTGAATTGGCATCTTTTCTGGATGGGGAGCCAGTGGAGGTTCCTGAGTGGAGGTTCCTGAGGTGGAGGGTGTTATGGGTCTGTTTGGGGAGGTCGAAGATGAGTCTGCAGCTGAGTTCTGTGTTGTCTGGAGTCTCTTTAGGATTTGGTTGGTAAGTCCTTCGTAGAGTGCGTTGCTGTAGTCTAGTCAGCTGGTGACTAGGGCTTGAGTGATGGCTTTCCTGGTGTTGAGGAGGAGCCATCTGAAGATCTTTCGGAGCATGCGAAGGATGTGGAAGCAGGCGAATGCGTTGATCTGGTGTTTCAGGGTGTGTTTGCTGTCCAGGCTGATGCCAAGGTTGCGGGTGTGGTCTGTTGTTGTGGATTTAGGTCAGAGTTTGGAGGGCCACCAGGTGTCATTCCATGGGGAGGTGTTCCAAAAATCAGCACCGCTGTCATGTCCATGTTGAGCTTCCGACTGTTTGACTTCATCCAGTCATATGAAGAAGGATGTAATCCATTTGAGGGAGTCTCCCTGGATCCCTATGTGGTGGAGTCTCTTGATAAGGGTGTGGTGGGACACGGTATAGAACACTGCTGAGAGATCGAGGAGGATCAGGGCTGCTTTCTCTCCTTGGTTGAGGAGGGTTCTGATGTCATCGGTGGCAGCAATCGGCTGGTACGGAAGCCGATTTGGGAAGTGTCCAGCAGGTTGTTGCTCTCCAGGTGTTCGGTGAGTGGATGGCCTTCTCGAGGACTTTGGCGGGAAAGGGAAACAGAGAGATGGGACAGTAATTCTTGATTACACTGGGGTCAGCGGAGGGTTTCTTGAGGAGGGGTCTGACTTTTGCGTGTTTCACAGCTGATTTCCTTGCTCCTGAGATTGAAGAGGTGGTGGGGGCAGGGGTCCGTGGTTGCTCCAGAGTGGATGGAGTTCATGATGGCTGTGGTGCTCTGTGTGGTGAGCTGTTGCCAAGCGGTGAGCGGGTGGTTGTGGGAGGCATCCATTGGCATGAGGAGGCTGTCGAGGTCGGTGGGTTTGGGTTCGAAGTTACGGTAGATGGTGGCTATCTTGTTTTGGAAGTAGTCCGCCAAGGTGTTACAGAGTTCCTGGGAAGGGGAGATCGTGTTCTCAGTGGCTGACGGGTAGGAGAACTCTCTGACGATGTTGAAGAGTTCCTTGCTGTGGTTGGAGCTTGTTTCGATGCAGACTGCCAGGGCTCATCTTTTCATATCTTTCAGGCGTTGATGGTATTTGTTGAGGGCTGACTTAAAGGTAGCTCGGTCTGTGGGATAATCAAGGTAATCCATGTTGGCGATGCAGTATCTGCTTACAGTTCACATGTTCTACTTTATCTAACGTTCCCTAAGAGTATTTGCTTTTTCCACATGTATTTCTGTATTTTTTTCAAGCAACATATGACTATTTTGTAGTGCATACTGTGAGATCAGTTGTCTCCAAGTGTATGGTTGAGTTAATTGCGGGTGGTTATTTATGAGGTGGTATGATTAAGAGCTCTGGTGGTGAGGCTGAAGGCAGTCCGATTTTCTCACAGTGCCTCGCAGTGGGTCATAAACGTTGTCAGACTACAGGCACATTCAATCCGTGGCCTCTCTGCAGAGCGAACAGAGCGATGGTCACATGTGCCGAGTGTAATAGCAGGAAAGTGTGTGAAGGAGGTCCACAGCTTTTGAAATATGAACAGCACCAAAGGAAAAGAAAATACAGTGCTCACAGGTGAGTGGGTGGGTGTGTGTGTGGGGGGGGGTGAAATAGTGGAAATGAAAGGAAGAATGCAGAAGGAGACAATTAATGCATATGCTTTCACTCTCTACAGAGATGACGTGAAATATGCAGATGAAGAATTTCAGAAATACGTGTGGAGGAAAAGGGTGTGTCTAATAAATAGACTGAGAGACCGTAGCAGAAAGTGATGGTAGGACGAGTTCAGGAGTGAATGAGACACCGTAGAGCACTAATCATTGAACAAACCTTCGTATTGCTTCATTCAGTCCCATCTTTTCAGAATTGAAACACTTTCAATTCTAATCATTCACAACTAAATTGTTACTCATTTGTTGGATACTGCTACTTTCTATGAGTGCTGGTTGATGTAACCTACAGTTGAATGTATGGTAGACAGGGGTAGACAAAGTCTGAGGTGGGGGCATAGGATGGAAAAATCTGAGATGGTATCTTTTTAGAGCTCTGCCCGTCTTGTTCCTGATGTAATAGTGTATCACAGGGGTGTAACAAACACCCTGAAGCCCCTGCAGTGCAGGGAAGGGGCTCTCGCTTTAAAAAGAAGCAGCTGTGGTGCTGACACTACTGGATGAAAACATGTCTTGGTGTAGCCTTACAGTGCCGGGATAGCCTCTCGAGTAGGAGTAGGGCCTTCTTGTAGGTGGATGTGACCTAGTAGTAATGTCCTGCGCTACAGAGCGCGCAATCCAGATGGCACAACAGGCAGAGTTTGTTTAATTTTTACTGATGCTGTCTACTCTAAAGCATGTGTGCCTCTTAGCATGGAAAAGCAGCCCTCTTTGAATCTGGGAGTGGGGTGGCTGGTGGAGACCCCAGGCCTAGCTCTCCTGTTCTACTGCACCCCTCTGCTTCTTCCCTGTTTTTTCTGAGTGCTTTTTCCTGCTTTTGCCTCGTTTTCAGGTTTTGCATGCACAGTGCTTGCGCTGTGCTTGTGAAATCTATTGTATTAAATATATTTTAAAAGGGGCTTACATCCCGCCCCCTTGATTTCCTTGCTATTTATTGGTTCATGTGCTTACCACTCACTTTTCTTCATTTGTATTGGCTGTAGCATGCTGTTTCCTGTTGTTTCAGTGTTGTTCCTCGTGTGCTTCTCTTATCATTTTCTTGGCGCCCGAAGTACTGTTATAATCTGCTTTGTGGGACTTTTTTAGGTCGAGCCTAGACAGTGCTTGTGCTGTCTCTAAGATCTGCAAGTACCGCTTGTTAACTACTTCCAAACTAATGTTTTGCCTCTGCAGCACTGCCCGATTACCGAAGGGCTCAGCCGCTGCTCAGATCGGGTGTGCATGGGTCAGTTTCACCCTCTGATCGAGCATGCACTCCACCGTTCCCCCTGGGCGCAATCAGGGACCTCCTTGTGGGCTCACATGTTTTTTGTGCACTTTCCGGTGCCCCAGGGGCCAAAGTAGGCACTCACATCCGTGTGCCTCTCTGGTGCAAAATCCCCCGTGTGCTGAGGGATTCCTCGAGACTAGCGTGCATATCTACATGTACAGATGGGTTTAAAATCTCACAATTCTTTAATGGTGCCCACGCGTTTATGTTTTACTGCAAATTACGAAAGGTATTTCGCTTTCCAAAAACGCCTGTTTACATATTTACACTAAAGTCATTAATACAACATGACTTGCTAAATACTTTTTCAGCTAGCTGTTTCTCTAACTACTTGCACTGTCCACATGAGTCAGTTAATTAATGTGCCGCAGGACTCCTCTGACCGTCCTCACTCTCCTGCGAGCTGTTCCTTCCTGCTGGATTAAATCCGTCCCTATACTTTTGTACGTGTACCCTCATCTTTCATTTTCTTTTCTTCTTGGCCACTTGGTGGGCCTCACTTCTGGAGTCCACATTGCCTCATCCTCTGCAACATAAAAGGAAGGCAGATGGCAGGCCACAGCCCTTTCCTGTGACATCCACATGCTGTGCTTCAGGACCTGTATAAATGTTTTAGGACTGAAGAAAAAATTATTACGTTTCCACCTTCTGTGTTTTCCATTGTTTTGTAGCGGCAGCTGTATGCTGTAGTTGGTCAAATGTTTCGTCATCGTACATCCTTCTGAAGAACCTCTTTGGATTACTTTACACATTTTCATGCCAGGAAGTAGGTGTGTCCGTGTTTCGTTTGAGATATTTAGTCCAGGGCTGCAGAGGAATCACAATCGTCAATGGCAATAATGTTCAAACCAGCCTGATACTTCAGGTGGTTGCAACTAAATGGGCCCACGGGGCATGGTTGGGTCGTGGCAGCACATCCTGCTCTGAAAGGAGCCTTCTAATTTGTAGCCTACTAGGAAACCTCTAGGGTTGCAGAATGACCTGTCTGGCTCTGATTCAGTCCCTGGTAGAAATCCTGGAGGAGAGCCGAGTCCACCAGGTATGAATGGTTTCATGTTCTTCCTGGCCCAGTAGGACAATATACTGGTTGGAATACAAGGAATGGGATACACCTGTGATTTGAGTAACAAATCAATGACTGAATTATGCTTTTATGGATGTCTCTTATGCTTCCGAATAAAGTTATTAAAGAAAGAAAGACTGAACTATTCAATCACTCACTGTGTAATGCATGTAAGCTTATGCGGGAGCTACAGACTTCCCTGACAGAGTAGCTCCAATGTGCTTAGGAATGGCAAATGTAGCGCAATGTGAGGATTGTGCCATTTTACTGCAATCTTTGCCCATATGAACTTTATTTAATATGACCCTGCCTGATTTTGTTTACAATGTGTGTTCTCCTACACTGTATGTATACTAACAGCTATCGTTAGCATTTCATTAACATACACATTAATGGTTTGCTATTTTTAATCCACATCTTTAATTCTCTTCCAGGGGAATCCTCATCAAAGTCATAAGCACTGAATATTCCCGCCCATGTGCGGGGACCCCGGAAATAATAAAAAAATTATATATGAAAAACATATATATATACAGCTCTATATATATATAAAAATATATATTATTTTTTCTCATACCAATGCAGCTCTCATTTAGGAGGCTAAACAATGCAATAAAAACACATAAACTGCTTTTGCAACCATACATAACATATGCATAAAAACACATGAGGGCAAGAAGCACTTGAACTCTGTTTTTTAATGAGTAAACCTCATGAGTAAACTGCAAAAGAAAAATAGGCATTGTTAGCCTACAGGCAACATAGAAAATGAAAGCAATTTTCCATAAAACTGGCACCGTGCCTTTAAGGCAGCCATGACCCCTAGCTTCCCATCATGCCTCAGGGGTGACAGTTAGGTCAGTTGTTCTTTCCGGCTCCTTCTGTCAGGAGCCTGGATTCACAGCTCTCTCCTTTTTTGACTTTTCTGTCAAAAATACCTTGTTTTTTTGTGGTTTTTTTTGCCTTCACTCGATGTCCTTTGATATTAGAGTGAGGTTTAAACCTTTTTTTTGTGGCAGAAAGAGTTTTTTTCTGTCAAAAATGCCTTCTTTGTTCGAACCTTGCCCTGCCTGTGGCAAAAAGAAGGCCAAGTCAGACACACATGAGGTGTGCATTCTCTGCCTCCCTGAGTCTCACTCTCCTGCTTCCTGCCCACACTGCAGGAAGTTATCTAGAAGAACCATCAAAGAGAGGGAGAGAATCCGTCTTTATGGCCTCTCAGAAAGAGGTAGGTCTCCTGTAAGGAGAAAGAAGAGAACGTGTTCGACGTCGAGGAGCAAGGTCCCGATATGTTCTCCTTCAGCGTCAGGCTCGACGTACCGGCGTCGTCGTCGAGGGCCTTGGCGCAGGAGTGTCATTCTTCAACTTTGAAGGCCAAGTCTCCATTGGCGTTAGAAAAGCGTCCGGCGTCGAAACAAGATCCTCCGCCGTCGACTCTTCAGCGACGATCGCGTAAGTCACCATCTTCGACGTCGAGACCGAAGTCCCCGTCGGCGTCTCAACACAGATCGACGTCGAAGCACAGGGCGTCGGATGGTCACTCGTCAACGTCGAGGCAGAAGCTTCCGTCGACGTCAACAAGACACTCAACCTCGAGGCAGGGATCTCCGTCGGTTTCACAGGCGACGTCGAGACGAAGTCCTCTGTCGAAGGAAAGGCGTTCGACGTCGAGGCTGAGCCCTCCGTCGAAGAAAAGAAGATCGACGTCGAGGCAGGAGTCTCCGTCGAAAAGGATCCGCTCGGCGTCGAGGCAGGAGTCTCCGTCGATGCGACGCTCGACGTCGAGGCAGAGTCCTCCGTCGAAGCGAAGGAGATCGACGTCGAGGCGCAGGTCTACGTCGAGGCAGTCGGCGTCGAGGCGCATGTCTCCTTCAGGAACAAGATTATCGACGTCGAGACAAAGATCTCCGTCCCGGACGACGTCGAGGCAGAGGTCTCCGTCTGTGTCGGTCCCTGTAAACTTTTCTCCGTCTCCTTCATCGACGTCGAGAGCAGGCTCCCACCGTTCCATCGCCAGGTCCGGTTCTCCAGAGGTGGTTATTTCATCCTCAAATAGCCAGGACTCTCTGGTCACCAACGTTCAGTAGAAAAAGCTCATCGGGACGGACGGAAATCTCCCTCCACACGTCGTTCTCCTGGTAGAGCAGAGAGGTCTCCATCCATTCATCTCTCTCCCAGCTGGATACGACCATTACACCACTGGGCTGATACTACGCAGTCGGCAGGTGTTAGACGGGATCCGAGTCCTGCTCACAGGTCCCCTCTGGCTAGTCTAGCACAAGATGCAGATCTTTCTCCACCAAGAGGTAGAGCTCGTACTCGCTCTCCTGCACCACCCTCCAGGAGGAGATCAAGATCACGCAGCAGAAGGAGGAGGCGCAGACCTCCAACGCCTTCCACCTCCTCAACATACTCATCAAAAAGAGACTACTCACCCACCCTTACCGACAGTCCACCGTCGAGGATCTCTCCTGTGGACGATGTGAGCACATTCCAGGATGTGCTTTCCAGGGGGGCTACCAAACTGAACATTCCTATGCCAGTTCAGCAGAGTACTTCTTCGGTTATTTTCGGAACCTTGAACCAGAAGACGGCTTCTCAACCGTTACTCCCATTGGTACCGGGTCTTCTTAAGCCGGTTATGGACATCTTTCTCACGCCGGCCACTCTCAAGACCGCACCGGCGAGAATTCTAAAGAAGTATCGTCCACCGGAGGGGGACCCCTCATTCTTGAAGTCCGATCCACCACCGGACTCTGTGATTGTGGCTGCGGCTAGAAAGACCCACTCAGGGGCCTCCTCGTCTACAGTACCACCAGACAAGGAGAGCAAGACACAAGATTCATGGGGGAGAAAAGTATGTGGCACTTCTGCATCCATGCTTAAAGTCTCCAGTGCGTCAGCTCTATTGGGGCGTTACGATAGAGCTCTGTGGGACTCTCTCCAGCGTTTTACAGAAAAACTACCCAAGGAAGACCGTAAGGATTTCGAGGAGGTTTTATAGGAGGACAGCTTGGTGGCGAACCAAGTGATTAGTGCTGCGGCGGATGGAGCTACACTTTCAGCCCACTCCTAAGCCCACGGAATTTGTGCCAGAAGATCTTCCTGGCTTCGCCTTACAGCTCTGAAGCCAGAGGCGCAGTCCCGGATTCTCAACCTGCCTTTTTCCGGTTCATCGTTATTCGGCTCGCACACCGATGAAGAGATGGCACGGATGAAGACCGAGCTAGATACCCTGAAGGCGGTGGGGCTGGAAAAGAAAAAAGAGTTTTGTCGCCGTTACCGCAATACCAATCCCCGTCCCTTCCAACAGAGGGTTCAAACCCCTCATTGGCAAAAGAACCAGAACCAACAGGGTCAGCAAAAATCACAGTATCAAGGCCGACGATCCAACAGGGGAAGAGGAGCGAACCGTCAGTCCTCTGCCTCTACAAAAGCTCCAGCCAAACAATGAGTGCCCGCTTCCTCCATTACCGAAAACACAAAATGCCGAAACTTCGCCTCAAGATACTACCGACCAGGATCGAAGGGGAATGCCCTTTTGATCGACTGGTCAGGGGCATTTGTGTACGCCTTTCCACCCCTACCTCTCATCCCGAAGGTGGTGACCAAGCTATCACACTCGGACACGACAATGATACTGATTGCTCCGGACTGGCCGAGGCAGGGGTGGTACCCGGACCTTCTGCATCTGTCAGTATGTCCACACAAGAGGCTGCCGTGCAGACCGGACCTGCTGTCCAAGATGAGCGGGAGGATTCATCACCCCAACCTTCCATCACTGAACTTGGCAGCATGGCTCCTGAGGTACTCCAGTATGGGCATTTAGGTCTACCACAGGACTGCATGACCATATTGAAAGAGGCAAGGAGACCTTCCACAAGGCACTCTTATGCGTGCAAATGGAAACGTTTTTACATATGGTGTGTGCAAAATAATTGTAGCCCCACCAAGGGGCAGGAGGAGGTTGTTTTGCCCTATTTGCTTCACCTAGCCAGAGCAGGTTTGAAATTCTCGTCCATTAAGGTGCACCTAGCTGCCATTACGGCATACAGGCGTTCCCCTTCTCAACCCTCGTTCTTTCAGTTACAGGTGGTGAAGGATTTCCTGCAGGGTCTTAAGAAGGTCTACCCTCCGGTCCGACCTCCTTCACCTCCTTGGGAGCTGAATTTGGTGCTATCAAAATTAATGGGTCCACCCTTTGAGCCTATCCACAAGGCAACCTTACAGCACCTTACGTGGAAGGTAGCTTTCTTGGTGGCGATCACCTCAGCCCGAAGGGTCAGTGAGATACAGGCCCTCTGTTCAAAAGAGCCCTACTTGGTCTTCCATCTCAATAGGGTAGTCCTCAGAACACATCCTTCCTTCCTTCCGAAGGTGGTGTCCGATTTTCATGTAAATCAAACCATTTCTCTCCCGACCTTTTTTCCTAATCCCTCCACTCCAGCTGAGAGGGCTCTACATTCATTAGACCTTAAAAGGGTTTTGAAGTTTTATCTTGACAGGTCGAAGTCATTGAGAAAGTCTGATCATCTGTTTATTAACTATGGTTCGATCAGAACAGGTTTTCCAGCATCAAAGAGGTCCATCTCCAGATGGATTGTCTCATGCATCAAATTGGCTTGCCAGTTAGCGCAGAAGCCTCTTTTGACCGCTCCCAAAGCTCATTCCACGAGAGGAAAAGCAGCTACGACTGCTTTTCTCAATAATGTACCGCTCTCCGAGATCTGTAAAGCAGCCACTTGGAGATCAGTGCATACATTTACGAGGCACTACTGTCTTGACTCAGATACTAGAGCGGACACTCAAGTAGGCCAAGCCTCCTTGAGGAATCTGTTCAACAGCTGATTTTTCGGTTGTTGTTAATTTGGTCACTTTGTTTCTCATTTGCCTGCAGGTGGAAGATGGGCTTGCTATTCTATTCAGTGCTTATGACTATTGATGAGGATCCCCTGGAAGAGAAGGATAAGTTACTTACCTGTAATCCTAGTTCTCTTCCAGGGGTATCCTCATCAAAGTCATAAGCAACCCACCCGCCTCCCCAGGCAAATGAGATTATTTCATTGTTAAATATTATCTTGGTGCCCTGATTTTCAGGGTTACGCAAAGAACAACTGACCTAACTGTCACCCCTGAGGCATGATGGGAAGCTAGGGGTCATGGCTGCCTTAAAGGCACGGTGCCAGTTTTATGGAAAATTGCTTTCATTTTCTATGTTGGTGTACAATGCAGCCTGTAGGCTAACAATGCCTATTTTTCTTTTGCAGTTTACTCATGAGGTTTACTCATTAAAAAACAGAGTGCAAGTGCTTCTTGCCCTCATGTGTTTTTATGCATATGTTATGTATGGTTGCAAAAGCAGTTTATGTGTTTTTATTGCATTGTTTAGCCTCCTAAATGAGAGCTGCATTGGTATGAGAAAAAATAATATATATTTTTATATATATATAGAGCTGTATATATATATGTTTTTCATATATAATTTTTTTATTATTTCCGGGGTCCCCGCACATGGGCGGGAATATTCAGTGCTTATGACTTTGATGAGGATACCCCTGGAAGAGAACTAGGATTACAGGTAAGTAACTTATCCTTCTTAGGTCTCCTGTACAAACGGCTCCCTTTCTTTTTCATCCTTGCTCTGTCTTTCTTTATCCTTCGTCCACTTTTCTTTTCTTTCTCATTCTTTCTTTCTCTCTCTCACTACTTTTCTTTCTTTTTCCCTGTCTGTCAATCTTTCTTTCTCCTTCCTTGTCTATTTCTCTAAAACCATGGCCTTCTCCATTTCTCTCTCCCTCCCTATCGTTCTCCTCTTCCCTTTTCTTTCTCCCTTTATCTCTTACTCCCTCCCTTCCTTCCAACCCTCTTTTTATACCTCCCCTACTTCACTTTTATTCTTTCTACTGCCCCTTCTCTTCTCCCTAACTCCCATGGTCTCTCACTTTCTCGATTCTTCCCAAGCTCCTCCCCTTTCCCTCTTCCACCTTCTGTCCTTTTCCTTGACTTCTTCCTTTTTTTGATTGTTTAGCCTCTTAAAACAATGCTCTATGGCTCCAGAGACATATTTATTTTAGAAATGTATGAAGCCTTTGTTTAACTTGCCAAATATATATGGATAATAATCCTAGCTATGGGTGCAATCAATGCTTGGTTTTTCATCCACCTTTTACCTATTCTCCCCATCGCTGCACCAATTTCAAACCTACATATCAGATACATGTATTTTTTATCATAGTACCCCATTTACCTAATCTCCCCACTTTATAATAAAACCAGTAACAACACAATATATTGCCTTTCTTAAAAAACAAATCATAACACTTAACAGACTTTCATTAACTTATATTGCACTACTATTCACCAAACTACAACTTACAACAAAAAACAAATTAATATTAATCACATAGACGAGACCTAATGCATTTACCAATTCCTGTTTTACTTCTTCTTCCTTTCCCCCAGTCTTTGAGTGCTTTTTCTGCTTTTGCCTCATATTTACTGCTTTCTCCTTCCTTTACCCCCATTTACAGGGAGGTTATATTTAAGCACAGATTTCACTCGTACAAAACCAGTGAAATTCTGCAGTTAGAGTTACCTGAGCTAACTATGACTTATGCTCCTGCAATGCACTGCTTATGACCTCATATATTACATGGCTCATGACATGGTCAGTGACATCACTGATGACATTTCAAATGACATCACTCATGACATCATCAAGTGGGTGTACGTGTTTTTAAGAGTTAATGGGTGTTAAACATATATACTAACCTACTACAAAAGTTAAATTAATATATTGGGTGCACTACTACTAAGTGATACTACTTCTAACATATATTATGTGAGTGGCTGTGTGATTATGTTTCCTTGTGTGTATGGGTGTGTGAGTGGCTGTATGGGTGAGTAAGATGCTGTGTGAGTGGCTGTATTGGTGAGTGAGTGGGTGCGTGAATGGCTATATGGGTGAGTGAGCAGATGTGTGAGTGTTTGTATGGATGTGCGTATGGGTATGTAAGTGGTTGTGTGTGTGTGTGTGAGTGCTTGTATGGCTGAGTGAGTGGCTCTGTTGGGAGGCTGTATGGGTGAGTGAGTGGATGTGTGAGTGACTCGGTAAATAAGTGGGTGTGTGAGTAGATGTATGGGTGAGTGTGTGGCTATGTGACTGGCTGAACAGGTGAGTGACTAGAAGCATGAGTGCCTGTATGGGTGAGTGAATGGTTGTGTGAGTGGCTGTACAAGTGAGTGAGTGGGTGTGTGAGTGGCTTTATGAAGGAGTGAGTGGGTGTGTGAGTACTGGTATGGTTCTGTGAATGGGTATGTGAGTGGGTTTAGGAGAGGTTGTATGGGGGTGTGATTGGTTCTGTGGATGATGTCATCAGTGATGTCTTTTGAGATGTAATCAGTGATGTCACTGACCATGTCATGAGTGATGTAATATGTGAGGTCATAAGCATTGCATTGCAGGGGCGTAAGTTATAGTTAGATCAGGTAACTAGAACTGCTGAATTTCACTGGTTTTGTACGAGCGAAATCTAAGCCTTACTATAACCTCCCTGTAACCTTTAGTTTTTTCAGTGAATTTCTAAGGTTTTTTTAATTCTATTTCCTACTATAACGTCGCTGTAACCTTTGGTTTTTTAAGTGAATTTCTATGGTTTTTTCATGTTATTTCCTAATTCTAACGTCTCTGCAACCTTTGGTCATTTAAGTGAATTTCTATGTTTTTTTAACTAGTAGTTGCGTTTTCAGAGTGGTGGAGAAAGGGGGCGGGGCCTCTGACCAGTTCTTAGGAATCCAACTGTATGAGACTTACTGGCTTCTTGGCCCCCCAATGTCCCTCACCATCCAAGAGGACTTCATCCCCAAACCAGTAGTGCACCAGGAGGCATGTTCACAGAGTGGTAAAGAAAGGGGGGGCGTGGCCTCCGAAGACCTCTCAGCAATCCTGCTGTATGGTAACAGCAGCGGTAGTTGGCCCCCAAGGAGCCTCAAAAGCCAAGGGGACTTCATCCCCCAACTAGTAGTGCGCCACGAGGTGCGTTTGCAGAGTGGTGGAGAAAGGGGGCGTGGCCTCCAACAACGTCTCAGCAGTCCCTCTGTGTGGGATTTACTGGAGGTAACAGGAGGGGTTGTTGGCCCCCAAGGCCCCTCAGCAGTAAAGTGGACTTCATCCCCCAACCTGTAGTGCGCCAGGAGGTGCGTTTGCACAGTGGTGGCAAAAGGTCTCCAAAGACCTCTCAGCAATGCCGCTGTATGGGATTTACTGGAGGTAACAGAAGGGGTTCCTGGCCCCCAAGGACCCTTAACATCCAAGGAGCCTTCCCCAACCAGTAGTGCGCCAGGAGGCGTGTTTGCAGAGTGGTGGAGAAAGGGGGTGGGGCCTCTGATCACCTCAGGAATCCCCCTGTGTGGAACTTACTGGAGGTAACAGGAGGAGTTGGTGGCCCCTAAGGACCCTCTGCAGCTAAGGAGACTTCATCCACCAACCAGTTGTGCGCTAGGAGACACGTTTGCATAGTGGTGATGAAAGGAGGCGGGGCCTCTGGCGACTTGCCGGTCCGGCATTTTTAAAAATGTTGTTTTATTTATTACTGGTAGGGGCCCCCACATCCTCGGGACAATATCGGCCCATGTGGCCGGGCTTTTTAAAATTAATTAATTTATTTTAATTAAAGGGAGGAGGGCTGAATGCCCTCCCTCCCGGGCCGATTTCGGACTTGGGGACCACATCCCCCGGGGCCCAGCCTTTTTCTTTTTTTAAATAAGGGGAGGGGCCAATTTCAGCTCCAGGGACCCCATCCCCCGGACCCCTGCCTCTATTGTGGGTGCCCTGGTCCCACCCAGATGTGTTGGAGCGCAAGAGTGAAGTGACTTACCTGGTCAACTTGCAGACTCCCTGGAACCCTTTGAGGTTCCTACACGTGAACCGCCTCAAACCTCACTTTGAGAGGTCTGAAGTAACCATGCTCCTGGCAACAGATGATGGATTGGAAGAGGAGAGTGAGTCTCTTCCTGACCTCCTGTCAGCCAAGGAATATGATGGGTCAGTGGATGAAGTGAACCTCTCTCCCACCCTGACCCCAGAGCAGCAGAGGGACTGTCGCCAGGTGCTGGGACAGTTCGCCTCCCTGTTCTTCCTGACTCCAGGAATCAGCAATTGGGGCGTCCATGATGTGGACACTGAGGACAGTTTAACTGTAGAACATAACATTTACAGAGTAACTGACAAAGCCTGGGCGAGCATCAAGGAAGAGGTTTCCAAGATGTTGGCGTTAGAGGTGATAGAGCCCTCCAGCAGCCCCATGGCTGGCCCAGTTGTCTTGGTTCCGAAAGCTGCTGCACCCGGTGCCACTCCTAAACTCCGGTTCTGTGTGGACTGCCGTGGGCTCAATGCCGTCACCAGGACTGACGCACACCCCATCCTCAGAGCTGATGAGCTCATTGATCAGCTGGGAGCTGCCCGGTACCTGAGTATGTTTGATCTAACGTCTGGGTACTGGCAAATTGCCTTGACTGATAGGGCAAGAGAGAGGTCTGCGTTTTCAATGCCAGAGGGGCACTACCAGTTCTGTGTCATGCCCTTTGGGTTGAAGAACGCCCCTGCCACATTCCAGAGACTGGTCAACCAGGTACTGCCCGGGCTGGAGGAATTCAGCGCCGCTTACCTGGATAACATTGCTGTGTTCAACTCCAGCTGGGAAGAACACTTGCAGCTCCTCTGTGAAGTATTGAAGGAAATGCAGAAGGCAGGCCTCACTATCAAGGCTTGTAAGTGCCAGATAGGGCAGAGATCTGTGGTGTACTTAGGGCAGGTGACGCCCCTACAGCCTAAGATCAACACTACTCTGGCTTCGGAGCCCCCAAAGACCCAGACAGAGGTGAGAGCCTTTTTTGGTCTCACCGGGTACTACCGACGATTTGTCAAGGGATATGGCACCATTGTTGCCCCTTGACAGAGCTGACTTCAAGGAAGCAACCAAGGAAAGTGATCTGGACCGATGCCTGTCAGACCGCTTTTGATGCCCTGAAATCTGCCATGCGCACGGCGCCCGTGCTCAAAGCACCCAACTACTTCCAAGAATTTGTTGTGCAGACAGATGCTTCAAAGCATGGTGTGGGAGCAGTACTCTCACAATTGAACGACAAGGGCTTGGACCAACCCGTAGCTTTCATTAGTAGAAGTCTACTTCCCAGGGAACAGAGGTGGAGTGCAATTGAGAGAGAAGCTTTTGCTGTTGTCTGGGTGCTGAAGAAGCTAAGACCCTACTTGTTTGGGACTCACTTCTGGGTTCAGACAGACCACAGGCCCCTCAGATGGTTGATGCAAATGAGGGGTGTGAATCCAAAACTGTTGAGGCGGTCCATCTCCCTACATGGAATGGACTTTATGGTGGAACACCGCCCTGGTACAGAACACACCAATGCTGATGGTCTGTCCAGATTCTTCCGCTTTAGTGATGAGAACTCCCAAGAGGGTGGGTAGTTCTCCCCACCTTTCAGCTGGAGGGGACACGTGTTAGACTTGGCATCTTCGGGGTGGTTTCCCCTGACTTTTTGCCTCTACCTCCTGTATTTTTGATGCTGTGCTGGATTTCGGTTTTGCTGGCTTAGATGCTTTGGGCACTTTGCCACTGCTGATCATTGTCAAAGTGCAAGCGCTCCTTGTGTAAACTGTGATTACAATTGGTTGTCCCTGATTGGCATATTTGATTTACTGGTAAGCCCCTAGTAAAGTACACTGAATGTGCCAGGGCCTGTAAATCAAATGCTACTAGTGGGTCTGCAGCACTGATTGTGCCACCCACATGAGTAGCCCAGAAAAGGAATCTCATACCTGCCACTGCAGTGTCTGTGTGCAGTTTTTAACTGCCATGTCGACTTGGCAAGCGCATCCACTTGCCAGGCCCTAAACTTCGCTTTTCTTACATGTAAGGTACCCCTGTGGTAGGCCCAGGGTACCCCCATGGGCAGAGTGCAGTGTATGTGAAAGGTAGGACATGTACTGGTGTGTGTGACATGTCCTGATAGTGAAATACTGCCAATTTCGTTTTTCACTATTGAAAGGCTATCTGTCCCATAGAATAGAATGGGAAATACTTTGTAACATTTTACAAGTATAACTTCCCATTGGGACAAGATCGTGAAATAAAGTTTAGGCTCTCTGAATTTAATAACACATCTTTTAGTAAAGATTGTTTTTAAATTATGTGTTTGAAAATGCCACTTTGAAAAAGTAGGCATTTTCTTTTTTAACCATTCTGTGTGCCTCTGCCTGTTTGTGGATTGACTGTCTGGTTTTGGAGTGACAGGGGCTGGGGATGTGCATTCACTGTAGACAGCCACTGGGAGGGTGGGGGGGGGGGAGGGTTGAGGTGTGCCTGGCCCTTCCTGGATACTCAGAGCTGATCTGAATGGGGCTTGGCTGCATTTAGAGTAGTGGGAGGAGATTTCCTTGCACCTGAATGGGGCCTGTCTCCCTTGCACAATGCTGTCTCCACCCCCTGTGGTCATACTGCACCAGTGATGACAGAACTGGTTTAGACTTGGCTCAGAGACGCCTTGCACAAAGAGAACAAAGACAAAATGGGGTATTAGTAGTAGACCTTAAACCCTAGAACTTTAGATCACTTCTGGACTCATGTACAATAACAATTTTAACATTCTTTTTAAGTAAATGTTGCAATGGTTTTAAATAACTATGCAAAGTAAAAAATAAACTTGAAACTCATGAGGAACCTTTGCCAAGAAGAAGAGCTGTGAGGAGGAGTACTGCCCCTTTGCTGTGTGCTATGTGGGTTTGGCCTGCAGTTGCTGTTTCTGCCAAGGAAAGGACAAAGACTGGAACTTTGCTGTGAAACTGCTTGAAGAAGAATCTCCAAGTGCCTGAGTGTGCTGGTCTCCTGCTCTGGGACACAAAGACTTCACTCCCACCCAGCTCCCCTGAACTCTATTGCTGAGGGTTCTGACCTGCCAGAAGGTGCCTATTCCAGTTCTGGGCCTCTGGAGGCTGTTCCTGCTGTTGGGAACTGGAAAAAAAACCTAAGAGAACCTAAGAGAAGTAAGAAAACCTGAGGGGCTTGGCCAGCAGCCGATGGAGTAGGAGCCTTCCTCGAGAGGCTCCCGCTGGCCGATCACTAATCAGTGCCATCCTGCAGACATATGATTCCTGTGGAATAATATACTATGAGGTTATGATACATAAGCACAATCGCGATATAGAGGGTTAGATAATGGCAGAGCGCGAAGGAACCACTAACACACCGATTCCAGTGTAGTATATTTTATGGATTTTTTAAACAATAAATTTAGGAGTAAACATTATACACCAAAACAACATTTGTGCATAGTGTCCCAAGTGACAAAGGGAACCTAAACCTAAGTGACAATGTGAATATTAAATACAAGGTTTCCACAGTTTGTACAAGTCGACCATTATCAAAATAATTCCATGTGAACAGCAACTATATACAATGATATGTGCTGGGGAAATGGTTCGCTGGATACTGATGCCACCGAACACGGATCGCGGACTTATCGTTACTTACAACCACCCCTTGCCTCTGACACGGATTAATCACGGCAGAGACAGAGCACCTTGGTCGCTGACCCTCTTCGGACCAGTGGTTACCCTTAACTCAAGGGAACGTCTTCTTTTAATCTCTACGTCCTGACACGGACCTGAAAGTTTTGCGGATCTCACTTTAATACCTTGGCGAGAGTACAGCACCCAGCAATCGCCCTGAAGAAGCCCATGTTTGGGCGAAACGCGTTGGCTGTGCATTTATGAAAATCCAGCACTTGCTTAATAAAGACACATCAAGGCTGCAAACAACAACGTGGACTCATTTTTTCGAAACCTAGACTCTGTGATTTATTGTATTTACATGTTGCCTCTCATACCCCTTGCATGAACGTGCTTATGTATCATAACCTCATAGTATATTATTCTACAGGAACCATTGTTTTTCCTATATAACTATTACCCTGGTTCCTTAGTGAGTAGGGTTCCCCTGTTCATCTTTGAAATCCTGCAGACAGCGACACCGCTGGGGGGCCCACTCTCCCCTCCCTCCCTCCCTCCCTCCCCCACCACCATCCCCCCCCCGCAACCTCCAGTACACTGGGGGCCCGAAACGACCGACTTCTCGGGTCGCGACGAGCAAATAAGCCTGATTTTAACCAACTACGGTAGCGCGCGACTGGAGCCCAAAATGGCGCCGGCCCCGGAGTGAAGCACTCCGGAGAAATCTAGGCCCTGGACTGTGTGGCCCGGCGATCACGCAGGAGGGGATCGTCGCGGATGAAAGACTAGGCGACACGGATTGCCTGTTGACCGGCCCGGGTTGGGCCCCAGCGAGCGATTACAAGTACGGAATTGGCGCAGTGATTAGCTTGGACACGCCGAAGGAGAAGAAAGCAGTGCCAGCGGGGAACGCATGAGCAGTGAGAGAAGATCTGGATGCGGAAGGCGGTGAGCAGCTACCCGAACGTGACGCCCTGGGCCTTGATTACAACAGAGGATGTGGAGACAGGCGACTGGGAGGCCCCGGCGGGCCAGCCCGCCAAGGATTGAGGCGAGCGAATCCCTGCTGCTTCCTCGACTGATGGACCCCCCCAGAAGAAGGGTGGAAGGGAAAGTGAGCCTCGGGGGACCCCAGGGGACTCTGGATGCGGCGGCCCGATCGAATGACCGAGACATCCTGGTGCCCTGATTGCGGCAGATGCGGCGGAGAGGCGCGTCAGAGAGGACCTAACAGACACCAGAGATCAGTGGGCAGAGGAATGAGAAGTGAAACTGGGGGTTGCATACCCGACTGAAGGGCCCCCCCTCCAGGGGGGGAGTGCGGAGGCAGAGGTGAGCTACCGGGGGGTCCCGGGGGCCCGGCGAGGCTGCAGCTTCAGGAGAGGAGCGGGGAGCATACACGCCCCGGGTGACGGCCACTGAGGGATTTGGGCACTGCAAAGGAAGCACCGGGACTAGCCAAAGGCTCGGGAGAAAGGCCAGAGGTGGTGGCAGGCATAATTTGAGTGGAGCAGAACAGCTATAAGCAGTCAGGAGACTGAAGGACCCATAACAAGTCTACCGGGAGGCCCCCCCTGGTGGAGCTGCGATCTGCCACACAGACCAGGGAGCGAGGGGCGCCAAAGGGGGCCAACAGAGCAATTGGAGCCACAACATAATTAGGGCACAACCTCAGAGAGCGACGCCAGCCCCGGGACAGAGGAGCTGGGGAATGGCTGATATAGAATAGGCCCTTGAACATGGACAGACAAGTTAGCACTGTTGAAAGGCTTGGAATAATAAGGGATCACGATCACTCACCTGATTAGAAGGGAAACAGGGAACACCTTACCGGGAAACTGCGTTTGGTCCCGCTGGAAGGATGCTGAAGGCATTGTGAACCATCAGGTAAGCAGACCTTAAGCGGACAAGCACGGCCCCACCAGCGAGAGCCCTTAAAGATTGGAAGGGGATAGACTGACCAGACAGAGATCTACGGGACATTTGCTGGCTTGGGCTTGCTGAGCCAGGAGGAAAGATGGGGAAAACTAGCAGGAGGAGGGAGGTGGACCCCTCGGCTTCAAATTTAACGGACTCGGAGGACAACACAGCGCAGGCCCCCTCTGATGCACCGCGAGAGGATGCGCCGACGGCCCCAATGCTCCAAGACATTTTACAGGCCATAACAGCATCGAGACAGGCCGGGGAGAATAAAATAGATACTGTCAGGGAGGAAATGGGCCTTTTACAAGCTGATCACCGCCGATTGGCGGAGAGAGTGACCACAGCAGAAACGGCTCTTGAGGACCTGAAGCCAATTGTAAGCACAGCTGCAGATCGGTTGAGGGCAGGGGAAGCCCAGGTGAAGATCCTGACAATGAGGGCCGAAGACGCCGAAAATACGTCCCGCCGTAACAACTTGCGAATTACTGGCCTGCCGGAGAAAAGCGAGGGAAGGGACATGGTGGCCTTCCTGGAGAGATGGTTCAGGGAGGAGGTGGCGCTGGAGGGCTTGTCCTCGTACTTTGCACTGGAGAGAGCGCATAGAGTTCCTGCACGATCCCCTCCGCCTGGGGGCCGACTATTATTTTACAAGGACAGAGACCATATACTAGCAGAGACCCGTAAGAAGGAACCCTTGGTGTTTGGCAATAGCACGGTCAGATTCTTTCTTGACTTTTCCAGAGGTCCAAAGACAGAGATCATCCTTCCTAGCGGTAAAAAAGAAGCTGCGGCAGATGGAGGTCCAGTATGCGATGCATTTTCCGGCCCGATTGAGGGTGGTGGCCCCCTCGGACACCCTCTTTTTTAGCTCACCACAAGAAGCATGGAGCTGGATTGACCAAAAGGCCAATGGACGGGGCCCCCAGGAGCAGCGAAGGGGAGAGGGCACTCAACCACGAGGAGAACGTGGCGGGTTTTCCGCCGCACCTTCTAAAGCCGAGAAACAGCGGGAACGAGAAAGGGCCATGGCGGCAGTGGCGTCGCTGTGCAGACCTAGCTCCAGTGGCGCTTCCTCTCCTGCAAGAGAGGATCAAAGAGATTCAGACTCGGACCACAGCACCAGCACGATGGAGGGAGCCAGCTGGGACTTACCGGTGGTCACACCTGCTACAGCTGATGAGATTATTTGACTGTCCCATGAGCCGCAAGTATCATCAGGGGAAAAGCGGGGAGGGCGGGGAGACTACTGAGAGAACACTCTTATTAATCTCAAAAAAAGGAAAAAGGGGGGGCGTGGAGGGGGGGCTACACCCTGGTTGGGAACACTTGCATACTGAACAGAGCAGTGGCTGGGTGAGAGGGCGGCGGGCCACAACGTCGGATCCACCTGATGCGAGGAGGGCCAACTCTACCCCACATGCCTCATAGCTGGGCATTGTTCGTGAATGTTTGGGCGAGGATGGTTTGCTTGCTTGTCCTGGGGAAAGGGGGTTGGGGATGTTCTAAGGTTACGTTTAGGGGAGTTACAGATCTCACAGACCAGACACCAATAAGCAGGGGCCTGTTCCGCGATCCTGCCCGCAAGTGTGGGGGGCTGGGGGACTCCATGGCCCACCGACAAATGCACATGACACATATCAGTGGCTGGTCTTCACTCATATAAGATAATATCATGGAACATTAGAGGTATGCTCACCATGTCCAAGCGGTATAACATTTTATCCTTACCTAAATAAACAGGGAGTCCATATCGCCCTATTGCAGGAGTCCCACCTGTCTCTGAAGGAGGGTGAGGCACTTAGACGTAGATGGCGAGGTCAAGTATATCACACATCGTACTCCGCCTTTGCTAGGGGGGGGTCTTGATTTGGGTTAGGGCGGGTGTCCCCTTCCAGTGTACTGGGGAACTGATAGATCCGGAAGGTCGGTATGTGGCAGTGAAGGGCCGCCTGGATGGACGTGATATAGCGATTGTGAGTATATATGGCCCTAATGCAGATCAGGGGACGTTTTTAACTAAGATCACGGGTACTTTAGCGGCGTACCTCCCACACTCTGTAATCACTGGAGGTGTCTTTAATTGCATAGCTGACCCTGGGAAGGAGTGTTCTCACCTGCCCCTGAGAGAAACACCAGTAAACAGAGCGGCAAAGACATTCACAGATTGGCAGGATAGGTGGGGCTTAATAGATTCCTGTAGATGTCTGAACCCCGAGAGCAGGGATTACTCCTTTTTCTCCCCGGTATACGACCTACATGTACGGCTAGACACGTTCTTGTGTTCCCCAGATGTGCATGCCCAGATCCAGACAGTTGAATATCTCATAAGAACCCTGTCTGATCACAACTCAGCCCTTCTTCACTTGAGGTGGGGACAGTTACTCCAAAGAATACCAACATGGCGCCTTAGGCCCGAGGCCCTAGAAGACGAGGTGTTCCTTGAGAAAGTTAGGGAATGCATCGTGACTTATTTCAACACAAATGCAACTACGACTAACTCCCGATTGACAGAATGGGAGGCATTCAAGGTAGTGCTCAGGGGAAAATGCATGGCGACCTCCATAGGGGCACAACGCTTCCTTGAAACTGACCACAGACAGAGCACTGCGCACACTAGAGATACAAAGACCAGGACACCTGGAGTTGGGACATGCACTACTGGAAGCTAAGGAGGAAGTGGCCAAACAAACAGAGAGACTGTGCAGCTATGAATATAAAAGGTACATGGAACGCACACATGCAGAGGGGGATAGAACTGACTCATTGCTGGCCTGGCTGGCCAATCCGGCCAGGAGGGGCTCCTTGATCCTATCGATTGCGGATATTGAGGGGCGTATATTATACCAGCAGGTTGATATAAATAGGAGATTCCTTGAATTTTACACCACCCTATATAGCTCTCCGTCTAGGCAAGGAGATGACACAATCAGGGACTATCTGGCTGCTATCGCGCTCCCCACCCTGGAGGCTGAGGAGGCGGAAGCACTAGGGGCCCCTATAGACGTGCAGGAAATAGGAGCGGTGATCAAGGGACTGGCTAGGGGTAAAACACCCGGAACTGATGGAATGCCGGTGGAATTTTATGCAGCATATGCTGACGAATTGGCCCCCAAACTAGCGGAGGTATATGAGGCGGCCCTAGAGGAGGGTATACTCCCAAGCTCCACCCGGAAGGCACTGATAGTCCCCCTACTTAAGCCAGGCAAGATCCCCGATAAATGCGAAGCTTACAGGCCACTATCAATGCTAAACTTAGATTTTAAAATACTAAGTAAAATATTGGCCACGAGGCTTCAACCGTTAATGACAGGTCTCATTCATCAGGACCAGGTGTGCTTTATCCCGGGACGCAACACAGCTCTTAATATTCGACGTCTGATGGCCATTATGACAAGAGGGGATGAAAGGAAGGATGAGGAAGTGGTCTTTGCAGTAGACATGGAGAAGGCCTTTGACAGTCTTGAATGGGAGTTTTTATATGGCGTCCTAGATAAAATGGGGCTGGGCAGGGCTTCTCCAAATGGGTGCGGTTGCTCTACACGCGACCAGTGGCAAGGGTCAGAACAGGTCGGACGATATCGGAGAGCTGCGGGGTTGGGAGAGGGACCCGACAGGGATGCCCCCTCTCGCCATTGCTATTTGCTCTTGCGATGGAACCATTAGCCTCTCTGGCCCACACAGGAGTACGATATCAAGGGATTCGCCTAGGGAACACTATGCATCACATTGCCCTCTACGCCGATGATCTCCTGCTCTTTATAGGGAATATAGAGGAGGATCTACCGGGAGCCAGGGCATTGATGGAGGAGTTTGGAGAAATGTCTGGGTTAAAAATTAATTGGCAAAACTCCAAACTGTTCCTGCTGATAATTAACAGAGCCTCCCCGGCAGAGCTGGGCACTCTTACATGGGAGCCCAGATGCCTAGGGTACTTAGGGGTAAAAATATATCATACCCAAATGGATATATTCGAGGGGAAGTTAGGTAAGGCCCTCAGGTCCCTAAAGACCAACATGGAATTTTGGAAGGGTCTCCTGCTGTCACTGGCGGGAAGAGTGGCCCTCGTAAAAATGGTAGCGCTACCACGATTATTATATTTCTTCACAGTGCTCCCAATATGGATCCCCCCGATATGGCACACGAACTTACACCCTATCATGACGTCCTTTCTGTGGGGCACGGGCCGTAGACGGGTGGCTCTGAGAACGATGAGGCGCTCAACAGAGGAGGGTGGACTAGCGGTCCCAGACTGTGAGCAAAATTATTTAGCCGCCCAGTTGCAGTGGGTGGCGAGATGGATGGGAGACCTTCAGTCCCCGATACAGGAGGTGGATCCGCTTCCGCCAGACTTGGAAACATTGTGGAAGCTACTACTGGGAGTAGACAGGGTTGCAGCTGTAGACTCTGACGCGGTGTTATTGGCAAGGCGCTGCTAAAGACGTTGGCTCCGAATGGCACGTACCAAATTCCCATATTCACCTTCGTTGCCCATTCCTGTATTAAGGATGCTCCCTCGTAAAGCAACCTGGGCGGGCCTCGAGGACTGGGTGGAGGCAGGGGCGACAAAGATAGGAGACTTATGTAACGGGGGAGAGCTCATCCCATTCGAGGACTTTAGGGATGGGTATGGACTGCCCCAGGGGCACTTCTTACTGCACGTGGGGATAGTGGCGGCGATTCAGGGGCATTGGGGACAAGGATGAGCCGAGCCCTCACAACACGCAACTTGCAGCTATGTGGGCACAGGAGGAGGTAGAATTAAGGCAGTCTCCTGCCTATATGGCGCCCTGAGTAAGGACTTGACACACCCATTGATCAAGCTACGAATTAGATGGGCAGAAGACCTGAATCTTCCACTAGAAGGCAAACCATGGGAGAATATATTGATAGGAATTCCCAGGACCTCGAGAAACGCCCGCTTCAGACTTATTAATTTTTTTATATTGCACAGAGCATACCTCACTCCGGGGCAAATCAATACATTTTTCCAAAGAGACTATGTGGGTGCCCGAGATGCGAGGAAAGGGGAGCATAATTACTACATATGCTGTGGACATGCCCTGAATTGCAGAACTACTGGACCGAGATTACTGCTGTGATAGGAGAAGTAATAGAGCGCCCAGTTCCAAACACCCCTGCACATTGTCTTCTGGGATTGTTCCTGCACAATTCCAAGCTGTGGGTCATTAGCAGGTTTCAAGATTTAGCTTTGATTATAGCTAAGCGGGAGATCACGCGACACTGGAAATCCCCTGCAGGGCCCAGAGTCAATATGTGGAAAGCTGAGCTAGAAAAGTGGGCGGCATGTGAGGGGAGGGTACTCCTTAGGAATGCCAAAAGAGGCATTGGTTCACTGGAACGAGCTAGGGCTTGGGAAGCCTTGGTAGATAGCCTAAAGGAACCAGAGCTCACATCAGGGGAGACGACCCCAGAGAGGGGGTCCTCCCAGAGAAGCCCGTAACATCTAGATGGGGGGGAGGACACAGAACACATCTGAGGAGGCGAGGGCTGACTGCAATCTTGGGCCGATACCGGAGAAATAGAACACCAGGAACACGGGCGGGAGAACGGAGAGCCACAAACAATCTAGGATATGATTATAAAATCTGGCTGGAGGAGATCTGTGAAAGGGGGTGGGAGGAAGGGAGTTTGCTTGTATCAACAAAAACCCCAATAAAACATGTTTAAAAAAAAAGAAGTAAGAAAACCTGTCTGATGCCGCTGAGATGCCGTGACCTGTACTGAGGCCAGGGGCACCGCTCGTGAAGTGCACGATGCACCGCCCGGCCTGTACCGCAGCTCCGACACCTGCAGTTATCGACAATTCCCGACACCAGCGCTCGCACCGACTTCGTCATTGCCAGCGCCTGCATCCTGTTATCACGGTGCCGATAACCGCCGAGGGTGACTCCACGAACTCGCCGACTTTGCATCGTCACCGAAACTGATGCCTCACCGCCGACGCACTGTCTTCCCCTGTCCTGGACTCGATACGTCGCCTCCTCGCGGACAGGATGCCTATCCTCCCCCGTGGCAGCCAGGGAGCCGACCTCAGCGCCGACGCCTAACCTCCACGACGTTGTGCATCATCATAGACTTCGTTTCCAAGGTACTGTTTGTTTGGGGGTCAGTGTGATTTGGTGCCCGCCGCCGCGCTCCTCACGGTCGGTGCCGTACTTTGTATTTATTACTGTCACGGCGTCGCAATTGCCCCAGTTGGAGCTATTTGTTTTCTGCAAGCTTTATTGTTGCAATAACTGTTCTAAAGTCATACCTTATTACCTGTATGTTGTATTTTTGTTGTTTTAGTCTTGTTGAGTTTAGATAAAGATACTTTATTTTCCTAAACTGGTGTGGTGTCCATTTGTGGTGTTATTACTGTATTACTGTGTGTTTTGAGTACAAATACTTTACACATTGCCTTTGGGATAAGCCTGTCTGCTCCTGCCAAGCTACCCAGGGGGTGAGCAGGGGTTATCTAAAGTGTGGATCCCCCTTACCCTGACTAGAAGCAAGGGTCCCTATTTGGACAAAGGTACCTACCTCTGCCAACTAGAGACCCCCATTTGTAACTTTGGCAAAGAGGTTTGATCTTCCCATGATGACGAAGCAAACTGATTGCTTCCTATATGACTTTAAGGAACCTTTCAGGAAGAGCGTCAGGGCTATACCCATCGTGGACTACATCTGGGAAGAGGAGATAAAAACCATGAAAAACCAGCCACAGTGGCTGCAGTATTGCCGTGTTTGGGCAAAAAATATAAAGGCCCTGAAGTTTCTCCCGCCTGTCTCATTGGGCAACCAAAACGTGACTGTGATCACTCAAGCGGCAGAACGCCGTTTCCAAAAATCCATCTGCTCCAATCTCAGCTCCCTTGGATAAGGAAGGTAAGCGCCTTGACAACATTGGCAAACGTTTCTCATCAATGTCGGCACTCAAGGTGCGAGCAGCAAACTCTTTGGCAGTGCTTGTAAGATATGACCACCAAATGTGGTCGGACATTGCAGCATATCTTGACCGTCTCCCTGACAATGTAAAGGCCAAAGCAAAAAAAAACTTACAGGATAGAGAGCGTGCCTCCTCTGAAATCATTGACTGCGCCATGGACATGGTGTCCACAGGCAGGCTCAGCCGTCTTACAGAGGCAGGGCTGGTTGAAGGCCACCTCCTTCAGACCAGAAGTAAAGTGCAAAGTAAGATCCTGGACCTCCCATATGACTGCGAAGCCCTCTTTCGGAAACATGCTGACGACGCCCTCCCATCAATAAAAACAGACACTGATATATACCAAATTATTAGGTACCCTGTAGTATTGTAAAATACCTTTTCGTGGCGGCGCACAAGGGAGAGGGCAATTCTCCTACAGAGGAGGCTACCAACAGTACAGGTAACCATTGTATCAAGTTGGGTCACAACAGTTTCGTCCACAGTACCAGCAGCGGCAGCCCCCTCAGGCAGCCTACAATAGGCAAACCCAGAGAGGAAAATTGGGTCGACAGGGAAAAGGAACAGGACGTCAACAGTAATGAACTACAGGCACCTGCTACACCCCATCCCCTGCAACATGCCAATTGGTGTTGGATCTCATTCAGTTCGGCCATACGCTGGAATTCATTCCAAAGCCGCCTCCGATCCCTCCCCAGCAGTCCCCACGAAAACATCTGCATCTTCTCAGGTTAGAAGTCCAGACCATGCTCAGTAAAGGCTCCGTAGAATGAGTCCCTGGAAACCAGAGGGGAAAAGGTTTCTACTCCTGTCTTTTTTTAGTTCAGAAAAAGTCAGTGGAATGGAGACCTATCCTGGATCTGAGAAAACTCGACAAATATCTCAGGAAGCAGACATCTTGCATGATCACAGGCCAGGATATCCTGCAACTTCTAAACCAGGGAGATTATATGACAAAATTAGATCTCCAGGATGCATATTTTCATGTCCCGATACATCCACGTCATCGAAAATATTTAAGATTCACAGTATCCGGCAGATTGTCAGTTCTAAGTCCTCCAATTCAGCCTGAAATCCTCCCCTCGCATTTTCACAAAGTACCTGGCACCAGTAGCGGCATCCTTATGGCAAGAAAAGCACCATGTCTTTCCATACCTTGGCGACTGGCTAGTCAAGGCACCTTCCCACCAGTTCATGCAGAGGTCAACCAAATGCCTGCCTATGCCTTTTCGGCAAATTGGGCCTTCAGCCATCCAAGAGGATAACCTTCTTAGGGGCTACCCTGGATACAGTGCTGAACAAAGCATATCCCACACCAGAAAGACGGACAAGATTCCTGCTCTTTGCACATCTAGTGCAAAGAAAAAAGTCACTATCTGATAGAGACATCTAGCCGCAGATTCCTTAACTTTTGAATTCTTCCCAGGCGTCAGACTGGATCCGTTAAGGTATATGCGGCTAGACTATGTCTCTACCAGATAATGCGTTACCGATGGTAAGTAACTTGTTCTTCCGTCGCCTCTACAAATCCCTTCTAAGGATGATGTCCTCTTGCATTCCCTTGGTTCCGTACTGCTGCCTGCGAGTGTGGCATTTGCAAGAGGAGCTGGACAGGCAGTGGATCCAGACACAAGGCTCTTTCGAAGATACCATCCATGTCACCCCAGGAATGCGCACAGCTCTATCTTGGTGGACTCGAGGCAAATCTTTCGTTTGGCCTGTCATTCATACACCAGGCTTACCGGTGGCCATCACCACAGACCCTTCCTTAAAGGGATGGGGAGCTGATCTTCAGGACTTCCAAGTCAGCGGCAAATAAGAGCCGTCTCAGCTGCTTTGTCACATCAACCTGCTAGAACTCAAGGCAGTACATCTAGTCTTACAACCCTTCATAGACTTCGATTCATCAAAATGCCAGGGGTAGTGGAAGTGACATCACATTCTTGACCTACCGATGATGTCAAAGGAAGTGACATCACAAGAACTTTGACACTGTGGCATCATAAGAAGTGATCTCATGTTACCTTTGGACACCTGTGATATCACAGGAAGTGACATGGCATAGCCCTTTCACCTAGTACCATCACAGGAAGTCACGCTCCTGACCTTTGGTTAGTTGCATCACACAAAGAGGTTGGAAAATCTCTAGCAGCTACAAATACAATACAATAGGATTTATAAAGCCCGCAGCTGCTTTACAATAGGATTTATAAAGCCCGCAGCTGCTTCTGAGGAAGCGTGCTGGCTCTAGCAGCAAGGTACCGAAGGAACTGACAGGCATCCAATCACAGTACACAGACCCAAGCTATTCCAAAAAACTGACTCAGAGGGGGCAAAACGGAGTGCAATAGGAAGTGAATTCCAGAGTTTTGCAGTTAAGAACACTAATGATCTCCCCCCGCTACTGGCTCTGCAAACCCTAGGTGTTAACAAGAGTTTTAAAGCATTAGACCTCAGGGGTCTACACTGACAGTAGGCCTTGAGCCTTCTTGGGTGCAAAGGGACCTTCTGCTCAGAGGCTCTATAGGCAAAAATGAGTGCCTTGAATTTAATACGGCTAGCAATAGGGAGGCAGTGCAACTGGTACAAATAGCCAGATACTGACAAACGAGCTGGAACTTTTAATATAAGATGAGCTGCCACATTTTGTATAATCTGCAGATGGTGCAACAAGTAGGACAGCAGACCCATATGTAGACTGTTCGCATAGTCTAACTTTGAGGTGATCAAAGAATGAAGAGTGCACTTCCAGGCAGCTACAAGTGCCAGTTGCTACAATCTCCTGAGGGAATTCATAGTTGCAAAGCAGCTAGCAGATATTGCTTTAAACTGTGGTTCAAAAGACGGGACAGCATCAAATTTGAAGTCGAAGTTTCTCACCTATGAAGATGGAACAGGAGGCACACCAAGCTCCGAAGACCACCAGCTATACGAGTCTGGATTCTTACTTGTGCCAAAAAAGATGACTTGCGTTTTATCAGAATTCAGTTTAAGGCAGCTGCCACTCATCCTCTCACCGACAGACTTTAGACACTGCTTAAAAGAGTTGAAGGCCCCCACCTCATTGTCCTGAAAGGACAGAAGGAGCTGGGTAACATCAGCATAGGAAATCACCTTCAGGCCCCAAGATTCCACAAGATTTGCCAAAGGTTCCAGATAGACATTAACAAGGGTAGGACTCCAGGCCGAACCCTGAGGTACCCCACAGTGAAGAGGCTTCGCTACACAAGTAAAAGAGGAGAGAAATATCGCTAGTTAGAGTGCAGTACTTCAAGGGAGGCAACTCTGCAAATGCCTTTTCAGCACTCAACAGCTAGTCAGTGCCTTGTATTGAATGTGCACAAATGTCATCTTACTGAAAACGGATTCCTAGACAAAATCTATACATGGTTATCAAGGTCATTAGGCACATATTGGTGGTCTGGACCACAGAGAAATAACTGCATTTTGGTGCACAGCCTTGCCCTGTGGGAGTTTGAAATTTCACAACTTTAGTAGAACAGGTCAGATACTGTCCTCCCGTGCAGGCGCTCGGTGCAGTCTGATATGAGTGGGGGGAGAGATACAGTAAGCATCCCTAATAGACAATAATTCCTATGACTTGCCTCCTGCACTGGAAAGCTGTTGTCAAGCCTAACTGCAATTTCTTTTTAAAATCAAATGATTATTTGTCCTCAAGCTCCCTTGGTCAAATACATTATTCTCAAGTACATTTGGGGGCCAATACACCCTGCAGTGTGTCGTACAAAAAGGCTTTGGAGAGGAGAGTGAACAAAGTGGATGTGTGAGTGATATAGCCTTGCTCTGGTACGCACCTAGAAATTAGCCTGTCTGGAATAAGGCTCCAATTGGCATGATTCAACAAAGCAAGCTGACTTCAAGTAGCCATTGATGGCAACTAGGTTGAGTTGGGCTGTATTTCCATGGGGCTGCTTGTGACCCAACGCCCCACTACCTAATTTGCAACCAAGAGACAACAACCATTCTAGTTACCTAGTCATTTTGTATCACCAATTTCATATCTTCCAATACTTCTAGAGAAAGCACTTCTTCAACACACCTGCATCGTGCAATAAGTAGACGTCGGATGAGTGCACTAGCAGGAACCAATTTAAGTAGGATTAAAAAGATGGAGCTGTATCTAAAATGGGTGTGGCTGAAGAAGCCTAACTAGGGATCATTTCCAAGTGACATAGCCCATGTGGTAGTTCAGCGCCTTGACGCCTTTGGGCAATTGTTTGCACTTTAAAAGTTGGTAATTTATTCATTTATTGATTCATTCATTCTTTCATTCATATAGTTAAGGGCATGGCTTTGAATATGTGAACTAAAATGCTGTGCTACATAGTTGGTGACCTGGCCAGTATGAGGAGGGCTCTCTGAGTTTTCTGTCATTACATACATAAGTAGGAGACAACAATGTGCCTACGCTTAAAAGAAGCTTTGGCAATGCTTCTTAGCAGTATGAAATACATAGTAACAACAATGATTTTGTTGAAAATATTTCAATTCTGAAAATAGGAGGCTATGAACTACACATTATTAATATCTGTGGACTCTCTTCTCCCTCATCTCGTTCTCCCTTGCTCACTACTTTGCTCTGCTGTCTCTCACTCTGTTAGACATTTGCGACCTTTTCCTCCCCACATCCTTTTGAAGTTTGTCTGCATAACACACCTCATCCCTTTCCTCCTCCACACCATCTTCTCACTCTATCCTTTTGTTGGTACTTAATTTCATCTCTTCCACTTAACCATTCTCATGCACAGAACCCATTCATTCACGTGTTTGCACTACATTTTCTTTTCCTTTGTCATGATACATATTTATACCGCTGTGTACATTCTTTTCACACTTCCCACATTTACAGTTGGCGCATCTGTGACCATCACTCTCTGCATTCTGCAGAAAGAGGCTAAGGATTGGATGTGCATGCAGTCGGAACACATTTAGATTCACAAACAGGCACTTGACAAACCATTGCCTTAATTCTCTACCACGATATCTCTCACCCAGACACCTGGAAACAACTCAGTTCACTGCGTGCACTGTACAAAAGCTATATGTTGAATGAAAACAACTTACAGAAACTCAGTAACCGGAAAAATATATATTTAGGGAATGCAAGGTGAAGTAAAATGTGAAATATGAGCAGGGACTGCATCTTTAATATTAATTACCTTAAACGCTGTGGTCACAGTTGAGGAATCTGCTTTTGTCTGTAAAGTTAATGATACGAAAATAAGGCCTCATAGGAACCCATTTCAAAGCCACCCTGCTTAAAGCCCTGCTAGTAGAGCCCAGGCACTGAAAAAGGAATCTCATGCAGTGCAACGTATTACTTACTTTCACTTCTATGTAATTTGAATAATTGCAGACGTTCCTTCCTAGCCCTGTATTGCTCTCAGAATGTGTGGCTGTCCTGGGCATCAATGACCTGCCTCCATCAGGCCCAATTACGCATTCAAGCATGTGCCCCATGTCCATGTAACAACTGTAAACATTAAATCGTCTGCATTTAACAACAGCTCTGTATTGACTCGAGCTTGAATATATGGGCATTTCTGACACCAGGATATTGAAACACACAAGAATGGGGTTAGCAGAGCTGTGCCGACCTCCATGGCTGGGTGCAGGGACACTCCAGCAGAGTCAGGATGAAACACACGCCACGCCAATGTCACCACCGTATTCCAGCTCTAAAAGTGGCGCTAAAATTCATAAATGCATGGCCTAAGGTGACTGCAGCAGGCTTGTGCTCACTAGCAGGAATAAGTTTGCCCCGAATTGAAGATCCCTTAACACCCACCACACCCATGCAGGCGCATGCATACAAGTAAGGGCAGGATGAAACTGCACTCTTCCTTGACGCCGTCGTATGAGTGCTTACGCAATCCCATACAAGAAATTGTTCATGCAGAGATAGTAGCGAAAAGCCGATAATCAGGCAAATAAATCAACCAGTGTCCTGACAAAGATGATTTGGAGCGAACATAGCAAAACCAAAGGGGATGATTTGGAGCCAGGGGTCGGAAGCAAGGCATCAGGGGTCGCAAGGGGTCGCCTAGGGGTCACAGTTGCAACCCCTAATTGACGTCCATGCAAGCCTTCCTGCCCAGGATAAGAAAATCTGCAGTGTTCATCCGCACAGACGTCACAACCATGATCTATATCAACAAACAATGTGGCACAATGTCTCAAGCGCTGTCCCAAGAGGTGCAGAGCATTGGGAGTGGTCAATGCGTCACCAGGTGAATCTAAAGACAGAACATTGTGCAGCGGAAGCAGAATGTCATAGCAGACATTCTAAGCAAGATGAGAACCGCTTGCCATGGTTGGGAAATGAATCAGGATGTCCTGGAGGAAATCTTCCATTAATGTGCAGACCAAATCAGGATTTGTTCGCAACATCCAGAATTGGAAATTCCGGTTCTACACAAGATGGCATACACAATCGGGGTCATGGGGGAAGACATTTTCGATTTCATGGTCTGGAATCGCTGCCTAGGCTTTTCCTCTGACTCCTCTCCTCGCAAGGGTTCTCATGAAGATGAAGGCAGAACCTTGCAGGATCATTCTCATTGCCCCGAGGTGGCCATGGCAACATTGGTTCACGGAGTTGCTTCTCCTATCAGAGAGACACCACATCCATCTGCAGCCATGTCCATCTCTACTGATAATGAGCCAGGGCCAAGTACTTCAACCGGATCCGAAATCCTTACACTTGCCAGTCTGGCTCCTGAATTCAATGAATTTGTCCATCTGAACATCCCAGGAGAAAGCAGGGATATTTTAGCCAAGGCTCTGCATTAGTACAAGCAAGACTTGCAGCCTTAAATGGAAGCGGTTTTGCATCTGGTGTCAGTGGTCCAACATGCACCTAGTATCATCTACACTGGAAGAAATCCTTCCTTATTTACTACATCTAGTATGATCAGGTCTCGCTCATGCTTCCATTAATGTTCACCTAGTGGCCATAGCCCTCATCTGAAGATCAATGACATCACCTTTGTTGTGGTCTAGCAGACTAGTCAAGCAATTTCTCAAAGGTTTATTTAGGGTCTTCCCACCAGTGAGGCATCCTCCCCCACTCTGGCAAATGAACACTCTGCTTTCCCAACTAATGAAAAGCCCTTTCGAGCCTATCCACAAAGCGGACATTACATTTCTGTCTTGGAAAGTGGCGCTCCTGTTGGCATTGACCTCAGCAAGATGGATTGGTGAAATACAGGCTTTCAACATTTAAGAACCTTTTCTACAAATCAGGAACGACAGGGTGATTCTGTGAATATATTCAAAATAAATTAATTCCTTAAGTCCCATCCGATTTCCATTTAAATGAACCGATAATTCTAAAGACTTTTTTCCCAGATCCCAAGACAGCCCCAAAAAGGGCATTGCATTCCTTGGATGTCAAGAGATGACTCAAATGTTACCGTGACAAAACAAAACACTTCCTCAAATCCAATCAGTTATTATTAGCATACAGTGCTCCTAGAAAAGGTTATCCATTCTCGAAACAGAGCATTGCACAATGGATAACTAATGCCATTCAATTTTGTCATCAAGAAACTGGCACGCCTCTGCAAACAAAGGTGCAAGCTCATTCAACCAGAAGTGTATCGATTTCGACGGCGCTATTTGCCGGTGTGTCTAGCCAAGATATCTGCAGAGCTGCGACCTGAAAGAATAGACAGACCTCTACGCAGCACTACTAGTTGGTGTCCGCAGTACACAGAGATGCGGCAGTGGGCCAGGCGGTAGGGATCACAGTAAGTGATACCCATCATCCTCTAATGTGTTACGCACATTTTAAATTTGTGTTTTATATGTATATGCATAGACGTGTAGCTATACGTACAAATTTATTCTGATTTTCATACAAAACAAATTCTATTCAACGTTTCCAGTATTTGTATCTTTCATAGATTCACATGCAACCCGCCCTCCTCCACTAGGAGACTCACCTTCTCTGTGATATGGTACTTATTCACAAATGTGCTCTGAAAATCTGAGACACAGAGCCTCTGAGAGGAGTGTTCTAGATGGTGATGCAACCAGATTGGTTTAAACATTAAAGTTTAGTCGCTTTTAACATGACAAAGATGTGTTACTGAAGTGAACATTTTATGGCCTTTCCAGGTACATTTAACATTACACTGCTTTCTAATGGTACCGTGGGACTCCCACTTCGACGACAGGGAATGATTGAAGCATGTGAATCTATGAAAAATACCAATACTGGGGAACTACAGTTACAGGTAAGTAACTTATTTTCTTCCCAGGTCCACTTTAGTCCCTAATTCCTCTTAACGCACATGGAAAGGCACAGGCGGCAATCGCTAATTCTGGCTCCCTGTCACACCCACGCAGTTAAAGGAAATCTTAGTGACGGTCAAATAAATTCAATATAGTATTTAAGATAAATAGTAATGAGATTGAAATGATGCTTCACATAAACAATGTTTTTGATTTTACAAGCTTTTGCCCCTGTCCGTGTTCCCAGAGCTCCATTTAAAACCGTGTTCACCCATTTAAGGCAATAAAATTGTATATCCGTCACTTATGCTAGTTTTTTTAAATATTTTATTTCCTCTCTCTGTAGCTGAGTCGCCAAAGCCAGGGGATAGAAGTGGTTACAGCAGCCCAGGCTCCCCCGGAACTCCAAGCAGCCGTTCGCGCACGCCTTCAACAATTTTTGTCCATAATAAGGAGCCTAAGATGGTGGCTGTAGTGCGTACTCCTCCGAAATCTCCTGCTTCTGCAAAGAGCCGTCTACAGCCTGTGCCAATCACTGCTCCTTTACCTGACCTGAAAAATGTGAGATCAAAGATCGGCTCCACGGAAAATCTAAAACACCAGCCAGGAGGCGGAAAGGTATTGTTAATGGACAAAGCTTAGTTTTTATTCCAACCACAGACTGCCCAAGACCTCCACCACCTAATTACCAGCCCTGTAGTGAAAAAATGTTGGGATATGAGTAGCTGGAGAATAGTGGATGCTCTTTTCGGCACAAGTGAGTAGGCCTATTTCGTATTAGGAGCTTTAAAGAAGAGAGCGAGCTTTCATTAGGAGTTGTGTTACGCAATTTAGCATTTTACCAACTACCATACTCGAGATCGCAGTTTTCAACCTGCCTCCAACCTCATCTTCCCTCTCACGCCATGCAGAAGCAGCCTAGCGGTCAGCGCAAGCCTTGCCTCCTCCCTCCTTATGTAATGTAGTGGGCCTAGGCCAATATCTGCCAACATTCCAAGCATGCCTATAGGAAGAAGAATCCTTCTTGTAGTGCTTTGTACAAAGAAAGCGGCTTCATTTGTGCACAAATTGTCATAAATACGACTCCCAGTGCAATTGCAAGATCCCTGCAAACTTTGAATGCAAAATCTTGCGAACCATGAACACGGTTTTATTGAGCAGAAGCATGCCTATTTCCAATCTGCATCAACTAAAATGGAAATTCCTAAAACCGTCTCATACTAAGTTTCCATTGTCCTAGGCTTTTGGGGGATTTGCGAATTACGATTTACAAAACCAAACTTGAAACAAAGTTTCCTTTCACATCCCCCTTTCGTAAATAAACACACCTAAGGGCATATTTACAATATTTTGGCGCAGGGCAACGCCGCAAGCCTTCTAGCCGCCTGCCCTACGTCAAAAGAAAAGGGCAGGAATGCGCCGTATCTACAAGATACTGCGCATTCCTGTCCTTTCTGCCAGCGCCGGCGCACAAACTACTGCCGAGCGCCAACACAGCCACCCACGCACCATTGTGCAAGGGTGTCTGTGTTGTTGGCACCTTCCTGCACAAAAACAATTCTACGAGGCATATTCCTCTTTCTATGTGTCCTGCAGAATGCAGCACCTGTGGAAAGAGGAAAAAACTTTGCTTTGGGAAGGCATTAGTGGCGCTGCCTCAGATTTACGCTATGTTGTAAATCTGGGGCAGTATCAAAAACTATGGGTGTTGCGTGGGAACACCCAGAGCAACACCCAAGGAACTTCTCTTTCACACAGAGTAATGCCTGAAGTGGGCCATATTTACAAGTTCATGAAAAGCCATGCAGGGTAGCTTTGCGTGGCCTTGTAAATATGGGCTGGCACACTGCGCTACCGGAGCGTTACAAAAATGACGCTCCGGCGGCGTAAAAGTGCCACCGGGGCATTGTAAATATGCCCCCTAGTTTCCATTTTTTTAGAGGCTTTTGGTGGGCTACCTACTTATATGGTACAAAACTATAGTTAAAACAGAATTTAATTTCACACTTAACCCCTGTAGGCTTGAGGTAGTTAAAAAAGTGATTTGTAGTAAATTACTATATGATCCTGTCTTTGACTGAAGCAGGAAGTGCTGTTGTGCAAGTTTGTACAGAGTGACATGGCTTTTCACAAGAGTGCTTCTGATTTTAATTTTAAGAGATTCACTGAGGAGCATATTGTGTCTCATAATTTGTACTCTAGGCTCAATTAACTGTTGCTTTTCTTGTTTGCTGAATGAAGTACATTCTTAATAACAAGATACAACATTTGACCTCTGGCACATGTTTGATGTACAACATCATATTTTGGATATGCCACACAATGGTAAAAATCTTTTTGGCATACATATGGATGGGGCCATGCAAGCAATTCAATCTGAAATAAATATTACTCGATCTCTAGGTCTCTTTCAGTATCGGAGCCAGGTGCATTTTTGAGGAGCAATGGATAGAGGACTATCTCCATACTGGGGCAGTTTTCAACCTACCACTTTCCACTAAACCCGAATCACTCTCATTATAGGCAACCATACTACCCATTTGTATCTATTCCAGGGTGCAGACTAGGCAGAAGATCACCACTCAAAGCAAGCAGATAGACCAGTCTTGTTGCAGTGGCGTAACGAAACTTGAGGGGGCCCCCCTGCAAAGCACAATGAGGGGGCCCCCCCCAGCGGCCCGGCCCACCACCTACCACTTTGCCCCACCAGCAAAAATAAGCAGTCACCTAAAGCCGTATTTTCAGCACTTATCTGTGCATACTTCGAACAGCAAATAGAAATAGGATGCGCTTTAATTGTGTTCTAGGGCTGCCTGAATGATCCATGACTGATAATTAAAGGGAACAAAGACAGAAAAGTCACATTACAAATGAATACATACATTTTTATTTATAACCCTATTTAGTGTCAAGACGAGGTCTTTCAGGGTCTTTAAACACATGGCTGGCATTTTTCTTTTGGCAACCCTACTTTATATTCCTTTTCATGAAATGCATTCTCACACTACAGCAGTAAATGTAAATTTCAACTGTAAGGAATAGGCAGAGTGGGGGCCCTCTTTTTTGGTCACAGCATGCCTAGGCTTTCGGGTGTCAACCTGCCTCAGGCCCATGGTTTGTGCTGCTTGCATTCTCTAGTTATGCCTTACTGGCCTACGCTCTCCTATTCCCACCTACCTGCACTCGTTGGGGCTACCCTGGTTGTACAGATACTGTATCTTTCATGTTCGTCCACGGCATTACCCTGCATATGTCTCAGAAATCAACATGTCTATCTCTCTTTATCTCTCTCTCCCCTCCCTCTCTCTCCCCCTCTCTCTCTCTCTCAGTCTCTACCCCCCTCTCTCTCTGCTCCTCCTATCATGGTATCACCTTGCCTGTGTTACCCCATCTTACTCTGGATTGCTTGCTGGCCTGAATGTCTGCATGTAGAGGCCCTCCGTTCTCACCACATTAAATGCCGTCCTTACCAATGGATTGCGGAGTCTTACAGTCTCCCAAAGCGACTCCTGTCGTCATCCAGCGTGCCCTTAATGTTCATAGATTGGCGACTCACTGGGACAGAAAGTAAGCCTGGCACCAAAATAAAAGTGGCCCTCATTAGCAAATCAGACAGCTAAAAGAGCGGCCCATTTGCAAATAGGGATAATTTTTATCTTATCAAGACATGCTATATATGTGATTTCAAGGTATGGTAGACTGCATGAATTTATGCTTGCTGCAGTGCAGTTTGTGGTAATATAATGGATATCAACAGTAAAACCCATCATACCAGATTCAACAGGCCGACAAACAGCCTACAAATCAGCCCACTCTCTGAGGTGTCACATCTACTCTTTTGGGGACAGTACTAGCAGTGGGAGAGGCAAGGAAAAAGAAAGCTCTTAGCTGAAGGCTGCCACTTGTTTAGCAAGGAATGTGCGACTGTGTTTATTTAAGGATACTTCAGGCAAGGTTTGTTGTATTATCCAAAAATCACCAGTAAAACCCAGAGCACCAGACCATACAGGCTGAAATAAGTCACTTGACACACTGACCTGCAAAGCTACCCCACAGGACTGTACTGCACAGGTGGCAGGCCGGCAATGAAAAAGGAAGCTGCCACCCATATGCTCTATATATGTCCACACTACAGTCAGGAAACCAAGAAACATCTTGATGTCACACATTTTTGCACCATCTGCTCTGTTTACACTGATAGAAGCAAAGTGAAAAAATACATGCTAACGCCTGCTACATCAGTGTGGCCACATTGCAGAACAAACCTTTTTTTTAAAGATTTTTTTTACAGGCCGGAATTTTTAAGAGATATTTGATTGCACAGACAATGGAGTAAATATATTGCTAAAGGGCGTAAAGGTGATATAACATCAAACCCTGCCGAGTTTTTTCTAGAAATTTACCGTTTCGTGCCCTCTCCGCCCACCCCAACCCAGCCTTTTCCACTGTTCCCAGTCCATCCACACTACCCCTGTAAAGCAGACTAGCTGTGGAGTTGTAGAGTATGTCTTGGTATGGAGTGATACATGTTCTCACTGAGTTGCATATTATGTATATAGCGTGATGCGCTGTCTGATGTCTGTCCAGCTATGTGGTGGGATGGAGCGCCATTGGATTAACGGACATTACTCTGATGAATGTGCTCTGTTGGAGGCTGTGAACAAAGAGAGGGAAAGGAAAGAAAGGCTGAAGGTAAGAAAAGAAAATAAGGAATGGAGAAGGGAAAAAGAGACTAAAGGTAAAGGTTTAATTAAGCAGAGAACGAGGATATGAAAGAAAGCCCATAGAAGAGGACAGAAGGAAAAGAAAGAAGGAATGAAGGTGAGATGAACAAAGGGAAAGGAGAGAAAGGACATGAGAAACACGGGAGAGAAGGAAAATGATCTGAGAAAGCAAGAACGAAACAAAAGGAGAGAAAATATGAAGGAAGGAAACAAGCAGAAAGAGAACAAAGAAAGAGACAGAAAAACGAGCAAGAAAAGTAGATAGAAAAGGTGTAACTGCAGCATGACTCTGAAAATTACATCTTTTAATGTAGTCTACTAACCCTCCAAATAGGTCATATTTTGTTTGATGAAGTAAGCCGCTGATGAGCTCAAAGAGGCTATATCTTTCAATGGTGAATGTTTTGAAACCGCGTGCTCTGACCTAAGCTGGCTTCTTCAAAAAGAGGTTGGGCTCTGTGCTGCTCCTGCTCTGTCACCTTCCCTGCCTCACAGCATCAACACTCGTAGTTTTACAGTGCACCATTGGCAGGGAGGCAACTGCATACCCAAAACTAAGACACCGAAAGAATGACTCCAAGAAGCTTCTCAAGACTGGTAGGTAGTTCATAACAACCTCTTGGAGACTCATTCTGCAGAGACAATTCAGAGGGGGTGGTGGGACCTCAGAGTGTAAATGAAGGATGCAATGCCTGCCTTTTAGGTTCTAGATACAAAGCTTCCATGAGTGCACAAGACTTGGAGAGGGCATCCACATGATTGTGATATGTTTGAAATTCGTATCTTTTACGTACGCTGTAAAGGCCAAGTGGAAGTGCTTTTTCCATTCACAATGGGTTGTAGGTATGTATATGGTCTGGAGAGATAAATGCATCCTGTATATTTCAAGTAATAAGCCCTGAGAGCGCTGTACCAGTTAGTGGTACATCAGGTGCAAACAATGTGTCACAAAAATCCACAAATTGAGTATATTATCTATGGGAGCCAGAAAACTCTACACCTGGGGGCCGATTCTGATGCGGGTTGGAAAAGCTTCCCGACCGAATCGGTTGGGAAATGGTGTCCGACCCACTCGGATCGGGAAAGTCCGACCGGCGGAGTAGGATGCATCCGGATGCTTCCAGATACGATTTGGTTGAACTCCCATTGACTTCAATGGGAACATTTGTTCCTAACCGCATCAGAATTGGGCCCTCGGTCGGGAAAACACGTTCCCGATCC
The DNA here is from genome assembly GCA_963921515.1 of Calotriton arnoldi. NCBI lineage: Eukaryota > Metazoa > Chordata > Amphibia > Caudata > Salamandridae > Calotriton > Calotriton arnoldi. The sequence goes on along the minus strand of CAWUFW010002400.1, from coordinate 832,127 downwards.
GATTTGGAAGGAGCAAATGCCGTTAGGAGGCCTTCCTAACCGCATCAGAATCAGGCCCTCGGTCGGGAAGCTTTTCCAACCCGCATCAGAATCGGGCCCCAAGTGTGGGTTAGGGTTGTGACTACGAGCTGTTCAGAGTCTTTGAAGCAGTGCAAGATATTCTTAAAGTCTGTTGTCTAAGTAAATGGTGCAGTTGGACTGATGGGTGTGGGGCCAAAGTTCAAAACAATGTACAGAAACCATATTGTGTGCCAGCCAACTACACAGTCTCTATCGGCAGGAGCATTTGGTGTCTCAGTGGACTAATGCGTCCACTGCAGGGACCTGTGTTTGACCTCATGGTCACAGGTTCAAATCCTGGCGGGTCCACTCAGCCCTTCATCCATCTGAGGTCGATTAAATGAGTACCACTGAGTTGGGTAACAATAAACATCTGTTATTCAGCACCAAGATGCCTCCGCGTGAACGTGCGCTTTTACAAATACAAGTTATGTTATCTGTAAGAGGTGTTGGTGGACAAAAACTCTCAAACTGTGCCTTGAAAAAATTGTTTAACATGTATTGTTATGAGCGAGAGCCATTAATCTTGTGTTCACAATATTGTTGTTATTGATGGTATCAGTGATGCCCTTGATAATGTAACTCGAGATGTTATTGGTGATGTCTTTTGTGCAGTCAAGAGCAGTGAGTGGTGGGAGGATGAGTTATGGTTTGCCCAGCAACCTATAACATGTGGATTGTGATACCATGTTGGCAACTGTTTAGACTTCTACTACTGAGTTCACCTATATAGTACAGACCTTGCCATAAGAAAAATATTGCTCTTTATGTGGTTTACAGATAATAGCATAATGAGTATAGGCCTAGATTAGTAATTGCAATACTCCTGGCCCATTAAGTCAGATGGTGGCATCAGCAGCAGCCCTTTCATGGCAGGGACAAGACCTACGGCTGTAGATTTACGGTAAATGGTCGAAATTACAACCGGAACATCAGTCGCTGTTGGTGACATGAGTAAAACCAGGGCTTTAAGTGGGCTGGGTCTCACCGGTGCTGAGCACCAGCAGTTTTTTAAAGGGGGCCCCAAAACAGGTCTCTATCGGGCTCTTTTTGTGCCCTGGCACAGGCGGTCCGTTTTTTTCTGGACTGCAGTGACAGCGGGCACATCGATGTGTGCGTGCTCACACTGCTCACTAGTGGAGAAGTTACGGCATGACGGCATGCCAGGTGAGCGTTGTAGGAGAAGGTAAATCCTTTAAAGAGAGTCATTTTCTCTCTGGGTTTCCCTTCTCTTTTTGAAACTCATGAGCAGCAACATTGTGGTGGTGTCACCACGGCTTTAACTAGAAGCTTTTTCATTATTATATACAAGCCATAGTTGCTGCTTATTTATCTTATGCACTAACAACCATTGACACAGCCAATAGTCCTGACTTGTTGTAGGTATGATGTTACTTGTTGTATCATATATCTGGATGCAAAGACAGAAACAGCAAAATACAAGTCGGGCGGCATACTATGCTAAGCACAGATTTTTAGCTTTTGTGTTTTTAAGCCATGCCCTTAATTACAATGGCCATGACCCTTTGAGAGACACCGCCCCCCCCCCACCCAGTTTTTTCATCCCACTTAAACCCCGAGTAAAACGTTTGCAACTTTTTGAAGGTGTACATTTTCCCTATTCTCGCTGTGCGGAGAGTGATTATTTTGAGCAGTGTCTGCATGTTTGCATCCCTAGCCTCTTTCACGCGCTGAAGGCTCTCAAAGGGATGGCCTCCGGCTGTGCGAGATGCTGTTGGATAGTGACTAAAAACTTTGTCAAGCTTGCATCTCAGGGGTGACACATGAAACAGTGCCCTGCCACAACATGACTGATCGGCCTATCTGAAATCACTCTATTCCATTTCCATCACCCATCCATGCTAGAGCAGACCTGCATTTTACATCCCAGTGACCCCAGCAGCTCACCTCAGTATACAAATCAGGCGGCATTCAGTATCTTTGCAACACAACCATGACCCACTGGGCTATTTTATCCAATACTGGAAATTATGACCGACAACTTGTGCAAGGTTCTTCTCTGCAGCACATACATTAGCGCACTGAGCTAGGAGAAGACCATAGGAAGCTCTGATCTATACGTTACGCACATTACTATGCAGGAACACATTAACCCAACAAGAATTGTACGATTCAGACTTATCACCAGCAGGTTACACACTGCAAGTTTTTAATCCGCCTGAGTGATCTTACTAGTATTATACTTGGATACTTGCCGGACACAAGTAGATTCCTGCAGCAGATGCCTTAACACCATAAACTACCTTAAAATGATATCTGCGTGTGATCAATTAAGTAGCCTGAACAGCTTCACTGTTGCATTTTTCCTTGGTCTCAATTTCTTTTGGGGCAGAGGTTTAAAAAATAGTGAGTACATAGGGGCAGAACTCCACTCCTTCCCCCCCCCAGATTTGGACGCCTTTTGCCCCTCACTCCCCCACCCCCTTCTAATCGATGGGTTCCAGGAGAATATATCTATTTTCATTTCCAGGGCCTGCATGCTTCACAGTGACAATAGATAACCATGAAAATGTCCATAGTTGTACCATGACTACGCCCCTCGAATTAGGACAAATCAGTGGTAAGGGGTAAAAGGGCAGTAGCAGCTTGCATTAAGTTAGATCGACAGGGAAAAAAACAACAGACATCACAGAGGATGGAAAGACGAACAGCAAGCACAGCAGCAACGGTTGTACATAACAGTAGCAGGACACGGAAATTGCAGCCAGCTGTAGGTGTCGAAAGCGACACATCAGCCACAGCCACAGTCTTACCTGTGAAGCGGCAGCAATTCCAGGGGCCCCCCAGGTCCGCTTTTGTTTCATTTCCACTTTTAGTCTTCCACAGTTGAATTCATCATCCCGCGCGCGCGGCAAGAAGTGAAAGTCCCTTGTGGCACCGCCCGGCCGGGGCCCGGGCGTGCGCGTGCGCACCACCATTACCAACCAATTAGAGGCCGCGGTACCAAAACGGCACCATTTAAATAATGAAGAGGCCGTGCGGCTGGCACCATTTAATTTATGGGGAGGACGCCGCTGTGCGCACCATTTAATTCATGATTGAACTTCAATCGTGAATTAAATGGTGCGCGTGCGCGCACAGACTTGAGGCTTGCTTGATGGTTCCGCTGAGACTGAGTGAGGGGGCCCCTGGAGCGCGGGGGCCCCCCCCCGTACCGCGGGGGCTGCGGGGGCCTGTGTTACGCCCCTGTCTTGTTGACAGTAACTTGCTGCTGTCCACAGCTTTTTCGATTCCTCCATCAATCCCTCTTATCCCGGAGGGCAGATGCCAGAACTTCTGCCCATTATTCACAGTTTGAATATGTGGGTTTTGTGCATAGTACAGCATAGGCACACACTAACTTTTGTTGAAAAACCTCTGCAAGTTCCACCACAGTGAATATCATCAGCACCTGCAAATTTTGAAGACAGTTATTCTGTCCTTGCTCGCAAAAGGTTCCCTCAAACACGTCCCGAACCCCAACAAGGCAAGGGATATTATTCCGGGTTTTTCCTAATAAAGGACTAACACCTGGAGAATGGCATCTATTTCTACATATTCAACAGCTATAGTATTTAAGTAAACAGTTTTTCATATTAGTAACATTGCAGGAGGTTCTGGCCCTGCTACAAGAAAGGGAATATATGACAACACTGTCCCTGCAGGACGAATATTTCCTTGTTCCCATCTATCCCAAACACCCCAAGTGCCTAAGACTCGAGAAAGCTGGGTGTCACTATCAGTTCACAGTCCTGCCCTTTGGTCCTAAGTTGGTACCAAGGATTTCCACAAAGTATGTGACAGCGGGTGGCAGCTTTCTTACATCAGCAAGGGCACTAAGTGTTCCCATATTTAGACAACTTGCTAGTCAAGGTTAAGTCCTTTTGAATACTTAAAGGTTCTAAGCAGGAGTGCTTACAGCCATTTGACAGAATGGGCATCTCACTCAATGTGGCCCAATCCCATCTGCGGGCCACAACTTCCCATTCCTGTGCACCCATACTGTACACAAAGGCAGGCAAAGCTTTCTGTTCAGAAGAGAGAATTCAACAACTGCAGCCCCTTTGACATCAAATCTAACAAGCATTTGCAATGCAATAGGTCTTGCATTGGCGAGAGTTTAAGCTGTTGGCATTGTAAATGACAATGCCTTTTATTTATCTGTTTTGATAATTAACACATAAATAAAAGACATTGTCTTTTACAATGCCAATAGCTCAAACTCTTGTAAATGCGAGACCTATTTCATTTCAAATAAGTGGCCGCCATTGTCCCGGGCTGCTTGGAAAGTGAAAGTGCGCATTGCGCGCTGAATGTTTCAGGAAAGCATGTTGTGCCTGCAGTAGGAGAAACTCATTAAAGAAAAAAGTGCCTACAGACTAAATAAGACATACTGTGTAACAGTAGAAGTAAAAGGGCCAGTCCTCATGGGAGGTTACAAATGAAGACAAGGCGGTACTAAGGAGGGATTAACAAGCCTATTAACGAATCAGAAGTCAGTATTTACAAAGGACATTGACACAAGCCAATGACAAATATGGGCGGAAAGTGGGGGGGACTTCAAGTCTATACTCTAATACAGCATGCCTCGCAGAGCAGTGCATGCGCTGCCCAGGCTCGTCCTAAAAAGTGTTCCAGTACCACTGAGCAGGCTACATCTAAGCCCTGATTACAGGAGGCCTGGGAATTGCGTGGCGCATTGTGCACCCAGTAAATGCGCATTGCAAGGGAGCTCAATCCTGATTCAGTATTACCTTGGCGATCAGGATAAGGGCCTACGGGATCTAATGCCTTACTTACCAAGACTTCACTCGCCTCTGCCTCGTGCAAACCCCTACATAGAGAAAAGGGCGCGTGCAGAAGGATTACGCATCAATGGATGTGCTCAGGCTGCCTCACGAAGCATCTGTTTCGGCTGCCAGTGCCACGTTCTCTTGGTGCGTTTTAGTAAATACCGAGAGAGGATTAGAATGTACTATTCTGAATGCACACCTTTCGAATCCTGCTGCTGATTTATTAGACCGGAAGAACCTCTCTAAAAAGCAGTAGCAACCAAGGGATTGACTGACCGGAGAAGCTTATGTTTATTTAAAAGAAAAAAAGTATCCTTTTGAAATATTTCCCCGCTCACAGCTGTCGTGGGTATCATGTACTGTAGTAAACATTATTCGGATCAGGCAGGGAGCTGGGGTGGGGGGTCTAAGCCCGTCCCCTGTAGTAGGCAGCGTGACCTCGTTTTTTATGGCCTTAATGTATTTAGTTGTGTCCTGGAGGTTTCTGCGCCGGGATGCAGTGGCTGCGGGCGTGGTTAGAGAGGAGATGAAAAGTTGAGCCGCTGACTCCCATTTTGTTTACTCGGTTGTTGGAACAACTTCTGCGTTGTTTGACTCCATCTCCTTGTGCTCGGGCGCGCGCGCAGCTCGTGAACAGACTTCATTAAAATACTACGTGACCGTGTTTAATCAAGTCACCTAGTAAGGGAGTTTACGGTACACACAGTCTTCCGGAAATCAAACAAGTGTGGCAGTAAGTATGATGCAAGCCTGCGGAGGCAGTCCAAGAATTAACAATAGGAAACAAGCATTTGCAATGCAATAGGACTGGCATTTACGCGAGACCTAATGCATCACGGACAACGGGAGGGGGGGTGGGGGTAGAAGGCATGGACGACGGGAGTGCGGTGGGGGGAAGGGGCGACAAAGTAGTGCTCACAGTCACGTACCGTGTAACACTCGCAGTAAAGGGGCCAGTAGCCATGGGAGGTGACAAATGACGACATGGCTGTCATAGGGAGGGACTAACAAGCCTCAGAATGAATCATAAGACAGCATTTAGAAGGACAAAGACTCAAGCCAATGAAAAGATGGGCGGGGGCAGTGGGCGGGGCTTCCCTCACATACTGAACTACCCCAGATCTTCCCTAGAGCAGCGCTTGCGTGCTGACTCTAGGCTCGACCTAAAAATGTATCTTAATGTTCGTCTGTCTCTTTAAATCACTACTGGACAATGATCCCCCAGGTTGTCAATGCATCCTCTACAGGAGGAATTAGACGGCAAATGTTGTCAAGTGTCAGGATCCTTCGACAACCTCATGCTGTTTTCAGACAAGAAGACAGCTTTGACATGGTATCAAGAGCAAAGCAGCTTCAATCTGAGTTTTCATTTCCAACTTTAGGAAACTCACTTTAGCATAACTACAGAAGTGTTTGTAAAGGGATGGGATGCCCATCTGCAAGAGCTCAAGCCTGGAGAGTAGTGGTGAACCTTCACATCATTGTGCACAGGAACCTGCAATCTTTCCTTCAAAAGCTGAAAAATTAGTTGGTACTATTGAGGACAGATAATACCACCTGCATATTTTACATAAACAAATGAGTGGCGCAGAGCCACCAGTACTTTCAGAAGAAGCGCAGTTCCTCTGGGACTGGGAGATACTGCACAGAATTTAATTACTAGAGGAGCATCTTGCAAGATTCAGTAATGCCTGGACAGACTCCATCCGCAGGATCTCGACTGTCTACCATCAATACGAACTAAATAAATATTTAATGAGCATGATCTTTTAGCAGTGGGGCCATCGAGCACTAGATCTGTTTGTCACACCATTGAATAATAATTGCCAGTACTTTACCAGCCTTCTGTGGCTTCCAGGATTGAAGAGAAATGCACTTTTGATGGCATGGCCCACTGCTTCCAGTCATCCTGGGAGTACTTACCACAGCCGAGAGAGATCCCGTCTGGCTGATCATAATAGCCCTATCACTACCCTAACACTACTGATTCACCGATTTCATCCAGCAAGTGGAGGCTTCCAACAATACCACTGGGCAAACTGCAGGATCTTCTTACCAGGGGGAGTAAAGTCTGATTCTTCACCCCGACTGGACTCCCTGAATTTAAATGTATGTCTCTTCGACACTCGGAGTTTGCTCTGCCAAATATTCCTCCAGATTGCAGAGATTCTAGCCTATGCTGGTCTCAAGCAACCAACTAAAATGTATCCAGCCATTTGGAAATGCTTCTGCATTTGGTATATTGAAAGGCTACTGCGTCCTATAACAGTTCCACTTAACCAAATTCTTCACCTGATCTGACTGGCCTAAATATGCTTCCATCATAATTCATTTAGCTTACATATTGAGGTTTGGAAGTTCCTTGAATTCTACATCACATTTATCAACATGAGGAATCAAGGTGTTCCTTAAAGGACTATTTAGGCCATGTCTACCATTACAGACTCCACCTCCTCAGTGGGAACTAAATGCAGTCCTTGCCCTACTAATAAAGGAACCATTTTAACCCATACACTGATCAGACATCAAGCATGTGTCATGGAAGAAAGCATTGCTCTTGGTGTTCACACCTGCAAGGAGGGTGAGCGAGATTCACACCTTCACTACTAAGACAATTTGTATAAATTTCCACAAAGACAGTGTATGTTACACACCAATTTTACTCCAGAAGTACCTAAGCACGTTTACCTGAACATGAGTTTTACTCATGTCTTTCTTCTAAAATCCATCAACAACTGAAGAGTGTGCTGCTGTTACACAGATGCTTAAAGTTCTACATTGACCACATCAAATCTTTTTGACGGGTAGTTCAACCGTCTGTTGCCTTTGATGAACCACAGAAAGGCTGTCCTCTTCTGAAGCAAGGCATAGCGAGGTGGATTGTGGCAGCGATAGCTTTTTGTCATGCTAAGGCTAGTTATCCCATACGATCCACAGTCTGCCAGTTCCACAAGAGGAGTAACAGCAACAGTGGCTGTATAATGCTAATGTTTTTTTATCAGATATATGCAGAGCACTAACGTGGAAGAGCCACCACATATTAAGAGGACATTCGCAAGACATTACAGCTTGAGTGTAGACTCTACAAATTAATCAGCGGTGGGCCAAGCACTCCAGTGGCATCTCTTTCATTTAATGAGCCTCTTTGCACATTTCTTTTTGCCACTCAATCTTTCAATGTATGTATTAAGTCTAACAACATGTATTGAAGTGGACACTGCTTGTTAATGTAATTCAAGCATGTGAATCATCTATGAAAGATCCAGTGCTTTAACGGAAACGTATTACCTACCTGTAAGTACAGTTCTCCTGTTTTGCTATCTTTCATAGACTCACATGCAACCCTCCCTCCTCTCCGCACAGAGGCTCTGATTATTTATAACCATTTACACAGTGTTTTATAAATTTGAGCTATTTTGGACACTAGAGGACTGGAAGTTTTGGGTCTTCTTTAATCAGGTGGCTCTAAGGAAGGGTGTTCTACTGTTCTTTCATTGGGAATTTATCTGATCTGCTATGTTAATGTCCCCATGTGTCTTTCAGTTCAATGATGGGGAATGATTCAAGCATGTGAAGTGACCAGCCTATTGGGATTGGTTGGTTTCTTCAAGCCTCCTCCTTTGTCCCCAACTACAGCTTTTACTTCTTCAACAAATCTTTTTATTAAGTTTTCACACAAAAAAGAACAGAGGAATGCAGCACTGGGCCTGCTTATCTTTACTCAGTGTGTTCAATCAGATACAGCAGATCCCAGGGCCAGTCCCCCTGCCCCTAAACCCCCCAAAAGGGATCCCTCTGCTGTGACCCATACTGCCCGGGGGGTCAATTCAAAACAATCAAGAGGAGAAAGAAGGGCAAAAGGGAGGGGGGGGGAGAAGGAGGCCCGGGGAGGAAGACAATGAAAGAGAGCGAGTGAGGGGGTAGGAAAAGTGGCGCGGCATCGGAGGGTCCCAGATGGGGGAGATCCCTACTCGTAGTCAAAGAGTTGAAGGGTCCTGAGCCACTGAGGTACATTAGAGCGGAATTTAAGGCGTGACATATAACATATGAGGGGTTGCCAGAGTCGATTGAATGTCTTGTCCGTGTTCAGGAGGGTATGTGTAATGTGTTCCATGGCTAGTACCTGCCACATCCTATAAAACCACAGTGCGCCTGGTTGGGGCCCAGTTTCTTCCAATATAGGTCAATAAATTGCTTGGCCGCCCATCAAATGGCGTATAAGGGTCCAGTCTGAGCCCTTTATTCTCACCCGCGCAGCTGGTCTCAGCCCCAAAGGGATTATGGAGAGCTCGCCGGAATGGGGTATCCCATTATGGCCTTGATGTGCCCCAGAATCTCCTTCCAGAATGTCTGAATGAGGGTGCAGTCCTTACATATGTGCCCCTGGCATCAGCGCATCTACAACAGGCAGCTGAGGCCCAGTGCTTAATCTGTTAAATAAATTTAAAAAATACGTCCCAGGGTCCACATCAGGAGGCCACTGCAGCTTGCACCTGCCGGCGGAGCCAATGACAGTATCAACACACCTAATAACCATCACACTCCTACAGGTGTGACCGTTCAGACTATTCCAGGCACTCAAAGCAATAAGAAGGGCTTGGGAGGCAGGTATTAGTTATTTTTAATGTGTATTGAACTAATAAACTATTGTTGTTGTGCTAGTCTCGGAATTAGACAAACCACCACCATGTGGCAGGCTGTTCTAAGTGCCAGTGTTTACAATTAAGTGCCTGTGCTGAGCACTGGAAACCACTGGCTCAAGTTAAGCCCTGCTGAGGCTGCAGGGAACATGTGTCGTAGTCTCACCAGAGTGAGATGGCATTGAAACATTGCTTTGTATGCCGACTCTCTTCTGGGGGATACTGCACATTCATTTTGGAATGTCAGCCAACAATGAGTCCCATTCTTTGGAGGATATGTCTCTCTCTAAGTCCCTTGCCCTTCTGGTTTGGTAAGCGTGTGTTATTCTAGGTTTGGAGTCCTGTAGGGCCTGGTATGTTCTTGAGATCAGCCTCTTTGTCCCTACAAATGACCTTACCAATTTTTTTGGTGGCAGCCCGCACTTAGTGGGGTGGAAGGCCTAGTGTCTAAGCTGGTAGTATAGGAGTCATGAGTTTTCTGGAACCCGAAGCTCCTGCTTGCATTGTTCGAATGTTTTAATGTCTGCGCCCTAGAAGAGGTCACTAATGATTCTGCAATGGTCCCCCTTCCAATCTGGGAAGGCGGCGGGGGGAGTGCTGGTGTGAAATCTCGGATCCTAGCGATGGGGGTGTTGGGGGATGGGAGGATGTCAAGGACTTTTTTGACTGCTATCTGGTCCTAGATTTCCAGGACCATCCAGGTTGGGGTGGCTTCATAAGTGCTTGGAGGGTGCGCAGTACGCTGGAGCCAGGCCATATTCCATACTGGACGACATGCTGCCATCCTGTCCATGTGGAACCAGTGTTCTCTTCCAGGGGATACTCATCAATAGTCATAAGCACTGAATAATCCCCGCCCACGTGCGGGATCCTGGAGCATATAGAAATACATATATATATATATATGTGTATGCTCGGGCCCACAAGTGTATAACACTTCCGAAACATACACATACATTTGTATATATATATAAACATGCAGCCTAAAACTGTTCCAATAGGGCAAACCGCCAAAATTACATAGGTTTCTCTTGTATGAAAATAATCCCCTAAATACATTTTGTAATAGAGAACATACATTGTAATCGTATCATACAAGAATCCTTTATTTTCAGAAAAGGAAAACAGGTAATAGCAGGCAGTTGGCCCATAGGCTGCATAGATAAATAACTATCATAGTACAGTAAAAAAAACTGCCACCTTGCCTTTAATGCTTCCAAGATTCTGGACACCATGCCTTTAAGACCTCCAGGAGCCCCTCTGCTCCCATCATGCACCACAGGTGACAGTTAGGTCAGTTCTTTTTTCCGGCTCCTTCTGTGAGGATCCTGGAGCTTGAGCTCGACAGTTTTTGACTTTTTCAGTCAGGAATTGATTTCTTCTCTTAAATTTCGACATTTTTGTCTTCTGGTAGTTGTTTTCTACTGTTTTCTGACAATTTACTATCATTTTTTCTGTCAGAATGCCAGCTTTATTTAATAAATGTCCGTCTTGTGGTAAAAAGATGGCAAAATCTGACCCACACTCAGTGTGTATCGTGTGTCTTCCATCTTCCCACAAGCCTGAAGTTTGCTACTACTGCCAGCAGTTTTCTAAAAGGACCCTGCGTGACAGGGAAAGGATTCGACTTCATGCTGTGTTGGAGAGAGGAAAAAGTCATCCTAAAAGTGGCCTTGGGAGTCAAGAGCCCTCCTCTCACCAAGTTCATCGAAAACAACGTCGTTCTGCTTCTCCAGGGTCAAGAAAGAGGCAGATTCCAGAGTGTTCGCCGTCGGCGTCGAGATTGCCGTCGAAGAAGCAAGCAAGGCACTCTTCAGCGTCGAGACGGCGAGAGTCTCCGTCGCCGAAGAAGGGATCGATGTCGAGGCATACTACTTCGGGCGCGAAGTATGTTGACCCCGAGAGGCCTAAGACAAAACACCCGTCGACGTCGAAACACCCGTCAACGGCGAGGCACACTCCGCCATCTTCTCGAGGGTCGGCGTCGAGAGGTTCGCCGGCTACGACTCTGCCAAGAGCCTACAGGCTGTTGACGTCGAGATCACTGTCGCCGTTGAGGCGTTCGCGGTCGAAGAAGTCGACGTCGAAAAGGCGTCATAGAAGATCGACGTCGAATTCCCCAGTTCGATCTCATGGGCGATCGACGTCGAGAGCATCGCGGAGACAGGAGTCTTCCAGCATTTCTCCGCAGAGGAGGTCGACGTCGAAGACGGCACAGTCCGTGTCGTCGTCGAAACATCGGTAGACGTCGAGAGACAAGAATCCCGCCATCGCCTCGGAGGAGGTGACAGAGAGGCCTAGGTCGACGTCGAGGCGTTCGACGTCGAAAGACAAAAATCCTGTCGCCGTCTCGGAGGAGGTGGCAGCGAGACCAAAATCGACGTTGAGGTCAAGACGGTCGACGTCGAGGGAACAGTCGTCATCCCCTGGCATTAACATTGTTCAAATTTCCCCGGAGGGTTCTCCGGTGGCTACTAAAAAGTCCCATCCTTTTAATCTTTCGCCAAGGTGGCTGGAAAGTGTCGGACACAAGGAATCAGGGGGTGTGCTCATAGAAGTCCGGGCTCGGATTTCTCTCGTACGTATTCCCCTTCAAGACTCTCAAAGGGTCCTCTTCCAACGGCTTCATCGAGAGGGTCTCCGAGAAGAAACCTGAGAAGGTCGAGGTCCCCATCCTCCCGCCACACACGTTCACGGGAGAGATCACGTTCCCACCATGCCTCCTCTCCAAAATGGAGGCGACGAAGATCACCAACCTGGTCCACGTCCACCAGGTCTTCAATACGGGACTATTCTCCAACTTTGTCGTCGACACCTCCATCCAGAGTGTCCCCGATTGATGACTTAGGTACCTTCACCGAAGTTCTCTGCAGAGGGGCCAACAACTGAACATAAGTATGTCGGCTCCGACGGTCTCCACTTCTGTTATCTTAGAGACTTTACATCATCGTTCTTCAACGAGGTCTCTGCTGCCATTGGTCCCAGGCCTTTTGGAACCCGCCATGCAGACTTTCTTAACTCCTGCAACAGTAGGTGCAGTACCTTTTCTCATTGCAAAGAAGTACAAAGCCCCTGATCAGGATCCGCTTTTCCTTCGTTCTGATCCTTCCCCGGATTCTGTAGTTGTGGCGGCGGCCAGGAAGACACACTCTGCGACATCATCTTCTTCAGTCCCTCCTGAGAAGGACAGCAAGGTTATGGACTCTTTGGGCAAGAGGATGTGTAATACTTCGGCCTCCGTCATGAAGGTTGCCAGCACCTCAGCTCTCTTGGGGAGATTTACGGAAAAACTCCCGAAAGAAGACCAACAGGACTTTCGGGAGATACTGCAGGAAGGGGGCTTGGTGGCAAACCAGGTAATAAGTGCTGCTGCGGACTCATCTGATCTGGCCGCGCACGGCTATTCGCACGGCATCTGCTCTAGGCGCTCGGCCTGGCTGCGTCTTACAGGGCTTAAGCCTGATGCGCAACAGAAGATCGTCAATCTACTGTTAAATGGTTCTTCGTTGTTTGGGTCTCATGCGGACGATGAGATGTCCAAAATGAAAGCTGAATTGGACACTGTGAAGGCGGTTGGGCTGGAGAAGCAGAAGGAATTCCGCAAACGATTTCGTCCCTACGACAGGCGTTCCTTCCAACAGGGGGTTCAAACCCCTCAGTGGTCCTCTCAAAATCAACAACAGCAGAGGTCACACTTCCACCAGAGGAGACCTGGTAGAGGAAGAGGAAACAACAGACAGCAGGCCTCAACTGCTAAACAACCAGCTAAACAATGAGCACATGCTTCCTCCGTGCCCGTTAGCCACTCCGATAGGGGGAAGTACCGCTTTTCACCTGGAAGAGTGGAAATCAATCACAAAAGACAAATGGGTGCTGAATATTGTGCAAAATGGATACTTGCTGAGGTTCAAAGCCCCACCTCCACCAGTTCCACCACTCAGAGAATTCCGTCAATGCCACCACATGTTACAGGAAGAGGTGAACAGTCTTCTACGAAAAAAGGCCATAGAATATGTTCCGACTCACCAACGAAAACAGGGAATATATTCTCGCTATTTCCTGGTCCAAAAAAGAGGCCCGACCACAGAATACAAGCCAATTCTCGATCTGCGCTTCTTGAACAAATTCATCCGCAAGGAGAAGTTTCGGATGCTGGCCCTGCACCAGATCTTCCCTCATCTACATCAGGGGGACTGGATGTGTTCTATAGATCTGCAGGACGCTTATTTCCACGTCCCAGTGTCCGAAAAGCATCGAAGGTTTCTCCGTTTTCAAGTAGCTCATCGGCACTTCCAATTCCGAGTCCTTCCGTTCTGGCTCAAATCGGCCTCCCGAACATTTTCAAAGTGTATGGCAGTGGTGGCAGCTTTTCTCCGCAAGCGCAAGATCTTCATTTATCCCTATCTGGACTATTGGCTCCTGAAGAGCGCAACGCCTTCCCTGCTTCAGAGTCATCTCTCCTTCTGCCTTCATCTACTGAACACGCTGGGTCTGCGGGTCAACTACAAGAAATCGGTCTTCAACCCGACCCAAAAAATCCATTACCTGGGCGCTTCACTGGATACCGTAAAAGCAAGCGTGTGTCCTTCGGAGGAGAGGTTATCATCAATCAGGGAGAAATGTCGCGAACTCCTCAGATCTCATCTTCCCACGGTCAGGCAGGTGTCTTCTCTTCTGGGGTCAATGGCTTCTTGTGTCTTCATCGTCTCCAATGCCAGATTGAACATGCGTCCTCTACAACAGTCTCTGAAGGATCAGTGGATGCAGACGTCAGGCCGCTGGGAAGACCGTGTAACTCTACCTCAGTCAGCCAGAGACTCCATCACATGGTGGATGAAGCGTTCACATCTACTGAAGGGAGTCCCACTCCACCAAGATACTCCCACTCAGACTATAGTCACGGATGCTTCCCTGCAAGGTTGGGGAGCTCACATGGGACATCTTCAAGTACAAGGTCTCTGGTCGGAGACAGAGCGGGGATATCACATCAACCTTCTAGAGTTGAGAGCCGTGCACCTAGCCCTCAAGTCGCTGTACCCTTCTCTCCAGTCCAGCTCTCTCTTGATTCAGACAGACAACACCACGACGATGTATTATCTGAACAAGCAGGGGGGCATCAGGTCGAGACCTCTCTCTCAGGAGTCGCAGCCCATCTGCAAGAAATCTCAACATTGTGGCCATTCACCTGCCAGGGTCTCTGAATGTCCAGGCAGACGCCCTAAGCAGGGACTTCGTAGAAGCTCACGACTGGGTGCTAAACAGCGAAGTCACGCAAGACATCTACCGTCAATGGGGAGTGCCAGACATCGATCTCTTCGCAGACGCCGCAAACACCAAATGCCCCATCTTCGCATCCAGGTTTCACCAGCCAGGTTCACGGGGGAATGCCCTTTTGATAAAATGGTCTCAGACATAACTGTACGCCTTTCCGCCACTGCCTCTCATCCCAGCAGTGATCAACAAATTCTACAGGACCAACTCCAGAATGATCCTGATAGCTCCGGAGTGGCCGCGTCAGTGGTGGTACCCGGACCTTCTGCAACTATCCGAGGTGCCACACCAGAGGTTACCTTGCCGTCCAGACTTGTTATCCAAGAGCGAGGGGAGAGTGTTTCATCCCAATCTCTCATCCCTCAGATTGACAGCATGGCTCCTGAGGTCCAGCAATACGGACACTTAGACTTACCAGCGGACTGTATGACCATCATCAAGGAAGCCAAGAGACCTTCCACCAGGGCATCCTATGCTTTCAAATGGAAGCGGTTCTACGTGTGGTGCATGAACAATGCTCATGATCCGGTGAGGGGTCAAGAGCAGGTGATCTTGCCATACCTACTACATTTGGCCAAATCTGGCCTGCAGTTCTCCTCGATTAAAGTTCACCTAGCAGCAATCACTGCATACAGAAAGTCCCCTACACAGGTTTCTTTTTTCCAGATGCCAGTGGTTAAAGATTTCCTTGAAGGGATAAAGAAGGTTTACCCCCCAGTGAGATCTCCTTCTCCACCTTGGGAGCTCAACATAGTCCTTACAAAACTAATGGGTGCTCCTTTTGAGCCAATTCACAGGGCTTCTCTGCAGCATTTGTCATGGAAAGCTGCCTTTTTAGTCGCCATCACCTCTGCCTGCAGGGTTAGTGAAATACAGGCCTTGTGCTGTAAAGAGTCCTATACTGTTTTTCATGCAAACAGGGTAGTTTTAAGAACCCATCCGAGTTTTCTACCTAAAGTTGTCTCGGATTTTCACATCAATCAGGCTATCACTCTACCCACATTTTTCCCAATCCCAGACTCCTCCTGAGAGGTCCCTCCATTCTCTAGACCTCAAGAGGGTACTGAAATTTTATCTAGACAAAACCAAGTCATTGAGAAAGACGGACCGGTTGTTTGTTAACTATGGTTCCATAAATACCGGTTTGGCAGCCTCTAAAAGATCCATCTCTAGGTGGATAGTCTCTTGCATATCTTTGGCCTACCAACTAGCCAAGTCTCTTCAGGGAAAACCTAAAGCACATTCTACCAGGGGAAAAGCCTCTACCACGGCTCTCCTTAGAAATGTTCCTGTAGCAGAAATTTGTAAAGCAGCTACATGGCGTTCTGTTCATACTTTCTCTCGCCATTACTGTTTGGACTCTGATGCACAGGCGGATGCCCAAGTTGGGCAAGCCTCGTTGAGAAATTTGTTTGGTTGATTCCATTTTAAGATGCATTGTTATATATTTTGTGTACTGGTTTGCTCGTCCGGGAAGTAGTGGGTATGGGCTTGCTACTCTATTCAGTGCTTATGACTATTGATGAGTATCCCCTGGAAGAGAAGGATAAGTTACTTACCTGTAATCCTGGTTCTCTTCCAGGGGTATACTCATCAAAGTCATAAGCAACCCTCCCGCCTCCCCGGACGAGCAATTATGGTACAATACTGTGTGTTTTTGCATCTTATACTCAGAGTGATACAAGTTAGTACACCGTAAAAAAGAACTGACCTAACTGTCACCTGTGGTGCATGATGGGAGCAGAGGGGCTCCTGGAGGTCTTAAAGGCACGGTGTCCAGAATCTTGGAAGCCTTAAAGGCAAGGTGCCATTTTTTTTACTGTACTATGATAGTTATTTATCTATGCAGCCTATGGGCCAACTGCCTGCTATTACCTGTTTTGCTTTTCTGAAAATAAAGGATTCTTGTATGATACGATTACAGTGTATGTTCTCTATTACAAAATGTATTTAGGGGATTATTTTCATACAAGAGAAACCTATGTAATTTTGGCGGTTTGCCCTATTGGAACAGTTTTAGGCTGCATGTTTATATATATATATACATATGTATGTGTATGTGTATTTTTCGGAAGTGTTATACACTTGTGGGCCCGAGCATACACATATATATATATATATATATTTCTATATGCTCCGGGATCCCGCACGTGGGCGGGGATTATTCATTGCTTATGACTTTGATGAGTATACCCCTGGAAGAGAACCAGGATTACAGGTAAGTAACTTATCCTTTCCTACTTTTCACAGACCACCCACTCCAAGATGTATCGGAGATGGCCCGCCCAATAGTATTCCAGGAGATTGGGAAACGCGAGACCCCCCTGCCTCTAGGAAGCATTAAGGCCTTATTAGAGATGCGTGGTATTTTACCTGCCTAGATAAAGACCTGAATGTTGCTTTGTAGTAGAGTTATGTCTTGTGCGGTAATGGGTGTAGGGAATGTTTGGAACAAATGTAGGTTTCTGAGGAGGATGTTCCTTTTAACCACATTTATGCAGCTTAGCCAGGATAGGTAGAGTGGTCGCCACCTTCGCATGTCATCGAGAAAGTTCTTGCAGAGAGGTTTCCAATTAGCTTTCGGCCAATCCTCAAGATGGCACGTGATGTTGAGCCCTGGGTTATTAATGCAGTATTGAGCCCTTTGAAATAGAGTGGACGTTGCCAAAGGTGCGGCGTCTGCATATGGGATTGTAATATTTAGGATGTGTGATTTCGCAAGGTTGATCTCCAGCCTGACACCTTTTCAAATTCCTCCAGGAGAGGGATAAGGGATGTCAAGGATTGTGCTGGGTTGATCAGTGTAAGTAGGATGTCGCCTTTATACCCTGGTCTTGCCAAATCCTAATGGCCAGGATCTTGACGAGAAGGGCAAAAAGGAGGGGGGACTGCGGGCATCCCTGCCAGTTCCCCAGGCCAGGGTTATGTGCTCCGTGGGCTGCCCATTCCTCCGAATTGCTGCCGTGGGGCCAGTATTGGCCGCCAAGATCTTCTGGGTCATGTCCTTGGCCAAATTGAGTTTGCGGAGTACTTTCGTAAGAAAGAGCCAGTTGACGTGATCAAAGGCTTTCTCCGCGTCTAGGGATAGGAGCAGTGCTGGGATCTATCCTTTTGTGTGCCTTTTCTATCAGGTGGGCAAGTCAGCAAATATTGTCAGCACCTTGTGGGTTGTGGACAAACCCCACCTGATCCGGTTCTATCAAGCCAGGGTGGAGGGGGTCTAGTCGCTTCGCCAGAAGTTTTGTGTATATTTTGGCATCAACATTTAGAAGTGCTAAAGGCCTTTAGGATGCACATTCAGTCGGGTCCTTGCCAGGTTTCGGGATCAAAGCAATCTCCGCTTCACACATGGTGGGAGTGAGGCCTGTACTAACAGAAAATGAGTTGTAGAGGGCAAGTAGATGGTCCTATAAGGGACTCAGAAAGAGATTCTGCAGACCGAGAGAGAGAGAGAGAGAGAGAGACCAACCGGGCCCGGGATTTTGCCCGTTGGCATTGCTTTAATTGCTTGTTATAGCTTTGCGGCATCAATGGGAGCATCAGAAAGTTCTGCATAATGGGTGGGGATGGGCACCACACTCACAGCGTCGTATGGGTTTGGGTTGTTCTGTGACTTGTGAGTATAGTTTCTGCTAGAGTGTCTGAAAGGCATTTTGCTTTTCCCTTTCCGTCACCGCCCAGGCCCCTGACTCCATTCTAGCCCTCCAAATACGGAGCCAAGCGTGCTGTACTCGAAGTTTGCAAGCGAGGATGGTGCCTATTTTATCCCCCTGTTCATAGAATTTTTGGCCCACTGCTAGCAGGGATCGCTCAGCGTCATTGGCCCTGTAGAGTTTCTGGCTTTGTGTTATCACCAGTTTGCATTTAAGGAGTTTCGAGGGTTGTTGCTTGTGTTGGGCCTTCAAATAATGTATCCCTTTTGTTAAGGAGTCCTCAACTTATCTGGCCTCCCTGGCCCTTCCCCTCTCGATGCCAAATGTAATGCCCCGAATGGTAGACTTAAAAGCATCCCAGCGAGTGTGGCCCGACTTTTCTGGGGTAGAGTTTTGCTCAAAATAGTCAGTTATGACTTGCCTTATATCAGCTCTGTTTACTGGGTCCCTGAGGATTTAGGGTTTGAGATGCCATGATGGACGAGACCAGGGGGGTGCATGGGTCTCACCGCCACATGAGCTCAATGTGGACGTGGTCCAAAATCCGCTGAATTCAGTGCCGGGAGGAGTGCATAATTAAAATGTAATCTATGTGCAAGTAGGAGGAATGGACGTGGGATTAGAATGAATAGCCTCTGGAGTCTGGGTGGAGGTACCGCCACACGTCAAGGAGGCTCAGTTCAGTGATCACCTTCTTTAGTATGGCTGACATGGCCCCAGTGCCCTGGAAGGTGTTCGTGTTCCTGTCCTTGTCGGCATTCCAGGCCAGGTTGAAGTCCCCCTCCCCCCAACAATAATGTCCCCCGCACCTCTCAGGTGTTGTCGCAGTGTGGTATGCAGGAATGCATCTTGAGAAGATTTGGGAGCATAGACATTGAGCAGTGTGAAAGTGGTTTTGCTCGCCCGGCAAATGGTAATTGTAATAAATCTGCCCCCAGGGTCCCGTGTCACAGAGACATCGGTGCCTCCGATGTGTGGTTTACACATAACCGCCACACCACCCATCTTATTCGTGGAGGGTACCCAATACTGAAGGGAGTAACCCTTGTGATGCATTCGGCGTTGGTCCGCTCGCAGTAAGTGGATCTCCTGCAGGCAGATGATGTTGGGGTCATGCTGCATCAGATAGCGTCAAACTTGGCATAGTTGATTAGGGTAATTGAGACCTCACGTTTAGTGAGAGTAGCTTAGATGCAGTGGTGGATGCCATGTCTACCCTGGGTCAGGGGGTGTTAAGCATGTGAGGGAGAAAAGGTCTGCCTCTAAGGAAGGCCATGGGTCACTGCACAGTGCATGCCCACCCTCCCAACAGTTCCCACCCCCGGGTTGGAGAGAAAAGAGGAGGTTAAGAAAGAGTAAAGGGAATCACTTCGAAAACGGTGCCCAACTGGGGAGCATCCATGTCCATGTTGTAGGTGGAAGTCCAAAACCCAGCAGTGCGGCCCCCCATTGAAGGAAGAGTCAATATGGTGGGGAGCCTTCAGAGGAGTGAGGCAGCCGTTTGTGGCAAGAACAAGAGGGGAGGTGAAAAGTCTCAGAGTTCACACTCCTAGAGTGCGCCAGCGACCCTATCTGAAAGAGACACGTTAGTGATAGATTCCTTACCTTAGAATATCCCCAGGCGTCAGGCTGGATCCGGAAAGTTTTGCGTAGCAGTACCCTTGCGCGTCGGTAGGCGGCGTCGTGCGGCTCCGCGTCCGTCGTCGGCGTCGTGATCGCCGGGATGACGTCGCGGGCAGTACTTAGGCGCCGCCCCTGCGCGCTGACGTCAGTTCTTCTTTTTCCGCGCCAGCAAGCGCAGATCCGGGAAGAGCAGTGCCCTGGTCAATTTTTGACCATACTTTTTGGTGATTTTTTCACTGTTTTTTCCATCTTTAAGGTGTCGTAGGGATGCCCGGCTTCAAGCGATGCGGCGCCTGTGCGCGGATGATGTCCGTCACCGACCCGCATTGGGAGTGTCTCTTCTGCCTCGGCCGAGGCCACGACACCGAGTCTTGTCCCGAATGCCAGGCCCTCAACCCGAAAGCTTTGCGAGAGCGGTCTCGAAAGCTCCTCGAGGCCCGGCATTCGGCTCCACGGAGGCCCCGGTCGCGTGAGAGGTCCAGGGGTCGCTCGCGGAGTGCACACCGGTCGTCGGCGTCGAAGTCTTCTTCGTCCGGTAAGTCTAAGCACAAGAAGTCCAAGAAGCATCGTCGCTCTCGGACTTCGCCTCGCCGGTCTCGCGACTCGGCTGAGGCCCCTCCCGGCACCGTCCCCGCCCCCGCGGCCCCGGACTTGCCTGTGGAGTCGCCCCGCCATACCCGCCCTTCCCGGGTTCGGGGGCGGATCCGGCCAAGGTACAGGAGTTCCTGTCGGCCATGGCCCGCCTCTTCGGGCCTTCAGGCCCCTCCGGTGCGCCTTCGGGCCCCGCGGGCCCTGATGGGGTTGCTCCGGCGTCGCCGGCGGCTCCGGCCCCGGCGTCGCCCGTGCCTCCAGCCTCGATCCCGGCTCCGGCTTCGGCCCCGGCCTCGATCCCGGCTCCACAACCCCCATCGACGCCGGTCGACCTCACAACATCTCCGCCGGCGCCCGATGTCTCCGGTGCCGTTCTCGACGCCGCCCTGGGCTCCGGGCGGCGTCGTCCCCAGTTCCTTCCGGCTCCGGACATGGACCCGGAGCGACGTCGCTTCGACGCCGATGGGACCTTGGGTCCCAAATGTCCCTCCTCCTCCTTATTTTGAACCAGAGGAGGACCAGGAGGACTGGGAGGGGTCTGATGACCCTCTGACGCGCAACTGTCAGTATGATGAGGACTGGACAGAGAGTCTAGGGGAGGCCAGTGGTCTGGATACTTCCCTGACACTGGCATGCTGTCTCCTCCCGTGGCTACGGAGGAGGGGGCCAATTTTGGTACGGTGTTGCGTAGGGCTGCTGGGGCCTTACGTCTCCAGCTCCCTACTTTGACGGTCAAGCCTAACATCTTGACAGAGGTGCTTCAGCCGGCAGCCTCCTCTGCGGAGACTGTGCTGCCGTTTAACGACGCCCTCACTGACGTTCTTTTGGGCGCCTGGTCCAAGCCCAACACAGGGGCTCCTGTGGATCGGAACGTGTCACGACGCCATCGCCCCGCTCCGGGCGACCCCCTGTTTCTTTCTGTCCACCCCACTCCTGAGAGCTTGGTTGTCCAAGCCTCCGCTTCCCAAACCGCCTTCCCTACCGCTCCTCCGGATAGGGAATCCAAACGCCTGGATCAGTTTGGGAAGAAAGGTTTTTCTTCCTCCAGTGCTGGCTTGCGGTCCGTTAACACCGCTTGTCTTTTGGGCCGATATACCCACTCCCTGTGGGATTCGGTGGCGGATGTTTTGCCCCAGTGCCCTGAGGAGGTCCAGGCACTGCTTTCCTGCGCCATTGCGGAAGGAAGGGATGCGGCCAAATACACTATCCGTTGTGGCCTTGACACCGCCGACTCGCTGGGCAGGTCGATTGCAACGACGGTGGCGCTCCGACGCCACGCCTGGCTGAGAACCACTGGTTTTTCAGGGGATGTCCAGAATACTCTCATGGACATGCCCTTTGATGGAGTCGGTCTTTTTGGGTCCAAAGCAGACCATGCGTTGGAGCGCTTTAAGGACTCACGGGCTACTGCCAAGTCCCTGGGCCTTTCTGCTACACGCCCTCCGCTGCCTTCTGCTTTTCGCCCCTATCGTGGCCACGGTAGGGGCGCCCCTTCACGTCAGCAGCCCAGCCACCGGCCCGCGCAGCAGGCGTCTTCGCGTGGCCGAGGACGTGGATTCCGCCGTGGCGGATCGGGCAACCAGCGTGCGGGTCAGGCCACCACCTCCAACCCGTCCGCGGCCTCCAAGCCCTCCTAGTCCCTCCTTTCAGGTGCACGGCACGCCAGTAGGGGGCAGGGTCCGCCATCACCTTCCCCACTGGCGCACCATCACCTCGGACAGGTGGGTCTTGGACATTGTCCGAAGGGGCTACTCCCTCCCCTTCGAGACCACCCCCAGCCATGCCACCTCAATTCCACCGCATGTCAGGGGATCACTTGGTGCTTCTACAGAAGGAAGTCACGGCCCTCTTGACCAAGAGGGCCATCGAGCATGTTCCGACCCCAGAAGTAGGGCGTGGTTGCTACTCCCACTACTTTCTGGTGCCCAAAAAGGACAAGGAGGACATGCGTCCTATCTTGGACCTCCGGAACGTCAATCGCTTCCTCCGGAAGGAGAAGTTCAAGATGCTCACCCTAGCTCAGGTCTTGACTGCCCTCGACCCTGGAGACTGGTTGGTAGCGTTGGACTTGCAGGACGCGTATTTCCACATCCCCGTCCTGCCGGCCCACCGGCGTTACCTTCGGTTCACGGTAGGCCCCGAGCATTTTCAGTTCACCGTGCTCCCCTTTGGCCTTACCAGTGCCCCTCGGGTGTTCACGAAAGTGATGGCGGTGGTCGCAGCTCATCTGCGCCGGGCAGGGGTTTCAGTCTTCCCCTACCTCGACGACTGGCTGCTGAAGGCGGGCTCGTCCCAGGCAGTCGTCTCCCACCTCCAGACTACGGCCGAACTCCTGCACTCGCTGGGGTTCTCCATCAATGTGCCGAAGTCGCATCTAATTCCTTCTCCACAGCTCCTTTTCATCGGAGCAGTTCTGGACACGACGCAGTTTCGGGCCTATCCTCCCGAACGGCGAGTCCGGGATATTCAGGCTATGATTCCGATCTTTCGGCCTTTATCCTGGGTTTCGGTACGGATGACCCTGAGGCTGCTGGGCCTCATGGCCTCCTGCATCCTGCTGGTCAATCATGCCAGATGGCATATGCGGGCTCTGCAGTGGGACCTGAAGTTCCAGTGGGCGCAGCACCAGGGCAACCTGTCCGATCACGTCCAGATCTCGGAGGGGACTGCAAAACAGTTGCAGTGGTGGCTCTCGAACCGGCAATGGGTCATGGGCAGATCCCTCTCCCTTCCCCAGCCAGAGCATACAGTTGTGACGGACGCGTCCCTTCTGGGATGGGGCGG
Source organism: Calotriton arnoldi (assembly GCA_963921515.1). Taxonomy (NCBI): domain Eukaryota; kingdom Metazoa; phylum Chordata; class Amphibia; order Caudata; family Salamandridae; genus Calotriton; species Calotriton arnoldi. The sequence continues at coordinate 808,712 of CAWUFW010002400.1, read as the reverse complement.
TCACATGGGAGAGGCGGAGATCAGAGGCCTCTGGTCTCCGGCGGAGTCCCGGCTCCATATCAACCTTCTGGAGCTCCGGGCGATCCGGCTTGCACTCAAGGCATTCCTTCCCTCTGTCAAAGGGAAGGTAGTGCAGGTGTTCACAGACAACACCACCGCCATGTGGTACTGCAACAAACAGGGCGGGGTGGGGTCTTGGACCCTTTGTCAGGAGGCTCTGCGCCTCTGGACATGGCTGGAACATCAGGGCATGTTCCTGATGGTTCAACACCTGGCAGGTTCTCTGAACGCCAGGGCGGACGAACTCAGCCGCAGGTGCATGATGGATCACGAATGGCGTCTTCACTCGGAAGTGGCGCAAGGACTCTTTCTACAGTGGGGAGAGCCTTGGTTAGATCTATTCGCCACCGAAGAGAACGCGCAATGTCATCAGTTCTGCGCGTTGGAATTTCCAAGGCGGCACTCGCTCGGCGACGCTTTTCGTCGCGAGTGGAGTTGCGGTCTGTTGTACGCCTTTCCGCCTATACCACTTCTACCCAGAGTGTTGAAGAAGATTCGGCACGACCGGGCCCAAGTCATTCTTGTGGCTCCGGACTGGGCTCGAAGAGTTTGGTATCCCGAGCTACTCAGTATGAGCATAGATCCCCCGATCCGTCTGCCTCTTCGGGAGGATCTTCTGTCGCAGCAGCAGGGGGCGGTCCTCCACCCGAACCTGTCCAGTCTACACCTGCTTGCGTGGAGATTGAGCGGCGGCAGTTGATTCCTTTCGACTTGCCTCCCGAAGTTTGTGATGTGATTCTGGCAGCCAGGCGTCCCTCCACTAAGGTGGTATACGCCTGCAGGTGGAACAAATTTGTGGCATGGTGCACAGCAAAGGCTGTGGATCCCCTTTCTGCCCCTCTTTCTGAGGTCCTTCTGTTCCTTCTCTCTCTGGCCCAACAGGGTTCTGCCCTGGGTACCATCAAGGGTTATCTTTGTGCTATCTCGGCCTTCCTCAGGCTCCCTGATCAGCCCTCCCTTTTCAAGTCCCCTGTTGTTAACAGGTTCTTAAAAGGCATTACTCACCTCTTCCCTCCTGTTCCGTTTGTAATGCCTCAGTGGGACTTGAACTTGGTTCTTACCTTTTAATGTGCGCTCCCTTTGAGCCTCTGCATAACTGTCCTCTTCGTCTTCTGACTCTGAAGACTGCCTTTCTGGTGGCCATCACCTCCGCTCGGCGGGTGAGTGAGCTCCAGGCTCTATCTTGCAAACCTCCCTTTCTGTCTGTTCATCCAGACAAGGTTGTTCTTCGGACGCGTCCGTCCTTCTTGCCAAAGGTGGTTACTGCTTTCCACATTGGGCAGACCATCACTTTGCCCACCTTCTTTCCGCCTCCGCATCCTTCCAGAGAGGAAGAGAGGCTCCACCGTCTGGACCCAAAACGTGCGCTCTCCTTCTATATCGACCGCACAAAACACTTCCGGGTGGATGACCAGCTCTTTGTTGGCTACGTGGGCGCCAAAAAGGTCGGGCGGTGCACAAGAGGACCGTCTCCCGCTGGGTTACCTTGTGCATCAAGACCTGCTATTCTTTGGCCAAGAAGGAGCCTCCTGTTGGGCTGCGTGCCCATTCCACCAGGGCAACGGCTGCTACCACGGCCTTGGGCCGCGGTGTTCCGCTGCCGGTTATCTGTCAGGCAGCTACGTGGGCCTCGCTGCACACGTTTACTAAGCATTACTGCCTTGACAGTCAGGTCCGGAGGGACGGCTTCTTTGGCCGTTCTGTCCTCCAGGACTTCCTTGTCTGATCTTTGTTCGCAGACCCACCACCGGGGTTGGTATTGCTGGGGTATCTATTCTAAGGTAAGGAATCTATCACTAACGTGTCTCTTTCAGATGCACAAGTTACTAACTTGTGTAACGATATATCTGTAAGAGACAGTAGTTAGTGATAGATTCCTACCGCCCCACCCATCCTCCCCGTTCTGCGAACTGATTTCTAGGGTTAAGGACATCCCTTTCAGGGCCCTAGTATTTTTCAGACACCTGTGTCAGCTTCTTGCATGGCTCTGCGTTCCTGGCGCGGAAAGTCGTGTACAGAACTGACGTCAGCGCGCAGGGGCGGCGCCTAAGTACTGCCCGCGACGTCATCCCGGCGATCACGACGCCGACGACGGACGCGGAGCCGCACGACGGACGCGCAAGGGTACTGCTACGCAAAATTTTCCGGATCCAGCCTGACGCCTGGGGATATTTTAAGGTAAGGAATCTATCACTAACTACTGTCTCTTACAGATATATCGTTACACAAGTTAGTAACTTGTGCCTTAGGCACCTAAAGTGGAAGGACCAGTGTAACGTGGGCATTCAGGTCTCTTCAGAGAAAGAGCTCCCGAAGTAGGTGCCCCCTAAGAGGGTGAGTCCTGATTCATCCTGAGCTGATTGTGATATGATACCTACCTTAGCGTCATCTGCTATTTCATGACTCATATAGTAGGGCTTATGTTTGCAGGTAGTGAAATAGGTGATTTGTTGCTCCTTGAAAGATCAGATCTGCTTTGCCTAATGCCGCTGTCAGGATGGTCTCCTTCTCCTCAAAGAAGTGAATGCAGACCAGGATGTCCAGAGGGGCCCCGAAGCAGAGACGTCCGGGGAAATCCTGTGGGTCGGTCCAGCCTGGGCGAGGTAGTGCTGTGTCTCCTCTGACGGTCTTGAGTAGATCTCCGAGAAAGCCCTTGATGTCATCACCCTCATGATATACCTCTGATGCAGATGTTGTTCTGGGGGCTCCGATTTTCGAGGTCCTCCTGTTTCAGCTGGAGGTCGATGTTTTGCTCTTCCAGGCGTTCAATCTTCCCCAGAGTGTCTCTTGGTCTACAGTGTGAGCGTCCGAAACACACTTCAAGTGGTCCACTCAGTCTCCCAGGTCGTAACCTCCCTATGGCTCTCATGGATGCAGGATTTAAATTCCACCTTGATGGAGCCTATTTCGGAGCGAATTCAGACAGCAAGCTCTCCATGTACACTTGGGAGAGGGAAGTGGTTGGAGTTGCGCTGTCCTTTGCAGTCTTTCGCCTGCTGCCTGGCGAGTCCACATTTCCGTGACCGTGTTGTCTTTGGTAGCTTTGCCCTTCACCATAATGCCATAGTCTGTATTGTTAATGTGGAGGGGTGTTCAAGTTACTGGCTTTTAAGGTGCAGGCTATAAGCCTAGAGGAGCCCCGAACTAGTGGCGCGCAGCATGAGAGGAAGTGTCCATGGCTTCACAGGTCCTCTGGTGGGCTCCCCAGAGGTGAGGCGCCCACAATGCTTACAGGTTCCCTTTAGGGGTGGCGCAGAAGACAGTGGCATCTGTACAAGGGTGGTCCCATGCCTGCAGGGGCTTGGCTTCCCAGAGCAGCCCAAATGCCTTGACTGTCCCCAGGAGCAGAAGGTTGGCCCCAACACTCCCAATCTCCGACGCAGGCTGTTCATGTGGGGCATATCAATGCTTCAGTTGAAGCCACCAGTTGTCCATGCTAGATTCCATTTGCTCTACTTATGCTGCTCCCGCAAATCGAGATAAGGATACCGACTTAATTTCTAGACTGCAATATTTCTTTTACATTTTCAGTTTTCAAGTTTGAGATATATATATGGAAAATATATGGCAAGTGGAAAAACACCAAAATCTTATTTTTACCCTAGCCTACCACCAGGAAATAAAATCGATGTGTATCACGAAGCTGTAATACATGACCTTTACAAACTCAATCAAAGAAACGTTAAGGACAATCTATCCGTCCTGGAAAGAATGGCATTAAAAAATCTGCAACAAGACCCCTTAATTGAAATAAAACCTGCGGATAAGGGGGGAAATGTAGTAATTCAAAATAAAGAAGACTACATATGGGAAGCGAACAACCAATTACAGGATGAGACATGCTATGAAATAATGGAACATAACCCAATGAAGGAAATAGAGACAACAATAAATAAACATCTAAATGAATGGCTTGCAAAAGGTCTGTTAGACGAGGATGAGAAGAAATATCTGACAGTTGCACACCCAGAAGAAGCTACTATTTATTTTCTGCCAAAAGTGCACAAACGTCTATGTAAACCTCCAGGCAGACCAATCGTATCTGCAAATGGGTCAATAATGGAACCGATGTCAAACTATATTGATCATTTCCTTGCACCAATAGTAAAAGACCTTACTTCTTACTTACGAGACACAACAGATCTACTTAAAAAACTTGAAGGAATACCATGGCATCAAAGATATAAATTAATATCAATGGATGTAGTCTCGTTATACACAAGTATAGAACATCAAATTGGTCTAAAAGCATGCAGTTTCTTTTTGGGGAAAAGGAATATCCAGTTCAAACAACACAACAGCATGTTACTTGAAATGATATCCCTGTGTCTTCGCAATAACATCTTCACTTTCAATAAAAAACACTACCGACAATTGAAAGGTACAGCCATGGGCTTTTCTTTCTCTCCTAATTTTGCAAATCTTGTGATGGGTTGGTATGAGCAAAAAATAGCCTGGAACTGTGAAAATGACAGACATGTACAAAAGATCGTTGCATGGTGGCGTTTCATTGACGTTTTATTTGTTATATGGGATGGATCTGAAGAAGACTTTGCTGAATATTTTCAAATTTTAAATAACAACGAGGCCAAACTGCAATTTACATATGAAATTAGTTCAAATAAAATATCATTTTTGGACATTGAAATATATGTGAAAGATAACACTTTGCAAACCACACTCTTTAGGAAAACAACAGCCACCAACGCAATTCTTCACGGAAATAGTTTCCACCCAACGATCCAAAAATTGAACATACCCTATGGTGAATTCCTAAGGGTACGTAGGAATTGCTCAGCAGAAAATGAGTTTGAAACCCACAGCAAAGCAATGCAAACCAGGTATGAAAAAAGAAACTATCCTATCAAAGTGGTCAGGAAAAGCCTCAAGAAGGCAAAATTACAAAACAGAACGGAAATGCTCAAGAAACAAGAGAGATTAAATAAAGAGGACCTCACAAAAATAAGACTAATAACGACCTATTCAACTGAAACAAGTGATTTGACTCGAATACTGAAAAACACTGGGGAATTTTGAAACTTGACACCACTCTTGCTGAATTTATAGGGGATCATCCAAATGTCACTTATAGGAGAGCTCCGAACTTGGGTGACAAACTGACCCATAGCCACTTCAAACTAAACAACAGAAGATTTGGACTGAAATTGAAGGGTTTTGGCCTTGCAAAAACTGCAAAGCTTGCAAAATAGCAATCTCAAAAAAGGAGGTGGAAATCAAAAAGGGTGTCACGTGGAAAATAAAACAACACATCACTTGCAAGAGCAAATATGTTGTATATATAGTAGAATGCCCATGTAAATTAAAATACATAGGGAGTACCATCTGTGAGATTAAAAAACGCATCCTAGAGCACATAAGAGCTACTGTGAACAAGGACCGCTCGAATGCCATCGCAAAGCACATGGAAAAAATGCACGAGAGTAAATGGGAACTGCTGAGTTTCTACGCAATAGAACAAATACCGAACCCAGAACGAGGAGGAAATCGTGAGAAACATCTAAGACAAAGGGAATCAAAACACATTGTTTCATTCAGGACTTTGACCCCTCAGGGGCTAAACCAGGATGAAGAATTATTTGTACATCTTTAAATTTGGAAGTGACATTTTGATTTGATTTGACACTATTTCGAATTTATTTCACCCAATGAACAGTTACCCTTAACATAACATTAATTACGATGCTGCTAAAATTAACATTGGAAATTTTATGCTTTATTCTTGTTGAAAGCAAATACAATCAAGTAAATTAACAAAAAGAGTGTAATTTTGATAAACTGTTTATTAGAAAATATGAGAAATAACAAGAATAAGTCTAAATACCCACTGGAGGGAAGATAGACATAGAATTTGAGTGGTCATCACTGACAGCCTTTTACAATAGCAGCTGTATCTCTGACTAAACAGAGGACTACTATAATTTTGGGGTATCCATTGAAATTATGATTTGGATTTTCTGTTCATAAAGGGGCTTTAAGAGTAAACCCACTAGAGGGAAGAATTTGTACAAATGTCGAAATAGGTAAACAAGAGAAATATTCGGTTGGCTGAACTGCAATACTAAATGATATTGTTTTAACAATCACATCACTGAGCACTATGTTTTGCACATGTTTTTGTAAATAGCACTTTTTTTATATATATAGCACTTTTATATGGACTTTTACAAAAATCACATAAAAGACACGAAAAAATAATCTGTGCACTACTATGACCAGAATGCCTTGCAACCACACAAACACGAGGTTGATGTGGCAGTAGAAATAAATAATGCCTGGTCTTGCCCAGTTGTAACAATCTACCCGTGATCAAGGTTCGCGTGAGGAACCGAAACGCGTTGGGCATAGCGATGTTTGCTAGTATGAAATAAAAAGCAACTTGAAAAGCAGCGGATTCCGAGTGAGTGCGTTTTTCAATTGATCCCTGGGCTCAGGGGTCACCTTGTTCATATATATATATATATATATCTCTTTCTCTCGCTGTATATATATATATATATATATAAGACCTTGAATGTCCACGTATGGCGGCGTGCTGCCAGATCGCCCGGGTGCACGTAGAACGCCCGCGCCCGGATGTGTTAACATTCAAATCCTTCCGTCTCTTGTTAAAACAGAAGAGCACTCCTCGTAGTGCTGTAAATTCGATTTATTAAAAGTTCATAAAACAGATACAAACTTGTATAGGGTCATACGCGTTTCGGCATAAAAAAGCCTTTGTCACGACGCCTGTGCACGGGAACGCCTTCATTTTATTGCATAGACATAAACATGGAAGATGGACAAATTCCTTTGATCAACATCGCGGCCATACTAGAATATGCAATCTCTACATAATGCTGTTATGATTCACAGCAAAAGACACACAATTGATGGACGGAATGCAGAACAAATCAAAACATTCACCCCCAGTCAAGAGATCTGGGTTAAATCCATCATTCTTTTGCTCACCATGCCACCCCAGTTTAGACCTGGCCATATGCAAATCAGTCTTGGCCCTGTGCCTCATGGGAACAGTCCAGCCCGAACTGCCAAGCCAGGTCCTCCCTGGACCGGAAACAAGCATCCTAGGACCGGTTTCGGGGTTTCACCCTCTTCAGCCAGGATAGCTTGATTCCAGTGGCACAGTGAGCCCAGGACCCACGTCTGGGCATACCTGGCGCACGTAGGGCGAGAAAGCAAAAGACACACAATTGATGGACGGAATGCAGAACAAATCAAAACATTCACCCCCAGTCAAGAGATCTGGGTTAAATCCATCATTCTTTTGCTCACCATGCCACCCCAGTTTAGACCTGGCCATATGCAAATCAGTCTTGGCCCTGTGCCTCATGGGAACAGTCCAGCCCGAACTGCCAAGCGAGGTCCTCCCTGGACCGGAAACAAGCATCCTAGGACCGGTTTCGGGGTTTCACCCCTCTTCAGCCAGGATAGCTTGATTCCAGTGGCACAGTGAGCCCAGGACCCACGTCTGGGCATACCTGGCGCACGTAGGGCGAGAAAGCAAAAGACACACAATTGATGGACGGAATGCAGAACAAATCAAAACATTCACCCCCAGTCAAGAGATCTGGGTTAAATCCATCATTCTTTTGCTCACCATGCCACCCCAGTTTAGACCTGGCCATATGCAAATCAGTCTTGGCCCTGTGCCTCATGGGAACAGTCCAGCCCGAACTGCCAAGCCAGGTCCTCCCTGGACCGGAAACAAGCATCCTAGGACCGGTTTCGGGGTTTCACCCCTCTTCAGCCAGGATAGCTTGATTCCAGTGGCACAGTGAGCCCAGGACCCACGTCTGGGCATACCTGGCGCACGTAGGGCGAGAAAGCAAAAGACACACAATTGATGGACGGAATGCAGAACAAATCAAAACATTCACCCCCAGTCAAGAGATCTGGGTTAAATCCATCATTCTTTTGCTCACCATGCCACCCCAGTTTAGACCTGGCCATATGCAAATCAGTCTTGGCCCTGTGCCTCATGGGAACAGTCCAGCCCGAACTGCCAAGCCAGGTCCTCCCTGGACCGGAAACAAGCATCCTAGGACCGGTTTCGGGGTTTCACCCCTCTTCAGCCAGGATAGCTTGATTCCAGTGGCACAGTGAGCCCAGGACCCACGTCTGGGCATACCTGGCGCACGTAGGGCGAGAAAGCAAAGACACACAATTGATGGACGGAATGCAGAACAAATCAAAACATTCACCCCCAGTCAAGAGATCTGGGTTAAATCCATCATTCTTTTGCTCACCATGCCACCCCAGTTTAGACCTGGCCATATGCAAATCAGTCTTGGCCCTGTGCCTCATGGGAACAGTCCAGCCCGAACTGCCAAGCCAGGTCCTCCCTGGACCGGAAACAAGCATCCTAGGACCGGTTTCGGGGTTTCACCCCTCTTCAGCCAGGATAGCTTGATTCCAGTGGCACAGTGAGCCCAGGACCCACGTCTGGGCATACCTGGCGCACGTAGGCGAGAAAGCAAAAGACACACAATTGATGGACGGAATGCAGAACAAATCAAAACATTCACCCCCAGTCAAGAGATCTGGGTTAAATCCATCATTCTTTTGCTCACCATGCCACCCCAGTTTAGACCTGGCCATATGCAAATCAGTCTTGGCCCTGTGCCTCATGGGAACAGTCCAGCCCGAACTGCCAAGCCAGGTCCTCCCTGGACCGGAAACAAGCATCCTAGGACCGGTTTCGGGGTTTCACCCTCTTCAGCCAGGATAGCTTGATTCCAGTGGCACAGTGAGCCCAGGACCCACGTCTGGGCATACCTGGCGCACGTAGGGCGAGAAAGCAAAAGACACACAATTGATGGACGGAATGCAGAACAAATCAAAACATTCACCCCCAGTCAAGAGATCTGGGTTAAATCCATCATTCTTTTGCTCACCATGCCACCCCAGTTTAGACCTGGCCATATGCAAATCAGTCTTGGCCCTGTGCCTCATGGGAACAGTCCAGCCCGAACTGCCAAGCCAGGTCCTCCCTGGACCGGAAACAAGCATCCTAGGACCGGTTTCGGGGTTTCACCCCTCTTCAGCCAGGATAGCTTGATTCCAGTGGCACAGTGAGCCCAGGACCCACGTCTGGGCATACCTGGCGCACGTAGGGCGAGAAAGCAAAAGACACACAATTGATGGACGGAATGCAGAACAAATCAAAACATTCACCCCCAGTCAAGAGATTTGGGTTAAATCCATCATTCTTTTGCTCACCATGCCACCCCAGTTTAGACCTGGCCATATGCAAATCAGTCTTGGCCCTGTGCCTCATGGGAACAGTCCAGCCCGAACTGCCAAGCCAGGTCCTCCCTGGACCGGAAACAAGCATCCTAGGACCGGTTTCGGGGTTTCACCCTCTTCAGCCAGGATAGCTTGATTCCAGTGGCACAGTGAGCCCAGGACCCACGTCTGGGCATACCTGGCGCACGTAGGGCGAGAAAGCAAAAGACACACAATTGATGGACGGAATGCAGAACAAATCAAAACATTCACCCCCAGTCAAGAGATCTGGGTTAAATCCATCATTCTTTTGCTCACCATGCCACCCCAGTTTAGACCTGGCCATATGCAAATCATTCTTGGCCCTGTGCCTCATGGGAACAGTCCAGCCCGAACTGCCAAGCCAGGTCCTCCCTGGACCGGAAACAAGCATCCTAGGACCGGTTTCGGGGTTTCACCCTCTTCAGCCAGGATAGCTTGATTCCAGTGGCACAGTGAGCCCAGGACCCACGTCTGGGCATACCTGGCGCACGTAGGGCGAGAAAGCAAAAGACACACAATTGATGGACGGAATGCAGAACAAATCAAAACATTCACCCCCAGTCAAGAGATCTGGGTTAAATCCATCATTCTTTTGCTCACCATGCCACCCCAGTTTAGACCTGGCCATATGCAAATCAGTCTTGGCCCTGTGCCTCATGGGAACAGTCCAGCCCGAACTGCCAAGCCAGGTCCTCCCTGCACCGGAAACAAGCATCCTAGGACTGGTTTCGGGGTTTCACCCCTCTTCAGCCAGGATAGCTTGATTCCAGTGGCACAGTGAGCCCAGTACCCACGTCTGGGCATACCTGGCGCACGTAGGGCGAGAAAGCAAAAGACACACAATTGATGGACGGAATGCAGAACAAATCAAAACATTCACCCCCAGTCAAGAGATCTGGGTTAAATCCATCATTCTTTTGCTCACCATGCCACCCCAGTTTAGACCTGGCCATATGCAAATCAGTCTTGGCCCTGTGCCTCATGGGAACAGTCCAGCCCGAACTGCCAAGCCAGGTCCTCCCTGGACCGGAAACAAGCATCCTAGGACCGGTTTCGGGGTTTCACCCCTCTTCAGCCAGGATAGCTTGATTCCAGTGGCACAGTGAGCCCAGAACCCACGTCTGGGCATACCTGGCGCACGTAGGGCGAGAAAGCAAAAGACACACAATTGATGGACGGAATGCAGAACAAATCAAAACATTCACCCCCAGTCAAGAGATCTGGGTTAAATCCATCATTCTTTTGCTCACCATGCCACCCCAGTCTGATTCACAGAGCTTATTACTGTTGTGTCGAATTTACAGCACTACAAGGAGTGCCGTTCTGTTTTAACTCTATATATATATATATATATATATATATATATTACTCCATTCTGTCACCTCCAGGATTTCTCCAAACACGGACTCAATGATAAGTGCTTGCAATTATTTTATTGCTCCAACGCCATTATATATATATATATATATATATACGTAAATGTTCTTGCAACTATCCCATGTTAACATCTACCAACGGCGTGGGTGCCTGCTAGGCAGGTGCAAGTCCCATCAATAATATCCAATACGCGCCTTTTCTTAAGATCTAAAGAAAAAAGGCACAAAAGTAGCACTCAAGTAACGTGTTGCTTCTTTATTGCACGTAACGCGTTTCACCAAGATCGCATTTTTCATCCATTTTTTTTTTCTTTTCACCTTGTTTTTATTTCAGAATTGTACATTCATCAGTATACATTATGTCTCACATGGGTACAGTGTTACGAAAATGGTGACAAAAAACGTCCTTGATACATTCGAATATCCCCCCCCCCCCCGCCTTACCCGCAATGTCTCTGTAAGTGGCCCGGGGTTTGGCCCGTGGTCAGCATCGTGATCCACACTTCTCCGTACCGGATATACTGTACAATTTCAATTAAATGAATCATGAACAATAATAACAAACAAATACAAAACTAAAACTCTGGCAGCGAATGGGGGTGGGTGACATATCTTTTCTTCATTCATATAGACGGGCTCGAATATATGCTGGGGTCAACCTCCCTCACCTCCCCGAGTAGACTCTTGGCTCACTTAGTTATAGGACTACGGGAATGTAATATGGGACATCAGATTGTGTTAGTAACTATCCGCTGACATAGACATAGAGTATACCTAATATCCAAAGGCAGTCTCACAGGGGACCCCAGCTCTGTTTCACGGAAGTCCTCTAGGGTCATGACCTGTCCTAGCGTAGTCTCCATTGCATGGATCACCACCTTCAGCACTCACTCCCTATCCACTTCCCTTATTCAGTAGCATTCATTTGACCGGCAGACCGGTCTCCTGTGTCTGCGTTTGTGAGGTGGAAGCCGCAGCCTGGTTCGAATCCGCCGTGTCCTCTCCTGTCTGCCCAGCCGACTGTAATCTCTGCAACATTGCCCCCCAAGTTTCCAAATCATGTTCAGCATTTTTGTCCGTACGAACTGAGTGCAGGCGGCGCTCTTCAGCCACACCCCATTCACACATATCAGTTCTCCATTTAACTAGGCGAGGGGGCGTAGGGTGAGTCCAGTGTATAGCAATATCGTCATCCATGATGCCACCTCGTGCTGGGCTTTGACTTTTGCAAGTTGTTTTTTCTTCGAAGAGTGTTCACGAGTGATGAGATACAATGTGACTCCTCCTCTCGATTCATATTGTGCATGAGCACAACATCCATGTTTTTTTACCCTCTTTTGGGTTTGGATGTGCAAGTTGGCTCCAAATTTAGCGTGTTCCTCATGCATCCATCGAGACCTGTTGGTGCCCTGCTTCATTTATCATTGATACTGGGATACATCTTTCCGCAAAAGACCAGCGGACCCTCGATACTTGGCCACCAGCGTCGGGGCCTAGCCACTTTGGAGGCCGAAGACACTTCCACGTGTCATTCCTTCCGAGAATCACCCTTGATGATAGAAAGAACACTGTTCCAATACTGTCCTCGATGCCACACTAAGTATATGTGGATGGACCACCACAAGGTCTGTAATCTTTGCAGGTCGCCTGATCACGACTTCGCCAACTGCCCTTCATGCCTAGCGTTCTTCTCAAAGAAAACCCTTCTGTACCGACAGGAATGTTGGTTGGTGCGCATCATGCAGCAGCAAGACCTGTTTTGGACCCCGAACATCTTCTGGGAAAAGGAGGAAGATCCCTTTAGCACTAATGCAGAGGAAGAGAATGGACCATCAGGGCTCACCCTCGCCCAATAACCCACAGCCGCTTAGAGGAATCCGAGGACAGTCAGTCGCCGGAGGTGGCCCCGCCATAGAAACCAGGCCCTCAGATGAAAACCACTCCGAGAACTGCGGACACATCAGTTCTCATGCAGATGTAGAGTGCCACTCCCAAGAGAGTACGGCATTGAGCCACTAGCACACTGGTAGAGACAAGCTCACACAAGGGCCACCACTCTCCATTGGGTCCGGCCAGCACCGGCAGGAGCCAGCAAAGGGTGCCAAGCCTTCCACAAAGGCTGGTTACATCCAATCCTCAACTCCAGCAAAGAAGGCCTCTTCAGCACTAAAACCATCTGGAGTTGCCGCCTGCCCTTTGAACCCAGACAAACCAACCACTACCTCCTTGGCACCTATGGTCACAGCGACTCTGAAATTGCAGTCACAGGCACCCACCCTTCTCCCCTGATGTGCGTGCAATGATTTACATGTCAGTACTATAATTGCCTTCATTATACATTGCAATAATGCAGCATATGCTTTCATTTAGACTCCCTACTGCCTTAAACTCGCTATGCCACAAACAATCTAACATAGAGTCGGTGCCCATGCTCAGTGTATATCGAGAGAAGGAGTTACACTGCATCTCGTAACTCAAGAACACTCTTAAAAGAAAAACAACTTGCAGACGTCAAAGCCCAGTATATATAAAAGAAGGAGCAAATAAGTGAAAAAAGTATGGCCCAGTACCTCAGCATTTAGTGTAAAGCCAGCTGACGTGTCAATTTCCCAACTAATTGAGGACCTGCCCTTGTCATCAACCTTTGTGTCAGAAGCGGGTAATGTAATTTACGATAGCGAAAAATGCCGGCGGTGTCCTTATAATGTGGACAACCTAATACACAGCAGGTTCAGAGACCAGCTTATATCCTTGTTAAAATGCCAAAACTAAACAGTGTTTAGGTTTAAAAATCGAATCCAGCACAGTAGAAAAAGTTGGGGTCAGGGGCTAGAGAGATATAGATGGTGAGGGGAATAAAATTAAATTCTTTCGCTTTGCTCAGTAGAGGGCAAGTACCAGAAGAAGCAACCTCTAAATCGTGGGGAGTTACTTAAAACTTTTGGTAGGATTGCGAGCCTTATTAGGTCAAGCCTAGGCAGTGTTCATGCGCTGTCTGCAAGACCTGCTGTAATCAGTATACAGAGTGTAATCCCGCCTGCTGCTTGCCATTGGTTCACTCCTGCATCGCTCTTCTTTGCTGGCTCCCCTTTGGTTGGCGCTCCCGATACATCACTTCCGTTTTTTGCTCGGGAGCACTGGCCATCTACAGTTTCCATACGCTGTAGGTGTTGATATGTTCCTAAGGGGACTACTTCTTTTATTTCCTGCTCATGTTAGAAGATGTTTGGTTTTTGTTTCAGTGCCCCTTTTCAGCACTAAGGTGTAGCTTGTTATGAGAGCCCCGTAATTTGTGTTTGCGCAGTGCATTATTGTCTCTGCTGAGGCTGGGCTCTGACCATGCTGTGAACTTGCCTGCTTGTCGCCAGCCGCCGTGTCCTCCTCCTTCCTAGAAGAGTCGCCCATCCCTTCCCTGCTACTGCTGATGTGGGTAGTACTGCTGTTGTGACTGCTGCTGGAGTGGGACGAGCTACCGGTGGAGTTCACCAGGTGGGTTTTGCCCACCACCCTCAGTCCCGGGTGGCTCTCAAAGGCATGGGTGGGAGAGGTAGCCACAGGAGCAGCAGCACTGCTGGGCAGGGGGGCAGGTGGAGCCGGAGAAGAGTGTACCTGGACTCCACCGCGGCTGCAGAGGTGGCATTGTTGGGCAGGTAATTTCTTGCCCTCCCAGTGGCACCAAAGTGGTGGGAGGTTGCCTGCCCCATGCTCAGATCCATACCATTGTATCCGTAGCTGTAGCAACTGCAATGCATGCCTACCGGCTCCCTGTACAGCTTGCTCACCAATCTGGAGTCTCCATAATTGTGTATCGGGTAGTCTTGGCCATTGGAATAGTGGCAGCAAAATAAGTTTACAAAATATAAGAGCTCATTTGGTTTTTTCTATGTCTGCTTGATTTGTGGCTCATGGGTCGTTTTGTGCGTCAATAGCACCCTTGCACAATTTATGATTAATTATGGAAATGACTGGGACATGTAGTTGCTTCTCTCCTACGTAGGCGCCGGAATATGGGGTGTGGCTCGTAGTCACGTGCTGTTGTTTTCCAGTTGTAAATCCTGCCTAATGACCTCTAGAGGTAAACTCGTGCAGTGTAGAGCGGGAAGCGAGAGGCTGCTGAGTGCGGGAAGCCAGGCGGATTTTCCTTTCCTCGTTTTGCCCTAACAAAGAGTTGTTGAAGGGGCCGGGTCGAATTGAGGTTACTTCCTATTATAGGAAAAATTACAGCATTTTCCTTAGAGTATCATTTGGGGCAGTCAAATACGCTGCCTGACAGCTGCGGTGTGACAATAACAGGTGCAAATAAAACATGCCGCCAAAATGTTTAGTTGTTTTTGCGGTATTGGTAGCAACAAACGATTCTACTGCCTTTATTTCCTATAAATAGGCATACATACATAAATATATACGTGTATAAATGTGCATGCATCCATTCAGAAAAATTATTTACACTGGTATGTCACACTTTAAATAAGGGAAAATACTTAACAGTTTAATGCAAATATTCTCCCAGTCTGTTTTACAGCTGAATAGAAAAACCAAGGTCTTTATACTAATATACACCCGCACAGGAGATCACCCACTGCATCCAGGGTTAGACCGGACGGACCGCTGCACTTCTGGTCGCCGCAGTCCTTGCTGACACAGACAATCGGCATCATTCTAGTAGCTTATTAATATTCTACTACACTTTTCCCAGGAGCGCACTGGAGTTAATTTCCTACAGTAAGCACAGGGAACATGATTACACATGTTTTGCTCCAGTCAAACATTCTAGGAGCTTGTAAATATTGCTTTTGTTTTGCCAACTCAAGTATTAGGAATGTGAATATAACTATGGCCAGTGACATGCTCACTGTCCCACTCAGTAACCCGTACTCCCATTATGGTATGTCTCTGACCAGAAGGCAACCTCTGTAGTACAAGTCTAACTCCCTCAAATAACTTTACACACAGGTGCACCGCATCTTAGAGTGTCGCCAGCCAGTTTCACTTCCCCCTATATTCAAAAGAATTATTATACAAAGGGGAGGGACATTCCACGTTAGCACCAGCTCTCCACATCCAAAATATTTTTAACAAGCATTGGTAAATGCATTAGGTTTTGCCTATGGGATTAATAACAGGTATGGAAGCAGTGGAAGAAAGTGTAGGGAGAATGGTTTGAGTGCTCTCGTGCAGGGTGAATGAAGGTTGATAACTATCTGAGTGCAGCCCTTAAGAGCGGGACACTGCACAGAGTTCTCAGCATGACATCAGGTAGTAAGGGGTGGTAGTGCCAGAGTGCCCTCGGTCTTGCATGTGAATGGGAGGTCCACCTGCAGCAGAGAAGAGGAGGGGCACACTGGATCGACCTGCGGGCACTCTCGGCCAACAAGTCCACCATTTTAACTTCCCTTGCATACTGCGCTCACGAGCCGTGGCTAACAAGGAGGTCTCTGTTGCTTGACTGGATAAAGTGATTTAAATACGTTCAAAGTGAAGATATGTATGGCAAAAAAGACTACAGTATGGAATACCTAACACAGCGTTTCTTCAGCAACGCGATACATTAATCTGCAGCCAGGCTGTACCGCTGTGTTTTACTCTACAATATGTGGCTCGAATGCAGAGGAGCGGGCCCAGCTCTGTACATATTTCATTTACAACCAGCCAGAAACCTTAAGCATCCCTCCGACAAGCGGTGGTAATGAAAAACAAAGAAGCAGACACTGACACAAAACTGCGCCACCT
The DNA here is from genome assembly GCA_963921515.1 of Calotriton arnoldi. Taxonomy (NCBI): domain Eukaryota; kingdom Metazoa; phylum Chordata; class Amphibia; order Caudata; family Salamandridae; genus Calotriton; species Calotriton arnoldi. The sequence continues at coordinate 792,258 of CAWUFW010002400.1, read as the reverse complement.
AAAAAGAAAAGATGCTTCAGCAAAAATTACCATTAGAATTAGTAGGCATCAAAAATAGCAAAGCAGAAATACACATATAATGGCATGACACCAAATGAGATTGGATGAAGGACTTGTTGCCGTTTACCCACTCCTTGTGTTACAGAGTGTTGTATTTGTGGGCTGTGGTGTGAATGCCCCGGACGTGCACGTCCCAGCTCTACGCCTGTGTCCAGAGGCTTATACAACACTGTTTTACACGACAGATGTATCCTAAGTGAGGCAGGGATAGCGTGAGCTTCTTCTGTGAATGCAGTCACGGTCAAACCCTGACATCGGAAATGCAGCGCTGCACCCGGTCAGAAATGCAATCAGAACATGTGGGCTTCCTATCACCAAGTGAATATAAAAAGATCAACAAAGCCACAGGGGTCTTCCTCATATTACTGGTCACTGCCGCAGCAATACAGTGACTCACATCACACTGCACACACTATTTTACATTAAAACCTGCACAGGTGTGAGTGCTAGTGCGGCTGCAGCAGCCCCTAGAACTCGGAGTCATTGATGGCCTGCTCGTCCTCCTTGTCCGTGGGGCCGTGGTCCGGCCTGAAGCAGCCGGTGGTGCACCTCCCTGAAGAGACTCTCAATGTTGGCTGTGAGGTAGATGGTTGCGTGCTCATAGATGCGCAGAGCCACTCAACTGTCCACCATCCAGCAATAGAAGTGCCCCACGGACAGAGTGAGACAGCAGGGGGCAGACTTGCCCCTGTCGGGCGGTCAGCGCTGCCCGTCCTCATGTTGTAGAGGGAGAGGGCACCCTCCCAACTTCGAATCTTTAACGGTGAATCGAGCACCGGAAGTAGAAGATAACAAGCAACAAACCACGTGGGCTGAAAGCAAGACTTGGAGTACAATGCGTTCCTAGCCTCATGTAATAATAATTGAAAGAAAGAAAAAACAGAGCCGGCATGCACACTGAAATGCTGCAGCCAGGGTGATAATGATTAAGTAAACGCGCTAACAACTAATGAAATAGCAGTGGGAGAAAGGAAAACCAACAAAAGAGTGATAGAGGAAGGAGAATGATGGCTCTATGGCAAAGAAATAGTTCTAGAAACGAGGATGGAAACAGTACTTCAGCGACGGGAAACTGATAAGAAAAGCACAAGGGAACAAGCATTGGTAAGAGCAGGAAACAACATGCTACAGCCAATAGAAATGAAGGAAAAGTAAGTGCCATGCACAGGAACCAATGAAAAGCAGGGAGGAGTGATATGAGCCCCTTTTAAGATTTATATTAAATACAATAGATTTCACAAGCACAGAAACCTAACAACTTCTCTGAGTATGGGCGTGCACAGAGGCTGTCTGAAACAACTGTGAGAATTACCATACTAAAATAAAATTCAGAAAATATCTAAATTTTCCAATAAGCAAAAAAAAAAAACTTTTTTAATTTTTAAAGAGACTATCATATTTTTATTAAAAAGCATGAAAGCCCATCCTTCGGTGTGTGTGGCCGTTCACCAGTGGCACATAAAGTAACAGTAAATGAAGCACCCAGGATAATATACTGCATGGCAAAATACTTCTAAGGACCCAAATTCATAGATCCAGTGGTACAGCAGTGATGGGAAGCTGGAAGCTTTGGGGGTTGAAAGAAGCATATACATTCTGGCGAGGCTGGATCCATGCGGCCTGCCTTTTCTACACATCGGGGCATTTTCGCCCGCTTGCGCAGTATTAATTGTTCCTGTTTTTGGCCTCATTGTTGCGTCTTAGTTTGAGCACTTACAAGTTTCCGTTTCAGTTCCTTGCAGCCCATATTCTTCTCAGGCATTATTACCTTATGTGGGGTTAAGTAAATTCACTGTTTCACTTACCTATATGCATAATTAGCCTTTCTTCACTTGTTGAAAATGGAGTCGATGAAGAGTGTTTCATATGAAGCAAGTTGCCTGGCTGTAGTGTAAAGGCTTCCCACTCAGTAATGTACATGGCATGCATCTGCATATAGTCCTTGTAAATGCTTATTCACTCCCATCGTATTATAGGTTCAACACATCAAATCTTTAAACCTTTTCCTTGTAAAATTGAAAGTGCATATATGACGATTATTATGCTGGTCTCTTTCAAATAGCATTTTCTGCTTGCCCCTACCATTCAACATCGTATAACTGTAGTTCACTGTGTATTTTTCAATTGTGCCTCATCCCCAAATGTTGTCAGATTCTCTTCTGGGCGCTAGAAGAAACGACGTGTATTTACAAATGTGCATACATAATATTGGGATGTGAAGAAGCCTGGTGGGTGTCAGTATTGTGCTACGTAATGCAGTATATCACTCCTTCAAAAAAAAAAAAACAACACACAGAAGGTTGAGCCGCATAAAAAGGTAAGCACCGGCTTCCTTCTGCCATGAACATCAGGTGGATTGTTTACATGCACGAGGCCTGCCTATTATTGAAAGTATTTAGAAAACAATGGTTCATGCTAGGCCAGACAGGTCCTAGAAACAGCAAGAGCTGCTCAATTATGATAGTATCTAAACTTATAGCAATAGGCATATAGAGTCAATTGATGCCCAGAGAAGCAAACACAAAGTTAAATAAAAAAATGTTAACGAAACATACTTAGGGGCACACACGGGCTTTCGCAATGTTAAAAGATTTTTTATATATGATATAGTAAAGCTGTTTTTAAAATATAAGAAATATAGTTCAAGTGCTCACATAAAAAGTGAAGACAGGTGTGATGTGGCGAGTGAGGGTGACATTTAAAATATATACATCGCATTGACAACATAGACAAAAACTCCTGTTTGTAATTTTTAACAGTAGAGGAGTTTTTTGTTGTATAGAAGTTGACGGCGTTTCGATCTCAATGATTTGAGATCATCATCAGGACAAAGAATTGTGAGCATGAAGAATCTATAGGAAAGATAAGGTACATTTTAGGCAAAGGCCCTAAATCATAAGTTGTGATGAACAATTGAGTATGCAGTGCTCCCTGTGGATCACAGGTTGACATTATTATTAAAAAACAGTCATTTTCGAATGAAACAAATTCATGCAATATGCTGATTATATACACAGTTGAGGAAAAATCGGAAATGGAGAGAGAGGAGGCAGAACTACGTGCCTGAAGAACGTGCCAGCTAGGTGAATTGCTGGAATAGGTATTCGGCGAGAATGTGGAGGCTGTGAATATTGAGTCAAGCAAGAGAAAGCGTGATGCAGCGCATTATTTGAAGCCTCAAGGAGTGTGAACTACAGATCAGGTGACCCGTGCGGCTGAGGGCTCGAAGGCGGCGTGATAACTGAGGGGGTGAGTCCACTTACATGACTGAAACGGGCACTTGCAAGGGTTACACGGCCGTGGCGTGTAACTCACGAAGGTGAGGAATCACCGCGTAGTCGATGTTCAACGAAGGTAGTCTCTGGAAATGTAACGGGGAGTCAATGGGTACAAAAGGATAGGGGTGAAGTAGGCTAAAGATTGCTGGGGGGAACTTACTTACAGAGAAAATCAGCCGGGGTGCGCAACAGGAGAAGGCACATTGGATAAGGACGCTGAAAATTGCCGGGTCCTAGGTAAACACTGCGTAGTCGGTGTAGCCGTTACAAGTAAGGGGGGGAAAATGAAGTCAGTCTACGCTGGTCGTGAACCCGTAGTAGGGGGTACCGTCAGGCAACTAAGGAGAACTTACTTATTTAGGCGAGGAGACCGAGTGAGTCGGTCGAATACTCTTCGGGACGGGCAGCCGCTCTGTCTGGATCCTGCGAATGGGTATCTATACCTAAACACCGCGTAGTTGGTGTCAGCTTCACCTGTGAAGAGGGGAGGTGAAGTCAGTCTAAGATGGTCATGAGTACCGTGGGGAGCAAGGATACTCCGGGAGGGCAGCTAAGGGGCAAACCTACCTTGTTAAGCCTCAAGACCGCGTGAGTCTGTCCGGGGCTCCTCGGGACGGACGGCCGCTCTGTCTTGATCATACAATGAAGTTTCTAGTTGGAATGAGGCGGAAGTATATAGGTAATTGCTTCCGGTGTGATGCAGTGGCTAAGGAAGACTAGACCGTGCCTTTCCCGCACTCATTCTTAGTCCTCTACACAGTGCTGCAGCTGCTTCTCTGGTCCCGTCAGTAACTCCCCCATTCTAAGTCCTCTAGGCAGTGCTGCCGCTGTGTCTTTCGTCACAGTGGTGATTCCTCATTCTTAGTCCTCTAGGCAGTGCTGCTAGTTGCTGCTCTGGTCCAGTCAGTAACTCCTTCATTCTAAGTCCTCTAGGCAATGCTGCAGCTGTGTCTCTGTTCCCAGTGGTAAATCCCCATTCTTAGTCCTCTAGAGACAGTGCTGCAGCTATGTCTCTATTCATACATCCACTACACTCCAAACCAAAACACATAGGTAAAAGACATTGTCATTTACAAAGCCAATAGCTCTAACTCTCAAAAATGCGAGACCTATTGCTCATGACAGAGACTAAGACCTTAAGTTTTGTTACTGTTACTGATAAATTGGGCATATAAGCAAATAGATTTCTTACCTGCTGATGTATTACAGCGGCTCAACAAAAAGAAGGTACCTTCCTAGGTGGGGGAATCCAGATGCCAACATGGACCCTACAAATTACTGAGCCATGGAAACTGGCTGGAAAGGCAGATGCTTTTTTATCTGTACAGTTTTCATGTGTAATTATTTACTTGGAATTAAAGGATGACTTCTTATAATAAAAGCCAATATCACAGTCATATTAGGTAAGCAGTTCATCCGCCACTATTGGGCAGAAAACACACATAGCAAAAGATGTTATGACACAAGTCTATCATCATCCTTTGTATGTTTACCTTACAAGAATTGTTACTGAAATTGAAAGAGGAGAAAGTCTTATTTGAATAGTGTCTTGGAATACCTTTACATTGATAAATGTTATTGACAATATTCATATTATTGATGTGATAATCAGTAAAGACAGTATTCTTTACTGATGTTCCAAGAGACTAGGTGGCTGACCTCCCTCACCCCCCCCCCCAAATTAGCAGGCTTCAAAGATTTTGCTACATGCACGAGAGGAAGGGCTGCTGAAGTTTTAGTGACTTTTGTTAGTAACCATATAAAATGTAAAGCCCTGAAGGCACTCTCTGATTCGAACAATACTCTATTTATGCAAATTAAATCTGAGATTTGTTTATCGGATATATAGATTTGGCTCTAAGACTAATCCCTAAGTCTTTGCAGGTCATATAAAATGTCACATTAGGAAGCTTTGTACCTATGTATCCAGAGGAGGCATTTGTTTTGAGCGGTAACCTGAACGCAAAAAATAATGGAAATTTTATGTATGCTAATTGCATTGTTGTTGTAATATCAATAGTCTGACCAGTAACATGGGGCAAACCCTGATAATGAACTTGGGGCACATGAAACTTAGGGCCCAGTGTACAAAATGTTCTTGTGGTCGGAAACCCTTCTAATTGCTAAATCATATGGTTTGCAACTGACAAATAGCATTCTCATTGTACAAAACTTTATTTAGATTTGGAAAACCCTTTATAAATCACAAAAGGAGCTTTGTGACTCATTCCAAATTGTAGTTAGGAGGGGGTGTACAAAAGAAAAAGTTTTCCTTTGAGAATGCAAACACGGGAAGTTGATCTGCTGTTCCTTGTAGACCTCCATCCTCCAATCTCGGGGTGGTCACAGATAGCAACCTTCCTAATTAATATTTAGACAGGGTGTTTTGCGCACCTTCCCCCCACGACGTGACCTGTTAGTGCATAGTGTGCAACATAAAATGAAAAGCAGGTCGCAAAATATTGGTGCCACCCACTAGTTGTGTTCTGCCTTTTCCAACATCAGGCCCTAATTTATGTTTGACCATGCTACATAAAGTTTCTTCTTATGAATACTTTGGTGTAATTTTTAATGGAAAACTTAACTCTTCAAGGCTATAAACATTTGGTACTTAAAAAGGGAATGAGTATGGCTTTGGGATTTTGCCAATTTAACCATAAATATGGTGGCTTATCCGTAATACACACGCTGAAGGCGTATATACATAAAACTGTACCAGTTGTTACATATGAGAGGGCTAGATTAATTTTAGAGGAGCCTTTAAATTTTAGGAAGTTTGAGGACAAGGTAATTATAATAGTTTTCAGTTTACCCTAAGTAATAGGCGCTAAAGCACTTTGCTGCGAGTTTGGTCTGCATGCTTGCAAACAAAGTGTGAAGCACATAGTATCAAGTTTTTTTGCTTTAGCAACCAGAGAGGAGACTCTTACCCTGATTTAGTGTTTGGTGGACGTTTACTCTGCTACAAACACGCCATAGGATATAATTCATGTGTAATAAGGCGTATGGAAATCCGTCACGTTTGTGACAGATTAATACGTCCACCAAATTGTAAATCCAGCCCCTTGTCTCTTGCCACTGAATGCCTCAGAGATTTCTGTACAAGCGAATTACTATAGGCAGCTCAGGGAAGATAGAAGATAGGTAAATTGTTCTTGCATATGAGTTGAATTTCAACCTCACAATTATAGGAAGGAATGAAGTGAATGTAGTTCAGAAATATTTTTGTAAGAAATTATTTGAAAACTCACTGCTGATAGGAATTTTGTTCAGAGCAGAAGTTCTTTATTTGGGTTTTACAGATCTAATGTGGTTCTGGGCACGACTAATTACCTATAACAGTGGTTCTTAACCTTTTGCATTTTGGGGATCCCCAGTTAATCATTCCTGGAACCTAGGGACTCCCACCGAATCATTATTGGGATCCGGGGACCCCCACAGAGTCATTACTAAAAGCTGGGGACCCCAGCACAAGCATTTTCGAATATTTGAACTGCAAAACAATTCACAAACAATGCAGAAACTAGCATTTATTAAACAAATGATTTTTTTGTAAACAAATGTTATTCAGTTGACGTTACAACTCAAACAATCACTGTATGGGGACAGTGAGCATACATTGATAAATGCACACTGGATGCCAACGTGCAGACAGTAAACCATCCACCCCTATACGTCGGCGTTTGCCGTGCGTGCCTCATTTACCTCTATTTTGGGCAGCCCACGTAAATAGCAAACATTGGTGGCAGTATCTGTCAACTCAACCAGGATCTGCAAATAAATCATATTCCACGTCCCAGCAATAAATATTTCACATCCTTCAAGCCAACTCCGATGAGGCCCACAGGAAACGCAATAAGAGATGCAATAACAATACCAATCCACCCACCCTCGCAGTCCCCTCCCTCTCCCGCAACTCTTCCCCACCCACCTCCCTATCCCTCCCCCAGGCATGCCGCTCACCCATGGGAACTCCTGTGGAAAGACAGAGTCCGTCTGTCAGGTAGTCTAACACCCCAGTATCTGCTCAGTAGAGTCAAGCTAAAGGGTGGAAGTGTACTCTCGCATGGTAATTTTATCCGCCAACCCGCTAGAAGGCCTGGGGGAAGTTTGGTTGGGGCAGAATGTCAGGCCCCACTTATTACCTTACTCAGTTGACAGAGGGTTCGTCATCATCCTCACTCGGGCGCTTGAGCTCCTCCACCAACGCCACCCACGCCTTTGCGGCCTCCAATGTCTTGTCGTTACCCGTTCTGTGTGCCATTTGGAGCCGAAAGGTACCCTCACTATCCGCCCACTTTGTAAGCTCCCGCATCCACCTCAAGATACTTGGGGGGGGTGCTCGCCTTCCAATGACAGGTAATTTCTCGCTTGGCCAATACTAGTCCTAGATCGATAAATTTACTGGTGATCTTGTTGAGGCAGTGTGAGGAAACCAGTGTAACAGACAAGTCCCCGGAGTCAGCTCGATCTCCCGGTCCGTTATGTCATTCAGTCTGGTCAGTATCTCCCTCCAAAACCCCAGGAGTGATGGGCAGACCCAGAACATGTGTAAAAACTCGGCATTATCTAGGTTACATCTCGGGCAAACCGCGCTGGTCCCAAAATATTTGTTAATTTTATGAGGAGTGAGGTACGCTCGGTGGAGGACAAAGAAGTGTATTAATTGGAACCTCGCGTTCCTGGTACTCTTCCATGCTCGTTCTACCATCGCTCCCCATGGTTTCTCTTCGATGGGCACACCAAGATCTATCTCCCATTTAAGGCGCAGGCTATCTAGAGGGCGTCGCAACTCCTGAGTAAGTCGCCTATAGAGGCAAGTCACTGCCTTGACCGTCCCAGCCGCGGTCACCACATATTGGCAAGGCAGGGAAATCGCTGGCTCTGTGATCCCCATCTGCCAATGCTTACGAATGGCTGCTGTTAGGGAAGCGTGCAGAAGGAAGTCCCCCCTATGAATGTCATACCGCTCTAGCAAATCATTGAAGGGTAGGAGGGTATTATCTTCATAAAGGTCTCCTATGGCGGAGATGCCCGCCTCCCTCCAAACCCGCAACCCTTGCCAGTCCCCCCCATGCGGTAATGTCTCACAAAGCAGCAATGGAATCTCGGGCGCATACGGGGGTCCCCGTGAGGCCCTCCGGGCCGCCCGATTCCAACACCTGCGCATCGCCCACAGGTCCCCGTGGGCCCCCCTTTCACGCAGTGGGAGCCGCATCAGTACGCGGGCAAGTTGATGTAGGGTCGGGTCTGTGGTCTCAACACCCTCCTCATCACGAAGCCGCCCAGCCACCCACTTCGTGAACCATTGTATTTGGACTGCGTGATAGTAGGCCTCTAGATCCGGCACAGCAAATTCTCCCTCTCCTCTAGGCCTCATCATAGTGGTAAGTGCTACTCTGCGCCTCCCAGTACCCCATAGAAATCCCGTGATCATGGTGTTAAGGAGAGTAAAAAATTTCCTCGGGATCCACAGTGGCAGCGCGCCAAAGTAATAAAGCAAGCGCAGCAGTGTGACCATTTTCAGGAGCGCCACCCGCCCCGCTACCGAGAGAGGAAGGGTCCCCCAAAAATCAAAGCTACTCCTGGTGTTCCGTATCGCCCGGCCTATGTTACCATCCAACACATCCGCAGCCGCGTGGTACACGCGAACCCCCAGGTATGTCAGGCACCTACTTTCCCACTTCACATCCATTCCTTCCGGCCCGCATGGGGAACAAGCACGTCTTGTTCCAGTTGACCTTAAGGCCCGCTACCCTTCCCAGCCTGTACAACAAGTCCCTGGCGCCCTGCAGATCGTCCGCCGAGTTGGCAAGGAACATTAACAGATCATCTGCATATAGTGCTATGAATTGAGTTCGGTTCCCCACATCCAATCCCCGGTAGTAGCGCCCCGATCTTGCGTGTACTGCCAGAGGCTCCACCGCCAGCGCAAACAACAGGGGAGACAGCGGGCAACCCTGCCTCGTGCCTCTACCCACTACACAGGCTTCTGAAATCACTTCTCCCGTGCGTACTCTGGCAGTGGAGCTCCTGTATAGTATTGCCGTCCACGCCACAAAGTCCTCTCCCAGCCCAAACGCTCTCAAGACCCTAAAGAGATATGGCCACTCAAGGCTATCGAAGGCTTTCTCAATATCAATCGATAAGATACATGCCTCCTCCTTGTCATAGGTGGTCGCATCTAACAGACGAAACAGCCGCCGTATATTCATGGCTGTGTTGCGGGACGGGATAAAACCCGACTGGTCCGCATGAATAGCGTTGTCATATGGATCAGCAGACGATCGGCCAAGACACAGCTCAATATTTTGTAATCTAAATTGAGCATGGCCAAGGGACGATAGGCCGTGCGGTCCCAGGGCGGCTTATCCGGCTTCAGGAGCGGTATGATTAGTGCTTCCTTTGTCGAGTCCGGCAAACACCCATCCCTCCTTGACCTATTGTATAGAGCCATCAGACGAGGGGAGAGGGTGTCCAAGTAGGCAGAATAAAACTCAACCGGGAGGCCATCCGTGCCAGGAGTTTTGTTCCTGGCCATGTGTTTTATGGCTTTCCTAATCTCACCTAGCTCAATGTCCCGACCCAGGGTCTTCGCTGCGTCTGCACCAATTTGAGGCAGAGCGATATCATCTAGGAATCCTGCATCCTCCGCTGCCCCCGCTTCTAACTGGCTCCGATACAAGGAGGTGTAGTAGTCCGGGAACTGGGTGTTTATGCCCTGTTGGCCATAGTGACTCAAACCATCAGGTCCCCGAATTTCTAAGATCACTGACCCTCTGCGCGCCGGGTTGGCCAACCAAGCCAGAAGCGCCCCAGATTTGTCTCTCTCCGCATGCGCCCGAGCCGTGTATGCCCTATAATCGAAGCATCTCAGCCGTTCTACCTGTATTGCCAGGGCCTCCTTGGCCTCCCGGAGATCTGCCTGTCTGTCTACTCTTTCGGGCCTATCCCTTTCCGCGCACCAGAGCCGTTGTTCTGCTGCCAACACCTCATCCTTGAGGACCCTCCGCACTCCCACCGCCTCTCCTATACAGCGACCCCTGATAACCACCTTGAAAGCGTCCCACTCCTTGTGGGGGCTGTTAGCTGTGCCAGTATTATGTAGGAAGTAGTCCTCTATGGCCGTACCTATGGTCGACCGGAACACCTGATCTTCTAACACTTCCGGGCGAAGTCGCCAGGTGGGGATCGAGGGCCTAGTTCTCACCCAGTGCAAGGATATTAGCAGGGGATTGTGGTCAGACACCGTCCGAGCTAAGTATTCACTCAGAGTAATCATAGCATGTATATCCGGGGAGCAGAGAATATAGTCTAAGCGCACATGGAGCTCATGTAAGCCCGAAAAATAGGAGTAGTCTCTGTCCAACGGGTGGTGTACCCTCCAGGTGTCCATCAGTCCCCAGTGTTGTTGCCAGTCTCGTCTGGCCTCTGCGACCCTGTGAGCTGGAGCGTCAGGGAGCGGCAGATGTGAGCGGTCCAGGTCAGTATCAACAATGCTATTGAAGTCTCCCCCCAATAGCACCGCCCCAGCCAACTGCTGCGCCAATGTCTGTGAAAGTTGCACTAGAAATGAGGGCTGATCTACGTTGGGGGCATTTACACTCCCTATTGTGATGTCTCGGCCATCTAGTCGTCCCGTCACCACTACATACCTGCCCCCCGGGTCTATGATTTGTTGGACACATTGAAAGGGGATCCCCGCCCGCACCCAAATTAAGGCCCCCCTGGCAAACGCCGAGTACGCGGTGTGGAACACCTGTCCTCTCCAGCGACGTTGCAACGCCTCTCCCTCCTGTGTCAAATGAGTTTCCTGCAATAATGCGATTTGTACCCCCCTTCTCACCAGGTAAGCGTGTATTCTGTGTCGGCGAGTCATAGTGTGCATCCCCCTAACGTTCCAGGTTATACATTTGATACCTACGGCGGAACCCATGGCTCAATCCCCTGACCTGCTCGATACCCACCCCGTAGAGCGACATGCCTGACCCCAACCCAGTATTCCCCATTAAAAAACAAACCCCAACTCCCATTCCCCAGGACAGGCGCACACAAACAAGTCCCCATCCAAACAAAAGCACTCAAGCAACAAGTCATCGAGGCGGCAGAACGCAGACCAACCCCGCCAGACCCAGGACCCTCCCGGCTCTCCCTCCCATGTCCATAGAACTCATGGGAGACCCCAAAGTATGGATACATCATCAGCCAGCCTCAAGTCCGCATATATAATGGAAAACATCAGCAAACAGCTGCATGCCACCCCCTCAATATAGTACTTGTGGTGCGCTCAGCCAAACATGCCGTCCGCCGTCTGCGGAGTGACATCCGGGAGGTCTGCGTCTAAGGTTCCTGGAACACTGCTTGTCCCTGAACTCCCAGATCCCGCCATTTCTGGGTCTGTGACTACGCTGGCTGGGCTCACCGAGCCCCGACTGATCTCTGCCACCGCCCGAACCGCTCTAGAGCGCTCTTGACTCCGACCTGCAGGCGACGGGGACCTCCGAGGAGCCAAAGTAGGAGACTGCCGTCGACGGGGTGAATCCAGAGCTGGAGAGCGCGGCCCACCCGCGCCCCGCGTGTCCAGCCAGTCCCCAGCATCCTGTGGGGTATGGAAGAAACGTGTCTCCGCGTCTGCGGTCACTCGGAGCCGAGCCGGGAACAGCACGGCGTAGGGGAGATGCAATTGGCGAAGTTTACGTTTGACAGCCAAAAAGGAAGAACGCTGTCTTTGCACTTCCCTAGTATAGTCGGGGAAAATCATCACCTTGCTGTTCCCTATCTGGAGGGACTGCTTCTCCCGGGCCTGCTGCAGGAGGTGATCACGGTCCCGGTAGTGTAGTAGCCGCACCACAAACGGGCGCGGGGGAGCGCCAGGCTTGGGTGGTCTGGCCGGGACCCTGTGGGCTCGCTCCAGGGCGTAAAAGGGGGAGAGGCCCTCCGGGGCCACCGCCGTTCGGAGCCATGATTACAGGAACTTGACAGCATCAGCCCCTTCCTCTCGTTCCGGAACCTCCACTATACGAAGGTTGTTCCGTCGGGACCGGCCTTCGCTATCCTCGGCTCTCTTTTCCAGCACTTTTACTCTAGTTTCCATCGCGTTCAGGGCATGCTGTAAGGTGGTCACTTTGTCCGGAATGTCCTTTACAGCATTCTCGTTGGTCATCACCCGTTCTTTAAGTTTGCGGTGGTCGTCCTTTAGTAAGGTGAGGTCAGTTCCTATGGCATCAATTTTTGCCTCTAGGGCTGATCTTGAGGATGTGATGGCCTTCATGATGTCAGCCAGGGTGGGATCATCCGATATTCTCTCCTCGCGTCCCCCCGTCGTGCCGTCCTCCTCATCCGTGTGATGGTCTGGTTCATCTAGCCGCAGAACCTCGAACCCCTCAGCAGGGGGCAGCGAGTTATTCCAGGCACCGCGTGTGCGACCAAGCCCCTCGCTCAGTGTCCAGTTCCACCTCCCTCGGCGGTCGTGTTCAGCCCCGGTCCCGAGGTCTCCGCAACGGCCCCCAATATGGCAAGGAATCTCTGGGCTCAAATCTCCTGTGAGCGTGCGGGCCAGCCGGTACAGGGGCTCACCATTCACCAAGCCCGCAATGTCCGACGTCCGTCTGGATCCCGGAGCCCCTCAAGGCCTCATGTGTCTTCAGACCACTCATCCGCCTCGTCCCATTCGTGCGGATGCCCTGCAGTCACCACTCAGACTCCACTCAGGGGACACCACCTCCCACGAGTCGCTCGTCGCAGCTCCTCTGGGACCTTAGCTTCGCGTTCTCGCCGTCCCCCGCCGCAAAGGTAGGAGCCAGCCGGTCCCAGCACTCGAGGCGTAGCCTCAATAGTAGCGGAGCCCCCTCCAGTCACACTCAGGGTCCAAGGGGCTCCGCACTCCCGACCCCGCACTCTGAACGGGGGCACACTTACTTGCACGCCGCCATCGTCTGAGGGCATGGGCCGCAGTGTCTCAGTGTCTCTCGCGCCCCCTTCACCTGCTCCCAGTGGTCTCCGGTGTCGCGGTGGGGTCTAACCAGCTGCACAGCGCGGACCACCGCCTCAACAGCAGTGAGACCCCCCCCCCAGCTACTCGCTAGGTCTGCAGGGCTCCTCACCTTCTGCGTGCGCTCGGAGCGCCCGGGGCCGCCATCTTAGGGCCAGGCACAAGCAGGAAGATCGCTCGCCGACTCCTTTCCTCTCCCGGCCCCCCCCTCGTCGCAGGCACGGCAGGGCTTGGCCAGTAGCCCAGTTGCAGGGGTCGCAGCGGCGTCCAGGGACTGCAGTCGCCTCACCCTCTGCCTCCGTTCTCAGAAGTCCCAGAAGTCTCCGGCACCGGCCGCAGCCGCCATCTTGGGAGCGCTCCGCTCGAGGATCTCCCGGCAGCTCAAAACTCAGTTTTCCCTGCAAGGCGCGGACAGCGAGCGCCCCCAAATCCTCGCATGGTGTGTCCGAAGTATTCCGCTGCGGGCCTGAGGGGCAGGGGCCGCCCCAGGATGTCAGGATACGTGTTAATGTAGGGAGGCCATGGAGGAGCCCCGAGGTCTGCTGCGTCCTACATCGGCGTCAAGCCACGCCCCCCATTTATTAAACAAATGATGACATATTTTATCTAATTCACAAACAGATATAAACACATCTAAATTTTAAATCTAAAGGGATGGATGGAGCTTTTCTAAATTAAAATGCCACTCATCGTCCTTACTGTATTCTGTTTGTTGCACTTTCAGTGCTCCCAAAAATCCATCTCAGAGTACTAACTTAATTTTTAGCCTAGGCTTTGTAGACGTCCCAGGGGTCCCCCAATCACAGGTTAAGAACCACTGATCTATAGTGTATGCCTAACCCCGCAATGTGCAGATTTCATTTTATTTCAGACAGGGAAGTTATTAAAATGTTGTTCATTCTAAGATGGCCATACTTATTAACATATCTGCACATCCTGAAACCCACATGTGCTGATTCATAGTTTGCTATCGTGTCCTGTTATGTTGACTCAACGAAAAGAATTCTTGAAACAGCTGTTAGTTGAAGCGGGTGTCCGAAGAAATTGCCATACATACAGTTATCTAATCACTTTAAAGCTGGATAAAATGGCGATATGGGTTGCATTATTTTTTAAAGAGGGTACTTAAAGGAAGTTAATAACTGTTATAGTGAATGGTATTTTCAACTGAGTGTACTGTTTTTTATTGATTGTTTTTATATATTGTGGTGTTTATAAGGACATGCGTTTCAAAAAGACAAATATAATTCTGGTTCTGATTTGAAGTAGTTGAAGCAATTCTAAGTACCAAACCTGGCGAGGTTTGCCAATCACTTAAAGTTCTCCTTGGTCTTCTGTAGAACTCTTGATATCAAAGGAATCAAAGATTGGGCCTCAGAGTTCCCAGAGAATCTTCCACTTGTGGGATGATTGGAGATGCCTGCTCAGGCTATATGGTCTGGTTGTTGTTGAGCCCACAATTCGCAGAGATAAGCTAATGCACGCGAGCAAAACAGAAATTCTCCTAATAGGGAAAGACAATCACTCTTAGGGCGACCATTGGTGGCCTCCCTCCTTGAGACCCCCATACCCAAAACCGCTATTAAAAACCTGGTGTCTGGGTGGATAACACCATAAGTTTTGAAACACAGGCCAAATCAGTAGCATGCTCCTGAGAGGGCTAAAACCCAATCTTGGCTTTTTTGATCCAGGTATTCGACAAACCATTATTCAGGCAGTTATCTTATCCCAACTAGATTACTGCCACATCCTGTATTTGGGAGTCAACAAGTCTGTAACTAAAAGACTCCAGCTGGCACAAAATGCCGCGGCCAGGCATTCTCCCTTCCGAGGTTTTGCTCTGCCTCTGGCCTCCTTCGCAGACTGCATTGGTTCCCTGTGGACCGGCATGTGCACTTTAAGACCTTGTGTACTGCCCAGAAGATTCTGCATTCCCAGGGTGCTCGTATTCTGTCAAACCTGATATCTCTATATTGACCCTCACATCCTCTGCCTTCGGCTGATCTCAATCTGGCCGTTATTACATGTGCTAAGAGAGTAAGAGTGGGAGGCCACTCTTTCCATGCAAAGGCCCCTGCTCTCTGGAATTCGCTCCCCCTTTCTATTAGAAACATTCAGAATCACTTTCAGTTCAGGAAAACTCTGAAGACCTGGCTTTTTTCTATTTAGGGACCCTTTTCCTTTTGCTGGTCTAAAGCTGCGTGCTGCAGTCTTTCTCATTTGGACTAGCGCTGGGAATCCCCATTGCTGGGGCAGCTACACGGTTTACAAATTTTAAAACATAACATGCTATTTTGCAATGTCCACTCCCACAAGCTCACTGTAAGTGGCAGTGGCAGAGCAGTGGGTAGGGGTGTCCCAATATTTCGTAATATAGAAGAGGAACCTGGTGTTGTATATGGTACTCTCATCTCATGATTAACAGAAACTGTGTCCGTGTTCAGAAAAGAACCTTCAGCTCCAACATGTTTATGTTAAGGAATGTATCTGCTATGTCCCACTTGTAACTCATGTACAGGTCCATGCTCTGTGCCCCCATCCATACTCTGAAGAGTCTGGTGACCACCAGCTGTGGACAAGGCTGGAGGAAGGGGTTTGCCACTAAGAGATTTAAAGCATGTTTTCTCCAGTATTGGAACTTTCATAGAGTCATGTGCCTGAATCATTCCCCATCATTGAGATGGGAGTCCCCGGTATATCAAAACAGCAATGCAAAGTTAGCATAAACTAGAAAACAGGCCTAGGCCCATTTCAGTTTTGTAGCATATTCATATATTTTTGCAAAAGAGACCAAATCTAGGCTTTAGCCAATCAGAAAACTCCTGAGAGAACCTTAGACCTTCAGATTTTCTACTGCACGTTGTGCTAGGGAGTCTCCACTGAGCTCTGCTCAGTTTTTCCATATCTACTCTCTTGCGAGGATTTTAAAACCTTTTTCTTCAGAATTCTACTTATTTGGCTTTTTAATCTACATTCCTGATGTCAGACAAGGAGAAGAAGGGTCTTTTTAGAGCCTGTGCCACCTGCTCTAAGAAAATACTTCATGATGATGACACTCACAGGGACTGTATCTACTGCCTGTACCCTGACCACAAGGACAAGGATTGTAATGTTTGTCGTACCTTCTCCATCAAAACGCTGAGGGATCGTGAGGGGCGCCTTCTAATTTGGCTCCAATACCTGAAGACCAGAAAAGAGCCTCTTGTCTAGTGATGATAGTGATGTGGCTTCTCCTTCCTCTTCTTCCAGAAGGTCTCACAAGAGGGAAAGATCTCAACCTCATTCATCTGGTGAGCGCCCCGTTAAAGCCTTAAAAAGACCACCCATGGGTCTTACAGGCATAGTCCGACAAAATCTCCTCACCAAGGTGAAAAAGAGAGGGAAGGACTTCATACAGGGGACAGAAAGGTAAAAAAGGCGAGTTCTGTGCCGCCTTCAACACCTCCTGAGGGCAGGCAAGCCTTCAAAAAGCCTTCTTTTGTTCCCCCTGAGGAGAAACAGTCGACGTAATCATCGGCGTCGACAACAGCGCAGACAAAGAGACCATCGTCATCGTCGACGCAGAGTGATGCCTCCCAGGTATTTACAGTCAAGGAGCGGTCATTCTCGATACCTCCTCCAACGACAGCTTCGATGACGGGATCGTCGTCGAAGACTTTACAGACATCGCCCGTTATTGTTCCGGCGACATCCTTGTCATCGACGATTACAACAGCGATGACAACTACGCCGGTGTTCAGTTTGCCTTCGAACCTGTCAACAACGACAGTGGCTCCATCGACGACCTCATCGACGAGGGAAGAAATTCCTGCAGAGAAATTAAGAGTTAGACAGTTAACTCCAGAAGTCACATAACCTAGTAAGGTGACTCCTTTTATTCCTTCACATCTCCTGGAGAAACAGAACTTGGATGAAGACGATGGCCCCTTCAGTTACGCCCGCAGTCCATCGAAGTTACTTGTAAAATGTCAGGAAGATGACTTCGAAGAGGGCTATGAGGAGGAGCACTATTACGTGCCTCCTCGGGACTACCACCAACAGTATCAGGAGGAGATGGTTTGTATGCCATCCTCTTTGCTTTCCAATCTGCAGTTCATGCTTTCGGACTATAGGAAAAGATTTCCATTGCCTTCTGCTGTTCCAGAACTTGCTTTGTCACCACTTAAACAACATTCAGTTCCTTCCATCCCACAATTATAGGCGACACTACACACAGTGACTGTTTTACCATCAACACCGCCTTCTGACCAGCACCATGTCACCTTAGATGACGACCAAGAGGAAAGGGAGCTTCCAGATCCACACAGGGGATGGGGCGACATCTTATTCCCACTCCGTCTTCTCCCTCACCAGTTCCAATAGATTCTCATCAGTGGTTTTCATAATCTACTAGAAAGAGCAGCCAAAAGATTCGATTTGCCAATGCCAACTTCCCAAACGGAGTGTTTTCTTTATGACTTTAAAGAACCCTTTAGGAAGTCAGTGCAAGCCATTCCCATTGTTGGTTACATATGGGAGGTGGGCCTTAAGGTCATGAAAACCCCAGCCACAGTGATTCCTGTTCTTCCTAGATTGGATAAGAAATATAAAGCCCCAGAGGATATTCCTGCCTGCCTGGTGGGCCACACAAAGCCAGACTCAGTAATCTCCCAGGCGGCTCAAAGGAAATCCAAGAACCCGTCTGCTCCGATCATGACACCTCAGGACAAAGATGGCAGACGCCTTGACAACGCAGGCAGACGACTCTATTTGATGTCTGGACTTATGGTCAGGGCAGCTAATGCTTTAGCGATCTTAGGTCGCTACAGTCGCCAAATGTGATGCGACCTAGCCCCTTATATTGACCAGCTTCCTGATGAGAGTAAATCAGAGGCCAAGAATAACCTCCAAGAAGGTGAGAGGGCTTCCTCTGAGGTTATAGACTGCACGATGGATATCGCTACAACAACTTTTAGGTCTCTGGCAGGAGCGGCAGTCTTACTCCGACAAAGTTGGCTCAGAGCGAAATCTTTTTGGCCTGAGGACCAGAATAAGATATTGGATCTGCCCTTTGATGGAGAGGCCCTTTTTGGGAAACATATTGATGAGGCTCTCCAGGATATAAAGAAGGATACTGAGATGGCAAAGTCGTTGGGGACGCTTCAGTACAGTACAGTACCTTTTCAAGGGACTCGAGGAAGAGGTCTGCCCTCATATAGAGGTGGATACCAACGATACAGATATCCCTCTTACACCTCCCCTACACTACCTTAT
Source organism: Calotriton arnoldi (assembly GCA_963921515.1). Classification (NCBI taxonomy): domain Eukaryota; kingdom Metazoa; phylum Chordata; class Amphibia; order Caudata; family Salamandridae; genus Calotriton; species Calotriton arnoldi. The sequence goes on along the minus strand of CAWUFW010002400.1, from coordinate 773,676 downwards.
CGGCCGCAATACACTCAGCGGCAATCCCAATCTACTGCCTATTCCAGATCGGCACCCAGAGAGAGAGCAGGGCGAAAGGGAAAGGATTCCTCACGTCGCCAATGACATATTTGAGGCTCCGGCTCTTCTTCCTTCCCAGGCTCACGCGCCCGTGGGGGGAAAAATCTCTTTATACATCCAGAATTGGTGGAATATAACATCGGATCAGTGGGTGCTCAACATTATTCAGTGTCTCCATACGTTAGAGTTTATTCAAATTCCACCATCCACTCCACCTTGCTTACAAGCGACAGAGCATCTACACCTCTTGCGGCTAGAAGCCTGGTTGATGCTCCAAAAAGAGGCAGTAGAACCAGTTCCGGCATCCCAGGGAGGAAAAGGGTTCTACTCCTGTTTCTTTTTGGTACGGAAGGCTTTCAGAAAATGGCGTCCTATCCTAGACTTGAGAACTCTCAACACTTACCTCAAAAAACAGTCCTTCCCCATGGTCTCCTTGCAAGACATACGACTGCTTCTAAATTCAGGAGATTTCAAGGCCACTCTAGACCTACAGGACGCCTACTTCTATGTTCCCATTCATCTATTGCACAGGAAGTATCTCCGCTTCACTGTAGCCAGGGAGCCACTACCAATTCAAGGTCTTGCAATTCAGCCTAAGATTAGCGCCAAGGATATTTACAAAGTGTCTGGCCCCGGTGGCAGCTTTCCTCAGAAGGCAGCATCACCAGGTCTTTCCTTACTTGGACAATTGGCTAATCAAAGCACCGTCTATTTTGGCAGCCAGGGTGTCCACGGCGGCTTGCACAAGTCTGTTCGAAAGTCTAGGCCTTACCTTAAACAAGGAGAAATCAAGCCTACAACCCTACAAAAGCATTACCTTTCTGGGAGCTATATTGGACACAACAAAGCCTTTCCATCGCCCGAAAGACAAATCAAACTGATATCTATAGCTCAAGTCTTCCTAAGAAAAAAGTAACTTTCAGTTCGCCGTTACAAGTCTTTCCTAGGGTCAATGTCATCTTGCATTCCCCTCATTCCCTTCTGCCGCCTTAGGATGCGTCCGCTTCAGGAACAACTATACTTACAATGTCGTCAAGTGGTCGGTTCTTTCGAGGATATCATCAGAGTAATTCCGACTATGGTTCAATCCAGCTCTTGGTGGACCCAGCAGAAAAACATTTCAAAAGGTCTGTCTTATCTGGCATCCCCAGCTCCGGGAGTAATAACCACAGATGCATCTCTAGAAGGACGGGGATCGTTCCTGCAAGACCTTCAAATAAGTGGTCGTTGGCAGCAACATCATCGCCTTATCCACATTTATTTGCTGGAACTAAGAGCAATTCATTCAGCCTTACAAGCATTCCTACCAAGGATATGGAACTCATCGGTTCTCATCAGGACAGACAATACATTATGTCAACAAGCAATGGGGCACAAGGTCTCCTCTATTGTCGCTAGAAGCTCAATGCATCTGGGAGTGGGCGATCCAGAATGGAGTTTCTCTAAGAGCAGAGCTTCTTCTGGGGAATCTCAACGCGACAGCTGATACACTCAGCAGGCTCAAGTCTGCATGTCACGAATGGAAACTGCACTGGTCAACATTTTCAGCTATGGGGCAAACCAACTGTAGACCTGTTCCCGACTCTGGAAAACAGGAAATGCCGGTACTTTGCAAGTTGGCCTCACCACCCGGGATCCTGGGGGAATGCGTTTTCGATGGCATGGTCAGGTACCTTTGCCTACTTTTTTCCCTCTATTCCCCTCCTGCCAAGGCTTCTCATGAAGATGAAGGCAGAGCCCTGCAGGATGATCCTCATAGCCCCATCTTCACCGCGCCAGTATTGGTACACAGGTCTCCCTCTTCTCTTGGAGAGGCAGCCAATTCTCTTGGATCCTATCCCATCACTATTGACGATGTCCCGGGGTCAAGTACTGCATCAGGATCCCAACTCGCTTCGATTAGCGGCATGGCTCCTGAACACAGAGAGTTGGAACATTTGAACCTTTCCACTGAATGTACGGATATTCTTTCTCATGCCCGGGAGCAGAGCACGAACAAAACATATTGAATTAAATGGAAGCGGTTTTGTCTCTGGTGCCAGGAATCGGGTGTTCATCCTTTCACCTCTTTGGCTCATGAGATCCTTCCTTACATCCTTTCATTGGCAAAGTCTGGTCAAACTCTTCGGGCCCTTCTTTATGATCAGCGAGAATCATCAAACAATTCATGAAGGGAGTTTTTAGGGTTTTCCACCTGTCAAACCTCCCCCACCACTCTGGCACCTTAACGTGGTCCTGTCTCTACTCATGAAATATCCCTTCGAACCTATCCATAAGGCAGAGATTAAATTTCTCTCATGGAAAGTGACTCTACTCGTGCACGGACCTGCTCATGTCGATAACGTACAGACCGCAGTAAAATTACAAATGCCGAATATACCTTGTACCACAAGTGTGATCTGAACATTATGAAGCCATTATTGTATAAGCCTTGAAAAAGCCCTGGTCTGATTGACACTGTGGGGCGAAACACGTGTCGGCTGTTCAGGATCCTTTTATGCATCTGATCTTACAAAGAAAAATGGATCTATGAAAATACATTAAATGCATAAATAAAGGAACATATTGGAAATTACTACCTGGTGCTGAGAATGATATCTGTGTATGAAGGAACATTGTGAAATGGAGGAGGAGGCAGTCTCACACTCAAGTAATACTTCTGGTTTTGACGTCTGCTAGAAGAGTTGGTGAAATGCAGGCTCTCACTAAAAAGTTCATTCGGACTTTCATTTAAATGAACCACTGGTTCTAAAAACCTTTTTCAGTAACCTACAACACCGGCAGAGAGAGCTGTTCATCCTCTAGATATTCAGCGCTGTCTAAAATTCTATCTCAAGAGAACTAAAACCTTCTGAAAATCACTCCTTGTGGCCTATACTGCCCCTCGTAAGGGTCGTCCTCTCTCCAAACGAGGCATTGCATGTTGGATTTCAAGTACCATCCAGTACTGTCATCAGGTCGCAGGAAAGCCCCCCCAAGGGGAGGGCCGTGCACATTCTACTAGAGCAGTCTCTGCCTCGACCGCCTTGTTTGCCGGCGCCCCAATCCAGGAGATCTGCAGGGCGGCAACCTGGAAGAGTATCCACACCTTTACCAGGCACTATTGCTTGGACGACTCCTCAGTTCGTAGTGACACTGCAGTGGGCCAGGCGGTACTGAGGAAATTGTTTCAATAACGGTGAACTTTCTTTTTCAGCCCTCCTTCCTTTACTTTCTAATGACCTCGCATATTTTTCTCTTATTACTTTTCTTACTCAATTCTTTCTCTTTTCATCACCAATATATGGGTATATTAACACGTATATATATACATTGTTAGATACATTGTTAAGTATGAGTTATGTACGTTTCGTTTTGTATTTTTTATTCAAGGACAATTACAACTGCTCCTAACTGCTAGCTACTCTGATTCAAGCATGTGAATCTATGAAAGTTCCAATACTGGAGTAAGAAAATAAGTTACTTGCCTGTAACTACAGTTCTCCAGTATTGGAATCTTTCATAGATTCACATGCGACCTACCCTCCTCCCCTGAGAAGCTCACCTTTAAGACCTTTACGGATATTCTTATTGCACTGATGCTGTGAAAATCTGAAGGTCTGAGGTTCTCTCAGGAGTGTTCTAGAGGGTAGGATGTTCTGATTGGCTAAAGCCTAGATTCGGTCTCTTTTACAAAAAGATATGAATATGTTACAAAACTGAAATGGGCCTAGGCCTGTTTTCTAGTTAATGCTAACTTTACATAGCTGTTTTGATATACTGGGGACTTCGATCTCGATGGCATGTGAATCTATGAAAGGTTCCAATACTGGAGAACTGTAGTTACAGAAGGAGTGATGAACCAGTGCAAGCTACTCCTATGTTTTTTGCTAGCGGAGTCACACAGAATGCCCTTTAAGCTTGCATGTGGTTCCACTGCTATGCAGGAAACCTGTGAAGCTCCTGAACCGTCAGGCTGTCGGACTTGTTAAATATCAAGTGATCCATTGCCTGGGAGATCCCTATTTCTCTATATGGAACAGAGAACACGTGGCAAACTGGAGTGAGAATCATCTGTTTGATCTGCGTGCTCTTAGGAGGAATTAAAATGTTTTAGGGTTGTTCTCTGAGAATCCAAGTCTTAAAAGGGACCTGAATCTGAGTACTAAGCCACACTGCCTTCTGCTTTGATGCTGATGAGACAGTCTTTTAGGTAAACGAAGGCTGCCATGGGGCCTTGATCTTGGAGAAGACCCAAGGAGTGGCAATGTCCTCTACTGCTCACACATAAAACATAAGTATGTCCGTTATTCTTTCTGGACAGGTTAATAGAAGAAGGCACCTGTATGGTCCAGTAATCACAGCCATTCATTATTTTGGATAGCTGCTATCAACTGGGGCAAAGATAGCATCTTCGACTTCTGCAGGGAAAGGCACTGTGTCAGATCATTGAACTTTAATATGGTGCTGAAAACTTTTCCCTTACAAGCTAGTACAGGAGTAGTATCCTTGCAACCGTTGAGGAGGTGGGACCAGTTCGATTGCTTCTAAAAGAGGAGTCTGTACCTTCTGCAGAGGTTTTTCAGATACCAATTAGGGCTTGAGCAGATGGAGGTAGCTATACTGAGCACAGCCCTTCTTCACCACTGAAAGGACCTTGTGTGCCCCAGGTTATTTGGGTCAATTGGTCGTAAAAGAGGGAGAGAACTAGCACCACCAAATTACAGCTTGTCTCCTGAGAAGGGTGTCCAGTCCCTGCGAGAGTGACTGAGACTTCCTTTCATCTGTTGATGCCTGTGAAGCAGACTTGTTCTTCCTCGTGAAGTGCTTTCGCTTTGACTGCCTGTTGCTGTATAAGAGAAGGTGTTAGCTGAGGTACTGGAGGAAAGGATTCTAGATGGCGCAAAGAGTAGGCACTCAACAATTTGGACTTGACCATGCCTGTGCCTATCTTGACTGGCTGGGTGATCTCATTCATTGAAGGATCAAATTAGGTCTATAATTAGAAGGTGACTCCTGCTGATATAGACTGGAAATAATGAAGTGTAGCAGTGATGGTGTGGGCAGCTGACGATGATTGCATTGATGCCTTCTGATTTTATGATATCCATCATTTCCATTTGAGACTGAGCTAGTAGTGTCTCTGACAACCTGAACTGTCATTGGGGTTCTACTACTTGCCTTCAAAATGACTTTAAGATGGCAGATTGAAATAAACGTTTCATCCAAATTTCCCAAACTTCTAGAGCTCAGATATTTTATATTCTATGATGGTGTTTGGCTTAAGGATAATAGTACCTTGGAGTGGCTTTCTGGCCCTAGGAGCCCGCTGGAGTGTGTTGAAGCTGCTGCAGGGACGCTGGTAACTACAGGATAGCAAATGGGAGGTTTACCGGTACCAGAGGCTGGGAATATCCGGGGGTCTCCCTACCCTTCATATTCAGACTGAAGGCATCAAGGAAGGTATGGCCTGCATATCTAGAATAGCATGCAGGCAAAACCTGCATCTTACTCAAGGAGTGCTGGGAAATGTTAATCAAATCCTAGTTATTCTTATTTAGGTCTGAGCAGTTAGAAGAATTTAGCTATGAGCCATAGAAGACTGAGCCCAGGCACACAGATTGTTGGTACTAGCCAGGCTTCTGAGATCCTTGCAACTGCACCACTGAAACTAGTGCCAGCTCTTTCTCTAGGAAATAGACCTGCCTAGCAAGGTCACCTAAACAATGGTATGGTTCTCCTCCTGTTTTGTAATAGGTTTCCAAGAGGACAAGAGCTGTTGGGTGTAACAAGAGGTAAGCAATTCTGTTTTCTGTGGGGGACTAATAGTGCGCCCAAACACTGAGTGTGGCCTGACTTCAGAGCCTCTTCTTGTTCTGAGGTTCTTTGCTGGCGCTCTCCATTTTAGCTACCACCTTCGCAGTGCATGAGCTGTGCTCAACCACCAGAGTTGGAGGAGCAGGTAGGAGATGAGTCTGCCTGATGATTTTGGGACAGCAACAGAGAATGTCTGCGAGAGGAGCTGGGCTCATATCTCCAGTGTAAGGGCACTAGAGCGAATTGAGATATGGTTCTCTGGTGTTCCCAGTGAGGAAGGCTGGGTTTAACTCTCTGTGCAACATGACTAGCCACACACACACAGATGGAGAGACTGACTTCACCCTTTAGTGCAGCAGCTTCGGACCTACATGTCCATGCAAAGAGCTGGCCTCGAGTCAATAGTGCAATGAAGCCTTCAAGAGGGGATGCAGGTTTGATCAGCAAAGGGCCCTCAGCTGCTTGGGGGTTCTTACCCCTGTTGTGGGCAATGATAACTTGGTCAGATTGTAAAAGTTTATTGGTACCGGAGGAAAAAACAGTCTTGTAACCAGGTAGTTTACCTACTGCGTCATGAAGAGGCAGCATGCCTTACTACCTCACCGGCAAAAATGATGCTCTGTACCATGCCTGGTGGCCAAAAGCATGTTGGCTGTTCTTCCAGATAAAAAGTCTCTAAGGAATAGTGCATGCATACATTGCATGCAAGTCAGGTGGTTGCGATGGGAGCTCATGGAGAGCCAGTGGTCAGTGTAGGAAATTGGGTTTCTGTTGCAGTAACCCCCTCACTTTTTGCCAGGTTTCCGATGCACTTTGACTTGATGTGCCCTGGGTCCCTGCCAATCAGGTTCCCAGGGCCTGTGATCTTTTCCAAGACTGTACCTTTGTACCCACAATTGGCATATGTCTGGTTACAGGTAAGCCACTTGTAAAAGGTACCATAGGTACACCAAGGGCACTGTGACCAGGGAAGGCCTCTAAGGACTGCAGCACCATTGTGACACCCTTAGAGACCCCGCACCTTAACACCCACACACTGCCATTGCAGGCTGCATGTTTTGGTGCAGGGAAAAGTGAAGAGTCGACATGGCACGCATCCCAGTGTGCCATGCCTGCAACCACTGCCTGGGGCCTAGGTAAGTCACCCCTCTAGCATGGTGCACTAGCTCCCAGGTGAGAGTACTTGTTGCATGAGCACTGTACCCCTACAGTGTCTAATTCCATTCTTAGACATTGTAAGTGCAGTGAAGCCATAAAGAGTATATGGTCTGGGAGTTGGTCATTGTGAACTCCACAGCTCCATAATGGCTTTACTGAAAACTGGGACATTTGGTAGCAAACTTCTCAGCACATTAAACCCACACTGATGCCAGTGTGGGATTTAATGTAAAATGCACTCAGAGGGCATCTTAGAGATGCCCCCTGAAAAACGACCAGCCCTGGTGTGGTTCCTGAATGGCTGCCCTCCATTTGCCACCACCGGACAGGTTTCTGGACCTCTGGGTAGAGGGCCTCCGCTCTCTGGGTCCAGCAACAATGCCCATCCTGGGCAGAGGTGTTATGCCTCCTCCGCCAGGATGGGCTGGGTCCACGAAGGGGAAGCTTCAAAGGCCTGGGGCCTTTGTAAGCTGTCCCTGTCTTTTGCTGCCCCCAGCAACTGGCTCCCACCGGTTCTGACCCCCACTTTGGGTGGGAGAATCGGCAGGAAAACCAAGTTAAGAGGAGAGGTGTGCCCACCTTTGCCAACCCCCACCCCTCAGGTGGGGGACGCGAGGTGAAGCACACATCTCAGTCCCTTCCATCTTAAAGATGAGGGGACCCAGCCAATTAGAGAGGGGCTCATGCCCCCCTCCCACTGGAGGGTGGCATAATAGGGGGTGTACTCACCCTAAGGAAGGAACCTATTGGTCCCGACCTGCACAACCCTGTAAACGCCCCTAAATATAGTATTTAGGGCGACCCTGAAGATTGCCTCCTCAGATTCGAGGAAGAAAGAAGAAGGACCGAAGAGCCATGCTGACCCAGGAAGAAGAGGACGCTAACTAGTCGCCATTAGCGCGGAGATACCCCATTTGGGGTGATTCATGCGCTTTATAAATGACAGAAATAAATAAATAAATAACTGCTTTGGCCCCAGCCCTACCGGCCTGTCCTGACTCCGAACTGCCTACAGCGGAGACCCCGGCTTGGCCAGCAGCCCCCCAGAAACTCGAGGACCTGCCCTGCACTCATCTCAAAGACTCTGTCTCCCATGAGCAATGGAAGATCTGATGCCTAAAAACACCACTGCACCCGATGCCCCACGCCCTTGGGTGGCCCAACCAATGATGACCAGGCATCCCCCAAGAACCCAACTTACCTCTGCTGTCGGTGGTCGCCTTCAGGAAGCCTCCTTGCCCGAGCCTGCAGCATCTTCAAACCGGAGATCTCCATTGCAAACCACAGGGATCCCGACGTCTTCTTGGCACTCTGCATCCGGCCGCCTCCATGCCGCTGGTGGTGCAGCTCTTGTGCTGATTGTTGGCCCCTGCAGTGCGGATCCTAACCCAAGGAGCTTTACTCGACAACTGAGTGGCCTGCTCGTAAGCATCCCGTGACCTAAGACCCCTAGCCCCATTGGCTAACATTGGGCCCCGGCACCCGACCGCCCTGGTGCCGCTGGTGGTGCGATTTGAGTGCCTAACTGGGCCTTGGGGAACCTTGGTCCTAACCCCCAAAAGCTATCCTTGCAGGTCGTTTACTTACCTGCAAACCGTTAACATTCTTTTCTTCCATAGGAACCAATGTTATGATTTTCCCTCCAAAACTGTTGTGTTTAACTGACTGTATGAAAACCCAAGTAATTTCCTTTAGAACTAAAAAACTGTTGTACTTACCTGTGTTTTGTAAGACCCACGGTGTCATATCTTGGCATATCACCCTGAGTAGTAAAGAAACTAAAAAGTAATCACAAAGTAATTGAAGTAACTACCACACGACAGGTAAGTGTAGGAACTCAATGTTTAATGACCGTTCGTCTCCACAGCTTCCAGGGAACTGTCACAGCAGCCCCTTGGATTCAAAAACTAACATTCTAAAGCTCTATAGATGACATCACAACTTAGTGAAGCAAGTAACAGTTCAGCAGATTACTACAACATCTCCCTTCTTTCATAAAAGGTTGCAGATGAAATTAGAAGATGGGCAGAAGAGAAAAACAGATAACGGTGTGAAGAGCAAAAGAGTAGATAAAGGAGAAGAGGAAATAAGGCAGGAAGGAATAACAAGAGAAAGAAAACACACAGTGTTGAACAAAGACAAGCAGAGGACAAGATAAAAAACTAATGGGAACTACAAATCCATGCGTTTAGGAGGAACACTTCTCCTAAGACTCCTACGTACAGCAGGAGAGCTGGGAATAGGTTGATCTTGAGAACGACCTTGATCTTGTGATTGACCCAAATCATTATTCTTCTCAACACCATTCTCAAGTCTTAGTTTGAGGACCACATTTTTGGGAATTTTGTAAACCCCAGAACAGTTCCACCAATTCTTCCCATTGACCCTGACAGCAAAACGTGAAATGGCATCCACCTCGACAGGGGGACTGAACTTGGACAACCCCTTTGGCATTTTAATGGGTTGCTTGATTTTGACCCAATCACCCACAGAAACCTTTGAATCATACGAATGTTTGATCAGATTGCTGGAAGCATCATACGTGGTTTTGTTTGCGCCCAACTCAGACTCATGGGAACCAAACAAGGCACTGTTCGATGCCCCCACTTTTGAGCGCAAACCCCACTTTCTCATCCACGCAGGACACATTTCGATAGTAGCAATTCTTCCACGCAACAGTTCAAATGGACTTTTTCCCATGGTTTGGTTGGGAGTTGTGCGGTAGGCCCATAACATGCTATGGACAGCTTCCTTGATGTCAACACCATTAGATAAAGCCCATTGCACGCACTCAACCAGGATGCGATTCATGCGCTCAATGAAACCATTGGCCTGGGGATGATAAAGGGCCATACGGCGGTGCAATATGCCAGACTGGGAAAGAAACTCCGGCATTTCATTAGAAGTAAATTGCACCCCATTATCTGAGACAATCTCTTTGGGAAAACCTTCCCTAGCAAACAAACTTTGGAAAAAACGAATGACCTCCCTAGTGTTGGGATCAACCATAAAATGGACTTCCCACCACTTGCTATGATAGTCAGCTACAACCAAGGCAAACTTGTATCTATTTGGAAGGGCATTAAAGGGCCCTACAAAATCTACAGCTAACTTCATCCACGGTTCAGTGGGTGGTACAACAACTTGCACAGGAGGAGTGGCAATCTTAATGACCTTGTCACTTGAGCAGCACATGACACACTCCTTAACGACCTCATCAATCTGCCTGTCCATTGAAGGCCACCAGTAAACAGAACGAATTCTTCTCTTGGTGCTGGTTTGTCCCAAATGACCTTCGTGGCCAAGAGTGATGATGCGTGACCTTAAGGATTCTGGTGGTACAAACTTGTCACCACGCAAAATTAACTCGCCACCCTCCAAGGTAAGCTCAATGGAAATCTTGGAAAAGGGGTGAAGTTCAGCATCTAGATGCTTCTCTTTAGGCCAGCCTAAGACGATGTGTTCTTTCACTCTCCTTAAAACAGAGTCTGTTTGCATAGCATCAAACCACTCCTTCTCTGAGAAACCTCCCACACCACAAACATCACCTGCAGCAATCAAGCATTCTTCATCATCACCCACAAACAACTCCTCTTGCGCCAGAGGAGGAGGTGATCTGGAAAGGAAATCCGCCCTGATATTTTTCCCTCCTTTGATGTGCGCAACACCAAAGTTGTACTGCAAAAGTTTTGAACTCAATCTCGCTATCCTTGGAGTATGCTCTTTAACAAGGTGACCATTGAGTATGGGAATGAGTGGCTTGTGGTCCGTAAGTAACTTGAACGACTTTCCCCAAAGAAAACACTTAAACCTTTCAACAGCCCAGCAGCAAGCCAATAACTCTCTTTCTATGACAGAGTAGTTTTTTTCACTAGGACGCAAAGCACGAGAGGCAAACACAATAGTATGCACCTTACCATGTCTCAATTGGGTAATCATACCCCCCAAACCATCAAGACTAGCATCAACCAAAACAATACACTGTAGAAGTGGGTCAAATGGTGTAAGGATCTTGCACTTACCTAACTCTTCCTTAATCCGAAGAAACTCATCCTGGCACACCTTGTCCCACACAAAAACAACCTTTCTTCTAAGAAGCTCACGCAAATGGACCGTCTTAGCAGCGAAATTGGGGATAAATTTGGAATAAAACTCACACACTCCCAGGAATGAGGAAACTTGTTCCTTTGATTTGGGACAGGGAGCATTGTGGATAGCCTCAATCAAGCCTTCTCTTGGTTGAATACCTTGACCTGAAATACGATGTCCCAGGTAATCAATGGACTCCTGTCCAAACACACACTTACGCTTGTTAGCTACAATGCCTCTTTCCTGTAACCTATGTAGGACTTTCGAAAGCTGTCTGTCATGAGAAGTTCTGCACCTCCCACCAACCAGAATGTCATCTTGGAAGACAACAGTATCCTCCAAACCCTCTAGAACATTTTCCATAATGCGTTGAAAGGCTGAAGCAGCAGAGGCAAGCCCAAAGGGCATGCCCCTAAATTGAAATGTGCCAATAGGTGAGACGAAAGCAGTCACATGCTTACAACCTGGATCCAATTCCACCTGATGGTAAGCGGATGAGAGATCTATTTTAGAAAAAAACTTGCATCCCGCAAATTTGGCAAGAATGTCATCGATTCGGGGAAGGGGGTGGGAGTCAACCCAAATCTCTTTATTGAGGCTGCGCAAATCAATGCATACCCTCAAACTTTGATCCTTCTTACGTGCGACGACCAATGGAGACAACCATAAGGAGGACTCCACCGGTTCAATAACTCCAGACTCACATAATCTTTTCAATTCAACTGACAGATCATCTCTCACACTATACGGTACATTGCGCAGTTTGTGCTTCACCGGGGTAGCCTGATACTTCACTTTAATACAGTGCTTAAATCCTTTTATGCACCCCAAACTATCAGCGAATACACTCTTGAACTTGTCACACCACTCCGTCACACACTCACCATGTTGAGACTCATCCACCACCGAGACTTGCTCCTTAGTACCTGATCTAAGGGTCATTCCAAATAGACCTTGGTGATACCACCCTAATATGTTGAGTCCTTTCTTCGCCACATCCACTTTCCCTGAAATGCGCCTCCCTTTGAAAATTAAGCTAGTTTAAAAAAAACCTTTTAGCTCAATTTTCCTGCCCTCATAGGATACAGGATTCCTGTCGGGTGCTTCTAAAGGCTTGTCCTGCCACACACTTTCAAACAATTCTTCTGTGACCATGGTCATGCGCGCCCCTGAATCAACCAGGAGTTGAATGGGCTTCCCATCCACAACCACTTCCACGACTGGATCAACACACTCATCAGCGTCATCTTTGACAACTACGATTAAATCCGTCAAGGAACTCACCATGTCGCCCATTTGTTCATCATTGTCTACATCATCGTGAACAGAGTTGACAGAGTTGCCCTTTGAGGTACACATCTTCGCAAAATGCCCAAACTTCCCGCATTTGCGACACGATGCATTCTTAGCCGGACAAATGTGGGAGTTGGGATAGTGCGGGAAAAAAAAACATTTCATGCACATATTCTTTTGTGAATTAGGCTTCTTGTCAGGCCTGTAAGAAATGTTCTTGTTACCACGCATAACATTAGTTTGTTTATCGGTTTGCTCTTTGTACTCTTTCACCGCCCCAACACTCGTCTTATCCGGTTTCAATTCTTTAGACGCTGACTGTGACAGTTCTATACTTTTTACAATAGTGATAGTCTCCTGAAATGATGGATTTTTTAGCGTCAATAACCTCTCTTGCACTTTTTTGTCTCTGCAATGAGCTACAACTTGGTCCCTTATAAGTTGTGATGTAAACTGTTCAAATTCACATTGAGATGCGAGAATACGTAACGCAGCAACATATGAAACAATACTTTCATCATTTTCCTGTTCTCTAGTAAAGAATTTGTGTCTCGCTACAACAAGATTGCCTTCTACATCGAATTGCTTCTCTAACATAGCTACCGCTTGGTCAAATTCGTTGAGAGGTTCTTCCCCTTCAGGAACTTCCAAAGGGGGTAAGTTCTCTAAAACAGCTTGACCCTCTAGACCTAGGTTGTGTTCCAGAATGAATTTCCTACGTTCCGCACTAAATCTAAAGCCCCCCCATAGCTCCTAAATACTTTGTGAAAGCTCTATACCAAACCTTCCATCTTACCGGAGGGTCTCCTGGAAGCTGTAAAAAGGGAGGGGGTGCTTGGACACTTTGCATTTTGAGTTATACCGTAAAACAAATAGTACAAATAGTACAATACCTAACAGTATACAGTGCATACAAAAAAAAATAAAAAATGATTGAACGTTAATGGTGACCTGTGGAAGAAAACAGAAAACCAAGTGTAATACTACTGATTAGTCACCTTAATGCAGTATACTATACAAAGCGAGAAAACCAATGTTTAAGGAGAGAATCTGCTGACTTGTGCTCACGGATGACATATACATTTAGAGAGCACCTAAAGTTATCTTCCTGTTTTTTTTTTTTAAAACAGAGAAAGTACATCACCAATGAAGAAACAAATGAAAGTACTTGAAGGCCGCTGCTCTTGCACAGATCGATCTTCCCCAAACAAGCGTAACAATTCACGTCGTTGGCAACTGTCCGAGTGCTGTAAACACCTCCGATCCGCATAAAATTGCAGACTGGGTAACACCCGAAGTAAAGAGGACACCGCACCACAGACGGAACGCTCCTCTTCAGTGCGCAGCGCGCCACACGTCAGATGCTGGTTGCCAGGGAAACATAGCACGCCAAATGGAAGTTTCTTCTCCTTATCCACACGTCAGACGCTGGTTGCCAGGGAAACACCGCACACCAAACACTCCTCTCCAATGCGCCGCGCACGTCACACTAGACTTCGCTAGCACGTGAAAAGATTGCACGTCAGACATCCAACATTCTGACACGTCATCATTTTGAGCTGGCTCCCGGTGGGGAAGGTTAGGGATCACGCAGTATCACACAGGACACCAGTAGAAAGGAAATAAGAGTACCTCAGTAGTGTGACACTCCGCTCCCACCACCCGAACTCCAGCGACGCTCATGGGATGGACGTCAAATAAAAAGACAACAACAGCAAGTCTTTTCAGATGCGCAGGAGAGGCTGGCTTGGCAGGAATTTTCTGCAAAGACGCAGAAGAAGGTTTAAATCGTTCACCCCACACCAGAACCGACGTCCCACTGATGTCAAAGCAGAGGAGAACCACCAAAGACGCCACAGGATAGCCTGAGAAGACGGATCTGCCAGCTGTCAATCCTCAGCTGACCTGTCAGCTGCAGCACACTGGAACCAGGCAAAACTGCTGCACACGTGGATGGAGACGTCGAACGGTCAAACCAACTCGTCGCCAAATTTGAAGTAACTACCACACGACAGGTAAGTGTAGGAACTCAATGTTTAATGATCGTTCGTCTCCACAGCTTCCAGGGAACTGTCACAGCAGCCCCTTGGATTCAAACAGTAACATTCTAAAGCTCTATAGATGACATCACAGCTTAGTGAAGCAAGTAACACTTCAGCAGATTACTACAGTAATCAAAAGTAATTTCTATGTATTCTAAAATGTTTTAAAATGAAATACAAACCTGTAACGATTGCAATTTCAACCACAACTGCATTTCCTTGTAAAGTTTTGCATTTGAAAGCATATCCTACTTACCTGTGCCAAGTCCTGCTTGATTCTAGGAAATAAAACATAAGTATAACTTTTTTATACTTACCTAATTGGTCTGGATTCTGTCTCTGAGTTTGTGCCATCAGCCTTGATTGAGTAAATACAATAAATGCTTAACACACCCTCCTGATAAGCCTAACTGCTCGACCACACTACCACAAAGAGAGCTGTTAGTGAATCTAATTTAGCATCCGCTACGCCTCTGGAGATCCCCTTGACTCTATGCACACTATACCTTACTTTAGTATAATATATACAGAGCCACCTTCCTACAGTCAGCAGATGACTGTTCTTAAGCGCGAGGCATTTTAGTAGTGCAGGTTAGCTGCTACAAACCGGTGTTGGCAAGACTCATGTGGCGTAAATCTGAAGCATTGTGGTGTGAGATATCCAATATCTGAAAATGACCTCAGATGTTGTGGTTCTCTTCCAGGGGATCCTCATCAATAGTCATAAGCACTGAATATTCCCGCCCACGTGCGGGGACCCCGGAAATAATAAAAAAATTATATATGAAAACATATATATATATACAGCTCTATATATATATATATATATATATACACATATATCATTTTTTCTTATCCAAATGCAGCCCCATATAGGAGGCTAAACAATGCAATCATAAACAAACAAATAACATCTTTTGCAATCACATATCACTCATATAAATATATAGAACACAGGAAGGCAAGTATAACTCGAACTCCTTTTAATGAGCAGAGTCATAAAAGAGAATTGCAAAAGAGCAAACATTGTTAGCCTACAGGCTGCATTGGAAACCAATAGCATAGAAAATGAAAGCAATTGTACATAGAAAACTAGCACTGTGCCTTTAAGGCAGCCATGACCCCTAGCTTCCCATCATGCCTCAGGGGTGACAGTTAGGTCAGTTGTTCTTTCCGGCTCTTTCAGTCAGGACCCTGGAATTCACAGCTCTGTCTTTTTGACTTTTTTGTCAGAAAATTCTTCTTGGATTGTGGTTTTCTACCTTTCACTCAACGTCTTTTAGGCTCTAGAGTGAGGTACAACAACTTTTTGACAGAAAGTGATTTATTTTCTGTCATTATGCCATCTCTTTTTGACCCTTGCCCCTCCTGTGGCAAGAAGAAGGCCAGGTCTGATACACATTCTGTGTGTATCCTCTGTCTTCCTGTCTCTCATTCACCAGAGACTTGCCAGCATTGCAAGAAGCTGTCCAGGAGAACCCTCAGGGACCGAGAGAAGATTCGCATATATGGTCTCTCTGAAAGAGGTAGGTCTCCAGTGAGACAGAAGAGAAAGAGAGCAAGATCGACGTCGAGAAGCAAGGTTCCGATCTGTTCTCCATCGGCGTCGGGATCGGCGTCGAAATTACCAATGGCGAAGGAGACGTCGTCGTCGAAACCTTCGACGGTGCAGGCGCACCATTCGAGTTCAAGACCAACGTCGAGTCACCAAGTAACAGACCCTCCGTTGACGTCAGCCCGGCGACGATCAACGTCGAGGAGCAGGCCTCCGTCAGCGTTGGGTGAATGCTCGTCGTCGAGGCACGACACTCCGTCGGCGCCCCCTCGAAGGCGGTCGGCGTCAAGGCACAAGTTTCCGTCAACGTCATCTCGGCGACGATCGACGTCAAGACAGAAGACTCCGTTGGCGACTTCGCGTACTGCAACGTCACGTAAGTCACTATCACCGATGTCGAAGAAAAAGACTCCATCGGTGTCGTCCCAGAGGTCGACGTCAAGGCGCAAGAGCCCGCAGCAGAGGCATTCGACGTCGAGACAAAGGGCTCCGTCGGCGTCATCACAGGGACGCTCGACTTCGAGAAGAACTCCTCCGTCGTCTAGACGGCGATCGACTTCAAGACACAGATCTACCCTCGAAGAGAGGTCGACGTCGAGGCATCGGTCTAAATCCGTCTCACGTCCCGTGAGCTTTTCTCCGTCTCCATCACCGACTTCGAGGGCAGGTTCTCCAACGCTGGTTCATTCAGTGACTCCACGGTCAACGTTGAGACACTCTCACCAGTCGGCTTTGACCCATCGTACTGTTTCAAGACGTTCTTCGTCGTCATCCTCAAGATCACCTGAGGTGCTTATCTCGACGTCGAACAGTCCGACTTCATCACCTGAACGTCACCGTTCACCTGAAGCTCCTGCAAGGGAAGAGAGACAGAAATCGCCATCGATACACCTCTCTCCTAAATGGATGTTGCCTCTCCATCACTGGAAAAATCGGACACTGCACAAGCACGAGATAATCAGGACTACTCCAGTCCTTTGCACAGATCTCCTTTAACCCGACTTGTGCAAGCGGTAGATCTTACCCCTACTACTCCACCTAGGGGTCGAGATCGGACACGTACTCCTACACCTTCTGTGAGAAGGAGATCCAGGTCTCGAGGTAAGAGGAGAAGACACAGATCTCCGACACCTTCTTCCACCCAGTCTTCAAAGAGGGACTACTCGCCTACCCTTACAGACAAGCCCACCGTCGAGGATCTCTCCGGTGGATGACGTCAGCACCTTTCAGGATGTTCTGGCCAGAGGGGCGAATAAACTGAACATCGCTATGCCCACTTAACAAAGTTCATCCTCCGTGATCTTTGAGACTTTGCATCAGAGGTCAGCAGCCAGACCCTTGTTGCCTTTGGTGCCGGGTCTGCTTCAACCGGTGATGGACACTTTCCTTACGCCGGCGACTCTTGAGACTGCACCTGCAAGGATCTTAAAGAAATACAGGCCCCCGGAAGAGGATCCATTATTTCTCAGATCTGACCCGCCTCCGGACTCAGTGATCATCGCTGCGGCCAAACAGACCCATGCAGTGGCCTCCTCATCATCAGTGCCACCTGATAAGGAGAGCAGGGCACAGGATGCGTGGGGGAGAAAGGTCTGTGGCACGTCAGCTTCCATGCTGAAGGTCTCCAGCGCCTTGGCACTTTTAGGGCGCTACGATAGATCTTTGTGGGACTCACTTCAAAGATTTACAGAGAAGTTGCCTAGAGAAGATCGCAGGGATTTTGAGGAGATTCTGCAGGAAGGAAGCTTGGTGGCGAACCAAGTTATCAGCGCTGCAGCTGATGGAGCGACGCTGTCTGCGCACTCCTACGCACATGGAATCTGTGCCAGAAGGTCATCCTGGCTCCGACTGACTGCGCTAAAACCAGAAGCGAAATCTCGCATCCTTAACCTTCCTTTCTCAGGCTCATCCTTGTTCGGCACTCACACGGATGAGGAAATGTCGAGGATGAAGACGGAGCTTGATACCCTGAAGGCGGTCGGGCTTGAAAAAAGAAAAGAATTCAGGCGCCGTTAGAGGCCGTACGATCGGCGTCCCTTCCATCAGAGGGTTCAAACCCCTCACTGGCAGAGGCAGCAACATCAAGGCCAGTCGAAGTCTCATTACCAGGGCCGTCGTGCCCCTAGCGGAAGTGGAACCCCTCGTCAGTCTACCGCCTCAGCGAAGACACCATCTAAGCAATTAGTGTCCGCTTCCCCCGTCGCCGTTATCCACTCCAGTGGGGGGGGAAGTATTGCCAACCATCTAGAAGAGTGGCGTGGTATCACAAAAGACCAGTGGGTGTTAGCTACGCTGCAGAATGATTACTCTCTACATTTTCGACATCGGCCTCCCACGATCCCTCCAGTAAAAACAGCGTGCCACCAAATGAAAATGCTGCAGCAGGAAGTTTCCACCCTCCTGCGAAAATCAGCCATCGAGGAGGTTCCTGGATCGCAACGAGGTCGAGGGGTTTATTCAAGATACTTCCTAGTGAGGAAGAAAAGTCGGAAATCAGAATACAGACCGATTCTAGATCTTCGGACCTTCAACAAATCCATCAAAAGAGAAAAGTTTCGCATGTTGGCCCTCCATCAAATATATCCACATCTGCAGCAGGGAGATTGGATGTGTTCGTTGGACCTGCAGGATGCATACTTTCATGTCCCGATCAGTACACACCACAGGAAGTTCCTGCGTTTTCTGGTAGGATCAACCCATTATCAGTTCACGGTTCTGCCCTTCGGGCTGAAGTCAGCTCCTCGAGTGTTCACAAAGTGCTTGGCAGTAGTGGCAGCCGCTCTACGGCGCAGAGGCATCTTTGTGTACCCCTATCTCGACGACTGGCTTCTGAAGGGTCCTTCCCCCCAGAGCGTGAAGAACCATTTTCAACAATGTCTGTCACTTTGCCACCAACTGGGCCTCCATGTCAATTTCGAGAAATCGACTCAGCAACCCACGCAAAGAATTCATTATCTGGGTGCAACAATAGACTCCGCATTAGGAAAAGTGTTTCCTTCGGAGGAGAGACTGTCATCTATCACACTGAAGGGCAAGCAGATTCTACACAACAGCCTGCCTTCGGTCCGTCAGGTCGCCTCTCTCCTGGGGTCGATGGCATCCTGCATCTTTCTTGTCCCCAATGCCAGTCTGAGGATGCGTCCTTTGCAGCAGGATCTGGAGGACAAGTGGGCTCAACGATCAGATCGGTGGGACGACAGAATACAACTGTCAGAAGCAGCCAGAGCATCCATTCCATGGTGGATGCGACAGAAAAATCTGCTGGTAAAAGTTCCATTCCATCAGACTCCACCCTCTCAATCATTGATCACGGATGCCTCTCTCCAGGGTTGGGGAGCTCACATGGGGTCTCTCCTGACTCAAGGTCGATGGTCATCAAAAGAACAGTTGTACCACATCAACATGCTAGAGCTTAGAGCGGTTCATCTAGCTCTCAAGGCTTTCCTCCCTTCGATTCGGACCAACTCCATTCTGGTTCAGATGGACAATACAACCACCATGTATTACCTAAGCAAACAGGGGGGAACTCGATCGAGGACCCTGTCACTGGAGGCACAAGCTCTCTGGCATTGGCTCCTTGCGAGGAATCTATCAATAACAGCAATGCACCTACCGGGGGAGCAAAATTCACATGCATACGCTCTCAGTCGTCACTTCGAGGACCAGCAGGACTGGGTTCTAAACGACGAAGTCGTAGAAAGCATTTTCCAAGAATGGGGTCGGCCAAGCATCGACCTGTTCGCTGACGACACAAACAAGAAATGCTGAGACTTCGCATCAAGGTACTACCGACCAGGGTCGAAAGGGAATGCCCTTTTGATCAGCTGGTCAGGGGCATTTGTATACGCCTTTCCTCCCCTTCCACTCATACCGGAGGTCGTGACCAAGCTCTCCCACTCAGAAACGAGGATGATTCTGATTGCTCCGGACTGGCCGAGGCAGTGGTGGTATCCGGACCTGCTACACCTGTCAGAACGTCCACACAGGAGGCTGCCGTGCAGGCCGGACCTGCTGTCCAAGATGAACGGGAGCATTCATCTCCCCAACCTTCCATCACTGAACTTGGCAGCATGGCTCCTGAGGTCCTCCAGTATGGTCACTTAGGTCTTCCACAGGACTGCATGACCATCTTAAAGGAAGTTAGAAGACCCTCTACAAGACATTCATACGCTTGTAAATGGAAACGTTTTTATTTATGGTGTGTGCAAAACAATTGTGATCCTACCAAGGGTCAGGAGGAGGTGGTGTTGCCCTACCTGCTTCATTTGGCTAAGGCAGGACTAAAATTCTCTTCCATTAAGGTACACCTTGCTGCCATTACGGCATATAGGCGTTCTCCTTCTCAGCCTTCCTTTTTTCAACTGCAGGTAGTAAAGGACTTCTTGCAAGGTTTAAAGAAGGTCTATCCTCCTGTTCGGCCTCCTTCACCTCCCTGGGATCTGAACTTAGTGCTATCTAAATTGATGGGTCCCCCATTTGAGCCTATCCACAAAGCAACCTTACAACACCTTACATGGAAGGTAGCCTACCTAGTGGCGATTACCTCGGCTCGCAGGGTGAGTGAGATACAAGCTCTCTGCTCAAAAGAACCATACACAGTGTTCCATCTCAATAGAGTTGTTTTGAGAACCCATCCCTCCTTCCTTCCGAAGGTGGTGTCAGACTTTCATGTAAACCAAACCATTTCACTTCCGACCTTTTTTCCCAATCCCTCTACTCCAGCTGAGAGGGCTCTCCACTCCTTAGACCTTAAAAGGGTTTTAAAGTTCTACTTGGACAGGTCAAAATCGATTAGAAAATCTGATCAATTATTCATTAATTACGGTTCGATCAGAACTGGTTTTCCAGCTTCCAAACGTTCCATCTCCAGGTGGATAGTCTCATGCATCAAAATGGCTTATCAGTTAGCACAAAAGCCGCTTTGGTCTAGGCCCAAGGCTCATTCTACTAGAGGAAAAGCGGCTACAGCTGCTTTCCTTAACAATGTACCGATTGCTGAGATATGTAAAGCAGCCACTTGGAGATCTATACATACATTTACAAGACACTATTGTCTTGATTCGGATACCAGAGCAGACACCCAAGTAGGCCAGGCCTCCTTGAGGAATCTGTTCCAACACTGATTAATGCTGTTTGTTTGTTGGGTAATTTCTTCTCATTTGCCCGCAGGCGGAGGATGGGCTTGCTATTCTATTCAGTGCTTATGACTATTGATGAGGATCCACTGGAAGAGAAGGATAAGTTACTTACCTGTAATCCTAGTTCTCTTCCAGGGGTATCCTCATCAAAGTCATAAGCAACCCACCCGCCTCCCCAGGCAAATGAGACTGTTGTATTGTTGAGCTATATCTTTGTGCCCTGACCTTCGGGTCTCCGCAAAGAACAACTGACCTGTCACCCCTGAGGCATGATAGGAAGCTAGGGGTCATGGCTGCCTTAAAGGCACGGTGCCAGTTTTCTATGTACAATTGCTTGCATTTTCTATGCTATTGGTTTCCAATGCAGCCTGTAGGCTAACAATGTTTGCTCTTTTGCAATTCTATTTTATGACTCTGCTCATTAAAAGGAGTTCGAGTTATACTTGCCTTCCTGTGTTCTATATATTTATATGAGTGATATGTGATTGCAAAAGATGTTATTTGTTTGTTTATGATTGCATTGTTTAGCCTCTTATATGGGGCTGCATTTGGATAAGAAAAAATGATATATGTGTATATATATAGAGCTGTATATATATATGTTTTCATATATCATTTTTTTATTATTTCCGGGGTCCCCGCACGTGGGCGGGAATATTCAGTGCTTATGACTTTGATGAGGATACCCCTGGAAGAGAACTAGGATTACAGGTAAGTAATTTATCCTTACGTCCCACATAAGAAATTTGCTGAACACAAGAGCAACGAGGATCAGACATAAAAAGAAAAAAATGCTTTGCTAAATTAGCACATTTTTGTGACTCAGTCTCACAGTTGCATGTATAAATGGTTATAGGTGTATAGAGTTCACAGATTTGCAATGCAAAATTTAGAAATCAAAAGATTTGCAGATGGCCAGTTATTCCCAGTGTGCAGAAAAGGCAGACTTTATTGGCAGTTGGTAAAATAGCTATGTCAAAGCCAGAGTTCACCACTGGCTCGCTCACCCAAATGACACGGCACATTCATATATAAGATCTGCATCAAAAGGAATTATAGAAATATCAGCATGAATATAAGAACAGCAACGTGACAGTACAAACATTAAAACTGAAAGACACTTACAATTGTGCTGTTCAATGTGCAGAATAATCGTAGAAACAAACTTTCAATAAGCAGTTTGAATAAAGAAAACCCTTACCAAGAAAAAGTGAAGTGAAAAACTGTACAGCTCCCAAAGCTTACACAAAGAGATTGCAGGAATCCTACATGTTGAATTCTATTATAAAGGTTGTACAACAATCTTGGGCATTTCCAGCCCAATTTTATTTATGTTCAATTCTAGTTTTTGTCCCCTACATGGAAAGTGACATATGTTTCCTTCTTTTTTACCCTCTGACATTTTGCGTATTTATTCTAATAATGACACTACAAACAAAGGGTTAAAACTCCTCAGTGGTCTCAAGGTCAGCAACCCAGATCCTACGACCACCAGAAGCACCAGTCCAAAGGTAAAGGGGGTCACCAATAGGCTTCTGCTGCGAGTAAACCACCTACAGCGATAAAGGATTGAGTCTCTACTTCCCCCTCTTCCTTTACCAACTCTGGTGGGGGAAAGCATTTCGACCCACCTGGAAGAGTAGCATTCCATCACAAAGATACACGGAAATTGAATATTGTTCAAAATGGGTACAGTCTCAGATTCACTCTTCATTCTCCAGCAATGCCACCAACAGCCTGAGATGCTTCAGAAAGAAGTAAAGTACTGTTGCAGAAACAAGCTGTGGACACTGTTCCTTCTTCCCAGAAAGAAATAGCAATTTATTCCTGCTTATTTCTGAAGAGATAAAGAGGGCCAAAGAATAAATTTAGACCTATTGTGGGTCTGAAACTCGCAAACAAATAGGTAAAGAAAAGTTCAGGATATTAGTATTACATTAAATCTATCTGCAGATCCATCAAGGTGGTTCGCTACCCTCCATATATCTTCAAGATTCATATTTCCATGTGCCTATAGCCAGGAAGCTTTGTAAGGTCCTGAGATTCGTGGTTGCCAACCAACATTATCAGTATAAGGACTTTCCATTCGGCTTCAAGTTTGCGCTTTAGGACATTCTCAAAATGCAAGGCTGTCATTTCAGCACATCTTAAGAGACAGAAGATCTTCGTTTATTCATATCTGGACAACTGGCTAATCAAGGTATCCAACATTTCAACAAGCTCGTCAGCATTTTCATATGACAGTTTCTACTCTCGATCACACATCAATCATGAGAAATCAAGTTCAACTCTAGTGCAGTCCCTACAATATCTAGAAGTGATTAATAGAATAAAATATCCTTCAATTTAGAGACTGTTAGCTATACATCTGAAATCTACAGTCTGCTGAAAGCAGTGCATACCACAGTGAGGCACAAACTGTGACTACTGGGCTCCATAGCGTACTGCACTTTCTTGTCCTGAATGCCCACCTCCACATGAGACCATTAGAAGAATGTCTGAAAGACCAGTGGTGTCAGTTCTGAGACAAATGAGAGAACAAGATCATTCTTTCTCCCGGTGCAGCCCAGTGCCTCAATTGGTGGCAGCATCCAGAGAATCTCCGGAGCAGAATGACTTTTCATGAAGTCATTCCATCCCTGATGATTGTGACCGATGCTGCCCTTTCAGGTTGGGGTGCGCACATGGATCACATTCAAATTCAAGAGACTTCGTCCTCGAAAGAAATGACATACCATATCAATCTGCTGAAGCTGAGGGAAGAAGGCCTGTCCCTGTAAGCTTTTCTTCCCTTTTTCAGGACTGACTCCCTCCTTGTTTAGACAAATAAGAAACTGCAGCCCATCTCCCAGGAGTCCAGAACACTGAAGTGGACTCTCTAAGCAAATCAATTCTCTACCACCACGAATGGGTCCCCAATACTTCTGTCCTTCACAACGTCTAATGTAACTGGTGCTTCGTTCAGTTGGATCTCTTCATCACCAGAGAATGAAAATTGCCCAGACTTTGCCTAGAGACTCTACCAACCAAGGACGGAAGCGAATGCCATATTAATCGAGTGATCTACTAAATTTCTTTACACTTATCCTCTTATTCCAGCAGTAATCATCTAACTGAGTTATTGACAACCAGAATGATTTTAATTGCGCCGGAGTGGCCCCATCAGTGTTGGTACGTGGACCTTCTTTACTTGTCAGAATGGCTGCCCAGGAATTTGCTGTGCAGACGAAACCTTCTGCACAAGTACTGCCACCAGATACTGCATCCCAACCTACCATCCTTAAGTTTGGCAACTCAAGTAAGGACACTTGAGCCTTCCATAGGATTGTATGGACTTTCTAAAAGAAGCTAAACCTCCATCTACAAGAGATTCTCACTCTTTCAAATGGAAGAGGTTCTATTTTTGGTGTTCTGGGAACAATTTTGATCCGACCATCTACCAAGAAGAAGCTTTGCTCCTATATTTGCTTCATTTAAGCACATGAGGCTTACAGTTCCCTTCACATACCTCTTTTTTCAAAATCCCAGTGGTTAAGGACTCCGCAGAGAACATTAACACAGTCTTTCCCCCAGTTCGGAAACATTCCCCCCCTGGGGCTTCAGCAGTGTCCTAACGCACCTCATAGGTTCACCATTTGAACAAATTCACAAGACTTCCTTACACACCTTTCCTAGAAATTCGCTTTCCTTGAGGTTATAACTTTGGCAAATAGAGTGTATTAGACACAGGCTTTATAGCAACAGAGTAGTAATGAGGACGTATCCAAGATTTCTACCTGAAGCAATTTCAGAATTTCATGTAAACCAAACCATTACCTAACAAATGTTTTTTTTAGAATCCTACTTATCCGGCAGAGAAAGAGACCTCTCCACACACTTGATGTTAGAAGAGTTCCAAAATACTGTCTTGATAACACAACAGAAACTAGAAGATCCAAGCAGTTGTTTGTTAATTGTGGTCCTTTATGTGACTGTTTAGCCATGTTCAAGCAATCACTGTCCAGATGGATAGTTTCTTGCATTCTGTTATGCTACCATAAAGTAGTTAAATCGTTACCTGGCTGGCAAGCCGAAAGGCCACTCCAACAGAGGTAAAATGGCTATGGCTGCTTTACTGAGAAATATTGCCATTGTTTTAAAGTTGGGAATACCCAAAAGCAATATAAACGAGTGTGTTGATGGCACAGAGTATTTGACACAGATTTCACCCCAGATCTGGGAGATGTCCTTGACAATTTTAAACAGGACCTGTTTGAAATAATTGAGATCTGACAGTCAACAAACGAGGAACCTAAAATCAGATCCCAAGGACATTTGATACGCACCCCAAGGCAAATGAGTCCGGATCATGATCAGTTAGCATATTCCTAATACAAGAACCAAAGGCAGCCCAAAAATAAAGCTTAAAATCCAAAAGTTGAAATCCACCTTGATTATACAGCAATTTCAAATATTGTATAGCCCGCATTGCTCTCATAGATCCCCAGATATAGCTACCAATGGCCTCATCAAGAAGCTTAAAAAATGAATCTGGGACTCGAAACTTAATCGATCGAAAGAGATGGAGGAATTTAGGCAGAATATTAATTTTAACAATATTACACCTTCCTATTATACAAATTTGAAGACGGTTCCATGGCCGCATCTTAGTGATAGCTAACTGTAGAATGGGCTCATAGTTCAGTTGCAAGAAGCCATCCACTTTAGCACAGATCTTGGCCCCTAAATAGGTAGCAGATTGGAACAGTTTGGAAATTGTCCTTTTTGCTTGAAAGTTGATCACAACATACATTTTTTGATAGATTAAGCTTGTAGCCAGAAACAGCTCTAAACATCTCAGCCTCAATTGATGCTTGGTCAATAGCTAATATAGGATCAGGCATATAGACTGCAACATTATCGGCTTATGCGCTAATATTTATTTCGACCCCATCAAGTTTAATCAGCCGAATCTATTGATTAGCAATAAGTAACCTTAGGTAGGGCTCGATATAGAGGGCGAATAGCAGGGGGGATAACGGCAAGCTCTGACGAGTACCCCAACAGATGTTCAATAGTGGGGGGCTATGCCCATCCAAGACTAGCCTAACCAAAGGGTTTTTATATAGAGACCTGCTAGAGGATCAAAATCGAGCACCGATGCCAACGGCAGGCATAGTTGACCAGAGGAAGCTCATGAGACCCAGTCAAAGGCCTTCTCTGCATCCAGTAATGTCATACCCACCCTGTCGCCCATTGACTTTGCAACATCAAAAACAGCAACTGCTGAGTTTGTATGGCTAGTGGTAACTCTGCCCCGGACAAAGCCATGTTGTTGCGGCGAAACTATATACTGGACCGAAGGAGGCAATCGGGCAGCAAGAATTTTGGTATAAATGTTCGTATCAGTGTTAATCAGGGAAATAGGCCAGTATGACCCTCTCTCCTCAGGAGGTTTCTCTATCTTTAAAAAAAACTATAATATTGGTAGAATTTCCAGTAGGCGGAGGCTTCCTCCCCATCGTCAGCATTTGACACCAGATTCATGAATAAAGGGAGAAGCATTACCCTAAATGTTTTATAAAACTCCAAAGGGATAGTGTCCTCCCCTGCTGTCACCCATTTTTCATGATGCAGTGGCCAGATTATGGTATAGACTGAGGTTAAAAACTAATGGTTAGATTATTGATAACAGAGTTTTCTGCTTTACAAACAAGTTACGGTCTCCCACAACAGTTCTTTTTTAAGTGTTTACAGATTCGTGTTTATATACAGCCACCGGGAAGGACTCTGGTATTATGAGGTATTTTTGTACTACAATCACACACAAGAAAGGGGGGAAAGGACAAACTCCTACCCAACCTCCCCTATAGATATACACATACACAAAAGAGGGGTAGGAGTGTTTGGTTTTGCACTTAACTAATTATAGTAGCATGTGCTAGATGTGTAAAAACTGCCCTCACCCGCAAGTTGTGGCATGCTACATCATAGGGCTTGCTGACTAACACTCCTGCGCAGACCAATGCTTAGGGTGGAGCAAAAGGGAAGGGGGAGACAATACAAACATAAACTTAAAGGGATCAAAAAATGAAAAGATGTTTGTGCAGATCATGAAATCTAAAACTAGCTCTGGAATATCCGCTGCTATGCTTTATTTCTGGATTTCCTAGCCAGGATTAAAAGTAAAAAGTAGGATGGTGGTGTCTGGGATTTTTAGTAGCTCGTCACCCCTCCTAGCTGCATACTTGTTGTCAACATGTTTCAGGCGATTTACTGTAGCCCTAGCACATGTCTATACAGCTTTTGTCAGGACCTCTGATCCCCTTTATTCCCCTTCTTTCCTACCTTGTTTCTGTAGGTTCGGGGTATGTCCTCTATAATCTGGGGCTGTTCAAAACACACTGCGGAAATACTTGTGGAAAAAATTATTGCCAATATAATCATAGAATTCAGGTTCAGGGCAATGAATGTATAATGTCAACATCCAGGTCCCTTGTATAATTCCACTCTAGCACTGTTACCGCTCTGTTATATTTCACAAAGTCAGTTATCATAGGGATCTTCAGTAATTATAAAATATATATATATATATATATATATATATCCCCCTGGTTGCCTGAATTCAGGTTTTAAGATCGACTTATCTTTAATAAAATAGTTAGAAGTAAATCTCCTAGGTACACTCTAGTCAGAAAACGTATACATCCACTTGTTCAAACCTATCCCACGTTGGCCTATAAGGAGGGATGGGATCTCCAGAATACTTATCAATAATAAGCACTTACCGAGTTTCAAAGTAGTAGAAGCTCAAATTGCCCGGCTTCTTTCCTTTCATCTAGGCTATGATATACACTTATCAGTTAAAGATATCATGTTAACACATAAACGCGACATCAGCCCCAGAATCTCTGCGGTGATCTCAATCGCAATTGCTACTGCTCCACTCTGTATTGCTAGATCTTGGGCTACTCCCTCACCCCCATTAGTATCTGAATGGTGGGTACTCTATTTCCAAATTTTCGAACTCAAATCAGCTATTCTTAGAACCAAAGGCATTAAGGGTCATGCACGTCTTAAACATATTTGTACCAGCATGATTGACGTTTTTGTGGTTTTTATCTCTACTATTCTGCTTAACTTTTCTATGCAAAATGTTTATCTTTCTTTTTTTCTTTCTATTAAGAATGTTTTGATAAGTATTGTACAATTTCAGTGTGATTCTATGTGATCATATGTAACTCAATTAAAAAAAAGGAAATATTGCCATTGCTTAAACCTCCAAAGCTGCCACCTGGAGATGTGGTCACACATTTACGAGATATTAGAGACTTCAATTGGATTATAGGACAGGTGCCTAAGTAGGGCAGACCTGCTTGAAAAATCTCTTTGCGTAGTTTTCATTAATTTATCTTTTTTACCTTCCGTCATGGTTATTGGGTATGAGCTTGCTATTTTATTCAGTGCTCATTATTAGTGGAGAACCCCTGAAGGAGAAGGAAATGTTTCTTACCTGTAAAAAAGTTATCCTTCAGGGAAATCTCAACTGAAATCATAACCAACCCTCTCTTGTTCCCAGCAGTAGGAAGAAAGATGAATAATGTTGTATATATAATGTTATCCTTGAATTCCATTGTTAAAAAAATAACTCAGGTAACTGCCACCTAACAGGCATAATAGGACACTGGAGGGCTGGAAGCCCTTAAAGGTGCAGGGTCAATTTTCATCCTAATGTAGCTGCAGCCTACATGGCTACATTGTCCTGGTTCCTTTCACTTTGTTTTTTTCAAAAAAAGGTTTGTGAATGTTTGTTTTCAAAGTCACCTAATCATTGTAGTGACTATTCTATATTTAAATGTTTTTAGCCTTTTTAAGTACATTAATGGAATTGGCCATTCTGGCATATTTTCTGTGCTGCCAAAGTATTTAGGGCTGAGTTAGAGTACATTTACAAGTGCATTGCCTCCTAATGCAGATGGGATATCTGTCAACAAGTGTGACCAGGTACCTGTCAGCCAGACTCTAAATCAGGTCTTAATGTCAGATTAAAAGACTTGGCCTGCCTGAAGTAAGCAAAAATGAAACACGCTGGAATATATATTCAAATACGCGCTCTGATATCTTGCACCCGAGCGATATTCAGTGCTTATGATTTCAGTGGAGAATCCCTTGAATGAGAACTAGGATTACACATAAGAAACCTTTCCTTAGTATTATCCCAAACTAATATTTTGGCATTTAGAAATAATTTTGCCAATTTTTGACGCATTAGAAAAGTTTAATATATCTAGCTTTGCCCCAAGTTCTGATCCAAACCTTTTGGCATAGCAAGGAAACAGAAACAGGAGAGAATATGCAAATGCCCCTGTATGGGGCCTGCAGAAAATGATACACACATTTGTACTACATACAGCTCTGTGTTTAACAGCTCTGGAAGCATTTTACATCCCTTTATTGTTTGGCAGATATCCAACGCTTGAGTATAGGAAAGATATGGGTCATAAGAATATACTTACTACAGTTGCTTTATATTTAAAAGAAACAAAAACAAAGAATATTGTTAAAGAAGCTTCTAGTGTTTAAAAATTATTTTGTATCACACACCATGCATTGTTCATGACCTCTACGAATAATTCCATAATTTGGGAATAATATTACAAATAAGTAATTTCTTATTTGAGTTGAGCTGGGCCTTACTAGCTTTACAGTCCTTCACTATATCTGCTTCTTTGTAACAAAGGTTTAGAATAATAGACTTGAAGAAGAAAAAATCATGTTCTCAACAACAAGATATTCTTTCCAAATGTATGTTCTTATGAACGTTTGGTTTTTTTACCCTAAAAGGTGCAGATTGTACACAAGAAGTTGGATGTTAGCACTGTGCAGTCAAAGTGCGGCTCAAAAGACAATCTGAGGCATGCCCCAGGAGGAGGCGCTGTGAGTATCTTTAAAAACTTTAATCATATAATTTAGTTAATTAATTTTAGTCATAAAACACTATAGAATAAGAGGCTTTTTGTAAAGGGCCAATAATTATGGAAACTGTGGGACTTAGTTAGAGATGGGTGTAAATGGAAGAGCCTCCAGTTTGTGTGAAAGTGGAAAATCCTCCATTGGATGATTCTCCTCTGGCACTTCTTCACAAACTGAAGGACTTGTTTTCTCATCATTTAACTGCAATTCTGATCCCATGTGTTTAACTTGGTGAATTTTTTGCAGTTAGGCTATAGACCATCGGGATTGAAAGATTTAAACTTTTTGATATAAAATATATATATATATTTATATCAAGAGATTAAGGTGCCTTCAATATTTGACTATCTTTTCAGAATTATTATTTTTATAGAGTCATATGTTAATTATGAATGAATTTTCACTTAGAGTGTTGGCAAATTAAGCCTTAAATTAAAAAGTAGAAAACATAATCCAGGCTAGGAAAGCATAAATTTTTTTTTTTTATAACACTGCACATAAAGCAACTAAAATTATCTTTATAATGCCTCTTTAAGCAAGGACAAGCTAAAGAAAAGGGTTGGTTTTGAAGGTATGTGCACAACATTATCTAAATCAACCACTTGTCTAGTGCATCCTATTTCTATAGCAGCCCCATTCTGGATTCTTCAGAACCAATTCACCTCACTCAATGCGAGAAACCATCTTTAGTCAGAAACTTTTATGTTCATAGAACTCTTATGGAAATCCCAAACCCCAGAGTGTCAGGGCCTGTATATCAAATGCTGCTGGTGGGCCTGCAGTACTGATTGTGCCACTCGCCCAAGCAGCCCTGAAAAGAGTTATCAGACCTGCCACTGCAGTGTCTGGGCGCAGTTTGTAACTACCATGTCGACCGGCAAGTGCACCCACTTGCCAGGCCTTAATCTTCCCTTTTCTTACATGTAAGTCACCTCGAAGGTAGGCCCAAGGTACCCCTGTGGGCAGGGTGCCGTGTATAATAAAGGTGGGACATTTACTGGTGTGTGTGACATGTCCTGGTAGTGAATTACAGTGTGTTTCGTTTTTCACTATGGAAAGGCTATCTGTCCCATAGGATAGAATGGGAGTTTACTTATAACATCTTATAAGCATATCTTCCCATTGGGACAAGATAGAGAAATGGGGTTTAGTATGCCTGATCTCAGAATATAAAAATGCATCTTTTAGTAAAGATGATTTTTATGTTCTGTGTTTGAAAATACCACTTTTAGAAAGTAGGTATTTTCTTGCTTAGCCATCCTGTGTGCCTCTTCTGGGTTTGTGGATTGACTGTCTGGCTTTGGAGTGATAGGGACTGGGGATGTGTATTCTAATCAGACAGCCACTGGGGAGTCAAAGTGTGTCCTGCCTTTCCTGGATGAGTCAGGCCTGGGCTGAATAGACCTGGGCTGTATTTAGATTAGTGGGAGGAGATTTCCTTGCACCTGAATGGGCCTGGTCTGCCTTGGACAATGCTGTCTCCACCTCCTGTCATGAAGCTGGGCCAGAGAGGATTGAACTGGTTTGGGTGCATTCCAGTCCTTTTCCCTTGCGTTGACGCACAAATTGCTTCCTAGCACCAACATAGGCAGGATTGTTGTTGTACGGGAAGGGGCACCTTCCTTCACCAAAACAATCCTGAGGGGCGTTTTCCTCTTTCTATGTGAGCTGCAGAATGCAGCACACATGGAAAGAGGAAAAAACGAGGAGAAATGAGAACATTTCTCCTCGTTACGCCTCCGCTGGGGAGGGGTAAGGTTTTGGCGCTACCCCAGGTTTACGTGATTTTGTAAATCTGGGGCAGCATCAACATCCATTGGTGTAGCCCATGGAACACCTCCTTGACGCAGAGTAAGTCAATGCAGTGACTTGCGCTGCTATGTCTTACTCCATATCTATGATGCCATGCAAAGCCATGCAGGGTGACTTTGCACTGCCTCATAGGTATAGTTGAGACGCTTGGTCAACCGGAGCATCAAAAAAAGTGATGCTCTGGCGATACAAGCCTCTCATGATTAAGCCCAAAATATTCTGTATGTTTTTTAGGTCTTTCACCAATCGGGTATCTACATATAAAATAATGGGCAGCGTAAATGAAAAAAAACGTTATTACTCAGTGGGAAATGCACTGTAGTACATTATGAAACCTGTATTAGTTAATGCACTGCAGAGGTCTGTGTGTAACCAGAGAACCACAGAATTAAATCTTGATTGGTACAGTGGAGAATAGTGATGTGTATTTTTAGTGCTACGAGGTCACAGCCTATGACAGAAAGCACTGTGAATATGTAAGTCAA
The DNA here is from genome assembly GCA_963921515.1 of Calotriton arnoldi. Lineage (NCBI taxonomy): Eukaryota > Metazoa > Chordata > Amphibia > Caudata > Salamandridae > Calotriton > Calotriton arnoldi. The sequence goes on along the minus strand of CAWUFW010002400.1, from coordinate 741,296 downwards.
TTTTTTATACTTGCATTACACACAGGGTAAGATAGAATGCTGCAAAACGTGCAAATAGTTTTACGATAAAATGATGCTATCAAAATGTAGATTTTAGTAATACCAGAGCGTATGTAATGCAATTTTTTTTACATAACTGTCCTTTCAACACCTCTTTAAGGGCACTAAGGGCTCGAACAACGCTCAACATCCTGTGATTCTGGGCAAATCACTTAATCTCCCTGCGCCTAACAAAAAAAAATGAATGTGGCCATCTGTAACGAAACTTGTGCTCATGTAAAGTGCTCTGATACCTGATATCCTCGGGTCTAGTTTGCGCTATATAAAACTCTTTTAAAAAAAAAAAAGGGCTGTGTAAATGCAGCTAAAATTAAAAGCAAGAACTTGCCCATAGGTTAACATGAGGAATGCCGTGTAACATGGTTACCTGCATATCTTCCCAAAGCAGCAAGATAGAAAGTTGGAATCTGGTACCCCTGAACTCAGAATTTAATTACACATCTTTTAGTGAAGATGGTTTCTAAATTCTAAGTTTGGAAATAGCACTTTTAGAAAGTGGCTATTTTCTTGTTCAACCTTTCTGTGTGCCTCTGCCTGTTTGTGAAGACTGTCTGGTTTGTGAGTGACAGGGGCTGGGGGTGGCTGCAGGAGGCTGGGTGAGTCAGCACTAGGCTGAATAGACCTATCTACATGTAGAGTGGTGGGAGGAGAGCACCTGGGTCTGAATGGGGCTGTGCCTGCCTTCCAGAATGCTGGCTCCACCTCCTGCGGTGTGTCTGATGACCCTGGCCCACACTCACGAAGGAAAGAGAGGTGCCCTGGCAGAATGCACCCTGAACTGGTTTGGACTGGGTCCAGGACCCCTCACACATGGAGAACAAAGACTTTTGGGGTATAAATACTAGAGCTGAAACCCCTGAACTTTAGACTACTTCTGGAATCAAGAGGAATCCATGCCAAAGAAGATCAGCTGAAGAGACTGAGGAGAAGTACTGCCCTTGCTGTGTGTCTGGGGTTGGCCTGCAGTTTGCTGTTTCTACTGAGGAGAGATCTAGAGGACTTTGCTGTGTGCTGTGTCCCCTGCTTGAAGAAGGACTTTGCTGTGTGCTGTGTCCATCTGAAGAAAAGTCTCCAAGGGCCTGAGAAGAGCTGGCCTCCTGTTTCTGAAGTCCCAGGCACAAAAGGACTTCACCCCCAGCCTCCCTGAACTTCCTTGCTGGGAGTTCCAGTCTGCCAGGAGGGCCTGTAACTGTGTGTGAGGCCTCTCTTGCTGTTGGGAGCTGGAAGCGCGACACAACGAGAGAGAAGCGTGACGCCGCCGCAGCAGCCGCTGTCGCATCATCGAGAAGCGTGTCGCCGCTGCCGCTGTACGCCGCCGCAACACCGGAGAAGCGTGTCGCCGTCACAGAGGGTGTCGACGCATCACCGGATAAGCGTGTCGCAGGGCCGTCGCATCGCTGAGAAAGCGCACTGCCGCTGATCGCCGCCGCATCACCGGAGAAGCGTGTCGCCGTCACCGAGGGTGCCGTCGCATCACCAGAGAAGCGTGTCGCAGGGCCTGTCGCGGCTCAGAAGTTCACCGAGTTCGCCGCACGGCCGTCGGGCGTGCACGCATCGCATCTAAGTTGTTGCATCGCAACAAAGACGCCACTTCATCGCATCGCACCGGATCAGCGCAACACATCAAGGCGCCATTTTGTCGCACCGGAGCGCAGGAAGAACCGACGCATCACCTTCACTGCGCCCCTTTTGCTTGTTTTGCGTTACGCATCCCAGGTACTTTGAGACTGAAAGTGTCGCATTTGAGATCTACAAGTTTATTTTTGCAACAACCCTTTTTAAAGACATTAGTAAAGATATTTTATTTTTCTAAACTGGTGTAGTGTCCATTTGTGGTGTTTTCACTGTGTTACTGTGAGTGTTGGTACAAATATTTTACACATTGCCTTTGGGATAAGCCAGTCTGCTCGTGCCAAGCTACCAAGGGGGTGAGCAGGGGTTATCTAAAGTGTGTATCCCCCTTACCCTGACTAGAAGCAAGGGTCCCTATTTGGACAAAGGTACCTGCCTCTGCCAACTAGAGACCCCCAGTTCTAACATTGGTGGTCAGCGGTGAGGATTTGAACTTGTATTTGTACTTGACCCACAGTAATTGGTGTACATCACTAGTTTAGTGCAGACCACTACGCAACCACATACTGTGTTCTTTTTGGTTCTATTTTTGAGTAACCCTGAAAGTCATCCACGCATCATGTCTCAGAAGGGTAAACCAGCAAGTGGTGTTGCAGGACTGGAGTTTGATATCGAAATGTTGAGTAGTTACAAAGTAGGTCAACTCAAGCAGTTCTGCAGGAACTTTGGATATCCCATGAAGAGCAGCTTCAGGAAGGAGGAGCTACAGAAGGCCTTAAGGGCCTGGTGGGAGGCCAAAGAGGCTGGGGAGGCAGAGGATGCAGAGGTGGATGAGGATGCACAAGGGGATGGTTTCAGATCACAGGATCTGCCTGTGTCCAGAGCAGCCTCCAGGGCTAGCAGCAACCATTCCGCTAGCAGTTTTTCCCCAGAGGAGCTGGAGGAAAACCAAAGGGTTAGAGATCATGAGTTAGAAGTCATGAGGCTCAAGATGAAGCAATTGGAAATGGAAAAAGAAATTCAGCACAAGGCAGAGGAGAGGGCTTGCGCCTTGGAAGAGTTGAAATTGACCTTGGCACATGAGTTAAGAATGAGGGAGCTTGATTTGGAGCTCGAGAGGCTTGAGGCCTTGAATGTCTTAGCCAAGGAAAAGGAAATGTGGGTAGCTCAGGAAGTGAGCTTTGCTGAGTTGGAGGTGGAGTCCAGCTCAGATGGTGGCAGCAAGTTTGTGTTATCCAGTGCTGAGGGAGCAGTACAAACACCCAGAGATGTGGCGCCTGACTTGAGGGAGGGGGTTGACATACACCAGGGGGTTCAGGTTTGTGAGGTAGCTCCAGTGGTGTGCAGTGTCCCTGAAGTAGATTGGGGAACTGACACAGGGGATCATATTCCTAGTGATGGGAGGGACGCTCTACTGACTCCAGATGAGAGGTGCAGGGAGAGGGGTTCCCCCATGGTAGAAGTCCTGGTGTGTGAATGTGGAGACCGCCCAGAAGAGTGTGGGTTGAGTGACAGAGACAGTCAGACACTGTCTTGCCAGTCTCAGGAGAGTGGTGTGGGGTACTTGTGTGAGGCACTGGATGGTGAGGCAAAGGGTAGCTTGGTTAATAACTGTGGGGGGCTGTGTGATTCATTTGTTGGAGAGCATATTTTAAGTCCCTGTTTTCCAGAGCTATGCCAACACCTGGTGGAGTGTGGGTTCTCTGAGTCCAGGGAACTTGCGCTGGAGGTAGACCTTCTGGTGGATTCCAGAGGGTCTGAGGAGGCATTTGGGAGTGATTCTGAAGGGGGTGGCTCAGGTTTTCCCCGACCAAGTGAGGTAGGGGAGGTTTGTGGTAGCCCAGATAGGTCCCAGTGTAGTGGGAGGGGTGTAGGGTCCCACGTCCAGTCTCAGAGAAGAGGGAGTGGGAGTGGGCTGTGTCCCAAGGTGCCCAAAACCCAGTCCCAGGACCTGGTTGGTTCCATAAGGGAACACCAGGAGGGGGGCCTAGTCTGTACCGGGAGGCCATTTCCTGAGGGGGATCTCCTAGTGTCAGGAGAACGTGGAGTATCTGTAAGCAGAGCTCCAGCGGTTCTGGTGTCTGGCGGTGCCGCTCCAGTTGGGAGGGTGCAGAAGTCCAGAGTGAGGGGTGAGAGGGGGATGTGTTCCCCAGTGGGAGAACCAGTGGGTCAGGGGCCAGCCAGAAGGGCTGAGCCTCACAGGAGTGACCATGGTGACACCACTTCTGTCCTGGGGGATCTTAGCGCACTGTCAGATGGACAGGGGTCGGGAGATCTGCGCCAGGCAGACTGTCACACGACACATGGGCCATGTGTTACCCTCGAGGGGATACTGTGTGAGTCCCCAGAAGTCCTGGCGTGCCAGGCAAGTACTCCGCCGCGTGGTTTAGCCCCAAGGTTGGGAGGCCAGGTTCAGGATCTGCCTGACCTGGAGGGAAGGACCTCTGTAACCAGTGTCCTGACCGGTTTGGCTTCCAGGGGGACCACCCCAGTTGGGGGGTTGCAGCCCTCTGGAAGGGGGTGCAGAGGGAGGAAGTCCTCGCCTCTGACCCCGGTGCAACCTGAGGGTTTAGACCCTAGAGTGGGAGACCAGTTGCTGGATAGAGGTCCTGAACTGGTGGGAGAGTTGTGTTCTGAGGGCGCCTCTCCTGGGAGGAGAGTGCGGGACCCCAGAAGGAGAGGTAGGGAGAGGAGAGCCTCGCCCGTGACCTCTGGTCAGCCTGAGGGTACAGACCCTGGGCTGGCGGGCCAGTGTCAGGATGCCATACCTGACTTGGCAGGAGGGAGAGTGGAGAAAAGGTGCCAGGCACCTGGGGCTACTGCCCCCCACTTTATGACGCCACAGAGGTTAGAGAGGCCTGACAGGCATGCGGCCTGGCTCTTGTCACTGACCGCTGTCAGTGGCCCCTGTGGCTGGTTGTCTTGGTGGAGAGAGTTGCCCTTGGGAGGGGGGCAGGAGTCACACCCTGGGGGTGGACTGGGCCACACCGTTGTGTTGGCCAGGTGGGTACTGTCTACCAGTGCGGACACATCTGTGAGCGAAGTAAGGTTAGGCGCTGCACAGATGGGGTCCCCAGGTGAGGAGAAGGGTCCCCCATGGTTTAGCCTAGTGGGCCCTGAGAGTATAGATAGAGGGATCCAACTGGGTTCAGGAAGGCGTAGAACAGGAATAGTCCCCTGCTGTTCGGGCCAGTTTCCGTGTTCTATCGCCCCAAGCAGGGAATCCCATCGAGGTATCGTTTGGTCTACCCTGGCTTTAGGTTGGAAGGGGGTTGTGTTGGAAATGGCCCTTTTTGCAGGGTTATCCCAAAACGTTTTGCTTTTTCCTCCTTTGTTTTTCCTGACCTGTGGTTGTTGGCTATAGGACTCTGGGCACTTTACCACTCCTGATCAGTGCTAAAGTGCATATGCTCTCTGTGAAATTGTTATTGTGATTGGCTATCCCTGATTGGTATATTTGCTTTACCGGTAAGTCCCTAGTAAAATGCACTGAGTGTGCCAGGGCTGGTGATTCAAATGCTACTAGTGGGCCTGCAGCACTGATTGTGCCCCCCACAGGAGTAGCCCTAAGATGGTGTCTCAGGCCTGCCACTGCAGTGCCTGTGCGCAGTTTGTGAACTGCCATGTTGTCCTGGCCAGTGTACACACTTGCCAGGCCGGACTCTTCCCTTTTCTTACACATTGGACGCCCCTATGGTAGGCCCAAGGTACCCCCCTGGGCAGGGTGCAGTGTATGTAAAAGGTAGGACATGTACTAGTGTGGGTAACATGTCCTGATAGTGAAATACTGCCAATTTCGTTTTTCACTATTGAAAGGCTATCTTGCCCATAGGTTAACATGGGGAATGCTGTGTAACATGGTTACCTGCATATCTTCCCATAGCAGCAAGATAGAAAGTTGAAATGTGGTACCCCTGAACTCAGAATTTGATTACACATCTTTTAGTGAAGATGGTTTCTAAATTCTAAGTTTGGAAATAGCACTTTTAGAAAGTGGCTATTTTCTTGTTCAACCTTTCTGTGTGCCTCTGCCTGTTTGTGAATTGACTGTCTGGTTTGTGAGTGACAGGGGCTGGGGGTGGCTGCAGGAGGCTGGGTGAGTCAGCACTAGGCTGAATAGACCTATCTACATGTAGAGTGGTGGGAGGAGAGCACCTGGGTCTGAATAGGGCTGTGCCTGCCTTCCACAATGCTGGCTCCACCTCCTGCGGTGTGTCTGATGACCCTGGCCCACACTCACAAAGGAAAGAGAGGTGCCCTGGCAGAATGCACCCTGAACTGGTTTGGACTGGGTCGAGGACCCCTCACACATGGAGAACAAAGACTTTTGGGGTATAAATACTAGAGCTGAAACCCCTGAACTTTAGACTACTTCTGGAATCAAGAGGAATCCCTGCCAAAGAAGATCAGCTGAAGAGACTGAAGAGAAGTACTGCCCTTGCTGTGTGTCTGGGGTTGACCTGCAGTTTGCTGTTTCTACTGAGGAGAGATCTAGAGGACTTTGCTGTGTCCCCTGCTTGAAGAAGGACTTTGCTGTGTGCTGTGTCCATCTGAAGAAAAGTCTCCAAGGGCCTGAGAAGAGCTGGCCTCCTGTTTCTGAAGTCCCAGGCACATAAGGACTTCACCCCCAGCCTCCCTGAACTTCCTTGCTGGGAGTTCCAGTCTGCCAGGAGGGCCTGTAACTGTGTGTGAGGCCTCTCTTGCTGTTGGGAGCTGGAAGTGCGACGCAACGAGAGAGAAGCGTGACGCCGCCGCAGCAGCCGCTGTCGCATCATCGAGAAGCGTGTCGCCGCTGTACGCCGCCCAGCACCGGAGAAGCGTGTCGCCGTCACAGAGGGTGTCGACGCATCACAGGAGAAGCGTGTCGCAGGGACGTCGCATCCCTGATAAAGCGCACCGCCGCTGATCGCCGCTGCATCACCGGAGAAGCGTGTCGCCGTCACAGAGGGTGCCGTCGCATCACCGGAGAAGCGTGTCGCAGGGCCTGTCGCGGCTCAGAAGTTCACCAAATTCGCCGCACGGCCGTCGGGCGTGCACGCATCGCATCTACGTTGTCGCATCGCAACAAAGACGCCATTTCATCGCATCACACCGGATCAGCGCATTGCATCAAGGTGCCATTTTGTCGCACCAGAACCGGAGCGCAGGAAGAACTGACGCATCGCCTTCACTGCGCCCCTTTTGCTTGTTTTGCGTTACGCATCCCAGGTACTTTGAGACTGAAAGTGTCGCATTTGAGATCTACAAGTTTATTTTTGCAACAACCCTTTTTAAAGACATTCTACTGAGTTTTGTATGTTGGATTTTTGTCGTTTTGGTCTTGTTTAAGTTTAGTAAAGATATTTTATTTTTCTAAACTGGTGTAGTGTCCATTTGTGGTGTTTTCACTGTGTTACTGTGAGTGTTGGTACAAATACTTTACACATTGCCTTTGGGATAAGCCTGTCTGCTCGTGCCAAGCTACCAAGGGGGGGGAGCAGGGGTTATCTAAAGTGTGTATCCCCCTTACCCTGACTAGAAGCAAGGGTCCCTATTTGGACAAAGGTACCTGCCTCTGCCAACTAGAGACCGCCAGTTCTAACAAGGCACATTTGCATTTCAATCAGCCAAGCAGCTAATAACGATCTAAATTAGCCGTCCCAGGATGGCTGTCTTTTTGCAGGGACAAGTGAAGCTGGGAAATCCGCGACCCCCTTCCCAGGACTCCACGGCCCCCCTGGGGGTTGCACCCCACAGATTGAAGACCTCTGCTCTACAGCCTGCGTTGGGGGTTGATGGTAATCTGCTCATATTGTAAAAAACATTCCCCATAATTGTTACTGACATTTCCTGGGTATTCAGTCTTTAAGTGGGATCTTGGTTGCTCTTTCCTGCTCTTATATCCCCTATCTGCAGTGTTTCGTGTTAGCCGTTTATTACTGCCACTTTCAGTCCAACATTCTGAGTTTATTAAAGGAGAATGTTTAGACAAACGTTAAGCAATTCTTCCCATGAGAGAGCTCCTGCACTCTTAATAGTTGCCATTTCTCTTAGCTAGTGACATTCACTGTTGCAGGTGGAGGAAACTGGTCACAAGATCACCTAATTTTCGATCTGTGGCTCTCTGAGGGCATCATGGTAATTGAGAGAGCACCCACAAGGGCATAAAGGGTTCTCCTATCAACCAGCAATGTGGGGAGCACGATTAGTCTCAGGATTGTCACAGAGACACAGACTGCCAGCTCTTCCAACCATCATAGTCTGCTTTGTTTCTAGATTTCCTAGACTGGATCATATGAGGTGCCTCCATTTGCTTCTCTGTAAAAACTGTCCGGGCTTCTTGGTGTCCTGCTCCTCACCACTTGGACATCTTCTGGAAGAAGCCATCAGTCCAGCTGTAAAAAGCCACTGCACTTCCACTGTTCTCTGTGTCCCTGCTACACGGTGATATAAACAGCTGAGTGTTTAGGGTGTTCATGCCCTGGATTCAAACAAGTTCACTCACAGTAGGCATTCCAGCAACTTAATGTTGACACTAACATGTTTGTCTTCCAACGACGCCAAAGGGAGAGGCTCTAAACACCCGCTCAAGATAAGCAGAACCTTTGTTGCCTGCATTTCCTCTACACAGTAAACCTCAGTGGTGCTGTGTGTTCTGTGAATTCATGCCCTATAGGAGTCATCCAGAAACACCTGATGATTTAGCAGCCAAAAGTAGAGTGTCACGTCTAGAGTTTGATGACTTTGAAGCCATCCTGAAGCCTGGCAAACTCTGCACCCAAGAAACAAGATTTTCATTTGTAGGTTTTGCTTTGCCATGCTTTCTACAAATATGTACAGATTGCAGTAAGAAATTGAAGTATTAGTTGATGGTGGTGAGAACCCACCTCAAATAATAATCACAGTCCTTGTCAGGGTGATCCACTAAAGTCACAAAATAACCCTGTGCTTGCACAAAGCAGTCAGACTTAACTTAGAGGCAATGTGTAAAGTATTTATGTTGTGCGTGAATAGTAATAAAGTAAAAACGTAACACAAGAAAAATGCCAAACCAATTTAGACAATAAATAATATTTCAATTAGTAAAATGACATCAGAACAACACAAATCTGATTAGTAGAACTGGAGTTATGAGTTTTAAAAGTTTTTTTTTTTTTATTTATTTTTATTTGCATTTTTATAACATCAACAAACACAAACAGACATTGCCAGTGCCCACATGATACAGTCAGGTGAGACACAATTCTTTGCATGTATACTCCAGACACATTTCGACATCCCTGGTCAGTCCATGTGCGTAAGACTCGATGCAGCCTAGCACACTTAGTGTTGCTCCGGGGATCCCCCACACACCCCAGGGTCGTTCTCGCCTCTGCTATAATCTATGAACCAGTATCAATCCCTCCTACGTTCTCTTAGTCCTCCCCCACCCGAGAACCCAGCCACCTCGTAAATGGTTCCCAGATGTCTTTTGGCCTTGAACCAACCGGCTGCAGCTCCCAGTAAGTTGTCAGTTGCAGCTTACAGTATGTAGCATCCCTTATCCAGTCGTCGGACCTTGGTGTTTTAGCCACCCCCCAATGTAGCGCTAATTGTCGCTTTGCTAGCAACAGCAGTATTGCGGGCAGCCTGCGCACCTTAGGGGCTATCATGTCCAGGATCCCAAGCAGGGACGTCTGTGGTGTACAAGGGAGATCCAACCCCGTGATCTGCTTTATGTGTTGGTGCACCTCCAGCCAGTAGTTAGCTATATGCCTGCAGTGCCATACCAGGTGGAGAAAAGTCGCCCTAGGAACGCCACACTTCCAGCAGCAGTCATCCGCCCGTAGGCCTATTCTGTGTAAATGTACGGGGGTCCTGTACAGACGATGCAAAAACTTAAAATGGATCAGTCTAAGGCGGTAGTTGGGCGACAATTGTTCCAGTTGCCTACAGCTTAGCTGCCATTGTGCGTCCGTAAGGGGGCACCCAGCTCCTCTTCCCAGGCTACCCTCGATGTTGGAACTACTATCGGTGCAGTGTTCTGTGTGTGTCTGTAGATGCGTGTGATCAGCTTACGTCCTGATTCTACCGCCAGTATATTTTCCAGCGCGTCCAAGGGTGGAGGCGGTGCCGGAAACGTAGGAAAGTTACGTTTACATGACGCTCTCAGTTGATAATAAAATAGCAGATCTAGCGCCGTGGGCTCTTCCGGGCCACACATCTGCTGTATAGTTAAATAATCATCGTTTGGGTAGAGATCTCCGCCCAGCCGGAGGCCATGTGTACCTGCGCGCTCTCTTGCACTACGGTCCATTAGTGTAGGGAACATGGGATTATTAAGGATAGGCATTGAGGGTGTATATAGCACTCCAAGGTGTGCTCGTTTACGTAGACCCTCCCAGGCCCATCTCAGCACCTGTACCGTGTCTATCTCTCCCCGAGGTCTCTTAAATGGTTGGTACAGTGCTGTTGACACCGGCAACGGGGCCACTCTGTCTATCTCTATAGATACGTGTGGCTGATAGGGCGTGGGATGTACCCAGAAATGGAGATATTGCGCTTGAGCGCTGAATGCATATAAGGCCAGGTCCGGGGCCGCCATACCCCCTGACTCTGCGGCAGCGTCAAAACTTCCCATGCGATCCGTGGCTGTCCCCCCGCCCATGCCAAATCAACCATGAGAGATCGGAGTTTCTTCAGAAATTGAACCGGGAGAGGCAGAGGTATATTTACAAATAGATATAGTAATTTGGGTAAGACTACCATTTTCGCTATCGCAATCCTGCCCGCCAGGGAAAGGGGAGAGTCCTCCACCGTCTTACCCTGTCTTCAATCCATGTCACCACCCTCCCATAATTCTCATTCCACAGTTCCTGTATATCTGCGCTTATCCAGACCCCCAGATACCGAGTTGGGCCAGAGGCCCAGACTAGGGGATACTCTGTGGCAAATGGCTGAGTGCTGCGCGTTAGCGGAAGAACAACCGACTTGCCCCAGTTTATGTTTACCCCCGACAGCCCTCCAAATCTCACTACCTCCCTCGTCAGAGGCGCCAAATTCTCTTTAGGCTGGATCATGTAAAGTGTAATATCGTCCGCATACATGGACACATTAAGTGCCCTAGTTGTAAAACCAATGCCCCTGTGCGCGTGATGTTGACGCAGTCGCGCCGCCAGTGGCTCCGTCGCTATTGCAAACAGCAACGGAGACAAGGGGCAGCCCTGTCTAGTCCCTCTTGTTATGTTCAACGGCTCGGACACCAGTCCGTTAATTCGCAAGCGCGCAGTGGGTCTGGTGTACAGTAGCTGCACATATTTAATGAAGAGAGGGCTCAGGCCAATCCTGTGGAGCAATGGAAACAGAAATCCCCACTCCAGCGAATCGAAGGCCTTTGATGCATCTAACAGCGCGGCCGCGGCGGGTATGTGAGGCGCCAGGTAGTGCAATAGGCCAAAGAGTGTTCGGAGATTGTGTGAAGTCGCCCTTCCCGGCACAAAACCGGACTGATCCGGTAGGACTATCAAGGGAGCAGCGGCTGGAGCCTGTTTGCCAGTAATGTCGCAAAGATCTTCGCGTCCAGGTTTATTAAAGAAAGGGGGCGGTACGAGTCACTCCACTGTGGATTTTTATCGGGTTTAAGAAGGGCAATTATGATCGCCTCCCTCATGGATTGTGGGAGGATGCCCTCCTGCAATGCCTCCTGATACACCGCCAGTAGGCGGGGGCCAACTCCTCAGAGTATTCCTTGTAAAATCGTGCTGTAAGGCCGTCCGCCCCGGGTGCCTTGTCTGCCCGCATACCACCAATGACCCTCTTCACTTCCTCAACTGTAAATGGGGCATCTAGATATTCCCTGTGGTTATTACTGAACCACACTAAGGCTATAGAATCGAAGTAGTCCTCCAGCAGTGCTTCCGAAGGGGCCGTTCGGGATGTGTATAGGTCAGTATAAAAATCTCTCATAACGTTCAGTATCTCCGGTGGGGAATGGACTATGTTATCGGCTACATCGCGGAGCGACGCAATATATGCAGCCCCTCGTGGCGGCCTCAGGAGATTCGCTAGAGTTTTGCCCGGTCTGTCTCCCTCTCCATACGCTCTCGCTGTAGCGTGTTTATGCAAGAACCTGAGCTCTCTATCTGCCTCTTCCTGATAAGAGGTCAGTTTACCTCTAATTTGTCCCAGAAGAGCAGCTGATGGTGTGGCATAGTATTGCTGCTCTAGTGCATGCATTTCCTGTTCCAAACGTGCTAGAGACCCTCTTATATCCCTTAGTACCCTACTTTGTCCCGCTATACAGTGCCCTCGCACCACCACCTTAAATGCCTCCCAAAGGGTCCCCTCCGAATCAACAGACCCAGTGTTTTTCTCAAAATATTCTTGTATGTGCGAGTGTAGTTCCTCCCTGAATGCGGAATCAAGCAATGCCCCCTGTGGTAGGCGCCACGAGAAAGGCTGTCTAAAAGGCTCAGGTATCTGCAGTGTCAGCGTGACTGGGGAATGGTCAGACATCGTGCGAGCGTTATGAGCCGCATCCATAGTCCATGCATGTAGATCAGGAGTAGTAAGCCAGAAATCCAATCGGGACCAAGCACTATGTTGGTGTGTAATGCACGTGCCTTCCCTGGTGTCTGGGTGAAAGTGTCTCCACGTATCCACGAGACAGTTATCCTCCATCAGGTGTTTCAGTGTCGCGGCGGCCTGCGGGTGGTGTGTGCGAGACACTCCCTCCCTATCCAAGCTTAAGGATATTACTGTATTGAAATCTCCGCCCCACAGTACGGATCCATCTCCCAGTGTTTTAATAGCATGCCACACCTCCTGAAAGAAGGAGGGGTCGTCAGTATTAGGGCGATATACATTCGCGACCGTGACCTCACGATTAAAAAGAAGCCCATGGACCAGCACATAACGTCCCTCCGTGTCACTCCTCACTTGTATTGTACGCCAGGGAATACCCTTTTTAATTAGCGTGGCCACCCCTCTTGAATAGTTTGAGTAACCTGATGTGTATACCTCACTCCATCTACCCGATTTCAGCCGGTCCCCTGATCTACCACTTAGGTGGGTTTCCTGCAATAGGCATATCGCGGCCGAATGTCTCGTGAGATGTGCTTGTACTAGGCGCATTTTCCTGTGGTCATTTAATCCCCTGACATTCCATGTCAAGCATATCAAGGACTGCAGACTAGGGCGTGCGTGTTGTGATCCGTGAAAGATAGTGATGTACCAGTAGTTCCCACTTCGTGTGTTCCCTGTCCTGGTGTGTACCTGATTGTCTCCATCCCGACATGTCTGTATCTAAGCATTTATTGCTATGCAATGTGCAACAAACAACAAAAAACGAACCCCTCCCTACCTCCACCCACTCCAACCCCCAATCAGGTTGAGATGTCGTGTGTCCCGCCCTTTGAAACTTACTACCCCAAACATATTTAACAATGAGGAATTATCCCAGGGGGCGTGAGGTTGCCGGCGAACTCCTCCGTCACAGATGGAACGGAGTGGCCGAGCTAATTCGTCTACCATACCAAACGTATATTTTTATAATAACGCATGCCCAAAAACCAGTAAAGGACATGTGCCATTACGGGAGTCCTCAACAGCAGTGTGACAGAGCGTATAGGTCCTTTCGCCCTCTTAGTCATTATCACTCATCTGGCTTTGCGCCGAGCTGACTTTTTCCTGTGCTTTGTCCCGACTGTGCCGCGCCTGCTGCTTAGCGAACTTCAGTGCCGCACCAGCTTCCACAAAGAACGTGGGCTTCCCATTAGTGTGAACTCTGAGCTTGGCTGGATATAACATTGCATATTTTAGTCCGGCTTGTTGTAGCAGCCGCTTGGCCGGAAGGAACTCCCTTCTAGCATTCTGCACAGCCTGAGTAAAGTCGGGATATAGCGAAATGTCATTGTTCTGGTACTGCAATGACCCTCTCTCCCTCGCCAGGCGGAGGACCGTGTCTCTGTCCCTATAGTTAAGCAGCCTGGCCAGTATGGGTCGTGGCTTAGCACCAGGTGGCGGCCTCGGCCCAAGCGTGCGATGAGCCCGCTCCACCAGGAACATGGTGGACAGGTCCGTACCGAACAGGTCCAGAAAGAGTGCCTCCACATATTTTTCCATGTTAGTTATTGCCGTGGATTCGGGTACCCCAATAATGCGTATGTTGTTTCTTCTCGATCGCGCTTCCAAATCCTCGTTTCGCGCTTTTATTACTTCCAGCACCTTATCCATGCGCAGAAGATGTTCATGCGTTTCCGTGGTGCGATCATCCCCATCCGAGACTCGCGTTTCTAGTTCAGTCAGTCGCGAGTCATGTTTATCCACCCTGTTCGAGACTTGGTCCATCCGCGCCGCAAGGGAGTCAATTTTGGTATCAATAACTTTTAAGCAGCCCTTCAGTTCCCTAAACATAGTTCTGATATCATCCTCTGGATCTTGCTCCAGTTGGGTCTCTGGAACCAGTGTCTGCGTCGCAGGGTCACCATCCACCTGCCTGGTGCTCCGCTTCTCAAATGGTAATTTTGACTGTTTATTATCCGTTTTGCCCATTTTGTGATGTTGCCGGGCTCTCTGCCTGGCAAGGTATGGCAAACGGGATGGAAGCAGCTTTTTTCGGTGAGAGGGATCAGCCCCTACCTCGTATCCTCCGTGGGCCCCTCCTCCTGGCTATGCAACTTGTAGGTATCACAGCTAGCGCAGAGAAGTGCAGTCTGGAAGCCTCACACTGTCCACCTGCCAACAGTGCCCGCCCCTCGTTTAGGAAGCTTCTCGCAGTCTCACAGCCAACATGATCAGCCCTCACCGGCACCCAGGCAAAGCTTCTGTCTGCAGCGCTGTACGGCCGTGCCTCGTCACTTTTCACCCCTTGGGAGTCCGCACCTTCATGTGTCCGCTTTCCGCCCTACGTGATCCGGACCTGTCTGATCAGCCGGCACGTCTAATTACCGCCGCCGCCTATGTCTTCAGTGGCACACAGCGCGGTCAGGGCCCAGCGTAAACGCAGGCACAGTCTTTCCCTTCTTCGCGTCTCCCGCCACTCAAGCGCCACCTACCCGCACATTCCGCCGGCGGTCAGCATGTGTCTACAGCCGCTATTGTTTCGTGTCTCCCTCCACACCACCGCATGTCCAGGGCAGCCGCAGTTTGGTCTCTGGGTGGCACCGGAGTCGCTGCATACACAGGCGTCTTCCTTCGCTGCACGTCGTGCTCCGCCTCAGTGCAGCCGGGCCTCTCTCACGGCAGCTCCGCTGCAGGCCCGCTTGGCGTTGTTCGGATTTCTCGGTGTCCGCTCCGCTCTCCCTTCGAGCAAACACCGCCACAGAAGTAGCACGCACCGTCGATTCAGGGCGATCGCTGCCGACAGGATTTTTGGCAGATTTGTACAGGATAAATGCCGGATTATGGACTCGGCCGGCAGAGCCGCAGATTTAAGCGGCCATCTTGCTGCTCGGCTTGGCCACGCCCCCATGAGTTTTAAAAGTTTAAATGAAAAATAGCGCCAAATTACACAAAGCCAGCGCCAAACCCAGTTATCTGGCTGCGCTAGACCAGGTCAGAGTCAAATGTTTAAGGCCAGGTTCATTCCGGTGGAAAGTTTACCTTCTGACGTAGAAAATTATATGGAGAAAAAGTGGTCGGCGACAAGTTTTCGGAGGGGCAAGCTACACCTGAAACCGGACTCAACGACGGCCGGTTGCTTAAGAGCGGGGCCCCAGTGCAGTTGTCAACGAAGGCGAGAAAGCTCTGAGCAGCGAAGTCCAACGTCTGTTCTTGGGAGGGCCTCGACATCGATCGGCCGCTGCTTGGCATTGGTTGCAATGAAGCCCTCTACCTTCAGACTTAGAAACTTTTCTGGAAGCCAGATCCCCTTCAGTTAGGCATACCAGCAAGCTGAGGCTGACCAGCGATTTGATGGCGGTGGCTTCAACGACGATCCCTGTCTCCATCAGTTCTCCAGGCAGAAAGTTGGCAAAAAAAGTTTCTCAAGTGCCACTTCTTACAGTTTGGGGACAAGAGAAGTACACTAACACCAGCCAAGGGTCCAGGACCTGTAAGGGGGGGGGGGCACCATTTGTGCAACAGGGTCCAAGGCAGGTCTAGTTGGTACTAGTCAAACTACTGAGCAGTTCCAGGTAAAGAGCTTCTGGATGCTTGTTGTGTCCCTATATCTCAAACAGGAGATCAGCCAACTAACTCTTAGAGTCACTTCTGGGTCCTATGTTCAAGGCATGCAGACTCTGTTTCCTTCAGGTTTCAGACTGCAGTCCTTCTTCTGATTTTCCCAGGTCCAGGAGTGTTCTGAGGAGGGGTCAGTGGGGGCCACTTTTATGGCCAGTGCCAGCCTGTGGTGGGGGGGGGGGGGGAAGACATTTGTCCACCCTTAAACCAGTTTTGTTCAGTTTCTCCCCTACCACTGGGTTTTGGTGCCAGCCTGACTAAAGAGACAAAGGGGAAGCAGGGCTAATTGTGAGCTTTATCTGTTAGTTGCAACGTAGGCACCCTTTGAAGCTCAGAAAGGGACTGGACATCGCTCCCAGGCTAACCTGTCAAGGGAGGATTCAACCTCCCCACACCCAGTGCCCTTTGTTGTCTGTCTTGGAGCAATATACATCTCCCCACAGGGAAGCCATCAGGGGTCAGGTGACAGCTTGGCACTGGCAGGAACGTCATTTGGTTTTAGGCAGGAAAATGTTAACTTTCTAAAAGTTTCATTTACATAATAGTAATACAAAATCCAACTTGACTATTACATTGGATTTTAAGTCACTATTAAAATGAGCCCTTGAACCATTTTTCTAGCTTCTCCCAAACTGAATTTAACACTTATTGTCACCTTGAAAAACAACTTTGAGGTGTTTTCACTTTCAGGGCATGTAAAACATTAAATATACATGGCCTACTTATTAAATACCCTGCACCCTGCCTTGTGTGCTTTTATTGCATACCTTTAGGGGTGAGGTAAAGTATTAAAAATGAAGATTCAGTCCTGGCAAAAGGTTTATTTTGCCAAGTCGAAATGGCAATTTAAAACTTCACACCCAGGCTGCAGTGGCAGGCCTGGAGAGATGTTTTATAGTGATACTTTTGTGGGTGGCACAATGAGTCCTGGAAGCCCACGGTATCATTTCATTTTCAGGCCCTGGATACATGTAGTACCATATACTAGTATACTAGGGACTAATAAGTACATTAAATGTGCCAGTCGGGGGTATACCAGTTTTACCATGTTTAACAGGTAGAGCACAAGCACTTTACACTGGTTAGCAGAGTAAAGTGCACAGAGTTCTACAGCTAACAAAGATAGGCTTTAATAAAAAGGCAAAAGATCCCAGATGACGCTGCTGAAAGGGCAACATTTAAACAATTGTTAAGAGAGAATTAAGGAACACTTTGTTCTGCATCATAGGATCTTTTTGATAGTCTTAAATATTGGAATATCGCTGTCTGCATTGCAGGGGTCCTGTAATGTTACACAAAATTAACAGCTACTAAGTGTACAGCTGGCGTTACCAAATGCAAATATTCATGCTAGCTGAAGTTAAATTCCATGAATAGTCTGAAGCATGTGGATTCTAAAATCTAAATAAACTTCAGAAGCAACCCTACAGCATAAATCCTAACCTTGCTGCCTGCTGGAAACTGGAGAAACATGAAGGAAAATGCAGCAAGGTAAAACAATATTGTAGACAAAACTGAAAATGTACACTGCTTCTTCAAGGATCTATTAGCTTCCATATCCCAGTGTGACTCATGCAGGCAGTTGCTTCACAGTCAGTTCTTTTTACCAGCTCATGTGAGACAATCTTAGAACACTGGGACTGATTTTTATCACACTGTTTTGAGAGAATATTCTCTGTGATATCTCTTTTCTCATGTTTCACCTGCTGTCTCTTGAGTCTGGGAAGTTTTTCAGTCTATTTTTAAATGGCTTTATGGCTTTATCCCAAACTAGAACACAGTGCTAATCCCTAGGTGACACATACATATTTAGGGCATTTAAGTGGAGAGAGAGAGAGGAAGTATACGCCATGACCTTTCTAGGTATTGAGAAGCCCTTTAACACTAGACAGGAACTGTACACTGTTCACTAGGATTTCCTACATTAAGGTAATATGGCTTTAGTTCTTCCTTTATTGGCTACATTAAGCATAGTTGTTTGGGGCATTGGACTGTGTAGTACTCACAACTATGTATGCAGACAATATGCTGGTGTGCTTAAGGGATCCTGTACAAGCTGCACTCTGTTTGTTTATGCATTGAAGAATTATGGAAA
Organism: Calotriton arnoldi; assembly: GCA_963921515.1. Lineage (NCBI taxonomy): Eukaryota > Metazoa > Chordata > Amphibia > Caudata > Salamandridae > Calotriton > Calotriton arnoldi. Next base: position 723,430 of record CAWUFW010002400.1, on the reverse strand, counting down.
GCCGTGTGGTATGAGAGCTGGCAGAAGTCACAACTCTTCGCACAGAACAGACTCTGAACTCCCTTATCTGGGCTTGACATGACAGAATTTAAATATTATGAGTGCATGGTACACAGTACCATATTAACATGGCTGACTTGGATATTGGTCTGGTGATCTCTGGCCTTCCCAGCTCTGTGGCGTTCTTCTCAGCTCTCCCTTCTAGAATTGATAGGGTGGATGGTTTTAGCTAAAATGATGATGCCTCCCAGATATCTATATATGGTGCTGTGTAGCTGGATCTTGGCCAAGGGTGAAGCGAAGGAGCTTAGTGATGCAATGAACAAGACTAGGCTTTCCCAGATTTGGAATATTATCTGGTCCACCAGCTAAAATCTCTAGCTGATTAGCTGTATGACGAATAATGTTCTGTGGAAATGATGCAAGTGGATGTTGAGGGAATATTCGATTTAAGGGAAGTCTGGATTCCTTCAGCTGGTAGTGGGCCTGGGGTCTGGCATTTGGTCTTTCTAATGTCTTAAAAATAGGACTCGTATTTGAAAAGGGTTGCCTGGCGCTCCCCCTTTTATCCTGAGACACTTTTGTTCTTAAGGAAAGAGCAGCTTTCACCCGATTAATAGAGGGTGGATGCAGCATGCACTGGATTAATAGAGGGTTGATGTGGCATGATGGGCCATGTGTTTCAAAATAGCTTTTTTTGTACAGTGCAAATGCACCTGAATGATTAGGAGTGTGTTCAGGACAGGTTAGAGAGTTTCCTTTGCTGACCATAGCAGTGTTTTTGTAAGGGTTTTCTGACTAGCCCATAGGTTCTATAGACCTTGCAGAAATGAAGGCCGAGCCAATATTGCAATCTCTAGATTATAGAAGGCATTACAACAAGACAACCCTGAACCTAGACTGAGAATGAGAGAAAATGGGTAAGTAGATGCTGCGCTGGTGACAGAAGATGACTGAAGCTGAATTGCGAAGAATGTGCAAATGTTTTGGGAAGGTATAGAGGAATACTAGATTTACTCAGCAGTGTTTTTACTCCTGCATAGAACATACCTCATCCTCACAGTGATAAATAAGTGGGACACTCCCTGCATAGTCGCATGCACTAGGTGTGGAGAAGGCCAGGCAGGATTTCTGGATATTGCATGGTCCTGTCATATTATCAATGTATGATGGACAAGAGTGGTTGATAGGCTGTGTAGGGTGGCAGGCTCAATTGTGAAACCTAACATTAAACTTCCTGTGCAAGTAATGACTAAAAAGGGGAAAATACATTTGTGTCTCTGTGTTTACTTTCTGCTAGGAGACAAATGGCCATACATCGGTTAAATCCTACTAGACCGCATGATCATATGTGGGAGAGGGATGTACTGGAGTGCAAAGCTGAGGGAAGAGCTGGAAAGATGTTAGGAGATTTCGCACAGCCTACTTTTCCAGCCCGACAATATGGCTTTGTGAACTGTACTCAACACTTCATTACAGCATGATGGTTTTGCTGTCATGTTTAGTTTCAGAGATGTATGTGGTCACAAGCACCGAGGTAATGTACTCATGGAGTAAAGTATTTTAATATCAAAGAAAACAAGTTTGAAATGAGACTAGAAAAGGAGGACAGGAGTACAACTTTAGAGAAATAAAACAGCTGAAAACAAACATGGTTAAGGGGATAAAGTTAATAGGGAATTACAGGAAAAGGTGGTTAGAAGTAAACAAGTGGAGCAGAAATAATAGTCTAATAGGAAAAGTATGAAAAACAAGGGAAAGCGTCAGAATGTTATTTGAAAAAATAAAAGCAGAAAGAGCTCAAAGGGAACTGGGGCCAGATTTAAAGTTTATTGGGGTGCCTGCCGTTCATCATGGTGGTGGGGGACATTATGTCCGCCACCCTGACAGACTACGACCTGCCACATTTAGAGTTCTATGCTGATGCAGCGTTGACCTCAGTGCCTTCAAAAGAATTGCTGCCAGAGGGTTCCTCTGATGGCACTGCAGGCCTGGTGCATGGCCACCATCTTTCAGCCAGCAGCGCACAAAACTTTTCTGTTTTTCAAACAAAAACTCTCAAAGCAGGTATTTGTTTTTCAAAAACAAAAAAATAATAACTCCCATACCATGGGAGCTTTCTTACAGCTTACAGAAGGATTCCTTCCCATTTCTTTTTCAGACCAGTGATAAAATATTTCTTGGAGGGCATTAAAAATGTAACAGTTCCCTCCAATTAGATTAGCACGTCCTTCAAAGAATTGTTCTGACAAAGTTATTCGTTACCAATTCAAACCTATTCATAATGCAACATTACAAAATCTTTCCTAGAAATATACAATTGTAGCTGGGAAACAGGGAATAACATGGATATTTCTCACAGAGGGGAACGAGTGACATCCAAAAGACCACAAGAACGAAGCTTCCTTTTACACAATATGGCCTTCCACCCACTCCACCAACCAACTGACTATGACACCCCTTCCTCTAAAAAAAAAAAAAAAAGAATACCTGGCATCCTGCCACCCACCTTCAACACCCTCTAAGCAGCAGCAGCACACTTAGCAGCTCGCTGAGGATTGGCCACTGGTTGAGGGTGGGACACTTGAACTCCTGGATGATGTATATGATAAAAAATAAAAAAAATTATGAAAAAGAAAAATGTTAAAGGTTATGGTTGGAATTGTTATAACACCTTAACAGATGTTTACAAAACACAAATATTCACCTAATTCTACCCTTCAACCATAATATTTTTTTTAAATACAAGCGAACATGATTTCCTGAAACCCACCCTTGGATTCTATCTTAATCTGCCCCTCTTCTGCCCAAATATATGAAAATAATACCTAATCTTTTGAGTGCTATCCTCTTTTCTAATTCTACATCACAACCATTCCCAAACATACCATCTGTGGTGATGAGAACATCTTTTCTCCTGAAAGTCATCTTGCTTTTTAATGTTGGCTAAACAGTTTAGTTTCTAGTGTGTTTAGGAAACCAACAGGAGAAAATTAATTGCATGGATATTAGAAGAGTACTATAGCAATTAGGAAATCTAAACAACATTTAATAAATAATGGTCTAATTTGACATATGTCTCAAAGATTGATTCTAGATAGATGTGATCTGATAGAGACATCTAGCCGCAGATTCCTTATTTTTTTAATTCTCCCCAGGTGCCAGTCTGGATCCAGACCTTTCAGCAGTATCTCTTCGTGCCGGGGGATGGCATCATATGGCTCTGCAATTATGTCGACTCCGGTCATGACGTCAGTGGAGCCATATAAGTCCCCTCTGGCGCGCGGACGTCAGTTTCTTCTTTTCCGCGCGGTAACGCGGATCTGGAGAAGCGGTTCCTTGGGTCGATGTTTTTTCTTGACCTGCTTCGACACTTTGTGTCGGTGGAACAGTGTGCCTTTGTCTGATGTCTACAGGTTTCAAACCTTGTGGGCCTTGTAGCCAACATATGTCGGTGACGGACCCGCATACAATTTGTATGTGGTGTTTAGGCGAGCATCACAACGCCGAAGATTGTAGCTCCTGCCAGAAACTAAAACCAAAGTCGTTAAAGGAGCGACATTTGAAGTTGATAGCGGCACGTGTGTCACGATCCTCAGAGGCTTCCTAGCCTCGGTCTTCGTCATCTCTGGGAAAGCGGGGTCGATCTAGGAGCCAAAGACGGTCTGGAGGACATCGTTCTCTGAGGAAGTTAAAAGGTAAGGGGTGGTTGAAGTGGCGGCATTCTCGGACTTCACCGCGTGGGGACTCAGTCTCGTATGGCTCCTCTCGCTCGATGGTTGAGGAGGCCGTACGCGACTTCGCACCACGTCTCCCCGTGTTTCCGGGAGCCGGTTTGTCGATGGCTCAGATGAAGGAATAGTATTATTCCTTGCACCTCATCTTTGGGACCCCATCTCCCTCTGGAGCCCCTTTAGGCCCCAAGGAGGTGAGTGGGGCGCCGTCGGAGGGTTTGCCCTCGGTGACTGTTCAGCCATTGGGGTCAAGGGGTCAGTGCCAGTCGACGTCAGCTGGCGCCACGTTGGCGCAGGTCCACAGTCCTTTGAGATCTCGACCTACGATGCCAGACTTTGATCAGCCGACTACGATACTGATGTCGGCAGTGTCGGTCGAAGTTGCTTCTCCTCCACCATGTAGGCGTCGTACGACGTCGAATGCGGAGTCGACTAATCAGATTGAGGGGGATAGGCAGGTTTTAATTCCTTCTCAGGAAGAGGTTGTGAAAAGACAGCCTGTGTCGATTGAGGTATGGCCCTTTCAGCCCATTTCTGAGATTTGTGTGCATCAGATATAAGAGAGCTGGTTGTCTGCTTTGGGAGAGGCTAGTAGCCTGGATTCTTCTCCAGCTTCAGGGCTGCTTTCTCCCCCTGGCCTTGCCATGGAGGCAAGTTCCTCCTTTGCAGACATGCTAAGGAAAGTGGCTACAGTTTTAAACTTGTCAGTTCCTATGGTGCAAAGGTCCACAGACCCTTTGATCGAGGTCCTTTTTCAGGGACAGACATGGGAAGAACCTGTTCTTCCGTTTGGGGAGTCCCTTTTTAATGTTTTATTGATTAGATACTTGGGCCAAGCCTGAGTCAGGGGCCTCAGTGGATCGAGATATTACACGTAGACACCTGCCTGCACCTGGGGACCCAGTTTGTCTTCATAGACACCCTTCCACCTGTAGCTTGGTGACTCAGGTTGCGACTTCTTCACAGGATGTAGATTGTGTTCCTAAGACTCCAGTGGGTAAGGAGTCTAGGACTCGTAATGCCAGTGGTAAACACATCTTTGCTTCGGCAAGCTCGGCCTTGAGATCCACAAATACATCTTGTGTGCTGTAGTGTAGTTCCTATTTCCCTAATAGGCTCTGCGCATTGGAATAATATACCCTATAGGCTTGACATAGGACTGAGGTCGGTATGTCCCTATCGAGTATATTAAACTTAATTACTTTGTGCCAGCTAGCTCAGAGGCCACTAGAAACTCCTTGAAAACAAGAAGGGAGTAGTTTCTGGCAACCGCATAAACATGACAACTTTGTTTCCCTTTAGAATCGGAACACGTCTCAGAATCGTGGAAACAATAGATAACAGTTTCACTCAGTCAATTGTGCATGCTTAGTTTTCACAGAGTTACACAGAAAGGAAAGACGGGCGTTTCAATAAAAAGGTTTTATTGAACAGTCTTGTTTCTCATGTAAGAGATATGTGCTGTTATGATCACAAGACAGTATGCAAGATAAATAATGTACAGCGTAAGCAGTAGAAATAAATAATACTGTGCTAGCATTATCTTTTAGCATATATTCACATACATAAATAACATGAGCTAAAAATGCGAGTACTCATACGATGCGTCTCTAAGCTAGTTCTACCCCAATGTACCTAACCTAGTCTAGGTGTAGGGAAAGGTAAGAAGTAGGCGAAGTATTCTCTAGTATAGTATACTAAGAGTATGTCAAGTCTAGTATGCCAAGAGTCCAGTATGCCAAGAGTCCCTCTAGGTTCTAGTCAGCTCCATACCTTGAGAATGAGAGAGGTGGGAATCTCTTTCCGGACTCGAACTCTAACACCACGCGAAGGGAGTCAGATCACTGGAAGCTGGATTCTCTGCAAGCAGGGATGACAGTGTCTTCTCAGTGCGTCAGGCCGGGACACGGGCTCCTCTAAAGTCGAGGTCTCCTCCTAACTTGCTTGGGCAAGGGAAGGTATATTTATACCTGGTAGGTACTTTGGAATGTTAGCATTGACGTGAAGTCGGACAGAGGAAGACGTCAGGAATGAACCCTTAAGGAATAGCGGTTCATGCATAATAAATGAGTTCTTGGAGAAATCAATAATCCTGTGCTAGGGGAACTCTCAAGAGCTTAAGGGTCTGGTTTCTAAGAACTCGTTGTGACGTTAGGGTGGACGGATGTCGGTGACCATGCCTGTATTTGGAGTGCACAGCTAATGCCTAAATAAGGACTGGGATTCTATGCCTATATAAGGGCAATGCGAATTGTGCCTATATGAGGACACCTAAAGCGGAATACAACAGTGCTGGGGCGATATTCCCATGCTTTATGGGATTCGCTACGGAATTTGTTACCATCTCTTCCGGATAATGTCCACTCGGAGATTGGTGATTTGATTAAAGATGGTCAGCAGGCTGCTAGGCTTACCATAAGGTGTGGTATGGACACCACGGACTCTGTAGGTCGGCTATGACATCGGCAGTGGCATTAAGGCGTAAGGCTTGTTTGGCAACTTCCGGTTTCTCTGCGGCTGTCCAGTCGATTTTGGTCGACATGCCATTTGATGGTGCCCATCTTTTTGGGAGTCAAGCTGATGCAGCATTAAGACGCTTCCGTGAAAGACAGACGTCTTCAGTGTCATAGCTTTTCGTTGTTTGTTACTGGTGTAACTTGTCTTTATACTTGAGATGTAGGCTTTTTCTTTCAAAGCGAGTAATCTTTGTTAGGGCATTTTACATGTCCGTTGTTGGTTTGACCACTTGGTGTCCTGCGAGAGCAGATGCTTTATTCTCAGTACCAATTTTTTCCTTTTTTTTAGGCTGGTATTGATTTAGATGACCGAGGTTTCCCTTTGTCCCTTGGCCTCTGAGGATGAGCTTTGTGCTCAAGAGGTTAGTGTCAAGAGAAGTGTGTTCTTGTATGGAAGATTTTCGGACGCAATCTTCTTTGAAGCAGATCAATATGCTAAAATGTGCATGGTTTCGACCTTTCATTGTCTCTCAATAGGGACATGTTGGTATGCCAGTGGTAAGTCTGGTTTATAGGGACGCTCTGGTCTTTACTCGTTAGAGTAATCAGCGTAGTATGTCCTCACTACTCCTGTGGTGTGCATATTTATTATGGCGATGCTGGATTCAGGGCCAACGTTTTGTATTCTTTTGAATACATGTTCTTGTGGTTCATCCTTCATTAAAGTCCTCTTGGACTATGTGTTTTTATGGTATAGGTTGTTTTCTCCTTCTGAGCGGACTGCATATCTACATTTTTATTATTTGTGCTTCACTTTTTGGAAAATTGTGAGAGTAAACTCAGAGTTTATAGTGTATTCTTTGGAATACACTAGTTAGTTGCCTTCTCCTATGTGGAGGGGTTAGGTAATTCATTTGTTCATTCCTAGAACATATGAGATTGGCCTTGTTGTAACATGGCTAAATCTTGTTCCAGTATGTCAATAGCAGAAGATACAATGCTGTCCAATGAATAAATCCTGGATGACAAAGTTGTTAACCCATTGTCGACCACAGAGAGAGTTTTCTCCAAATTAATACGATCAAGTTCACGTATTCGTTCTGCGGCCTCTACCTGTGAAACCTTCCATGCTTCATTATAAGCAGCATAGATGCTGGCATATATGAAACGTTTTTGACGCGGTTTTCTTGGTCCTAGCAAGAATTCCCTAAGGTCTGCGTCTTCTTTAAGTAAAGATAAGTGTTGTTTCACATCCTTAAGTGTAGATTTTTGTAGCCAATCGAGGCACAATTTTCCTACACTGTATGTTGTTACTACCCCCGGATGTTGTCTTTGGACGTATCGTGGGTCTGGCCTATGAATAGTAAAGCCCTGTGTTTTATTCAGGAATCTTTCTTGACAGGTGTTTGTGTCTGTGGGCCAGATCAACCATTTTCTCCAATCAGGATTTGTTCTGTTGAGTTGCAATATTTGGTCAACTGTAACCGCTGCCTGTGTATTGTTATTACTGGCAGGTGTCGGTACAGAAGGTGTTTTCATGTCTTTGATCTTGGCTAACCCAAGGCAAGACGTTTGTTGCACAGTGTCATTCAAAAACATTATTTGCTGAGGGATGATACATGCTCTAAACAAAGCTTCTATCCCCTGCACTTGCCAATTTTTAGAACCCCAGACAGATTTTGTGTCTATTGTGTCTTTCCACAAGTCGAATACATGTCTAGACAGTTGGGCAATAAATGCTGCAGAGTAAATCTGTTTTGTATTTGTTAAAATCATTTTTTGTCCTGTTTTGTTTACATTTTTATAGTAAAATGTTTCCGGATCAGATGTATTGTACCCTGAAAAATAGGGAAACTTTTTAGCAAACGTTTTTGAACTACCTTTAGGTGGTGTAGGACAATGCTCCCATTGGTTAAACATAAACACATTTCTAGGTGTCGCAGATTTATGCAAATAATGATGACCAAAGTGGTTATAACAATAAAGCTGTTCATAGTCTGATGAACCTTCTAAGTATTCATTATTAGAAAATGCAGCAGATCTTTCTAGATCAAACATCATATTATTTACAGTCTCAAAGTCCCAATCATCAGAATAGGTACTGGACGAAACAAAATCACTTAGTGAAATTTTAAATAAATGTGGAATGTTCAATTGTTCCGTAGGGCCGAATATATCGAAATCTGTTTTGTCCCACACTATACCATCCTGTATAGGAACGGCTGTGATGTTCACTGCTGACAAGTCTCTTGTTTCACGATGGGATGATTTGTGTGGTTTCAAAAGTAAGTTCACATTTTTACTTTCAATGTCCAAACGGATGTATCTGCCATTTATAAGCACGCTGATAGTCATAACCAAAGCTAGCCAAAGCAGAAAGAAAAATATTCCAGAAATAATCCATAGTTCAATCCATGGTGAAACCAGATAAGTCTCTTTCAGGAAATGAAAAAGGTCTTGTACTTGTTGTTAGAAAGTTTTTGATGCTGGCGTCGTTTCAGGTTCACTGGGATCCTCAGAAAACGTATCAAAGTTAATGAAATAGCCAGAAGCAGTTCTGTCAATTGTTGAAATTGCATCAGGATTTGTTGAAATCGCTGGAACCAGTTGATCACTTGTTACGTTGGTGTAGACAGGTGTATTTGGACGAACTGTTACTTGAGTTTCAAGAGGGATGAGTTCCATAGCATTGTTGCTTAGTCCTTCATCTGTTACTGCTGAATTCTCGATGGTTATCAGTCTTTCAGTCTGAACCTCTTGGATAGTAGCGAGGGGAGTGCGTCTGCTACTAGGTCGGAGTCCACGAGGCCTACTATTTAGTATTGGCCACATACTGTGGTTTGATGAGGTCGATTGACACAAATCTTTTCTCTTTTTTTCTAGCAAGGTGCGGCAGAAGTACTGTTCTTGTTCCGTGAATGGCTAGGACAGGTACTGGTTGTCTGTAAGAAGGTCCAAATTCCTTCTTGGCCGCAATCTTCTCTCTGACTAGATCCCCAACTTTTGGAATCCAGACAGGCCTTGCTGGGACTGCCGGTTTTCCCCAGTGGTGGTTGGCTTCAGGAACACGTTGCTTTGTTTCGATCTTAGTTCATTTAGATCCTGTAAAACAGCCAAACGATCTTTGATATCAAAGGGTTTATTTTCCACCACTGTGCCTTTACATTCGAGATCGGGAACCCACATTCTTGTCCCAAATAGGACCTCATATGGAGTGACCCCCCCTAGAGAACTTCTTGGCAAATTATTTAATGAGCTTTGGACCCCATAAAGATGTTTGACCCACCCATCACCGAACCTAATACTCTAGCTGTTATAGACTGCTTTATGTCCCGGTTTTTCCTTTCCACAACAGAATTTCCCTCAGTATGAAACGGAGAGGAGTACCGCAATGCAATGCCCAAACTGGCCATGGCTTCTTTGTAAGCCCGAGAGCTAAACGCAGGGCCCTGATCAGAATGTAGCGTGCCTATTGCGTATGTGCCGATAAGGACTCGCAAATCTTTTATAACAGTTCGAGCTTCAGCCGAGCGCTGAGGCCATATCCATAGGAACCGTGACTTAGTATTTGTGGGATCGCATTTGTCCATAAGGACGCCTGCGCGTAGATAGTCTAATGCTGTCTAACAATGGTGTCTGTACAGGGCAGGCTAATTCGTAGCATGGTGTCTGGTGGCGTTCTGCATCACGCTGTTTATTGCAGTCTATGCAGTCATCGATGAAGATGTGAATCTGTGTATTCATTCCAGGCCACCAGTACATCTCTTTCAATGTTAATATTGTTTTAGAGATCCCTTGATGTGACAGACCCTCCCCCAGATGTGCTTCATAAATCAAAGCTGCTCTACGTTCCATGTTTGGAATTACCCTATCCCCCACTCCAGGGATTCGAGCAAAAGGAACGTTGTTCGCATCAATTACATAAGAGTACTTGAGTGGAAACTTTTTAGGTAACGCTGCACCACTGCCTTTGCTTGTAGCATTGACAGCCAACATTATCTCACTGTCTATTCTCGTTTTTGAACGAGTGATCGCAGCTACGGAAGCCGTCTGAACAGCCCCCTTTGCGGCTTCGTCAGCCAATGAATTCCCTGCAACGTGAACGCCATCACGTTGATGACTCAGTGTATGGATCACGTGAGCCTTTGGTAGTTCGTTTTTCAACTGAACTACTTGTTCCCAAAGCGTTTTATGCTTTATTGTGCCACCTTTTGAATCTTTGAACCCATTTTCAAGCCAATTTTGTATATATTCATTATACGACTTAACACAGTAAAAAGAATCGCACACTATGAGTGTGGGGAATTCGCGATCTGTATTTTCAAGTGCCAGTTTGAATGCTTGTAGTTCAGCTCGCTGAGCTGTACAATCTCCTAGAGATTGAGTTTTAGTGACCATTGGTCTGAAGTTACCATCGCGCATGCGACCTTTAACAATTGCGCACGCTGCACTGTAAGCTTGCTTACTCCCTGTAGCGGGTTGTGTGGATCCGTCCGTGTAAATTATAAATTCATACTGATCGAGAGGCAGAATTTTAGTGGGCAGAGGACATTCATGTTCATATTGCAGGAACGCTTGTGTTTTTAAATCAGGATCAAAAACATATTCAACATCTGTTGCAGCAAGAGAATTAACCCATTGTATCCATCTAGGATGTAAAGCTTTTGCATTTGGAATGCTCGCTTTTGTGACCGCTTCTAAAGCTGGTACTGGGGTTACGACAATAATGCATTTCCCTTGGGCTAGGGCTCTTTCTTTTGCTACAGCGGTTTGAACTGCTGTCAGTATTTTTTCAGTTGAAGTGAAGCGCCTTTCTGCTTGTGTATACAAATGAGATTTGTATGCTATTGGTACTTTTTCACCCTCATTAAATGTTAAATAGGTGAATCCGCATTGACCCGAAATTATTCGGATCACTAAATTGCGTTGACTTACGCGTGTTTGTAAGTGATTTGCTGCTAACATGTTAGCTTGGAGTGAACGCAAGATTTCTGTGTGTTCTTGTGTCCAATTTTTGATTGAAAAATCAGTTTTGATTAATCCGTAGAGAGGTTTAACCCTTTCTGCGTAATTTAAAATGTAAGTTCTTCCAAAATTTAGGAACCCCAAGATGGATTGTAAATTTGTCAGCGTTTTTGGAGGTTGGAGCAGCGCACACTTTTCTAAAAAGTTAGCTGCCAAGCTCTTGCCTTCACTTGAAAGCTCATATCCTAGGAAAAGGACATTGAGATGGGCAATTCTGGATTTTTAAAATTGAATTTATAGCCCTCAGAGGCGAAGCCCAATATAATGGTACTCACCCTGTTCAAGTGCCTATCTAGGTCATCGTCTGTCAGATAGATATCATCGACATATGACAATGCCTCATTATTATAAATTTGTAGTAACTCTGTTACCCTTGCTGAGAATAACCCCGGGCTGTTCTTGAACCCTTGTGGGAGTCTACAAAATGGACGCTGGGTCCCCATTATTGAGAAAGCTGTTAAGTACCTGCTTTCAGGTGCTATGTTTTGACAAAAGAAACCATTTGAAATGTCCAATGTGGTTTTATATTTTTTACGCACAATGTTATTCATTAATGCTGTACTATGTGCATTTTGCACTGCAAATGTTTTAGAACAAGTGTTTAAGTGTCTGTAATCCAAAACTAGACGATATGTATGGTCTGGTTTGGAGACAGGAAACAAAGGATTGTTCATTGAGGAGGTGCATGTTTCAATCACCCCTGGGTATTCAAGTTGATCTAAGATCTCCCTGACCTGTTTTTTAGCTTCTTGCTTTATTGGGTACTACCTTTGTGCAGTAGGTTCATTTTTTAACTGTATTTTATGGTGAGGTGAGTCCTCATCCCATCCTACATGATTTTTATATAATGCTGGGGCCTGGGCAACTGCCCATTTCCTGGCATAAGTATATTTTAGGTGAATTGGAATATGGTTGGAGAAGGCAGGCATAATAATGTCCTCGCCATGTGGGCACTCCCTGACAAATTGTGGTGGCCAGCCTTTTTCTGCTAGAAGTATATCATAACCTCTTGAAAGTCTTTCCCAAAAGATTGCTTTCACTTTTCTTGGTATGTCTCCCTCCATTCGGAGTGTTATTCCATATAACTTTTGTGGAGAACTAACCCTGGTGTCTACAGTTTCTACTGTGATGTACTCATTCAAGTCCACTATCTCCAGAAGTTCCTTCAGATTCTGGCGAGCTATTGTGACTTCTGCTGCACTGTCCAGCATTGTCTGAGCCCATTCTCCGTTCTTGAGTTGTGTTCTCAGTATTCTCGGCATGTCTGATCTTCAGACCTGCTACCTTCTTTTTTGAGAATTGAGGTTTTGATTTATTTTTCTGAACGCGTTTGTCGTCTTTGGATTTCACGCGTTCTTCTCTATGTTCTGACTGTCCTCTTCTTTCCGATGTCTGTGACGATATCTGAAAGGTACGAGAGGAACGTGTATCAGTATCTTGATACCTGTCAGGTTTTCTTAAATTATCCCTATTCCTGAGGTTATACCTCCTTTCAGAGGGCTCCTTTTGAGGAGACCTACCTCGAGATTGAGAACGTTTCTCGTTTGAATTTTGTTTATTAGTTTCCCACTTCTTTTTAGAAGATGTAGGAGTTTGTTTAATAGAGTCCTTCTCAGGACTTTCAGATAGTTTTGGCTTCAAAGGTTTTCCACCCAAACTATCTCTGCCTAATTCTGCATAAGATTGTTCTATTATTCTGGCTAGTTCATGTTGATGTTCTGTTACATCGAATTCCCTTAAGCGTTGGCGGATCGCCACTGATGCTGCCTCCCCTTTAATATTAGATAATATTATTGTTGAGACCAGGTCGAAATCTTTCAGTAATTTCATACCTAAATTCAGAGCAGGCTCTGCCTTGTATTCATTTTGAATTTGTTTCAGGACATCTGGTATTACTGCAATTGATGGAACACCATGTGTTTTAGTATAGATGGCAGCAAAGACTGCGCCCCAAGTGGTGCAATCTTCCAGTTGTGGTGTGATCCCCATTGGTAAACAGATTGTTAGGATTCTGTGTTTCTCATAAGGGCTAGTATTAGGAAATACTGCTTCTATTTGAGTAATTTTTTGAGCTATCCAGAATGGAATTTGCTCACGTTTTGTGGGCATTTTACCCATGACTGCGTATAAAGTCTGTGGAGTAATTTTTAGTGTATTCCCCTGTTGAGGGGTTTGATTTGGAATTGTCAATGGTGGTTGGACTGTGAGAGTCCGAATGACATATTGGACTAATTGTCTGTAAATTTTTATTAACTCTGTGAGTTGAGTAAGTAATTCCTCGTCTGACATTTCTTCAATGTCAGGTTGAGGTGTGTAGCCTGCTAGAATCGGCCATGTTGCTCCTGGTCTACCTAGTGGACCGAGCCTGGTAATGTTTTTGTGATGTTTTAGGGCGCCTTTAAACCAGAGCTGATGCTCCTGGTATGTTAGTGGAATTTCAATATCCTCGAAAGGAATATATTCCTCTGGTGGTTCATCTTCTTTGTAGAAGTGAAACACTTTTGTTACTGGATTTGATTCTGGGAATACTATCCATGAATAGAATATCTCTGTCTGAAAGGATTCGTGTGCCTCTATCACGAAAACTGCTCTACCCCCTCTTGGTGGTAGGCCGTGTTTTATAAGTTTTAGAGTGATGGCTCTTCTTAAGTTTGGAGCGATGTCTATAACACCCTCCTCGGTTTCATTTAAACCTGTAATGTTAAAAGCTGTTACGACTGGTTGAGCCGCAGCTCCACCGGTTTCGGTGTAATTGTCCCCGCGTGTGGACATTTGAATTTTGAAAAATGTAGAACAAGTTTCAAGGAAACAAAAGATAAGGTGCACAATATTTTGGAACACTGTATCCTTCAACGTTGAACAAACCAAAATAGCTAATATATAGGGTTTTTGTCCTATTTAGCTTTGGCGGATATTTAACCCTACCCACTCCAGACGTCTTATGGAGTATGTGAGTAGGGGTCTCTGAGAGAAAAGCACGACTGAGTTACTCAGTATCTAGCGTTTAATTACTGCCTTACCAAACGGTTTGGCGCCATGTAGTGTAGTTCCTATTTCCCTAATAGGCTCTGCGCATTGGAATAATATACCCTATAGGCTTGACATAGGACTGAGGTCGGTATGTCCCTATCGAGTATATTAAACTTAATTACTTTGTGCCAGCTAGCTCAGAGGCCACTAGAAACTCCTTGAAAACAAGAAGGGAGTAGTTTCTGGCAACCGCATAAACATGACAACTTTGTTTCCCTTTAGAATTGGAACACGTCTCAGAATCGTGGAAACAATAGATAACAGTTTCACTCAGTCAATCGTGCATGCTTAGTTTTCACAGAGTTACACAGAAAGGAAAGACGGGCGTTTCAATAAAAGGTTTTATTGAACAGTCTTGTTTCTCGTGTAAGAGATATGTGCTGTTATGATCACAAGACAGTATGCAAGATAAATAATGTACAGCGTAAGCAGTAGAAATAAATAATACTGCGCTAGCATTATCTTTTAGCATATATTCACATACATAAATAACATGAGCTAAAAATGCGAGTACTCATACGATGCGTCTCTAAGCTAGTTCTACCCCAATGTACCTAACCTAGTCTAGGTGTAGGGAAAGGTAAGAAGTAGGCGAAGTATTCTCTAGTATAGTATACTAAGAGTATGTCAAGTCTAGTATGCCAAGAGTCCAGTATGCCAAGAGTCCCTCTAGGTTCTAGTCAGCTCCATACCTTGAGAATGAGAGAGGTGGGAATCTCTTTCCGGACTCGAACTCTAACACCCCGCGAAGGGAGTCAGATCACTGGAAGCTGGATTCTCTGCGAGCAGGGATGACAGCGTCTTCTCAGTGCGTAAGGCCGGGACACGGGCTCCTCTAAAGTCGAGGTCTCCTCCTAACTTGCTTGGGCAAGGGAAGGTATATTTATACCTGGTAGGTACTTTGGAATGTTAGCATTGACGTGAAGTCGGACAGAGGAAGACGTCAGGAGTGAACCCTTAAGGAATAGCGGTTCATGCATAATAAATGAGTTCTTGGAGAAATCAATAATCCTGTGCTAGGGGAACTCTCAAGAGCTTAAGGGTCTGGTTTCTAAGAACTCGTTGTGACGTTAGGGTGGACGGATGTCGGTGACCATGCCTGTATTTGGAGTGCGCAGCTAATGCCTAAATAAGGACTGGGATTCTATGCCTATATAAGGGCAATGCGAATTGTGCCTATATAAGGACACCTAAAGCGGAATACAACAGTGCTGGGGCGATATTCCCATGCTTTATGGGATTCGCTACGAAATTTGTTACCATCTCTTCCGGATAATGTCCACTCGGAGATTGGTGATTTGATTAAAGATGGTCAGCAGGCTGCTAGGCTTACCATAAGGTGTGGTATGGACACCACGGACTCTGTAGGTCGGCTATGACATCGGCAGTGGCATTAAGGCGTAAGGCTTGTTTGGCAACTTCCGGTTTCTCTGCGGCTGTCCAGTCAATTTTGGTCGCCATGCCATTTGATGGTGCCCATCTTTTTGGGAGTCAAGCTGATGCAGCATTAAGACGCTTCCGTAAAAGACAGACGTCTTCAGTGTCATAGCTTTTCGTTGTTTGTTACTGGTGTAACTTGTCTTTATACTTGAGATGTAGGCTTTTTCTTTCAAAGCGCGTAATCTTTGTTAGGGCATTTTACATGTCTGTTGTTGGTTTGACCACTTGGTGTCCTGCGAGAGCAGATGCTTTATTCTCAGTACCAATTTTTTCCTTTTTTTAGGCTGGTATTGATTTAGATGACCGAGGTTTCCCTTTGTCCCTTGGCCTCTGAGGATGAGCTTTGTGCTCAAGAGGTTAGTGTCAAGAGAAGTGTGTTCTTGTATGGAAGATTTTCGGACGCAATCTTCTTTGAAGCAGATCAATATGCTAAAATGTGCATGGTTTCAACCTTTCATTGTCTCTCAATAGGGACATGTTGGTATGCCAGTGGTAAGTCTGGTTTATAGGGACGCTCTGGTCTTTACTCGTTAGAGTAATCAGCGTAGTATGTCCTCACTACTCCTGTGGTGTGCATATTTATTATGGCGATGCTGGATTCAGGGCCAACGTTTTGTATTCTTTTGAATACATGTTCTTGTGGTTCATCCTTCATTAAAGTCCTCTTGGACTATGTGTTTTTATGGTATAGGTTGTTTTCTCCTTCTGAGCGGACTGCATATCTACATTTTTATTATTTGTGCTTCACTTTTTGGAAAATTGTGAGAGTAAACTCAGAGTTTATAGTGTATTCTTTGGAATACACTAGTTAGTTGCCTTCTCCTATGTGGAGGGGATAGGTAATTCATTTGTTCATTCCTAGAACATATGAGATGAACTCTGTATCTTACGCTGTGTGATGGGTAGTGTCGGAAACAATCTGATGGAGACTTCTGGCTGCAGTTTCCTTACCTGTGACAGTGATCATGGATTCTATTAAGAGCCAAGCTCTTGTTCTGCTATTCCTACGTACATTTGGTTGGTTGTTAGTTATGACCGGCTAGTTCTCTTTGAGAACTTTTGTAGGATTGGTTTGCAGACTTTCCTCCAGGGGGGTATAGCTATGGTATTTAATTCAAACGTTAAGGAATCGGCGGCTTGATGTCTCTATTAGATGTAAAAGTTACTTACCTTTGGTAACGTAATATCTGGTAGAGACACAGTCTAGCCGCAGATTCATTAGCTCCCCGCCCATCCTCCCCACTCTGCGAATGACCTATGATGTAAGGGTTATACCCTTTTTCAGTTCTGTTTTTATATACCGGGGATCACTATCTCAACTTATGTTGGGACTCAACAGACCACTTGGCCTGGCCACATAGGTTTTTTTTTTAGATGTTGCCATACCGTCCATTTCCAAATGTGTGTGGTTGGTAGGGTGGGGGGTGTTTTCTATTTCACACTGGATTGGACACCAGTGTGCAGTATTGATTTATTTGTTCTTTCTTTGAAAGTCTTTGTTTGGTATCATTATACCTGGTATTGGCACTGTCAATATGTCGCGTAATGGTGTGCTTCGACAAACAGCTTGATGTTGTTTTTATAGGTTTTGTTTTGCTATTATCCTGGCATTCATTACCACTGATGAATGGGCTATAGAGTGTAAGGTTTTCTTCCCTTACTTGAGGGTTATTTACCAAGGCACAGGTTTCAAAGATTTTTGATGAATGATCTATAGAGTATGAGGTTTTCTTCCCTTGCATGGTGGTTATTCACCAGGGTGCAGGGTTTCACGTAGCCCTGTGCTTTGTTGATTCTTCATGTTTTTTTTTCTTTAAAGTCCTTGTTGGGTATTAACATATCATTTGATGTTTCTCCTTTATGAATGTTTCAAAGATTTTTGATCTTTTTGGCACACTGTTTCCACATCCAGTTTCAATAGTGGCTCCTCGTTCTAGTGCGTAAGGTTTCACAGAAGAAACTGACGTCCGCGCGCCGGAGGGGAATTCTATGGCTCGGCTCTACTGATATCATGACCGGAGTCCACGTCATCGCGGAGCCATATGATGCCGGCCCCTCGGCGCGCAGAGGGACTGCTGAAAAAATTCCGGATCCAGACTGGCGTCTGGGGAGAATTCCAAAGTTAATGAATCTGTGGCTAGACTGTGTCTCTACCAGATATTACGTTACCGAAGGTAAGTAACATTTACTTTAGGCATCAGAAAGTAAATAAAGTTGGTAAACCTAACACACATTCCACAGAGGAAATTCTACCAATCTAGCTTTATTAACGAATGTACTATTGCTGTTAACTTGTAGGTCTGCATATACGTTTGCATTTTTTTTGACCTGTGGAAGCTTCACTTGCCAGTACCGGATCCACTACACCAGGGCAGAGAAGCTTGTCCTAGATCTGCAGAGCCCGATTTTTGGATCTGCAGATCCCCCAAAAATATTTTTAAACAAAATAAAGAAAGAAGGGTCTGGGTATAGACAGAATCCTGTGGCAAACCGCCAATGCACAGGCCTTGCACAATGGGGTTGGCTGCCTTCAAAGGATTGGACAGAGGACCTAGCTGGAGGCCTGGCACTACAACCAACCGCTATTAGACATGGCCAAAGGCCTGCACAGCTGGGGTCAGTCCAGCAAAGGAGGGATGGGCGCGGTCCCTGCGGCCATCCCCTGCTGCACACGTCGGGGTTAGCAGCTCGCTGAGGGTTGGCCGCTGTTTGAGGGTGGGACGCATGAAACTCCTGGATGCAATATATGGCCAAAAACAATAATTCAATGAAAAAGAGAAATGTTAAAGGTTATGGCTGGAATTTTTAAAACACCAGAAGATATGCTTAAAAACTCCACAATTCACCTAAAAAACACGGTTAAAGTCCAATTATGGTTATGAATTAAAACCGAAAAACACTGACATTCGCAAATTATGGTTAGGACTACTATCCATAACTCACAAAACAGCCATGTAAACCATAATTCACATACTAAATGAAATGCTTATGAACTCACAAAATGTATACCAATAAATAACACCTAAAAGCAAAGTGCAGGTAAGCTATATCAGATAATCAGACAAATCAATGGTGCTACATTCATAGTTGTCTCTGACAAGTTTGTATGGGTATTCTGTAAAGTGATTTACAGCACTTGGAATTGCATCTGTTTCATTAAGGGTGATGTGATGATCATTACATTTCTCCAGTGCTGGATCTTTCATAGATTCACATGCTTGAATCATTCCCTTCGTCGAAGTGGGAGCCACGGTACATATATACATAGCAGTAAAAAATTACTTTAATATTGTAGTTAATAGAGGAAAACAATTCATTTTAATAGCTCTTCGTAGTCATAATGCTTGGCCCAAACTCCATTAACTTCAATATTAGAGTCATCACTTACTACTATGTATATATGTACCATGGGACTCCCACTTCAACGATGGGGAATGATTCAAGCCTGTGAATCTATGAAAGATACCAATACTGCAGATCCACAGTTACAGGTAAGTAACTTATTTTCTTTCTGTGCATTCCCACCGTACTTCACTATAACCTTTGGCGTTTAAATGAATAAAATGTATATATTCAAGCCACTCGCACATGTTTTCGGTAATAGAATTCCAATTTAATAAATCAAATAAACAGTTTTACAACTTGAAAAATTATATATTGGCAACATTTTGCTTATTTCTTTAAAGAAAAATCTGTTGTATTTTAAATAGTGACTGATGTAAGGATAGTCACCAGGAAGATTGTTCGCAAAACGTTTCTAAAAGGAATAGCAAGTCAGTGCACTTTTTCCCTTTTTTGGTGATGGTCACTGCATGAAGTGGAAATATTTGTCAAATGACACACTATGAGTGTTTTTTAAGGATATCTACAGACACAATTTGGTCTTTATGGCAACCAAGGACCTTATCTGGAGTTTGCCGATGGAATACTCTGTCACAAACGTGGCAGACGTTCCGCCCACCATATTACAAATGCATTCTAGCCTATGGCACTTGTAATATGGAAGATGGGATATCTGCCACGTTTTGAAAGAGTATCCCATCCACCAAACTCTAAACACGGGCCACTAGCAGATTTCTTTTGAAGTTCTCCAGTGACAACAAGGCTTTCTTTTTAATACATATTGTTTGTTGAGAGTGCAAGCTTTGTGTAGTACCCTCACCTTCTACTTGTCCGTAGCGATGTCACCTTAGGTGTCTGACAATTTACTGTTTTGAGGGATAATTATTAATAAATGGCACAATTCTTAACACATCATAAAATAACTTTACCCATGGAGAAATCCATGACCCAACAAACCGTGTATGTTTCATCCCATTCATACTCTGGAGAGAAAAATATTCAAGGCCTTACCTCAGGTATATTTGTGTGTGTTTTCAGGATGGATAACTACCTGATGATCGACAGTGAATATGCAGAAGTTTATAGGTGTTCACATATTTTTGCAGCAGTGATGTAACACAGGGTCCACCATGCTGCTGGGGTTATCTGAAAGAGACTATTAGTTATAGATTCCTCACCTTAGAATTACCCCAGGCGTCAGACTGGATCCGGAGAATTTTTCTCAGCAGTACCCCTGCGCGTCGGTAGGTGGCGTCGGTCGACTCTGCGTTCGTCGTTGGCGTCATGATCGCCGGAATGACGTTGCGGTATCTACTTAGACGCCGCCAGTCAGTTCTTTCTTTTTCCGCGCCAGCCAGCGCAGATCCGGAGAGAGCGATACCCTTAGTCTTTATTGACTAGCTCTTTTTCGACTTTTGTTGACATCTTTTTCGAGTCGTTTGACTCCTGGTGCACGTAGGGATGTCCCATCAGCGTACCGGCTTCACACCTTCTGACTCCTGTCACAAATTGATGTCGGTCACGGACCCACACCTCGTGTGCCTCTGGTGTCTGGAGCGCGACCACGACCCGAAGTGGTGCTCCGACTGTCGAGCCATGAACCCGAAGTCTTTGCGGGAGCGGTCCCGAAAGCTTCCTGAGGCCCAGCAGTCAGCTCTGCGCCGCTCGAGGTCCAGGTCGAGAGGGAGGTCGCCGGATCGGTCGCGGAGTCACCACCATCATTCCTCCTCGAAGTCTTCGTCCTCGGGTAAGTCGAAGCACAAGGAAAAGGTGAAGAAGCACCGTCGCTCTTCGCCTTCTCCCCAACCGTCGGCCGACGCGACGCGGGGTGTGGAAGGTCGTCATCCTTCGGCTCCGCCCGCGGAACCTGATGGGACGGCTCCGAGCTTCCCTCCCTTCCTGGGAGCCGGAGCGTCCCCTGCCCAGCTTCGTGCATTTTACAAAGCCCTCCACTCCATCTTTTAGCAGCCCGACTCCGCTAGCGCGCCTACGGGCCCCGCGGACTCGGCTGGGGCCCCCAGGGATCCAGACCTGGATCCGGATCTGCGCCGGTTGACCTCACGACACCTCCCCCAGCGCTGATTCCTCCGACGACGCCTCCACCACCGGTTGTGTCCCCGGCCGGCGTCGACTCCGGCTTCCCCCTCGACTTGGACACGGAGCTGGACCGGCGTCGACCGACGCCGGTACCGGCGCCGGCTGGTACTTTTGTACCACTGTTCTATCCTGGTGTTCCTTTTCGCCCTGAGTGGCAGCCATAGGAGGGGGAGGAGGACTGGGAGGGGTCTGTGGATCCTCTGGCAGACCAGCTAGAAGAGCCGGACTGGAGAGAGGAGTTGGGTGATGCCAGTGGTCTGGACACCTCCCCAGACCTTGGTAGGCTTTCTCCCCCTACCGTGGTCATGGAGGAGGGATCCTCCTACCCTGTGGTGTTGTGTAGGGCGGCTGAGGCCTTGGGCCTTGAGCTTCCTACAATGGCAGTCAGGACTAACCTCCTGACTGAGGTGCTTCAGCCGACAGCGGCCTCTTTGGAGCCCCTGCTGCCGTTCAACGAGTCCCTCACAGACATCCTTCTGGGCACTTGGTCCAAGCCCAGCATAGGGGCTCCTGTGGGTAGGATGATTGCCCGACGCCACCGCCCAGCCCCGGGCGACCCAATTTTCCTCTCCCAACACCCTACCCCCGAGAGCTTGATGGTCCAAGCCTCAACATCCAAAGGTGTGTTCCCTACTGCTCCCCAGATAAGGAATCCAAGAAGCTGGACCATCTTGGGAAGAAGATGTTTTCTTCCGCCAGCTTAGGACTGCGGTCGGTGAACACCGCATGTCTCTTGGGCCACTAGTCCCACTCAGTTTGGGACACGGTTGCGCAAGTGCTGCCACAGTTCCCGGAGGAGGCCCGGACTGTACTCTCCCGTGCGTTTGCAGAGGGTAGAGACGCAGTGAAGTTCGCCATTCGATGTGGGCTGCATACTGCCGACTCGCTAGGTAAAACGATTTCTACGTCAGTACCCTTGAGACGCTACGCCTGGCTGAGGTCCATTGGCTTTTCCGGGGATTTCCAATCGACCCTTTTGGACATGCCCTTTGATGGCCGTCGCCTGTTTGGCGACAAGGCGGACAATGCGCTCGAGCGCTTCAAGGACTCTCGGGCTACGGCCAGATTCTTGGGCCTCGGTGCCACCTCTCGCCCCGTTCAGTACCGATGTTTCAGCCTCTATCCCGGATTTCCGTGAGAATGACCCTGTGGCTGCTGGGCCTCATGGCCTCCTGCATCCTGCATGTGGACCATGCCAGGTAGCATATGCGGGCTCTGCAGTGGGACCTGAGGTTCCAGTGGGCGCAGCATCAGGGGAATCTTTCCGATTTCGTCCAGCTCTTGGAGGGCACTGCACACCAGTTGCAGTGGTGGCTAACGAACCAGGTTTGGGTCAAGGGCAGAACCCTCTCCCTTCCCCCACCAGAGTTCACAGTAGTGACAGATGCGTCACTCCTGGAGTGGGGCGGCCACATGGGGGAGGCGGAGATCAGAGTCCTCTAGTCTCCGGCAGAGTCCGGCCTCCAGATCAACCTTCTGGAGCTCCGGGCGATTCGTCTTGCACTGAAGGCATTCCTTCCCTCTGTCAAAGGAAGAGTAGTGCAGGTGTTCACAGACAACTCCACCGCCATGTGGTATTGCAACAAACAGGGCGGGGTGGGGTCGTGGACCCTTTGTCAAGAGGCTCTTCGCCTTTGGACATGGCTGGAACATCAGGGCATATCCCTGATGGTTCAACACCTGGCAGGTTCCCTGAACGCCAGGGCAGACGAACTCAGCCGCCGGTGCATGATGGATCACGAATGGCGTCTTCACTCGGAGGTGGTGCAAGGTCTCTTTCAGCAGTGGGAAGAGCCTTGGTTAGATCTGTTCGCCACCGAAGAGAACGCACAATGTCAGCAGTCCTGCGCATTGGAATTTCCAAGGCGGCACTCGCTCGGCGACGCGTTTCGTCGCTAGTGGAATTGCGGTCTTCTATACGCCTTTCCACCTATACCACTTCTGCCCAGAGTGCTGAAGAAGATCAAGCACGTCCGGGCCCAAGTCATTCTTGTGGCTCCGGATTGGGCACTAAGAGTCTGGTATACGGAGCTCTTGAACATGGCCATCGATCCTCCGATCAGACTGCCTCTTCGGGAGGATCTTCTGTCGCAGCAGCAGGGGACGGTTCTCCACCCGAATTTGTCCAGCCTCCACCTCCTTGTGTGGAGATTGAGCGGTGACAGTTGACAGCTTTCGACCTTCCTCCCGAAATCTGTAACGTTATCTTGGCAGCCAGGCGTCCCTCCACCAAAACGGTATACGCCTGTAGATGGAACAAATTTGTGGCATGGTGCACAGCAAAGGCTGTGGATCTCCTCTCTGCCCCTCTTTCAGAGGTTCTCCTCTTCATTCTTTCTTTGGCCCAGCAGGGCTCTGCTCTGGGCAGTCTTAAAGGCTATTTTTCGGCCATTTGGGCCTTTCTTTGCCTTCCTGATCAGCCTTCTCTTTTCAAGTCCCCTATTGTAAATAGATTTCTTAAGGGCATTACTCACCTTTTTCCTCCTATTCCTTTCGTAATGCCCCAGTTGGAATTGAATCTTGTCTTCACTTACCTTATGTGTGCTCCTTTCGAGCCACTACATAATTGTCCTCTTAGACTCTTGACTTTAAATGACTGCTTTTCTGGTTGCCATCACCTCTGCTCGCAGGGTGAGTGAGCTTCAGGCTCTATCTTCTGAAACTCCTTTCCTTCCTGTCCATCCGGACAAGGTTGTCCTCCGGACTAGTCCTTCTTTTCTTCCCAAAGTGGTTACCTCTTTCCACATAG
This sequence comes from Calotriton arnoldi, assembly GCA_963921515.1. Classification (NCBI taxonomy): domain Eukaryota; kingdom Metazoa; phylum Chordata; class Amphibia; order Caudata; family Salamandridae; genus Calotriton; species Calotriton arnoldi. Next base: position 699,557 of record CAWUFW010002400.1, on the reverse strand, counting down.
GACAGACCATCACTTTGCCCACCTTCTTCCCGCCCCGCATCCTTCCAAGGAGGAGGAGAGACTCCACCGTCTGGATCCAAAACGTGCGTTATCATTTTATCTGGATCGCACAAAACAATTCCGGGTGGGCGATCAACTCTTTGTTGGCTATATGGGCGCCAAGAAAGGTCGGGCCGTGCAAAAGCGAACCATCTCTCAATGGGTCGTCCTTTGCATTAAAATCTGTTATTCCTTGGTGAAAAAGGAGCCTCTGGTAGGGCTGCCCGCCCATTCCACCAGGGCGACGGCAGCCACTATTGCTTTGGGACGTGGAGTCCCCCTCAGTAACATCTGCCAGGCAGCCACGTGGGCATCACTGCACATGTTCACAAAGCATTATTGCCTGGATAGTCAAGTCCGGAGAGACAGCTTCTTTGACCGTTCAGTTCTCCAGGACTTTCTGGTGTGAACTTGGTTCGCAGACCCACCTCTGGGGTTGGTATTGCTGGGGTATCTATTCTAAGTTAAGGAATCTATAACTAATAGTCTCTTTCAGATGAACAAGTTACTTACCTTCGGTAACGATATATCTGTAAGAGACATATATTAGTTATAGATTCCTTACCGCCCCACCCATCCTCCCTGTTCTGCGAACTGACTTCTAGAGTAAGGGACTCCCTTTCAGGGCCCTAGTTTTGTGCACCAGTGGTCAGTGTCTTGCATGGCCCTGCGCATCTGGCGTGGAATGTCGTGTAAAAGAACTGACGTCAGCGCGCAGGGGCGGCGTCTAAGTAGATACCGCAACGTCATTCCGACGATCGTGACGCCAACGACGAACGCGGAGTAGACCGACGCCACCTACCGAGGCGCAGTGGTACTGCTGAGAAAAAATTCTCTGGATCCAGTGTGACGCCTGGGGGTAATTCTAAGGTAAGGAATTTATAACTAATATATGTCTCTTACAGATATATTGTTACCGAAGGTAAGTAACTTGTTCACTGGTCTCTTTATCCCCAGAGGACCTTCCTCAGCCACCTGTTTGTTACCTTAGTCCTGAACGTCTGTCTGGGTGTGAAGGGGTTCCCCTCCACATAGTTCGTGGATGGGAGGGTCTTGCTTAGGTTTCATTATGCCACTGTTTTACAGGTGGACCCATTCAAGAAGTCCCACAATGGTGCGCTTTTTCTCCACCCCCTTACCTTTTTTTCCCGTGGAAGGATTACACCCCTATTTTTTTTTTTTTTTTTTTTTTTTAAACATAATTTTATTGATTTTATAACATAAGACAAAGTACAGGAGACCACTATCAGTGGCAATAGTTGCCGCGCAGCACACCTGGCCTCAGCAAGAGGCAAGTCAACACGTTCATATACTGTGTATCCATGCCATTACCCAAACTTTAAAAAGAAACAATGCAGTGATCAGCACATAATGTAAACAATGCAATATAAGCACAGAGTACATGATAATATCATATAATGCAGGTAGCGGGTGCGGCATGAACAAGGAGAAACTGCACATTTTCGCCTCGGATCTAATCTACATTACACAAAAAATATAAAAATAACTAACGCCCCCCACCCCCCTGTTCTCTGGTTCATCATTACTGAGTAATAACACAGACTCCTATTGGACTATCCCCCGTGCGCAGAACACGTATGATACATAATAGTACATGAGGACGTTAAAGGACAACCTAGGCGGATACTGAAAGGACTGTCACATATTAGTACACTATATTCATCAAGCTGACAGTGGTCACAAACATTACAGGCAAGTATTTCAGGGGGGCCCGGGAGTAATGGGAGTGTTGGAAGTAATGGGGTGGGTCGCAGCTATCGGTGACGCCGGGGACGTAAAAGAATCAGTAGCTCTGAATACTTCCAGCATTTGATCCCATTCTAATGAAATAGGACTTTTACGCAAGCCTCGGGATTCCTCCTGCCTGAGTATGGTACTTTCAGCTGCACCCCAGCGTAGCAATTCCGTGTGCCAGTACAGTGGCGCAGGAGGGGAGGCAGATTTCCACCGCATCGTGACTGCTCGCTTAGCAACAAGTAGCGCCAAGGCAGCAAACTTCATCTGTACTTTGTGTCTCTTGGGGCGTCCATGAAGACCCAACAGACAGGCTTCTGGAGATGACCAGTCACTGGTATTTGTGACTTGCCGAATGATATACGTGACGACCTGCCAGAAAAAACGAAGTCTAGGACAAGCCCAGAGCATGTGAATGAGGTTTGCATCCGCCTCCTGACATCTAGGACAGGAGAGTTGAGCGTCCGGGTATATTACATTAAGGCGGTGCGGTGTAAGATACGCTCTATGCAAGATCATTGATTGGATATATTTAAAACAAGCGTTGAGGGAAACTTTCTTAGGGAATTCCAATACCAAGGCCCATTCTTTATCTGTAAATTCTCTATTGAGTTCCAAGGACCATCGGGTGCGGAGTAAGAGTAAGGGCGTACTGGAATGAGTCCTTATACCCCGGTACAGCCAACGGATAAGGTGTCGGCCCACCCCCATTAGGTGCATTGCACGGACTAAAGCATGTGTCGGAGGTTCGGACCCATCAGGGGCCCAATGGTATTTAATATAACGAGCAAGTGATGCGTGTAAAAGGAATAAAGTCGAGGGCACTCCCTGAGCACGCTGAAAGTTAGCATGGTCAGTCAGGGTGCCCTGAATGAAGAACGCTCCCACCGTCGAGACCCCCTCACTCGTCCATGAGGATAACCTTTTAGCAGTGACTATCCCAGTAGCGATGGGGATTCCCAGTAATGGTACATTGTCGGAGTATGGAATGGCATGTTTGGTATAATTGAGTGTTTGTTTCCAGTAGAGGAGAGCTGTGTTAAGTAAAGAAGGGAGAGTGTGCGGGACCCTGCCATTGGGCAGGAGCATGCTATGCAGAGTGCCCTGGCTCAAGAGTCGGGGAGTATAGTCTATTTCCTGCAGGTGACGACCCGCCAGCCAGTAGGAGAGCCATTGTAGCTGACTAGCCAGGCAATACGCCTTAAAATCAGGCGCTCCCAGTCCCCCCTCCTCCGGTCTCAGTTGCAATTTTGCCAATGCTATTCTTCTGCGACCATTGCCCCAAATAAGTTCAGTCAGTAATGTATTTAATACTTTAAAAATGGAAGACGGAATCACAACAGGCAAGTTAGCAAAATAATATAATAGACGAGGAAGCATCACCATTTTGGAAAGTGCAATTCGTCCCATCACTGACAGTGGTAGGGATACCCAGAAGCAGACCTGTTTTCGAAGGGAAGCAATCGCCTTCAATATGTTGCCGTCAATTAGGTCTTGTGGAGTTCTATAGATTTGAATTCCTAAGTATTTGAACGTATCGGGCACTGTCTGTAAGGTTAATTCACCAAATAAGATAGGGTCTGGATTGTCCCGATACCGCATAAAAAAGGCGTAAGACTTGGTAGCATTAAGTGCCAGGCCAGAAACTAATTCAAACCATTTGAAAATAGACGGGACTGGATCTAAATTAAGGCTAAGGTCTTTAAAAAAGAGGATCAGGTCGTCTGCGTAGGCAGAAACTATGTGTGTTGTGTTGTTAAGCAGAATCCCGAGATCTCCAGCCTCCATCCGGAGGCGGAGAAGAAGAGGTTCTATCGCCAGTACAAATAACAGAGGCGATAGGGGGCAACCCTGCCGGGTACCTCTAGTTATGGAATAGGGTGCGGAAATATGGGCGCCCGTACGGGCACGCGCCGTCGGGCGTGGTATAAGAGCTGCACCCATTTTAGGTAACCTTTGGGAATACCGTACCGCTCCAGGGTGGCCCACATGTACTGCCAAGAGAGGGTATCAAAGGCCTGTTGCATATCAAGGGAAATGCATCCTGCCGTGGGGGACGTGGCCGCCGTTACCTCCATAATATAATGGCGCCGTCTTATATTGAGGGAAGTGTTGCGGCCCGGAACGAAACCACATTGGTCGATATGAACCAGTTTAGAAAAATAAGGCAGTAGTCGGTTGGCCAATAATTTACTAAGTATCTTGTATTCCGTGTTCAATAAGGAAAGTGGGCGATAACCGGAAATATCGCGGGGATCTCTGTTGGGCTTAGGGAGAGAGGTCACCAATGCTTGCATGGTCGTTAGGGGTAAAGCAGATTCCTCCAGTGCCGTGTTGTAAAGGATCTGGAGGTAAGGGACCAGCTTCTCAGCATCTAGTGCATAAAATTCCGCGGGCAGGCCATCTAGACCAGGGGTCTTATTCCTGGGCAAGGCCCTAACAGCCTCCCGAATTTCCGTGGCAGTTATGGGACCGTCCAATTCAGATTGGATGTCAGCCGACAACTGAGGGAAGGGCAGGTCATGGAGAAAAACCTCGGTGTCCTGAGACGAGGCAGTAGTAGGGGCAGTGTACAAGCTTCGATAGTAGGTAAAGAATGCTAAATTAATGGCCGCTTGGGTAGACGCAACCGTTCTGTCAGGAAGATAAACTTCAGTAATGGGCACTGGAGTAGGGGAGTCCTTAATCAGACGCGCCAGAAGAGTCCCCGATTTGTCAGCGTCTTTATGACTGTACTGAGTATAGGACCTATGATCTATTAATCGGAGTTGCTCTAACAATCTGAAAGAGACACGTTAGTGACAGATTCCTTACCTTAGAATATCCCCAGGCGTCAGGCTGGATCCGGAAAGTTTTTTGCGTAGCAGTACCCTTGCGCGTCGGTAGGCGGCGTCGTGCGGCTCCGCGTCCGTCGTCGGCGTCGTGATCGCCGGGATGACGTCGCGGGCAGTACTTAGGCGCCGCCCCTGCGCGCTGACGTCAGTTCTTCTTTTTCCGCGCCAGTAAGCGCAGATCCGGGAAGAGCAGTGCCCTAGTCACTTTTTGACTATCTTTTTGTGAAATTTTTCACTGTTCTCTTCAACGAGTCTTCACGACTCCTAAGGTGTCGTAGGGATGCCCGGCTTTAAGCCCTGCGAGGAATGTGGTCGTATGATGTCCATCACGGACCCCCACCTCGAGTGTCTCTTCTGCCTCGGCCGAGGCCACGACACGAAGTCGTGCCCTGACTGCCGGAAACTTCATCCGAAGGCTTTGCGAGAGCGGTCTCGAAAGCTCCTTGAAGTCCGGCAGTCGGCTCCGCGCCGCAGCAAGCCCCGGTCCCGGGAGAGGTCGAGGGGCCGGACGCGGAGTCCCCGCCGTTCGTCGGAATCCAAGTCTTCGCGCTCCTCCGGTAAGTCGAAGCACAAGAAGTCTAAGCGGCGTCATCGCTCTAAGACTTCGCCTCGCCGGTCGCGCGACTCGGCTGAGGTCCCTGTCGGCACCGTCCCGCCCCGCGGCCCCGGACGTGCCTGTCGAGTTGCCCCCGCATTACCCGTCCTTCCCGGGTTCGGGGGCGACTCCGGCCGAAGTACAGAAATTCCTGTCGGCCATGGCCCGCCTCTTCGGGCCTCAAGGTCCCTCCGGTGCGCCTTCGGGCCCCGCGGGCCCAGATGGGGTTGCTCCGGCGTCGCCGTCGACTCCGGTCCCGGCGTCGCCTGTCCCACCAGCCTTCGTCCCGGCCTCGGCTCCGGCCCCGGCCTCGACCCCGGTTCCGGTGGTGCCGCAACCTCCATCGACGCCGGTTGACCTAACCACGCCTCCGCCGACGCCGATGTCCCCGGTGCCGTTTCCGACGCCGTCCGAGGCTCCGGGCGGCGTCGTTCCCGGTTCTCCCGGGTCCGGACATGGAGCCGGACCGGCGTCGCCCGACGCCGGTTCCGGCGCCGATGAGGCCTTGGGTCCCTTATGTCCCTCCTCCTCCATCTTTTCAACCTGAGGAGGACCAGGAGAGCTGGGAGGGGTCTGACGACCCTCTCACACAACAGTGCGAGTTTGACCCGGACTGGGTTGAGGAACTTGGGGATGCCAGTGGGCTGGATACCTCCCCGACTCTGGCATGCTGTCTCCTCCCGTGGCAACGGAGGAGGGGGCTAATTTTGCAACGGTGTTGCGTAGAGCTGCTGGAGCCTTAAATCTCCAGTTGCCTACAGTGGCCGTCAGGACTAACCTCCTGACTGAAGTGCTTCAGCCGGCGGCCTCCTCTTCGGAGCCTGTGCTGCCGTTCAACGATGCACTCACTGACGTTCTTTTGGGTGCCTGGTCCAAACCCACCACAGGGGCTCCTGTGGATAGGAACGTGGCCCGACGCCATCGCCCGGCTCCGGGCGACCCCCTGTTTCTCTCCCAACACCCCACCCCTGAGAGCTTGGTTGTCCAAGCCTCTGCCTCCCAAACAGCCTTCCCTACCGCCCCTCCGGATAGGGAATCCAAGCGCCTGGATCACTTTGGGAAGAAGGCTTTCTCTTCCTCCAGTGCTGGCTTGCGGTCTGTTAATACCGCTTGCCTCTTGGGCCGATACACCCACTCCCTGTGGGATTCGGTGGCTGATGTTTTGCCGCAGTGTTCTGAGGAGGTCCAGACACTGCTTACCCGCGCTATTGCGGAAGGGCGTGATGCGGCTAAGTATACCATCCGCTGTGGCCTTGATACCGCCGACTCGCTGGGCAGATCGCTTGCAACGACGGTGGCGCTGCGTCGCCACGCCTGGCTGAGAACCACTGGTTTTTCAGGGGATGTCCAGAATACTCTCATGGACATGCCCTTTGATGGAGTCGGTCTCTTTGGTTCAAAGGCGGACCATGCGCTGGAGCGTTTCAAGGATTCACGGGCTACTGCTAAGTCCCTGGGCCTTGCTGTTGTGCGCCCTCCGCAAACGTCTGCTTTTCGCCCCTTTCGTGGCCACGGAAGGGGCGCCCAGTCACGTCCACAGCCCGGCCAACGGCCCGCGCAGCAAGCGCCTTCGCGTGGCCGAGGACGTGGATACCGCCGTGGCGGTTCGGGCAACCAGCGTGCGGGTCAGGCCACCACCTCCAACCCGTCCGCGGCCTCCAAGCCCTCCTAGTCCCTCCTTTCAGGTGCACAGCACGCCAGTCGGGGGCAGGGTCCGCCATCACCTTCACCACTGGCGTCCCATCACCTCGGACAAGTGGGTCTTGGACATTGTCCGAAGGGGCTACTCCCTCCCCTTCGAGACCACCCCCAGCCATGCCACCTCAATTCCACCGCATGTCAGGGGATCACTTGGTGCTTCTACAGAAGGAAGTCACGGCCCTCTTGGCCAAGAGGGCCATCGAGCATGTTCCGACCCCAGAAGTAGGGCGTGGTTGCTACTCCCACTACTTTCTGGTGCCCAAAAAGGACAAGGAGGACATGCGTCCTATCTTGGACCTCCGGAACGTCAATCGCTTCCTCCGGAAGGAGAAGTTCAAGATGCTCACCCTAGCTCAGGTCTTGACTGCCCTCGACCCCGGAGACTGGTTGGTAGCGTTGGACTTGCAGGACGCCTATTTCCACATCCCCGTCCTGCCGGCCCACCGGCGTTACCTTCGGTTCACGGTAGGCCTCGAGCATTTTCAGTTCACCGTGCTCCCCTTTGGCCTTACCAGTGCCCCTCGGGTGTTCACGAAAGTGATGGCGGTGGTCGCAGCTCATCTGCGCCGGGCAGGGGTTTCAGTCTTCCCCTACCTCGACGACTGGCTGCTGAAGGCGGGCTCGTCCCAGGCAGTTGTCTCCCACCTCCAGACTACGGCCGAACTCCTGCACTCGCTGGGGTTCTCCATCAATGTGCCAAAGTCGCATCTGATTCCTTCTCCACAGCTCCTTTTCATCGGAGCAGTTCTGGACACGACGCAGTTTCGGGCCTATCCTCCCGAACGGCGAGTCCGGGATATTCAGGCTATGATTCCGATCTTTCAGCCCTTATCCTGGGTTTCGGTACGGATGACCCTGAGGCTGCTGGGCCTCATGGCCTCCTGCATCCTGCTGGTCACTCATGCCAGATGGCATATGCGGGCTCTGCAGTGGGACCTGAAGTTCCAGTGGGCGCAGCACCAGGGCGACCTGTCCGATCTCGTCCAGATCTCGGAGGGGACTGCAAAACAGTTGCAGTGGTGGCTCTCGAACCGGCAATGGGTCATGGGCAGATCCCTCTCCCTTCCCCAGCCAGAGCACACAGTTGTGACGGACGCGTCCCTTCTGGGATGGGGCGGTCACATGGGAGAGGCGGAGATCAGAGGCCTCTGGTCTCCGGCGGAGTCCCGGCTCCATATCAACTTTCTGGAGCTCCGGGCGATCCGACTTGCACTCAAGGCATTCCTTCCCTCTGTCAAAGGGAAGGTAGTGCAGGTGTTCACAGACAACACCACTGCCATGTGGTACTGCAACAAACAAGGCGGGGTGGGGTCGTGGACCCTTTGTCAGGAGGCTCTGCGCCTCTGGACATGGCTGGAACACCAGGGCATGTTCCTGGTGGTTCAACACCTGGCAGGTTCCCTGAACGCCAGGGCGGACGAACTCAGCCGCAGGTGCATGATGGATCACGAATGGCGTCTTCACTCGGAAGTGGCGCAAGGACTCTTTCTACAGTGGGGAGAGCCTTGGTTAGATCTATTCGCCACCGAAGAGAACGCGCAATGTCATCAGTTCTGCGCGTTGGAATTTCCAAGGCGGCACTCGCTCGGCGACGCTTTTCGTCACGAGTGGAGTTGCGGTCTATTGTACGCCTTTCCGCCTATACCACTTCTACCCAGAGTGTTGAAGAAGATTCGGCACGACCGGGCCCAAGTCATTCTTGTGGCTCCGGACTGGGCTCGAAGAGTTTGGTATCCCGAGCTACTCAATATGAGCGTAGATCCCCCGATCCGTCTGCCTCTTCGGGAGGATCTTCTGTCGCAGCAGCAGGGGACGGTCCTCCACCCGAACCTGTCCAGTCTACACCTGCTTGCGTGGAGATTGAGCGGCGGCAGTTGATTCCTTTCGACTTGCCTCCCGAAGTTTGTGATGTGATTCTGGCAGCCAGGCGTCCCTCCACTAAGGTGGTATACGCCTGCAGGTGGAACAAATTTGTGGCATGGTGCACAGCAAAGGCTGTGGATCCCCTTTCTGCCCCTCTTTCTGAGGTCCTTCTGTTCCTTCTCTCTCTGGCCCAACAGGGTTCTGCCCTGGGTACCATCAAGGGTTATCTTTGTGCTATCTCGGCCTTCCTCAGGCTCCCTGATCAGCCCTCCCTTTTCAAGTCCCCTGTTGTTAACAGGTTCTTAAAAGGCATTACTCACCTCTTCCCTCCTGTTCCGTTTGTGATGCCTCAGTGGGACTTAAACTTGGTTCTTACCTTTTTAATGTGCGCTCCCTTTGAGCCTCTACATAACTGTCCTCTTCGTCTTCTGACTCTGAAGACAGCCTTTCTGGTGGCCATCACCTCCGCTCGGCGGGTGAGTGAGCTCCAGGCTCTATCTTGCAAACCTCCCTTTCTGTCTGTTCATCCAGACAAGGTTGTTCTTCGGACGCGTCCGTCCTTCTTGCCAAAGGTGGTTACTGCTTTCCACATTGGGCAGACCATCACTTTGCCCACCTTCTTTCCGCCTCCGCATCCTTCCAGAGAGGAAGAGAGGCTCCACCGTCTGGACCCAAAACGTGCGCTCTCCTTCTATATTGACCGCACAAAACACTTCCGGGTGGATGACCAGCTCTTTATTGGCTACGTGGGCGCCAAAAAGGTCGGGCGGTGCACAAGAGGACAATCTCCCGCTGGGTTACCTTGTGCATCAAGACCTGCTATTCTTTGGCTAAAAAGGAGCCTCCTGTTGGGCTGCGTGCCCATTCCACCAGGGCAACGGCTGCTACCACGGCCTTGGGCCGCGGTGTTCCGCTGCCGGTTATCTGTCAGGCAGCTACGTGGGCCTCGCTGCACACGTTTACAAAGCATTACTGCCTTGACAGTCAGGTCCGGAGGGACGGCTTCTTTGGCCGTTCTGTCCTCCAGGACTTCCTTGTCTGATCTTTGTTCGCAGACCCACCACCGGGGTTGGTATTGCTGGGGTATCTATTCTAAGGTAAGGAATCTGTCACTAACGTGTCTCTTTCAGATGCACAAGTTACTAACTTGTGTAACGATATATCTGTAAGAGACAGTAGTTAGTGACAGATTCCTACCGCCCACCCATCCTCCCCGTTCTGCGAACTGATTTCTAGGGTTAAGGACATCCCTTTCAGGGCCCTAGTATTTTTCAGACACCTATGTCAGCTTCTTGCATGGCTCTGCGTTCCTGGCGCGGAAAGTCGTGTACAGAACTGACGTCAGCGCGCAGGGGCGGCGCCTAAGTACTGCCCGCGACGTCATCCCGGCGATCACGACGCCGACGACGGACGCGGAGCCGCACGACGCCGCCTACCGACGCGCAAGGGTACTGCTACGCAAAAAACTTTCCGGATCCAGCCTGACGCCTGGGGATATTCTAAGGTAAGGAATCTGTCACTAACTACTGTCTCTTACAGATATATCGTTACACAAGTTAGTAACTTGTGCGTTCAGCATATTTGATTCTGGCCTCCTGAAGGGGCGGGAGATGTGACGGGTCCGTAAGGGCCGCAGTCTCAAGTCGATTAAGAGAGGCCTCCACCGCGACGAGATTTTTGTGGACTTCCTGCCGGGCTCCCACCACAGCGCCATAGCCATCCCAGACGGCTATAAGATCACCCGCAGAGACCGCGTCAACGCAGTAGGAGGAGGAATCGCCATCGTCCACAAGAACACCATCAGGGTCTCGACCAGCACCGACAACACTCTCAGCACCGCCGAACACATGCACTTCCAGATCCACACGGACCCCAACACCACCCTCAGAGGCACCCTCGTCTACAGACCCCCTGGGCCCCGACCCCAGTTCAGCGACTCCATCGCCGACTTCATCAGCACGCACGCCCTGACCTCTACCGACTACATCCTCCTCGGAGACCTGAATTTTCACCTGGAGAACAAGAACGACAGCAATTCCACCACCCTGATCGACAACCTCGCCAACCTCGGTCTGAGCCAGCTCGTCACAACACCGACCCATTCCGCCGGCCACACGCTCGACCCCATCTTCTCCTCCAGCTCCCACGTCTCCTTCAGCCACACCACGGAACTCATCTGGACCAACCACCGCTGCATCCATTTCACCTTCCAGAAACCCACCACACACCACCGCACCCAACAGATCCCACGCCGCTGCTGGAGCAAAGTCACCGAAGACCAACTACGGGCAACCCTCGCTCTCAGCCCTCCCTCCGACCCATGCAACACCGACGACGCTGCCTGCAACCTCAGAAGATGGATGGACGACTGTGCCAACACCCTCGCCCCGCTGAAAAACCCACCTACGCTGACACCACCAAAAGAGCCAGCTGGTTCACCTCGGAACTCCTAGCTTCCAAGCGTACCTGCCGGAAACTAGAGAAGAAATGGCACAGTGATAAGACACCGGACAGCCACGCAGCCCACAAAGACGCCATCCGTAACCACCACCACCTCATCAAGTCCGCCAAGAGAATCTCCTTCAAAGACCGCCTCGACAACAACGCACACAACAGCAAGGAGCTTTTCAACATCGTGAAGGAACTCTCCAACCCCAGCTCCAACACCAACGACATCCCACCGTCGCAACCCCTGTGCGATTCCCTCGCCACCTTCTTCCACCGCAAGATCGCCGACATCCACGACAGCTTCAACACCCAGACAGCCCCAACTAAGATCGATGCACCAGACCCGCCGCACACCATCGACCACGATCCCCTGCCAGCCTGGGCCAGCGTGAACATCGAGGACACCATCAAGACCATGAGCACAATACACTCCGGCTCCCCATCAGACCCTTTCCCGCACCACATCTTCAACAAAGCCAGCAGCTCCATCGCACCCCACCTGTGCAACATCATCAATCTCTCCTTCGAGACCGCGACCTTCCCAGAGAGCTGGAAACACGCAGAGATCAACGCCCTACTCAAAAACCCAAGGCGGACCCGAGAGACCTCAAGAACTTCCGGCCCATCTCCCTGCTTCCGTTCCCAGCCAAGGTCATCGAGAAGATCGTCAACAAGCAGCTAACCCGATACCTCGAAGAAAACAGCATCCTGGACCCATCCCAATCGGGGTTCCGCAGCAACCACAGCACTGAGACTGCCCTCATCGCCGCCACCGACGACATCAGGATCCTGCTGGACAACGGTGAGACCGCAGCCCTCATCCTGCTGGACCTCTCCGCCACCTTCGACACTGTCTGCCACCGCACTCTACGCGCACGCCTCCACGACGCAGGGATCCGAGACAAGGCCCTGGAATGGGCCACCTCCTTCCTCGCCGGCAGAACCCAGAGAGTCCGCCTCCCACCATTCCGATCCGAAGCCTCCGAGATCATCTGCGGCGTACCCCAGGGATCGTCCCTCAGCCCAACACTGTTCAACATCTACATGGCCCCGCTCGCACGCATCGCCAGACAGCACGACCTCAACATAATCTCCTACGCCGACGACACCCAACTGATCCTCTCCCTCACCAAGGACCCCCTCGCCGCCAAATCCAACCTCCATGAAGGGATGAAGGCCGTCGCCGATTGGATGAAGATCAGCCGACTAAAACTGAACACGGAGAAGACAGAGGTCCTCATCCTCGGCTCCAACCCCTCAGCCTGGGACGACTCTTGGTGGCCAACGACGCTGGGAGCAGCCCCGAAACCCACCGACCACGCACGCAACCTGGGAGTCATCCTCGACTCAACGCTCTCCATGGCCAACCAAGTCAACGCAGTCTCCTCCTCCTGCTTCAACACCCTCCGCATGCTTCGCAAGATCTACAGGTGGATCCCGACAGATACAAGAAGAACAGTCACCCAGGCCCTCGTCAGTAGCAGACTTGACTATGGGAACGCCCTCTACGCGGGAGCCACGGCCAAGCTCATCAAGCGACTGCAACGCATACAAAACGCCTCCGCACGCATGATCCTCGATGTACCTCGCCACAGCCACATCACCCCCACCTGAGGAACCTGCACTGGCTCCCCGTCGACAGGAGAATCTCCTTCAAACTCCTCATCCACGCACACAAGGCACTCCACAAGACTGGCCCAGCCTACCTCAACAGACGACTCCTCTTCTACGTCCCCAACCGCCAACTCCGCTCCGCCGACCTCTCCCTCGCCACCGTCCCTCGCATTCGAAGAACCACCACCGGCGGCAGATCCTTCTCCCACCTCGCCGCCAAGACCTGGAACACCCTTCCACTAAGCCTACGACAGACCCAAGACCTGCTGACCTTCAGGAGGCTACTCAAGACCTGGTTGTTCGACCAGTAGCAGCACCCCCCCCCCCTTTTCTTCTCCCCCAGCGCCTTGAGACCCTCGCGGGTAAGTAGTGCGCTTTACAAATTCTGTGATTGATTGATTGATTGACAGCGCCAATAGTTGTGCCTCGGACAACAGTTTTGAAGGCGTCCCATTCCGTCAGGAAGGATGAGGCCGTCCCAGTGTTTTCGGCGAAATAATTAGTGATAGTGGTGCCCAGAGTGTCACGAAAGACCGCATCTTCCAGCAGTTGTGGCCAGAGCCGCCAAGTGGGGACCGGGGTGGGAATTTTCCCCCATGCCAGTGTCATCTCCATAGGGTTGTGGTCAGACAATGTTTTCCCCAAATATGTAGATTCAGTCATTTGGGGCATCAACAGTGTAGTGCAGAATATGCGATCAATTCTAGTATGCAATCAGTGTGGAGGGGAGTAGAATGAATATTCCCTGCAACCAGGGTAATAAGCACGCCAGACATCCTGTAAGGACCAACCCGTAGCCCAAGCTTGTAAGAACTCTGCGTGTTTAGTGGGTATCGCACCTCGTAATGGGGGATGTGAACGATCTAAGTGAATGTCTAGGACCGAGTTAAAGTCGCCCCCAAGAATCCAAGGAACATGCGCCCAATCTGATAGGACAGTATTAAGCTTGGTAAGGTAGGCATTCTGGTCAGAATTTGGGGCATACACACAACCCAGAATCACCGGGGAACCATCCAACCGCCCATACAGCAGGACATAGCGCCCTTCAGGGTCCACCCGCTGTTCTATCAAGGTAAAGGGCACCCCATGTCGGAGCCAGATCAAGGACCCCTAGCAAACGCAGAATAGGAGGTATTAAAAACTGCCCCCTCCATTTTTTACGCATCTTGGAGATTTCCGAATCAGTCAGGTGAGTCTCTTGAAGGAATGTGATATGAATTTTACGCCTATTCAGTTGAGCATAAATACAGTGTCTTTTATGCACAGACCCCATTCCCCGAACATTCCAGGTTAGCAGTTTATAGTTACCCAAAGCAGCCATAACATGTGAGGATTTCGTAACAGCACACCCCGCACCAAGTCCCGGAGCACAATAGAAGAGACAATATGACCTGAACCAGGAACAAACTTCCCATCATTAAACAAACCCCCGAAATACTAGGGCCAGCTATAAAACTAAGTTGGTCCAAACTAACACAACAACGCAGTACAGTCAAACTGCTATATACTGCAGAAACTGCAGGGGGGGTGAGCGCCGAAGAAAGCATGATCAAGCCTGCTATGCCAAGGGTATACCCCGGGCCGGGACCTATATGAAAGAAGATGGAAATGTCAAACCTGGGGGAAGGAAAAATTTGTTAAAGTTACAGATACGTAACATAGCAATCCCTGCGTGCAGTGCAGGCCCCAGGGCACATACAAATAAGAGGAAAACCTGGGACGGCAGAAGAAATGAGCATGTACATTACTACCCATAGCGTAATCCAGCCCCTGCAAACATAAAAAATGAAGATTAGCCATACTGAGTAAGCAATTAAAGACATAGTAGTGATACAAGCAGGCTACCCATATAAGTCCTTCACAATTTGAGGCGTTATCGAAGGAAATAGGGCATCAGTGCCCTCGGAGTCAGACGGCAAGGGGTCATCGTCCGACTGCTCCGGGGACGTAACCCGCGTGGTGTCCCGGAAAGAAGCAGCAGCCAGTAGTGCAGATTCCTGTCCCACAACAGCCTGGACTAATTTAGGCCTCCGAGCCAAGCCCCCTCGGTTCGGTCTGGTGCGACGGGGCCTCGTCTTAAGCGGCTGCGATGGTAGCTGCCGTATTCGCTGGTCAATACCGTCCAAAGACTGGGGGGGCAGGGTAGACTCTAACCATGTATCCGCTGCTTCGGGAGAGTCAAAAAAGTGAGCCTTCTGTTGATAAATGATTTTCAAGCGGGAGGGGAACAGTAGAGCATAGGATAAATTGAGAGCCTGAAGTTTTTTCTTGAGTGGCTGATAGGAGGTTCTCTGCCGTTGCACCCGTACGGTGTAGTCTGGGTAAAGTGAAATTCGAGAGTTCTCATACTGGAGAGGTGCATGTTCGCGGGCTTGCTGGAGTAAATGATCGCGATCCCTATAGTTAAGGACTCGGGCAATGAGTGGTCGGGGCGGAAGGCCCGCTGTTGGTTTGCCGGCGGGGATACGATGTGCACGTTCAATACAAAAGAAAGTGGAAAGACCCTCCGGGGCTACATGGTCTCGAAGCCACTGCTCAACAAAGCGGGTCGCATCGGGTCCCTCTGACCGCTCCGGCATACCTATGATGCGAATATTGTTGCGCCTAGCCCTTCCCTCCGCATCCTCCGCCCTATCAAGAAGGGCGGCGAGCTGGGTCTGCATTTGCGCCAGCTGTTTGGAGTGTGCTTTCTGCTGCGGGACCAGTTCTGTAAGGGCCTGTGTATGGTCTTTCACACGGTCCGAGAGTTTGGCATGGTCTGTCCGCAGGATATTAAGGTTGGTAGTGATGGTGCCCATCTGGTGTTCCATAGCCTGGCGCGACGCCTTTATCTCCGCTAGTATTTGGTCTAGTTTGTCCGGAGAGGATGCCAGGGGCGTCTGCGGGACACAACTAATCGAGGACGCCTGCGAGGCGGAGACATTTTCCCCCTGAGACTGAGTATCCTCTGCAGACATGTCCGGTTGCTTGCCCCTTGTACGTCCCATGGCGTGGAGAAGGACGAGCAGTGCTAATGAAAGGCCCGGCGGGTGTGACCGTGGAGGGCCACAGCGGGCAGGCACAGCACAGAACAGGTAAGGAGGCCCGGGGCAAAGCAGGTCAAGGGAGTCAGAAGTGTATCCAGGGTACCTCGTAGCTCTCAGGCCAGGGACCGCAGGTCGGGACAATGTCTTACAGGCGCAGAGATGGCGTACGTTTTCCGCTGAACTTAGGATTTACCATGGGGCTAGAGAATATCGTATCGTCCAAGAACGCCAAACATCCTCAGCAATTACCAGCCAAGACGAGCCCCAGCTGACCCTCCCCGGTCACGCAACAAGGGACCATCCGACAGCCCCAGCAACTCCGCACAGGCAACCGGAGGCAACGTGTCCGTCGAAGCCACAAAGCTAAATCCGCCAGAAGGTAAGCAGGGGGACAAGGGGCTGACCCACTCAGAGAGGGAGCAGCTGAGGGCACAGACCGAATCGTAGAGGCAGTAGTGTAGCGATGAGGGCGGCAAGCACAGATATAGAAGTGCGTCACACGCCCTTCCATCAGCCGGACTCAACAGGCAAGGCAGCAGTCCGTCTCAGGCCACACCAGAGGGGTCCCAGGCTCAGGTTCCATGCATACAGCCACGGGGGTCTCCACAGGCGATCTCACCACACTTCCGGCCAGCCAGGGACACAGGACGGACGATGCAGGGCCCGCCCGCCCCCAGCACCCGCACCCGGCCACAGCCGAGTCGCCGACCGGGGCACCCAGGGCCGGAGACGGCCCCCCCGCACAGGTGGGAAACGATCTTCTTACTGCCACTCCAAATGCCACATCCAGCGCAGTCACGGCAGTATGTAGGCCTCCAGGCTGCTCACGCAGGAAGTACCGGGCCTCCGATAGGATCGGCACACCGCCGTCGTTGCCAGCTCGGCTCCAGGGCAATCAGGAGCAGGAATCTAGCGTCCAGTACAGGAAAAGGGCCCACCACGCTGGCCCCTTCCCCGGGGTGGCCAACTCGCAGCCGAATAGAGCCCAGGAATCGCGCCTCAGGAGAACGAAGACCTCCGGCGGGGTGGGGCCGCGGCAGCCGGTAGCAGGTTCAGACGGCAGAGCCTCGCTGCCACAAAGCCCACGGAAATGTGCCCAGAGGTGCCCGCTACACACCGGGGAGGAACTAGGATGATTTCGCCCCCAGGAACCGGCTATAATGACAGGATAAGGAGGTCCCGGCCGAGAGCTCCGCTAAAGTGCAGCCGCCATGTTCCGCGGTTGGCCACGCCCCCCCGATTACACCCCTATTACTAGATTTGCAAGTATGGAATTCCGTACCAAACCTAAACATTTGAATTAGTCCAGTGGATCCCCAAAGGTAGGCAGAGGTAAAGGTAGATAACACCTCACTCTCTATTTGTGGTAGTGTGAGCGAGCAGTAAGGCTTTATTCGAGGGTAGTGCTAAGCATTTATTGTACACACTCAGGCAAGGAATGATGTCACACACTCAAAGACTGAACTCAGATCAATTTGTTTGTATAAAAATATTATTTAGTCTTATTTTATTACTAGAACCAAATCATAGGCAGAATCGTACTCTCAAAGGCAAGGTATCGCAAATATGCATTTGGCATTAACTCGGGTTTTTTACAGGTTTGTAAACTTTGGCAATACACAGTCAAAATTACTTTATCGTTACTTTTCTTACTCAGCGAGGTATCCCTAGATACCAAGATGGTACATTTCCTAAGAGAAAGGAAAGAATCTAGTGCGTGTTGTAGTACAATTACAGTTTTGCAGGGTTACTCACAAGACACTATTAGTCCGGAAAGAACAAAAAGGAGGTTATAGTCCGTGAGTAGGACTCGGTCAGATGGACCCTCGGTTCACACCGCCAGCGGCACAGAGGCAGCCGGGTGCAGAGTGCTGGGACCACACGTTAGCCTACAGGCTAAGCAAGGTTGTTACTTTGGAGACTGCAGACGAGCAGGCCACCTAGTTGATGGAACACAAAAAAAAACTCCTGGTGTCGAGGTCAGCAGTGAAGGGTCTAATAGCCAGCACAAGAACTACACCGCCAGCGGCACAGAGGCGGCCGAGTGTAAGATGCGGTCGTCGGGGATCCCAGGGTTTCTCAGTGGAGATCTTCGGTTTTGGTCCAAGCAGCAGATTCGGTTGGGGATTCCTGGAAGGCGGTCAGTGACCGGGTCGGAGAATGGGGCCTTTGGGAGTTGAAGCCTTGTGGCTGCAAGTGCTCGCAGACAGAGTCGGTCAGGCAGTCGCGGTTGGGCTCCTTGGACTGCTTCAGTCAAAGAGACGGTTCTGGTGTCACCTTTTGTCGCGGTTGGAGGGGACCTCCCAGATAATGGCTGCAGGCTCGGGTTAGAAGCTTGTGGGGGTTCAGGAGTCACTGTAGCCCAGGCTAGGATCGCCGCAGGAACCTCCTTGGGGTGTTTGGCCACTCGGGTTCAGGCTCAGGGCGCCGGGTGCTGTGTGGTGGGGGACTCACGGAGTCGGCCAGAGTCAGAGTCGGTTGGTCTTAAGCAAGTCTGGTGCTCACGGGAGACAAAGTCTTTGGTTTGCAAAGGCAGGGCAGGTCCTCTGGCTTCGTGAGGGCTGCTGGCTGCAGGACACACCGAGTTTTTGCTGGAGGAGTCCGAGGTCGGGACAGGCCGGTAGGGCTGGGGCCAAGTCAGTTGGTGTCCTCCTCTTTATCTCTCAGCACAGCTGTTCGGTCCTTCTTCTTCTTGTTTCTCCTTGTTGTCTCTGGTCTGCTGAGGCAAGGTTCAGGGTTGCCCCTAAATACTAGATTTAGGGGCGTTACAGTTAGATACAGGGGTGGGTACACCCCCTACTATGCTACCCTCCAGTGGGAGGGGGGCATAAGCCTCCCCCTGGTTGTCTGGGTACCCCCATCTGCAAGATGGAGGGGACTGAGAGTTGTGCTTCACCTCAGCTCCCCAACCTGAGGGGTGGGGTTGACAAATGTGGACACACCTCTCCTCCTAACTTGGTTTTCATGGCGATTCTCCCACCCAAGGTGGGGGCCAGTTGCTGGAAGCAGCGAATGGCTGGGGTAGCTCACAAAGGCGGCAAGCATTTGAAGCTTCCCATTCGTGGACCCTGCCCATCCTGGGGAGGAGCTTTGGCACCTCGTCCCAGTATGTGCTTTGTTTCAGGACCCGGTGGTAGGCTCTTGACCCGGGGTCCAGAAACCTGTCTGGTGGTGGTAGCTGGCGAGTAGCCACTCAGCCGGAACACTAGTGTTAGGTCGTTTTTCAGGTGGCATCTCTAAGATGCTCTCTGCGTGCATTTTTTATTAAATCCCACACTGGTACCAGTGTGGGTTTAATGTGCTGAGAAGTCTGATACCAAACTTTCCAGTTTTCAGTAAAGCCATTATGGATCTGTGGAGTTCGTAATGACCATCTCCCAGACCATATACTCTTCATGGCATTACTTCACTTACAATGTCTAAGAATGGACTTAGACACTGTAGGGGTACAGGGCTCATGCACCTGTACCCTCACCACTGGTATAGTGCGCCCAACTAGAGGGGTGGCTTACCTATGCCAGGGCAGTGCTTTGTAGGCATGGCACACAGGGATGTGTACCATGTCGACTCTTCACTTTGTTCTGCACCAAAACATGCAGCCTGCAATGGCAGTGTGTGTGTGTGTGTAAAGGTACAGGGCCTCTAAGGGTGGCACAATAAGTGCTGTAGCCCTTAGAGGTCTTCCCTGGTCACAGTGCCCTTGGCACCTATGGTACCTTTTACCAGGGAATTACATGTGGCCAGAGAGTTGCCAATTGGGTTTTGCAACGGTACAGTTTAGGGAAAGAACATAGGTCCTGGGTACGTGGTTGGCAGGAACCCCGGGCACACTTAGTCAAAGTACATCAACATTATGCAAAAAGTGGGGGGCAACCATGCAAAAAGGGGCACTTTCCTACAAGGGATTTTTGACCTCACGAATTACTTTTTATGCAATTTATTTAAGCTATGCGAACACTGTGTGACCAGGCCCTTTATGAACATCCTCTTCACAAAACGTGGTAAATTTGAAGGTATGTGAGCTTCATAGATAGGTTTAATGAGCATCCTAAATATCGCTATCCCATATACTAAATGAAATTAAAATATTAAAGTAATTGATTGGAACGACTGACCCCGTCAGAGACTATAGGAAACAATCACTTATAAGAAATACTTTAAATTGTCACAGGAAACTTCTAGCATTTCAAAATTACTTTGGCACATTCCGAAAGTGAAAATTGAATTTCTTATTGTGTGCGCATAATGAACTTTTCATGAACATTGCAGTCTTTGAATGGTCCCAGGACTATGCTTTTCGAGAACCGTAATTTCACTTGCTGTTTTCATTTCGTTGTACCTTGTTTATCTCTGTTGTTTCAGTATATTTGGACTTAGTCTTTAAGTTTTACAACCAGACAGGTATTTCACTTTTTTCTTTACAATACATTTAATAAATTATTTGCTAACCCTTTTATATAAAGCACTTACGCCTCCTTCCTTCACCCTATGATTGCTATGCATGCTGACATGTAGTTTCGATTTACTTCATTTTGGTGGCATGTTCTCTTGAACAAATTTGTAGTTTTACTGGGGATACACGCTTCTGCTTGGCTACATTCAGGTTTCAATGGTAGAACGTGATGACATAAGCTCCAATTTGTCTTTTTCATCATTAGTAAAAAAATTAATTGTGTTTATGTGTCATGTGCAGGTACAGATTGTCCACAAGCCGGTGGATCTCAGCCACGTGACTTCCAAATGTGGTTCCATGGGCAACATTCACCACAAACCAGGTAATTTTATTAACCACATAATTGTGTCAGTGCATGTTGAAAGGTTTTTGAATGAAAGGATTTTTATAGAGCGCATGTATGCCGTGGCGTCTTAGCGCTTGCTACCAAAAGAGGGTATACCAGGAAGTCAACCAGCCAGTTTAGTGCGAATGAAATAACCAGGTTTTAAGTTCCTTCCTGAACTGTAGCAGATTGTTTTGATTTCTAAGATGCAGGGGCAGGGAATTCCATAGCCTTGGGGCTAAATATCTGAAGCTTCTACCACCCCATTTCAGCGTCTTTACTCTCGGCACTACAAGCAGTGACGCCGATGCCGAGCGGAGGCTTCTCTGTGGAGTGTAGCGCTTAATGTATTGACTGATCTGGGCAGGTCCAACCCCATACAGGGTCTTGTGTACTATACACATAGATTTAAACTGAATCCTCGCCAGATTGGGCAGCCAATGCAGCTGTTCCCGGATGACTTGACTTATAGGACTGAATTTAGGGCGTTTTAATAGTAGCCTAGCGGCAGCATTTTGCAGAGTCTGCAGCTTATGTATCACAGTCTTTTTGGCTCCAAGATAGAGCGAATTGCAGTAATCGATTTTTGACAAAATTAAGGCAGTGACAACCGTTTTCCTGAGGGGCATAGGAATAAATGGAAGGATCTTCCGAAGGATTTTTAAAGTGTAAAAACACGAGGAAGTGATGCTGTTGACCTGGTCAGACAGTGATAGATGGTCGTCGATCAGGACTCCAAGGTTTTTTTACCTTCTTTACGGGCTGGGGGCATGGCCCTGCTGTCCCTGGCCACCAAACGGAATTCCAGAGGGAGGTGTCCCTTCCAAACATAACTACTTCAGTCTTCCCGGTATTCAATTTCAAGCAGTTATCCTGCATCCAGCTAATGATATGGCTCATGCAAAGGTTAAAACGTGCTGCCACAGTCTCTGGTTTTGACGCTAGGGAGACAACAATTTGCGTGTCGTCCGCGTAGCAGATGGCAGAGAAACCGAGGGAGCGTATAAGTTTAGCAAATGGGGTAACATATACGTTAAATGTTCAATAAAAAAGTATTTCCAGAGGTGTTTCTCATAGGCTATCAAATGCATAGTCTGCTACCCGTGCAGGGAAGTGCTTCAGCACCCCTCATATGGTTAGTAAGCGCAGTATTAATGTTACAATGCAAAACTGCCCCAGATGAGAAGGGTTTCACAGTCATTACAAAGCAGTACACTTCAGAAGCTAGTCATACAAAAAAATGACTTTCCACTTCCATTCCTGGACAACTACCAAAACATCAAGGGCCTAATTTATATGTTGGCCGAGAGGGAAGCCTCAAATGCGATGGCATTCCCTTTCTGCCGTGACGGAGGTTTCTGCCAGTGCTTTAGAAGGCAGTCGGTACCTCCATCAGGGCGCTGGAGTAATTTGCTCCGTCGCCCTAGCGGAGAAATGGGCCTAAATATAAATCAGGCCCTAAGCTCGGTATACCCATTCAAATCTTGTCTTTTCATAGATTTGGAATAAAGTCATGTACTCGAGGGATGGCAATATCAATTGGAAATGCATTATCAAACACTAATTAGCACTGTTGCTCACATTAAAAAAAAAAAAAATCTTCTCCAACTTATTAGAAATACCTTCACCACAGAGAGAACCGGAACATCCCTTACAAATAAAATTCTGTTTATTTTAAATTCTGACAATGGAGCGTTCCCTCACTATTACGCTGGACTCATCCTCCACCAGAGCATCACCAACTGTCCATGCCAGTTCCTGTTTTTAGGTTGAGCCTAACAGCGCACATGCGCTGCTCTGCGAGGCATGCTGTAATTACTTCTACGAGCTCTAGCCACGCCTTCGCTGCCGATTGGTTAAAGTATGTGTCCTTCAGAAAAGCTTGTTTCTGTATGGTTGCTTAACGTTATATCTCCCACCTTCTTGTGTCTTGCTCCTCCCCTGGAGTATTGGCCTATTACGTGTATCTTCGCTCTGTAGTGCTTTTCCCTTTGTGTTTGCGCACTTGTTTTTTAATGGTGGTAGAGTCCACGTGCACACTGCTCGTTTTGTTTTGTTTGCCTTGTTTTTATTTAGGTGCCTTCGTGGGCTTTCCCTCGGTTCATGTATCAGCACGGCGCCCACTTCACGGACGACGCGCTTCATGTTTTGGAGGCATTTAAATTTTGTAAACAGTAGCGACTACAACACTTGTTTGCCTTTCGATAATTGTATACATACACGCAATTACATAATTTCCAGTTGTTTATTGCTTGAGCCCTGTCCCGCTTAGTTTTGTTTCTCAACCCCCATACCGCTTTCTTTTGTTGCTCAGCCCCCGGGTCTGCGTTTGTTTAATTAGTCCTGCGTCGATTATTACTTGCCCCGGGGCACTCTCCCTTTTGTCCCTCCAGGAAGGCACAAGATACTGCTGAAACATGCGATTACGTCGTTTCCAGTTGTTTATTTCTTGAGCCCCGTCCCTCTTTGTTTTTAGGTCTCGCTGAGCCAGCGCATGCGCTGCTCTGCGAGAAATTTAGTGAGTGGCTTTTGAAAGTGCTACCACAGGCTTTTGCTGGCCCCAAGCTTGCGTTCACGCGAGCGTGCACGCGCGCAGCCGCCATCTGTCTTTCCTCCGTCACGGGTCATTAAGTGCATCGCGATCACTTTCGCGGCCACGTCTCTTTCACGGCCGCGCGGCCAATGCTTTTTTACACCAGACCTTCGCTGGCTTGTTTTTACTGTTTTGTGTGTTGAACACGAGACACAGAAATACGTATACATGTAATAGGTATATTGTGCACAACATAAATACTCCTTTTATGCTGTCAAATTTTTTTTTTATAGAAGGTTGAAACCCGTCTTTGATTCTTTGATAATTTGATAAAGTCCTTCCCTAATGGGTCCCCTCTATAGGGCAATGAAACAACCAAGGTGTGAACTTCACATGGAAATAAAATAAGAACGGTTGTGGCTTTTTTAAGAAAGAATGACTTTTCCTTATGTCAGCTCTGGCCATTCCACCGCCTTCTGTTGCTGGAATGCAGCTGCCTTCGCGGAATTTTAATCACATGGCGCTCTTCCCAGCCAGCCCTTTGACCCATGAGAGTGCATAAAGCAGCTTCTATTTAAGGTAATGTGCATTTTAATGTATTACAGTAATTGTCATGCATAATAGACGGTTGCCGATTTACCCACTTTTGCCTTAACCTTCCATCAAAGCATTATTTGATCAAATTTGATTGTTGAATATGTGTTCTACTCGTCATGGCTCCATTGGCATGAGGGTAAAATAAGTAAAGCTTGCACTGGTGCAACAAGCATGTGCAATGCGATAGGTCTCGCAATTACGCGAGTTTGAGCTATTGGCATTGTGAACGACAATGCCTTTTTTTTGTTTTGTTTTTAAAAACATAAATAAAAGGCATTGTCATTTACAATGCCAATAGCTTAAACTCGCGTAAATGCGAGACCTATTGCATTGCAAATGCTTGTTTTTCTCGTTTTGCAGTTGTAGGCACACTCTCTAGCCTCACGGTAACTGCATGTAACCTTGGAGTAAGGACTATCATGCTGGCGGTCTCTGGGTTTGCATTGGTAAATAGAGCGCCATCTTTGAATTACTTCAATCTTATTTTCAGAGGACTAAACGCAGAGAACGTTGCCAGAGCAAATCAAGGCTAGGTAAGCAAATACTTCTGGTCTTTAAAAAATGTTGTCTCTTACTCCATTTGTCATGGTCACACAAGTAGATAACTTATTTTTTGAATTACCTAATGTGGGTTCTCTCCACACCCTTACACATCTTCCTTAGCTTCCTAGGCAGGGAGTACAGTCTCGCTTATTACCACGGCTTGTGCTGTGTTTCTATGGTCCAGTTTCCTACATGAAGGATCTGCAGGCTTTTCCCGCCCCCTCAACTATTTTGTGTAAGATCTAAATGTACAGCAAACCAACGCATCTAATGCTTAAAGTCTCCATTTCAAAAACCTTAACTTTGTGATTGTTTTAATCGCTTCTTAATTTAAAATTCAAATGAGTTAATTTATATAATTTGATTTTTTTTATCATTTGTTGTAATATTCCAGAAGATGGATTCGATATGAAAACTCTGCAGTAGGTCTGTGCAAGAAGGTGCTGTGACCTCCCCTACCCCTCCTGTAAACCACCGAAACCCAGGCTTGCCATTTTATGCATCCACGCTTGTTTTTAATGGTGTATTTTCAGTGATATGACCACCGAAGGCCCTGATTTTATATTAAAAACAGAGTTTTGGACAATACCATTTCCCACTGATAGGCAGTATTTCTCGCCATGTGTTCCCATACCCAGCGTGTTCTGAAGTTTGGTGCTTACTTTCTCTCTGCCCTGTATCTAATGCTCAAACTCTGTGTGCCACCTTCTGCCATCTCTGTCGTGTTTAGAGCTGTGGCGTAATACAAAATGATGCCCTCGCTGAATGTGATGAGGTGAATCTCTCATATATCAGCGATATATGTAAGCCATGGATGATTGGGGCCCCCTGAAGAGTTGGGGGAACCCCTGTGCCGCAGAGGGTTCATGGGCCTGTGTTATGCCCTTAGTTTAGAGCTCAGCATCTCGCTCTTGTACACAGCAAGTCTCTGCCACCTGTTGTCGTATTCAACACCCACACATGGGCTGCCCCAAGGCCACACAGTCTGATATCATCTCTCATCCCACCCTCTCATACCCCTTTTAAGCCTCTTTACGGCGAGAGACCTTGGCAATTTCCTCAAATTATAACCTCAAACCAGGTGACATGCAAATTTCACTTACCCAAACACAGGTTGTGCCTGTGTACAACTGTAAATCATGTGACAGGGTTTTCCTACAAGTTCCAGGCTGCTTAGAATCGCAAGGAACACTGAATATCTGATATGAACGCTCGCCGCCGACACATGCGGTGTTCTAGAGATAATGGGACCACAGCATAACGAGTTAAACAAAAGCATTTCAGTGCATGTTTCCGCATCATCGCACTGAAAGGCAAGAAGAGATCCTCAGTGCCTGCTTTTACTTGTGCATCTGCGATTAAAAAAATATATATGATAATCACCGGAAGTCGTTGGGTCTTCCCTGTGTTGTGGTGATTACCATGAGCTGGGGATTTCATTGTGCTGAAGATGCATGTGAGCGAGGCTACGCTGCAGTAATGTGTGATAATGTATAGTGCAATAATGTGCCTATTTGTGTCAAAGCGTCCATATTAAAGAACAGTTGATATTTCAGTCCCAGGATAGTTTGCTGCATGGCTAAATACCTATAAGGTCCCAAAGGCGAGACCGATTGCATTGCAAATGCTCGTTTCTCACTATTGGTAGGATGTAGAGAAGGGCTTATCCCACCTCTCGTCATCTTTGGATGTTGGCCTGTTTTACTGCCTCTTCTTTGTGAAAGGGGTATTTTTGTCTCTGTATTTCTTTCTAGTTCTGGTCAATTTAAAAAAAGAACTTTATTCCACCTGTTGATGAGCTGCATCAAATAACACACCCTGTAAAGCGCTGGTCCACTCAAATTGTGCATTTCTTGTTGGAAGAATTTCTAGTGACTTCCTGTTATTCCTGTCTCAGGGTGCAGTCAAAGTCTCTAAGAACGTGACTCTGGTCCTTACTGAAGTTAGTGCCAGTGCCACATGAAACTTGACTGGGTGACAATGCGACATTTGGCGTCTTCAGTAAGGGATTCAGAACTTAACACAGTACCCATTGCAGCATTATCTGTCAGTGCTGGTGTTAAGTGTTAACACATTCTTTTAAGATGATGATCTTCGGGTACATGCACTTAAAAAAATACCTTTTGATGGAAATCACCCAATCACAAGTCTTAGGGTCCTGTCATATTAGACACCATATCCAAACCAGGCAGAATATTTATGGTAGGCTGGAGTATTAGTTGGAGTAGCAGTTCAGCCTCAGAATCACATTGAGCAGTCTCAAAACACTATGTGATTGACCACAGTTCTAGAGATGAATCCTCCAGGAAGGCTTAAAGGACTCCTTGATGAATCTCCTGCATCAGAAGTTGATCCTCAGTCCCTTCAGCGTCATGTTACTGTCACATGGCTGCCAAGGTTTCAGAATGCTATGTGAGACATTTTCATAATTTCAGTGTAATTATGAGTGACATTTCAACGACTATGAGTGACACTTTCTCGCGAGCAAAATCAAGCAATGAAGACGAGGAAAACATACAAATATAAAAAATGGCACCAATGAGCACATAGCTGCCAAGTTTTCAGATTGCCTATGTGTGACATTTCCATTGTTTACGAGTGACATTCAAAAAATGCGTGACACTTTCTCACAAGTAAAACAAAGCAACGAAGTGCATGGAAATGGATAGCTATCAGAAATTACACCCTATTGAGCAATGAAAAGCTCCAGAAACACCTTGAAAGTACTGCAAAACCCCTGAAATGGAAGATTAACAATTGCTTTATAAGGCACACTAAATATCTGCACGTTTTATGCCAGCTTAGCTTGTACTGCATGTAATACCATTTTAAAACAATGTGCATATTGACAGTGCTTTCAAACGCAGGCTGGGGCCTTCACAGCACTATAATACAGAAGTGACTTATTCCCTACTGCACCAACCAGGACTCAATTCTGATTATGTTTGATTACACACGAAACATCTGTAGTGATTGCATTATAATCAAGTTGCACCATATCATATTTCAACGGATGTTGACAGTGTGGATTTTAGACTCGGAGCAGCTGGAAATCATCACAGATCATTCATTGCACGTATATATAACATTCATTACTCCAGTATTGGAACTTTCATAGATTCACAAGCTTGAAACATTCCCCGTCGTCGAGATGGGAGTCCCAGGTACCATATAAAAGTAGTAGAATGATAAATATAAAGCAAGAAGGCCCTAGGCCTTTTACTTTTGTAGTCTATTATAGTCACTTTAGAAAAGAGACCAAACTTATCTTTCAGCCAATCTGGCTGCAACACCCTTTAGAACAGAGAAGCTCCAGTACCTCAGATTTTCTACCACACGCCGTGCTAGGAGCCTCCTCTGAGCTCTGCTCAACTTTCGCTACAGATACTGGGCCTCAGTCTTTGTCATGACTACTGCGAAGGTTTTCACCTTATTTTTCTCGGATAAAAACATCATGTCTGAGGTTCCATTCTGAAGACCCCCACCAGGATTGATTGTATTTATTGTCTGTATCCTGATTACTCCGTGAAAGATTGTAAGATATGTCATACCTTTTCTTCAACTTTGAAGGACAGAGAGAGCAGGCTGCTAATATGGCTCCAGAAGCTAAAAACACGAGAGGAGCTCATCTCAGATTCCGACAGTGAGAACTCCTATTCTTCATCTTGAATTTCCCACAAAGAGAGAGATCACCATCATCTTGATCCTCCTCTCAACACCCTAAGAAAGCCTCAAAAAGACCACCCTTGGGTCTTCTAAAGGCCGCAGCCCCTCCAAATCGCCTCAGAGATCCAAGTCTCATTCTTGTGCTAAGGATAAAAGGGAAGCTCATAGCTCCTCTAAAAGGGCTAAGAAAGCATGTTCAGAGCCGCCTACCACCTCCTAAGGTCTCGTGTGAGTTTAAAAAGCCCTCCGCTTCACACTCCGGCAGGTTGTCTATGACCACTCCATCATCGACGAAATCGTCGTCGTAGGCACCCTCGAAGACGTAACAGCGGCATTGTCGATGAAGGTAACAACCTCTGTCTCTTCGCTGTCTACATCATCCTCCATCTCCACCATGACATCGTCGTCAACGGCTTCAGCCTTTAGACCCGCCTTGTCATCAACAGCGCCAACGAGATCTCTGTCAACGCTGATCTCAGGGCCAACGCCGGCTCCACCAACAAAGGTTCCACCGACGATGGCTCCGCTGCCGACGGCAGCTCCACTGATGCTTAAATCTGCTATGCCCTCAACAGCCTCGACACCGTCAACGATCTAAAATCACTGCTGGTAACCCCGAAGCACACCTCTCCTAGCAAGGTGACACCCCTTATACCTACTCACCTTTTGGAAGAGAAAGAGGACTCCGATAATGAAGGTCCCTTTGGAGTACGGAACAGGCCCTCCCAGTTACAAGTTAAATGCCAGAAAGAGGAGGATGGTTATTGTAGGAAAATAGGATTTTCCTGGCATAGATACCCCCACTTTCTGCCTGGGGTCAGTGTGGTTTGACTGTAGTTCACAGGGATCCTGCTAATCAGGACCCCAGTGGCAGTGCTTTCTCCTGTAAATTCTCTGTTAAGCACTTTGTACACCCCACAATTGACATACTGGGGTACCATTATAAGACCCTAGTATATGGCACTGAGGTACCCCGGGCATTGGTTCACCAGGGCTCTCATATGGGCTGCAGCATGTATTGTGCCACCCATAGGACCCCATGCAAATTGTCTGCAGAGCCGCCATTGCAGTCTGGGTGAAATGTTACTTGCACCTTTCACTTTGGATATAAAGTTTCCCTTATATCCCGGTCACTACACTTTTAACCTATAAGTCACCCCTAAGGTAGGCTCTTCAGTCCAAGGGCAAGGTGCCTGGTACCACATGTGTGGGTACCCCTGCACTAGCAGAGGTACCCCTGCAAATCCAGAACTCAATTTTCTGGGCTTTGTAAGTGCGGCACAGCCATTAAAAGGTATAAAGTAGACACTGGCAAGTCGCAAAGTCCAACTACATAATGGCTGCCCCGAACCTGGTCATGTTTGGTATCAAACATATTAGAATCATGCAACTACACCAATTCCAATACCTATCTGTGTAGCTTTACAGGGTCTGACTTCCAGCCCACGCTGCTGCTGACCCTAGACAGTGTTCTGCCCCCCTGCTGATGAGCTTAATTCAGGCAGGGGAAGCTGAACAAAGGATTTCCTGCGAAGGAGCGGTGTGACCACCTCTTCTTTAGAATTAGGTAGGGTGGGGCACTTCTGAGCGCCACCAGACTGCCTTGTAGGGCATATTTGGTAGCATCCATGCATAAACCAGTTTTGCCTAGTTCAGGAGCCCTTGGCTCCTGCTCTGGCACAAAACTACA
The DNA here is from genome assembly GCA_963921515.1 of Calotriton arnoldi. Classification (NCBI taxonomy): domain Eukaryota; kingdom Metazoa; phylum Chordata; class Amphibia; order Caudata; family Salamandridae; genus Calotriton; species Calotriton arnoldi. Next base: position 669,875 of record CAWUFW010002400.1, on the reverse strand, counting down.
AAAAGGACAGGGGAGTGTCCACCCCCCTGTCCAGCTCCTCCCTAGGAAGGTGCCCAGAGCTCCTCCAGCTGACCACTTGACTCTGCCATGTTGAATCTTGGCCCCTGGGAGCATCTGGCTGGCTAGGACAGCTGAGTAGCGTCCCTGACACCTCTGATAGTTGGATCACCAGTGAAGAGGTTTGCTCTCTGACTTGCAGTTTATGCTGTAAGATTACAGAAAAAGGTTTCCACCTCCTACAACAACGGCTCTTCATCCACCTACGCTTGGCAGGTCACCACCAATGCAACAGCCTACTCCCTTGCAAAGACCTAAATCTTTGGCTCTTCCTACGTCCAATACACTAGGTACAACCCTACTTCACGGCCCAGATACCTTGGATGACGGCCAAGAGGAAGGTGAACTTCAAGAGCCCAATACAGAATGGAATGTCATATAATCCCAACCCCATAAACACCTTCTCCCTTGACAGCCGTCTCACCTTCAGTATATTTTGTAGGCTCCCACAATTTACTTGAGAGAGCAGCTAGAAGATTTGTGCTCTCGATGCCATCCAAACAAAAAGATTGGTTTTTGTACGACTTCAAAGAACCGTTCCGAAAGGGCGTTCGTTCTATCTATCGCGGACTACATTTGGAAAGGTCTGAAAGTGATAAAAGAAAAACAGCTAGTCAAAGCAGGTCTTCCGCACCTTGATAAAAAGTATAAAGCACCAGAGGTTACTCCGGCCTGTATAACTAGACCTCCCAAGCTGGATTCAGTAATCACTCAAGCAGCTCAAAGGCGATTGAAAAACCCCTATACCCATATTTCTGCGCCTCTTGACAAAGAGGGAAGGCGCTTAGACAACATCGGGAAAAGATTTTCATCCATGTCAGGATTGACAGTGAGGGCAGCTAATTCCCTGGCTGTACTGGGCAGGTACTGTATAGACAGTTATGGGCAGACATCGCCCCATACATCCACCAGCTTCCTGAGGAGGGCAAGCTGGAAGCTAAAAAGATTTTGCAGTAGGGACAAAGGACATCAGCAGAAATTATTGACTGCGCCATGGATATTGCCACCACTGCATTTCGCCAACTTGCAGGTTCAGCAGTATTCCGAAGTCAAGGCTGGCTTTCAGCTACTTCCTTTCATCCTGAAGTGCAGAATAAAATCTTAGCCCACCCCTACAATTGGCAAGATTTATTTGGCAAACATGTGGATGAGGCATTACAGGCCATAAAAAAGGATACGGACACTGCAAAGTCACTCGGCACACTACAATTTGGAAAGGCTTCCTTTCGGGGACACAGAGGAAGGGGCATGGTGTCATACAGGGGAGGATATCAACAATATAGGTATCCCTTCTACACCTCTGCCTCCCAACAATATCGTCCGCAGTACACCCAAAGATAACCCACTCAAACAGCGTACAATAGACCTCCTCCCAGAGCAAGAGCTACCTGCCAAGGAAAAGAGGCTAATCGCCGCCAATGACTGGCCCCAGGCTCCGGCTGCCCGATCCCATTTCCTCTCAGACTAGGTGGCAAAATATCCAAATTCATACACCGTTGGAGGGACATAACATCCGACCACTGGGTCCTAGACCGTGTACAGTTCGACCACACCCTAGAATTCATCTAGATTCCTCCTCTCAACCCTTCACGCTCATCCATTCCCAGGCATCTACAGCAACTCAAATTAGAGGTCAGAAACGAGTTGCTAAAAGGAGCGATAGAAAAAGTCCCTCTATCGCAACAAGGAACAGGATTCTATCCCCGTTTCTTCCTCATTCGCAAAAATTGTAAACAATGGCAGCCTATCCCAACCTCCGGGATCTCAACATCTGTCTCAAATAGCAGTCATTCCGCATGATAACGCTACAAGATGTTCTCCTGCGTCTCAATCACAGGGATTTTATGTCAACACTCGATCTCCAGGATGCGTATTTTCATATCCCCAACAATCTTCCCACAGGAAATTCCCCAGGTTCTCGGTAGCTGGAAGCTACTACCAATTTCCAATTTCCTTTGGTCTAAAATCAGCCCCAAGGATTTTCACAAAGTGTCTAGCACCGGTAGCAGCATTCTTAAGAAGACAAAGACACCAAGTCTTTCCCTATTTGGACGACTGGCTAATCACGGCAAATTCCTTGCAGGCTGCGCAGAAATCTACAATGTCTTGCATAACCCTCTTCAAAGAGCTGGGTCTCACGCTCAATTTGAAGAAATCAAGTCCACAACCCTCAAATGTGACCTCCTTCTTAGGGGCAAACCTGGACACAATAGCCAACATGGCCCGTCCCACTGTAGAAAGGCAGCTAAAGATCATGGTATTGGCCAAAGCCATCCAGTAAAAAGAGTCTCTTTCAGTACACCTTTACAAGTCATTATTAGGGATGATGTCCCCATGCATTTCGCTAGTTCCATTCTGCAGACTACAAATTCGTCCCCTCCAGGAGCAGCTAAGCCTCCAATGGACACAGGCCATAGGAAACTATGAAGATCTCATCACCATAACTCCAGTTATGATCAAAACCCTAGCTTGGTGGACTCAGAAAAAACACCTCTCAATAGGCCTCCCCTTTCTTCCTCAACCATCTCCGCTGGTCATAACCACTGATGCCTCTTTGGAAGGATGGGGTGCATATCTTCAAGACCTGCAGGTCAGTGGCAAGTCGCAACAACCTCATCGGAGTTCTCACATCAATCTCTGAGAGCTGAAGGCAGTTCATCTCGCTTTGTAAGCTTTCCTCCCCAAGGTAACCAATTCACAGGTCCCCTCATAAGGACGGACAGTACAACAAAAATGCACTATCCGAACAAGCAGGGAGGTACCAGGTATCTGCTTCTCTCACAAGAAGCACAGAACATTTGGAATTGTGCCATCAAACATGGTATGAGCTCCACACATCCCAGGGAAATAAAACCAGATAGCGGACACACTCAGCAGATCGAAATCAGCCTGCCACAAGTGGGAGCTACATCAGGAAATGATCACTCACATATTCTCCCAGCGAGGGACTCCAAATCTCGACCTTTTTGCAAACCCACAAAATGCCAAATGCCGATACTTCGCAAGCTGGCATCACCATCGCGAACAAGCAGAAATGCAGTTTGATGGCATGGTACAGAATCTTTGCTTATGCCTTTCCGCCCATTCCCCTGATCCCCAAGGTACTCACGAAGATGAAGATAGAGCCGTGCAGAATAATTCTCATAGCCCGACATGGCCTCGCCAGCTCTGGTTTACAGATCTTCTCCTACTTTCAGGGAGCCCTCACATTGCACTGACCACCTCTCCCTACCTCTTAACCATGAATCAGGGTCCTGCATCCCAACCCCCAATCGCAGCACTTATCGGCATGACTCCTGAGCACAATGAGGTCACCCATCTGAACATTCCTCCAGATTGCAGGGACATACTTTCTAAAGCAAGAGCTTTCAGCGCTAACAAGACTTATTGGTACAAATGGAAGAGATTTTGTTTATGGTGTCAACAGCAGCAAATTCATCCTCTCTCTTCCTCACCAGAGCGTTATTACCTTACCTGCTACACTTGGCATGTTCAGGTTTAGCTCATGCCTCCAACAGGGTTCACCTGGTGACCATTTCTCGTTTCAGGCGATCACTCAACATAGCCTCTCAGTGGTCCTCCAGAATAATCAAACAGTTTCTGAAAGACTTTTCGGGGTCTTCCCACCATTCACAACCTCCACCTCATTCCTGGCAACTCAACACTGTCCTCGCACAACTCATGAAATAGTTGTTCGAGCCCATCCACAGATCCACCTTAAAGTTCCTATCCTGGAAGGCGCCTGGTAGCTCTCACATCGGCAGGCGCGTCAGTGACATTTAAGCCCTTATGATTCAAGAACCTTTCTTACAGTTTAAACAAGACAGGATTATTCTACGAACAAATCCTCGATTTATACCTAAAGTCCTCTCGGACTTCCATCTCAGTGAGCCTTTAATTTTGAAGACTTCCTTTCTGAATCCTTCAACACTAGTGGAAAGGGCTCTTCATTCATTGGACATTAAGAGGTGCATCAAGTTCTACCTTAACAGAACCAACTCCTTCTGAAAGACTAACCAATTTTTTGTGGCGTACAGTGCACCAAGGAAGGGTCAACCCCCCTCCAAACAAAGCATCGCGAGATGGATTTGCGCTGCTATCCGATTTTGCTATTAGGCAGCAGGGAAGCCATTGCAAACGTCTACTAGAGCTGTGTCATCCTCAACTGCACTGTTTGCATGTGTGCCACTCCAGCACATTTGCAGGGCTGCTACCTGGAAAATCTGCATACCTTTACACAGCATTACCTTCTTGATACCACTCCTCAGGTGAAAGTAGCAGTTGGCCAGGCAGTTCTAAGGCATCTTTTCCGGTAAAGGTGAGCTATCTCTATCGTCCCACCATCCTTTAGTTTGTTCTGCACATTGTTTTTTAATGAACTGTTTTGGTTTTTTCAAGCCCAGACTTTCTCATAAATTGACAGTTGTACTATTGTGTATGCTATATTTAGAGAGTTGCCTGCAGATATTCTTTGTATGCATTTCAGTTATTCACCACTAAAATCACATTGTGCCTCAATACTAATTGATACTCTGATTCAAGCATGTGATTCTATGAAAGTTACAATACTGGAGTAGGAAACTATGGTTCTCCAGTTTTGGAATCTTTCATAGATTTACATGTGACACGCCCTCCTCCCCAGAGATGCTCTCCTTTACCTCTTTTTCAGGTTCACTGGCTCTTGTGTTATGGAAAATCTGAGGTACCGGAGCTTTTTCAGGAGTGTTCTAAAGGGTGTTGCAGCCTTATTGGCTGAAAAATAAGTTTGGTCTCTTTTTAAAGTTACTATAATTGACTACAAAAGTAAAAGGCCTAGGGCCTTCTTGCTTTATATTTATCATTCTACTACTTTTATATGGTACCTGGGACTCCCATCTCGACGACGGGTAATGATTCAAGCATGTGAACCTGAAAGATTCCAATACTGGAGAACTGTAGTTACAGGTAACTAATTCATTTTCTTCTCAGTATGAAACAATTTGACCCAGCATTTTGGCCTCAGTCTCTAAAATATAACATGCCTCTAGGGTAAACTAAGTGGAATAATTGCAGTGGCCTAGTAGGGTTAAAGTACAAGCTGCAGAGATGAGTGAACCGAGACAGAGTTTGGCTGGCAGTGACTGGTGCCTGTATGTGACTGCCGAATGAGTGCCTCTGTTTAGGAATGTTGCATGGCCACTTGAACGTATGTTTAAAGTTCTGCTTCTAGCCAGGCTTGGCAGTGGGGCAACGAGCTGCAGCAGCAGGCAGCAGTTGTGGGCTCACACACTGAGTCCACACTTGTCAATCTGCTGTGTCTAGCTTGCTGCGCTGCTGGCACTTTCAGAGCAGTAATGGTGCACTTCGCCTTGCTATTCGGCACAAACCTTACCAGAGGAAAGCAGCGCATGGCAGCCCAGTCAGAATGTAATGCTGTGCCTCGGGAATTATCTCCTATTGATACATTGTAGCCAGTAAGGCATCACAACTAGCTCAGCCAGCCCCCAAGCCTGCCGGGAGCAGCGTGCACACCACGGTGCGCTAACTCTAGTCTCCAGCTTTAGTTTAGTCAGCAGCGCTACGACTTAACAGCTGTGGCAGGTGCAGTGCCTAAAATGCGTGACTTTGCATTTCAGTGTTGTGATGCGGACCACCACACTGAACTGCGCTAGTCTAACGCCAGATCCTTTGTACTTGGCAGGGCTTCCGATACTGTTGCTACCAGGTAAGTGCAACTGAGCTATGTTACCCTCAATAATCCAGGCCTCTCATTCATGCCACCAGTGGCATAGCAAAGAGGGGTGGGGGGCATGAGTGTTGGGGTGGCGCCCCCCACAACCTCCCCCCCCCGGTCTTACCTGCGGGAAGCGCGGGGCGGCGAACACAGGAATCGCCAGCACCACACCTCCGTTCACTGCCCCACTCACACCCCCTCCGCCACCCTGCTCTTACCAGCACGCTGCTGGGCAGCAAAAGGTCTAGCTATGCTACTGCGTGCCACTCAACTACAAAACAGTATTTCCCCATGGATGCTACACTGCCTTTAAGAAGGCCTACTTTACACCTCTGCTGACCTGATCGATATATCAACCTCCCCATTCTTCTCTCCCAACACCTCACTTCAACATCCACTCTCCTATTCCCAACTCAAGTTTACCCTCCTCTGTTTCCTGCCTTTATTATAGCATTATAGCACACTCAGAAGTTTATAGAGAGTACTAACAGTAGAGACCAAAACGTTCTATATTTAAAGTCGAAAATATCTCCTGCAGTGCAAATGATCTCTGTTTACCAATCATCTTAGCTGTTTCACTAAGAGAAAACATGAATGTAATTGCTTTTATATAGTGTTTACTAACCCTGACGAGGTGTTGAAGAACTTTACGCTGGGTAGCACGTTAGTCCAGTGTTATTGATTATTGGCATTAGTATTGTGTTCTCAAGCAAACCATTCAACTTGTTCACTCTAGTTTATCCAGTATTGGGGTATCTTTCATAGATTCACATGCCTGAATCATAGAAGAGAATGAAGATGACGATGATGGCCTTTATGGGGTGGCTCACAGCCCAACTAAGCTTCATGTAAAGTGTCAAGATGATGAGGACGAGGAGGATGAGGACTATCATGATGAGTCCCAATACTACCAGCAGGGGTATATGGCTCCGCGTCACAGTTACCAGTATAGATTTCAACCAGAGCCACGCCCAGGGACATGGCCCATCTGCCACCATCATTGATTCAAGATCTACAGGCCATGTTGGTGGATTACCGACAGAGGTTTTCGCCGTAACAGAAACTGCCAGACATGCCGTTACCTCAAGTAGATCCTACAGGTACTCCAGCCCCTCAATCTAGCACACCTGTGAACATTCCGGACCCCGGAACAGCCAACCCTGGAGCACAAGACACTTCCTCTTCGGAAGAGGATAGAGAGGAGGGTGAGTTGCCGGATCCAGCCTCTGCTCCTGACCCTTGGGATGACTACGTTATTCCAACTCCCTCCCTTCCGCCGCACCTTCCGCCAGACTTACCTCCGGAGGATTTCAGAACCTAAGGCAGAGGGCAGCCAACAGGTTTCATCTGCCTATTGCAGTAAATCAGACCGAATGCTTCTTATATGACATTAAGGAAGACATGAGGAAAATGGTACGCTCCATACCTATTATAAATCATATATGGCAGGAGAGCATTAAGATAATGAAAACACCAGCATCTGAAAGAAACAGTTAGCTATAGATTCCTTACCTTAGAATTACCCCCAGCTGTCAGACTGGATCCGGAAAGTTTTTCATCAGCAGTACCTCTGCACGTCGAAAGGTGGCGTCGGTCGGCTCCGCGTCCGTCGTTGGCATCGTGGTCGCTGGGATGACGTCGCGGTAGCTACTTAGACGCCGCCCTCGCGAGCTGACGTCAGTTCTTTCTTTTTCCGCGCCAGCCAGCGCAGTTCCGGAGAGAGCGGTACCTCCATTCACTTTTTGACTGACTTTTTGATGACTTTTGTCGACACCCTTTTTGAGTCCTCATGACTCCTGGTGCACGTAGGGATGCCCGGCTTCCAGGCTTGCGGTTCCTGTAACCGACTGATGTCGGTGACGGATCCGCACCGCGTGTGCCTCTTTTGCCTGGAGCGCGACCACGACCCCAAGTCGTGCTTCGACTGCTGGTCCATGGCTCCGAAGGCTTTGTGGGAGCGGTCCCGAAAGCTTCTTGAGCGCCGGCAGTCGGCTCCGCGCCGTTCGAGGTCCCGGTCGCGAGGGAGGTCGAGGGACCGGTCGCGGAGCCATCACCACTCGTCGAAGTCTTCTAAGTCTTCGCACTCGGGGTCAGGTAAGTCGAAGAAGAAGAAGTCGAAGAAGCATCGTCGCTCTTCGACTTCTCCCTGTCGGTCGGCTGACGCGACGAGGGATGCGGGCGGTGCCCCTCCCACGGTTCCGCGTGCGGAGCCTGCAGAGCCGACTCCGAGTTTCCCTCCCTTCCCGGGACCCGGAGCGACTCCTGCCCAGCTTCGTAAGTTCTACGAGGCGATGCACGCCATCTTTGGGCAGCCCAAACCTGCCGGCGCGCCTTCGGGCCCCGCGGACTCGGCTGGGGGGCCTAGGCCTTTTCCGTCGGCGGCTCCGGCCCCGGCGCCGCAGGCCCCCCTTGGATCCAGGCCTGGATCCGGATCGGCGCCGATTGACCTCATTACGCCTCCACTGGCGCCGCTTCCACCGGCACCGCGTCCGCATTCGATGCCGGCCTCCATCCTGATGTGGACACGGAGCCGGACCGGCGTCGCCCGACGCCGGATCCGGTGCCAAGCGGGGTTCTTGTGCCCCTGTTCACTCCTGGGGTCCCTTTTAGACCAGATTGGCACCCAGAGGACGAGGAGGAGGACTGGGAGGGGTCAGGTGACCCTTTGGCCGACCAGTTGGAGTATGACCCGGACTGGAGAGAGGACCTGGGGGATGCCAGTGGTCTTGATACATCTCCTGACCTTGGCATGTTGTCTCCTCCTACCGTGGCTATGGAGGAGGGAGCGTCATACGCAGTGGTGTTGCGTAGGGCGGCCGAGGCTCTCAACCTCGAGCTTCCTACCGTGGCAGTTAGGACTAACCTCCTGACGGAGGTGCTTCAACCGCAAGCAAGCTCTTCGGAGCCCCTGCTTCCGTTTAATGAGGCCCTCACCGACGTCCTTTTGGGCACCTGGTCCAGGCCCAACACGGGGGCTCCCGTGGATAGGATGATCGCCCGACGCCACCGCCCGGCCCCGGGCGTCCCCACCTTCCTCCCCCAACATCCCACCCCTGAGAGCTTGGTGGTCCAAGCCTCTACTTCCAAGGGCGCATTCCCTAACGCTCCACCAGATAGGGAATCCAAGAAGCTGGATCTTCTTGGAAAGAAGATTTTTTCTTCCGCCAGCTTGGGACTGCGGTCGGTAAACACTGCATGTCTATTGGGCCGTTACTCCCACTCTGTGTGGGACACGGTTGCGCAAGTGCTGCCTCAGTGCCCGGAGGAGTGTTACAGCAAACAAATGATGGACGGAATGCTGACAATGCAAACATTCTCCCCCAGTCAAAAGATCTGGGTTAAATCCATCGTTCTTTTGCCCACTACGCCACCCCAGTTTGGACCCAGCCATACGCAAATCAGTCTTGACCCTGTGCCCCATGGGAACAGTCCAGACCGAAATGCCAGGCCAGGTCCTCCCTGGACCGGAAACAAGCATCCTGGGACCGGTTTCAGGGTATGTCACCCTTCAGCCAGGCTAGCTTGAATCCAGTGGCACAGTGAGCAAGGGTCCCACGTCTGGGCATACCCATCCCACTTAGGGCGAAAAGTGTTACAGCAAACAAATGATGGACGGAATGCTGACAATGCAAACATTCTCCCCCAGTCAAAAGATCTGGGTTAAATCCATCGTTCTTTTGCCCACTACGCCACCTCAGTGCCCGGAGGAGGCCGGGACACTACTCTCCCAGGCTGTCGCCACCGGGAGGGACGCGGTCAAGTTTACCATCCGTTGTGGGCTGGACACCGCCGACTCTCTAGGCAGGACGATTTCCACGTCGGTAGCCCTTCGACGCTACACCTGGATGAGATCGACTGGCTTTTCGGGAGATGTCCAGAATACTCTCATGGACATGGCTTTTGATGGCCGCCGCCTTTTTGGCGACAAAGCAGACAACGCTCTAGAGCGTTTCAAGGACTCACGGGCTACGGCCAAGTCCTTGGGCCTCTCCAGCCGCCCTGCGCAGTCTGCTTTTCACCCCTTTCGTGGCTACGAAAGGGGTGCCCCACTACGTCCCGCCCAGAGCCACAGGCCGACGCATGCTCCCCAACCTTCGCGCGGCCGGGAACGTGGGAACCACTGTCGTGGTTCGGCGGGCCAGTCCACCAATCCCCCCTCTGCAGCAGCCTCCAAACCTTCCTAGTCCGATATTTCAGGCCCATCAAACACCAGTGGGCGGCAGGATCCGCCATCACCTCCCCCACTGGTGCACCATCACGTCGGACAGGTGGGTTTTGCAGATAGTCCGAAGGGGCGACTCCCTCCCCTTCGAGGCTACCCCTCCAGCCATGCCACCGGAGGATCATTTGGGCCTTCTCCAACAGGAAGTTACGGCTCTCTTGGCCAAGGGAGCCATCAAACGCGTTCCTGCCCCAGAAGTAGGTCGTGGTTGTTACTCCCACTACTTTCTGGTACCCAAGAAGGACAAGGGCCTGCGTCCTATCTTGGATCTCAGGTACGTCAACCGCTTCCTCTGGAAGGAGAAGTTCAAGATGTTGACGCTCGCTCAGGTCTTGTCTGCCCTCGACCCTGGAGACTGGTTGGTAGCGTTGGACTTGCAGGACGCTTACTTTCACATCCCCGTCCTGCCGGCCCACCGGCGTTACCTGCGGTTCACGGTAGGCCACGAGCATTTTCAGTTTACTGAGCTCCTCTTTGGCCTTACCAGCGCCCCTCGGGTGTTCACGAAAGTGATGGCGGTGGTCGCAGCTCATCTGCGCAGATCAGGGGTTCCAGTCTTCCCCTATCTCGACGACTGGCTGTTAAAGGCCGGCTCGCCCCAGGCTGTCGTCTCCCACCTCCAGACTACGGCTGACCTCCTGCATTTGCTGGGATTCTCCATCAACGTGCCGAAGTCACACCTGATCCCCTCTCAGAAGCTCCTCTTCATCGGAGCGGTTCTGGACATGGCGCGGTTTCGGGTTTATCCTCCCGAACAGCGAGTCCGGGCTATTCGGGCTATGATTCCGATCTTTCAGCCTCTATCCCGGGTTTCGGTCAGGATGACCCTGAGGCTGGTGGGCCTTATGGCCTCCTGCATCCTGCTGGTCGATCATGCCAGGTGGCATATGCGGGCTCTGCAGTGGGACCTGAAGTTCCAGTGGGCGCAGCATCAGGGGAATCTGTCCGATTGCGTCCAGATCTCGGAGGGCACTGCTCATCAACTGCAGTGGTGGCTCAGGAACCTGGATTGGGTCTACGGCAGATCCCTCTCCCTTCCCCAACCAGACCACACACTGGTGACGGACACTTCCCTTCTGGGATGGGGCGGCCACATGAAAAAGGTGGAGATCAGAGGCCTCTGGTCTCCAGCGGAGTCCGAGCTCCACATCAACTTTCTGGAGCTTCGGGCGATTCGTCTTGCACTCAAGGCATTCCTTCCCTCTGTCCGGGGGAGAGTAGTGCAGGACAACATCACCGCCATGTGGTACTGCAACAAACAAGGCGGGTGGGGTCGTGGACCCTATGTCAAGAGGCCCTCCGCCTCTGGACATGGCTGGAACATCAGGGCATATCCCTGGTGGTTCAACACCTGGCAGGGTTCACTGAACGCCAGGGCGGACGAACTCAGCCGCAGGTGCATGATGGATCACGAATGGCTTCTTCACTCGGAGGTGGTGCAAGGTCTCTTTCAGCAGTGGGGAGAGCCTTGGTTAGATCTATTCGCCACCGAAGAGAACGCGCAATGTCAGCAATTCTGCACGTTGGAATTTCCAAGGCGGCACTCGCTAGGCGACGCTTTTCGTCGCGAGTGGAGTTGCGGTCTGTTGTACGCCTTTCCGCCTATACCACTTCTGCCCAGAGTGCTGAAGAAGATCAAGCGCGACCAGGCCCAAGTCATTCTTGTGGCTCCGGATTGGGCACGAAGAGTTTGGTATCCCAAGCTGCTCAACATGGCCATCGATCCTCCAACCAGACTGCCTCTTCTGGAGGATCTTCTGTCGCAGCAGCAGGGGACGGTCCTCCACCCGAACCTGTCCAGCCTCCACCTCCTTGCGTGGAGATTGAGCGGCGGCAGTTGACGTCATTCGACTTGCCTCCCGAAGTCTGTGATGTAATCTTGGCAGCCAGGCGTCCCTCCACTAAGACGGTATACGCCTGCCGATGGAACAAATTTGTGGCATGGTGCGCAGCAAAGGCTGTGGATCCCCTTTCTGAGGTTCTCTTGTTCCTCCTTTCTTTGGCCCAGCAGGGCTCTGCTCTGGGCACTATCAAGGGCTATCTTTCGGCAACTTCTGCCTTTCTAAGGCTTCCTGATCTGCCTTCTCTCTTTAAGTCTCCGGTTGTAAATCGTTTCTTAAAAGGCATAACTCATCTCTTTCCTCCTATTCCCTTCGTTATGCCTCCGTGGGACTTGAATCTAGTCTTAACATATTTGATGTGCGCTCCCTTTGAGCCACTTCACAACTGTCCTTTAAGACTTTTAACTCTTTAAGCTGCTTTCCTGGTAGCCATCACATCTGCCAGAAGAGTGAGTGAGCTCCAGGCTCTTATATCAAAACCTCCTTTTCTGGCTGTACATCCGGACAAAGTTGTCCTACGAACTCGTCCATCCTTTCTTCCCAAGTTGGTCACTTCTTTTCACATCGGGCAAACCATCACTTTGCCCACCTTCTTTCCGCCTCCGCATCCTTCTAAAGAGGAAGAGAGGCTCCACCGTCTGGACCTAAAACGTGCGCTTTCCTTCTACCTGGATCACACAAAACAGTTCCGGGTGGATGACCAACTCTTTGTTGGCTACGTAGGCGCCAAGAAAGGTCGGGCCGTACACAAGCGGACCATCTCTAGATGGGTCGTTTTGTGTATTAAAGCCTGTTATTCTTTCGCTAAAAAAGAGCCTCCAGGGTGGCTACGCGCCCATTCCACCAGGGCGATGGCAGCCACTACTGCTTTGGAGCGAGGAGTTCCTCTGAATGACATCTGTCAGGTAGCTACGTGGGCCGCTGCACACGTTCACCAAACACTACTGCCTGGACAGCCAAGTCCGGAGAGACGGCTTCTTTGGCCGTTCTGTTCTCCAGGACTTTCTGGTGTGACATTGGTTCGCAGACCCACCTCCGGGGTTGGTATTGCTGGGGTATCTATTCTACGGTAAGGAATCTATAACTAACTGTTTCTTTCAGATGAACAAGTTACTTACCTTCGGTAAGGATATATCTGTAAGAAACATAGGTTAGTTATAGATTCCTTACCGCCCCACCCATCCTCCCCGTTCTGCGAACTGATTTCTAGGGTTAAGGTCATCCTTTCAGGGCCCTAGTTTTGTGCACCAGTGTCTTGCATGGCTCTGCGTTTCTGGCGCGGAAAGTCGTGTACAGAACTGATAGCGCGCGAGGGCGGCGTCTAAGTAGCTACCGTGACGTCATCCCGGCGACCACGACGCCAACAACGGACGCGGAGCCGACCGACGCCACCTTTCGACGAGCAGAGGTACTGCTGACGAAAAACTTTCCGGATCCAGTCTGACGCCTGGGGGTAGTTCTAAGGTAAGGAATCTATAACTAACCTATGTTTCTTACAGATATATCGTTACCGAAGGTAAGTAACTTGTTCATCAATACCACCGGTGCTGCCTCGTGTTGAGAAGAAGTATAGGGCTCCTGAGGACTCTCCATCTTGCCTCATTCGGCATCCCAAACCGGACTCGGTCATTTCTCAGACTGCACAAAGATGCTATAAAACCCCTGCTACTCCGATTACTACTCCTCCGGATAAGGAAGGGCATAGGATGGATATTTTAGGAAAACGTTTTTCTTCTATGGCAGCTGTAACATTTAGGGCAGCAAATGCTCTAGCCATTATCGTCCGCTATGACCAGCAAATGTGGTCTGACATGGCAGGGTTAATAGACCTTATCCCTGAAGATAAGAGACAAGAGGCACATAAGATACTAGTAGAAGGCAAGCGTCCAGCTTCAGAAACCACTGACTGTGCCCTTGACGTGGCCAATACTGGCTTCAGACAACTGGCGGGAACTGCTGTGCTCCGACGTTAAGGATGGCTGAAAGCAACCACCTTTAGACCCGAGGTGCAGACGAAGGTTTTGGATATGGCTTTCGACTGTGAGTCCCTCTTTGGAAAGCACATAGATGAGGCGCTGTTGGCAATTAAAAATGACACGGACACCGCAAAGTCCTTGGGCACACTACAATACAGAAGGGTACCTCTCAGAGGTGCTAGAGGGTGAGGATTTGCCACTTACAAAGGAGGTTGCCAAAGGACTCAACAGTATCAGCCATACCAGTCACAGTATCGACAATCTTATAATCCTCCATCTTACCGTCAGTCGTCTACGGCTGGTTTCTCTCGCCAGGGAGGCCGCAAGCGAACGCCTCAACAAGGTTGTGATTCAGGCAGAAAGCAATGATCACGCCAGGGTAACAGCCCCCCTCCCCTCCCAGCCTGTGGGTGCGAAGATTCTCTTCCAGGGGATCCTCATCAATAGTCATAAGCACTGAATATTCCCGCCCATGTGCGGGGACCCCGGAAATAATATAAAAATTATATATGGAAATCACATATATACAGCTCTACATATATGCATATACATATATAATTTTTTCTCATACCAATGCAGCTCCCAATAGGAGGCTAAACAATGTAATTACACACATAAGGCCTGCATTTGCCAATATATAAAAACACCAGAGGGTAATTAGTACTTGAACTCTGTTTTTTAATGAGCAAAGTACTCATAAAAACGCAAACTGCAAATTAAGTAGACATTGTTAGCCTACAGGCTGCATTGCAAACCAATAGCATAGAAAATGAAAGCATTTTCAACAAAAACTGGCACCGTGCCTTTAAGGCAGCCATGACCCCTAGCTTCCCATCATGCCTCAGGGGTGACAGTTAGGTCAGTTGTTCTTTCCGGCTCCTTCAGTCAGGACCCTGGATTTTCAGCTCTTGCTTTTTTGACTTTCTGTCAAAAAATATCGTATAAAATCTAGTTTTTTCTACTTTCACTCGACGTCTTTTGGTCCTAGAGTGCAAGTAACACCTTTTTTGTGTTACAGAAAAGGTTTATTTTTGTAAAAAATGCCTTCTTTATTCGATCCTTGCCCGTCCTGTGGCAAGAAGAAGGCCAGAACCCCGACCTGTTCTCCGTCGGCGTCGGGATCGACGTCAAAGAAATCGGCGACGAAGAAATCGGCGTCGAAGACTTCGGTGATGCCGGCGCATCATCACTCGACAACGAAATCATCGTCGACGAAGGTAACAGGTCCTCCGTTGACGTCAACCAGGCGGCGCTCAACGTCGAGAGACAGGTCTCCGTCGGCGCAGGTAGGGCGTTCGACGTCGAGGCAGATCGCTCCGTCGTCGCAGGCGCGATCGACGTCGAGGCACAGCGCTCCGTCGACGCCTCATCAACGGCGATCGACGTCGAAGCACATCTCTCCGTCGTCGCCTCATCAACGGCGATCGACGTCGAGGCGCATCTCTCCGTCGTCGCTTCATCATCGGCGATCGACGTCGAGGAGCAGGTCTCCGCCGAGATCGATGCAACGATCTTCGGCGTCGAGACACAGGACACCTCCTTCGGCTTCGAAGCAGACTCCAATGTCAATCCATCATTCCTCGCCGTCGAGACGGACGACACCGCCGAGTGGATCTTTGGCGTCGAGACCAAGACCTCCGTCGCTGGCAGCCCAGTGCCGGTCGACGTCGAGGCAGCAATCTTCTGAGAGGGTGCAGGGAACGTCGAAGCATGACACTGCATCGGTGTTGGAGAGACGTTCGACGTCGAGAAGACGCTCTGCTGCAGGAGCAAGTCCACCTTCTAAGAGAAGAAAGTCAACGTCGAGGCATACGTCTCCGTTGAGAGGACAGTCGGCGCATAGACGCTCCAGATCAACGTCAAAGCGCCCTTCTGGAGACGCCTCACCTCCAGTGAGCCTTTCTTCGTCACCTTCAGGTTCTCCCAGTTCTCACCGAGGGTCAACGTCCAGATCCCCGGAGGTGGTGATCTCGACGTCCAACAGCCCAGTCTCAGGGGGTCACCAAGATTCCCCAACAAGGTCAGCACATGAAGAGGTGAACCTCACTCCTCCTGCACAATCTCCTAAGGGAAGAGAGAGACGCAGATCGTCTTCCATCCATTTGTCACCACGATGGTACAGGCCTTTGCATCACTGGGCTACTGACAAGCATTACTCGAGTCCTCAGAACAGAACTCCGGTGGCTCGTTTAACTCAAGCAGCGGATAAAGAGCGATCTCCTTCAAGAGCCAGAGCTCGCAGCCGCACCCCTGTGCACCCACACAGGAGGAGGTCTAGATCAAGAAGCAGGAGGAGAGCACACAGATCCCCTACTCCGTCCTCTTCTTCCACTCATACATCCCATAGAGACTACTCGCCGACTTTGACTGACAGTCCACCGTCGAGGGTCTCTCCGGTGGACGACATCTACACTTTTCAGGACATTCTTGGCAGAGGAGCTGTAAAGCTGGGTATCCCTATGCCAACTCGTCAAAGCAAGTCCTCTGTGATTTTTGAGACTCTACACCAAAAAGCAGCAGCTAAACCTCTGCTTCCCTTGGTACCAGGCATCATAGAGCCAGTGAGGGACATCTTTCTCACACCAGCGAGTGTTAAGACCGCTCCAGCGAGAATCTTAAAAAAGTACCGTTCACCAGAGGACGACCCGCTCTTCCTCAGAGCTGATCCTCCTCCGGATTCAGTCATAATTGCTGCGGCAAAGAAGACCAATGCGGTGGCATCCTCCTCCACTGTCCCACCAGACAAGGAGAGTAAGACGCAGGATTCCTGGGGAAAGAAGGTTTGTGGCACTTCGGCCTCCATGTTGAAGGTCTCCTATGCAGCGGCGCTCCTGGGCCGCTACGACAGATCTCTGTGGGACTCACTACAGAGATTCACTGAAAAGTTGCCACAGGAAGACCGTAAAGATTTTGAAGAAATCCTAACAGAGGGCAGTCAGGTGTCTAACCAGGTCATCAGTGCTGCGGCGGATGGAGCTACCCTTTCGGCACATGCTTATGCTCATGGGGTATGCGCAAGAAGAACATCTTGGCTACGACTTACAGCGCTCAAGCCAGAAGCGCAGTCACGCATCCTCAATCTTCCGTTCTCTGGTTCCTCTTTGTTCGGGACTCACACGGATGAAGAGATGGCACGGATGAAAACGGAACTGGACACGCTTAAAGCTGTGGGCCTTGAAAAGAAAAGGGAATTCCGTAAGAGATTCCGCCCTTACAATCGGCGATCCTCCCAACAGAGGGTTCAAACCCCTCATTGGCAGAAAAATCAGGATCAGCAAGGCCAGCAAAAATCGCAGTATCGGGGCAGACGTCCCTCCAGAGGAGGAAGAAACCAGCATCAAGGCAGCAACTCCGCCAAGACGCAGTCAAAGCAATGAGTGCTCACTTCCCCTGTCACCGTTCACCACTCCAGTGGGGGGAAGTATCGCAAATCATCTCGAAGAGTGGCGAGCTATCACAAAGGATCGGTGGGTGCTAGCTACGCTGCAGAATGGGTACTCTCTACGTTTTCAACACCGTCCCCCTCAATCCCTCCAGTTCCACCATCATGTCACCAGTTAAAACTCTTGCAGAAAGAGGTTGCCACCCTTCTCAGAAAGTCAGCCATCGAGAGGGTGCCAGTATCTCAAAGAGGGAAAGGGGTTTACTCAAGATATTTTTGGTAAAGAAAAAGGGCCAAAAAGCAGAGTACAGACCCATTCTGGACTTGCGGTCACTCAACCTATCCATCAAAAAGGAAAAGTTTTGCATGTTGTCTCTCCATCAAATATATCCACATCTCAGGCAGGGGATTGGATGTGTTCGCTGGATCTGCAAGATGCATACTTTCACGTCCCGATCAATCAGCATCACAGACAATACCTGCGATTCCTGGTGGGATCCGCTCATTACCAGTTCAAGGTTCTACCCTTTGGGTTGAAGTCAGCCCCCAGAGTGTTCACGAAGTGCATAGCGGTGGTGGCAGCCGCACTGCGCCGCAGGGGCGCCTTCGTGTACCCGTACTTGGACGACTGGCTGTTGAAAGGCCCTTCCCCAGACAGCGTGAGGAGTCATTTCTTGAGCTGTCTCGAGCTGTGTCACCGGCTGGGCCTGCATGTGAATTTCTCCAAGTCAACTTTACAGCCAACGCAGAAAATACATTTCTTAGGAGCTCTGCTAGACTCCGCGGTAGGAAAAGTGTTTCCTTCGGAGGAGAGACAGTGTTCCCTCATACAGAAATGCCAGCTGGTTCTACACAACAGAAAACTGCCTGTGCGTCGGATTGCCTCCCTGGTAGGGTCGATGGCATCCTGCATCTTCCTGGTTCCCAATGCCAGACTACGAATGCGTCCTCTTCAGCAGGATCTGGAGGACAAGTGGGACCAGCAGACAGCTCGCTGGGACAAAAAAATAAGTCCATCAAACGCAGCTCGAGCGTCCATACCTTGGTGGATGAGAAAACGAAATATGCAAGTCGGAATTCCTTTCCATCAATCTCCGCCTGCTCAGACACTGATCACGGACGCCTCGCTGCAGGGTTAGGGGGCACTCATGGGTCCTCTCCAGACTCAAGGACTGTGGTCTACAAAAGAGCGATCCTATCACATCAACATGTTAGAGCTGAGAGCAGTTCACCTAGCCCTCAAAGCTTTCCTCCCCTCGATTCAGACAACCTCGGTGTTAGTACAGACGGACAACATCACCACCATGTACTATCTGAACAAACAGGGGGGAACTCGCTCACGCACACTTTCCCTGGAGGCTCAAACACTCTGGCATTGGCTCCTGGCTCGGAATCTGTCAGTCACAGCAGTCCACCTGCCAGGAGAACAGAACGTGAGAGCGGATGCTCTCAGCCTTCACTCCGAAGACAGAGAGGACTGGGTCCTCAACGACGAGGTCGTCGAAGACATCTTCCAGTCATGGGGTCGTCCCACCATAGATCACTTCGCGGACGACGAAAATACCAATTGCCGAGACTTCGCCTCACGGTTCTACCGACCAGGATCGAAAGGGAATGCCCTTTTGATAGACTGGTCAGGGGCATTTGTGTACGCCTTTCCACCCCTTCCGCTGATCCCGAAGGTGGTGACCAAGCTGTCCCATTCGTGCACGAGGATGATACTAATTGCCCCGGACTGGCCGAGACAATGGTGGTACCCGGACCTTCTGCACCTATCAGAGTGCCCTCACAAGAAGCTGCCGTGCAGACCGGACCTGCTGTCCAAGATGAACGGGAGGATTCATCACCCCAAACTTCCCTCACTGAACTTGGCAGCATGGCTCCTGAGGTCCTCCAGTATGGCCACCTAGGACTACCGCAGGACTGCATGTCCATCTTGAAGGAAGCAAGAAGACCGTCCACGAGGCATTCGTATGCATGCAAGTGGAAACGGTTTTACATGTGGTGTATGCAAAACAATGGTAATCCAACCAAGGGTCAGGAAGAGGTCATCCTTCCTTACCTACTTTATCTGGCAAAAGCAGGGTTGAAGTTTTCTTCCATTAAGGTGCATTTAGCAGCTATAACTGCATATAGACGTTCACCTTCCTTCTTCCAGTTACAGGCTGTTAAGGATTTTTTGCAGGGTTTAAAGAAGGTCTACCCTCCGGTCCGGCCTCCTTCACCACCCTGGGAGCTAAACCTGGTGCTATCAAAATTGATGGGTCCGCCTTTTGAAACCATACACAAAGCAACCTTACAGCATCTTTCTTGGAAGGCGGCTTTCTTGGTAGCGATCACGTCAGCTCGCAGAGTGAGTGAAATACAGGCTCTCTGCTCTAAAGAACCTTATACAGTCTTCCATCTTAACAGGGTTGTGTTGAGGACGCACCCCTCTTTCCTTCCAAAGGTGGTGTCAGATTTTCATGTGAATCAGACCATCTCTCTACCCACCTTTTTTCCCAATCCCTCCACTCCAGCTGAGAGGGCTTTGCATTCTCTGGACCTGAAAAGGGTTTTAAAATTCTATCTGGATCGGTCCAGGTCTATAAGAAAATCTGATCAACTATTTGTTAACTATGGGTCGATCAGAACTGGTTTCGCAGCTTCAAAGCGTTCCATCTCCAGATGGATAGTTTCATGTATCAAGCTTGCTTATCAATTAGCACAGAAGCCCCTGGGGTTTACTCCCAAAGCGCATTCTACCAGAGGAAAAGCGGCTACTACTGCTTTTCTTCATAATGTGCCCATGTCTGAAATCTGTAAGGCGGCAACTTGGAGGTCCGTCCATACATTTACGAGGCACTACTGTCTGGAATCAGACACCAGAGCAGACACCCAAGTAGGCCAGGCCTCCTTGCGGAATCTGTTCAACAGCTGATTTCGGCTGTTATTTTTTGTTGGGTCTTTTTACTCTCATTTACCTGCAGGTGGTTGATGGGCTTGCTATTCTATTCAGTGCTTATGACTATTGATGAGGATCCCCTGGAAGAGAAGGATAAGTTACTTACCTGTAATCCTAGTTCTCTTCCAGGGGTATCCTCATCAAAGTCATAAGCAACCCACCCGCCTCCCCAGGTAAATGAGGTATTTCTAAAGTGTTAAAGGATTTCTTTGTGCCCTGACTTTCAGGGTTATGCAAAGAACAACTGACCTAACTGTCACCCCTGAGGCATGATGGGAAGCTAGGGGTCATGGCTGCCTTAAAGGCACAGTGCCAGTTTTTGTTGAAAATGCTTTCATTTTCTATGCTATTGGTTTGCAATGCAGCCTGTAGGCTAACAATGTCTACTTAATTTGCAGTTTGCGTTTTTATGAGTACTTTGCTCATTAACAAACAGAGTTCAAGTACTAATTACCCTCTGGTGTTTTTATATATTGGCAAATGCAGTCTTTATGTGTGTAATTACATTGTTTAGCCTCCTATTGGGAGCTGCATTGGTATGAGAAAAAATGATATATGTATATGCATATATGTAGAGCTGTATATATGTGATTTCCATATATAATTTTTATATTATTTCGGGGGTCCCGGCACATGGGCGGGAATATTCAGTGTTTATGACTTTGATGAGGATACCCCTGGAAGAGAACTAGGATTACAGGTAAGTAACTTATCCTTTCCAGCTATGTCCACCAGTGGTGCGAAGTAACAACAGATCTCTGGGTATTGAACCTTGTCACCAACGGTCACACTCTGGAATTCCTTCAGCGCCCTCCCACTCTCCACCCAAGGGTCCCCCCCCCTCATCTTCACTTACTACAAAAAGAAGCTTTGGTCATGGTTGCCAAAGAAGCGATAGAGGAGGTGCCGAAGTCACAAAGGGGAAAAGGTTTTTATTCTCGTTTTTTCCTAATAAAAATTAAATCAGGAGAATGCAGACCGATTCTGGACCTAAGGAATCTCAACAAGTTTCTCAGGAGACAGACGTTCAGAATGGTAACGCTTTCCGAAATCCTGGGTCGCTTAAACGAAGGAGATTTCATGACCTCGCAAGACATGGAAGACGCATATTTTCATATCCCAATCCATCCGAAGCATCAGAAATTCTTAAGCTTCACGGTGGCTGGTACCCACTACCAATTCAAAGTACTTCCGTTTGGCCTCAAATCGGCACATGGATTTTCACCAAGTGCCTGGCGCCCGTAGCTCAAAGCACCAACAGCACAGGAGGCCAGTCGAGCTACAAGCACCTGCCTTCACATGTTCAGGATGTTGGGACTCACTATACACAAAGAGAAATCTTCGTTCCATCCAATTCAAGTCATATCCTTTCTGGGAGCGTCCATAGACACCATTCAATGCAAGGCGTTCCTTTCTCACGAAAGACAGATACGTCTTCAAATGCTCGCAAAGACCATATCAAGAAAAGGGTCAGTTTCTGTACGAATGTACAAGTCGCTCCTGGGGATGTGTTCTTCAGCAATAAATCTGGTGCCACTAGCCAGACTGAAGATGAGGCCTCTTCAAGATGAACTACAAAAGCAATGGCAACAAGCTTTGGGATCCTTCGAGGACATAATTCTGATCACAACACAAATGGTCAGCGCACTGCAATAGTGGCTTCATGCACCAAATCTTGTACAGGGCCTTACTTTTCTCCAGACTATCCCAGACTTCATACTGATAACGGACACCTCCATGGAGGACTGGGGAGGTCACTTACAAGAATTACAAATTCAGGGCAAATGGTCCTCTGCGCAGAAGCATCAGCACATCAACAGTCTGGAACTCAAAGCCATATTCCCATCTCTTCAGGCTTTCCTGCCGAGAATAGCGGGCTCCTCCGTGCTGATTCGTATGGACAATATGACCAGCATGTACTATGTCAACAAACAAGGAGGAACAAGATCCATTACGCTATCCCAGGAAGCGCAGGAATTAAGGGATTGGATGACACAGCATGTGATCTCTTTAAAGGCCGAGCATGTCAGAGATCTGCACAATACTCTAGCAGACACGTTAAGCAGAACTCAGACCAGTTGTCACGAGTGGGAGCTCGAGCAGTCCCAACTCAACAAGGTATTTCGAAGGTGGGGGAAACCAGCGTTGGACCTCTTCGCGACGAAGGAGAACGCCAAATGCCAGTATTATGCCAGCAGATTCCCTCTACCAGGGTCAAGGGGGAATGCCCTTTTAATGTGATGGTCAGGGATATATGCTTACCCTTTTCCCCCCATCCCATTAATTCCCATGGTATTAACCAAGATGAAATCGGAAGGCTATTGCCTGATACTGATAACGCCACGGTGGCTCAGACAGTACTGGTTCCCGGAGCTACTCCTGCTGTTGGAGTCGAAGCCCATTCGTCTGCAGCCATCTCCAGCTCTGGTATCGAGGGACAAGGGTCAAGTGCATCATCCAGACCCGCAGTCTCTTCATTTGCACGCATGGCTCCTGAGTTCTTAGAATTCAAGGATCTGGATATCCCGCAGGAGTGCAGGGAAGTTATTGCTAAATCCCGAGCAGATAGCACTATGAAGACATACCGCCTAAAATGGAAGCGATACTGTTTCTGGTGCGAGCAAAACAACCTTCACCCACTTCAAATGCCTCTGGAGCAAATTGTACCATATGTTCTCTCTTTGGCGAAATCAGGTCTCACTTTCTCTTCAGTGAAGGTTCACCTGGCTGCAATTTCCCGTTATAGGAAGTCTCCTCAAGTTCCTTCTCTCTGTGCCTCTATATAAAACAATTCATGAAGGGTCTCTTCCGTGCATTCCCCCCGGTGTGTGCGCCCCCTCCGGGATGGAAGCTTAATTTAGTCCTGGCACAGTTGATGAGCCAGCAATTTGAACCAATTCACAAAGCAGAGCTCAAGTTTCTCACCTGGAAGGTAGCCCTCTTACTGGCTCTCACATCTGCGAGGAGGGTTAGCGAAATACAAGCTTTTACAATTAAGGAACCTTTTCCACATTTCACTGAGAACTATGTAGCTCTGAGAATGAACCCGACTTTTATTCCAAAAGTCCCGACACAGTTTCACCTCAACGAACCAGGGATATTGCAATCCTTTTTTCCAAACCCGTCTAGCCCCGCAGAACGGGCTTTGCATACATTGGATATTAAGAGATGTTTGAAATTCTACCTGCACAAAACAAAGGACATAAGGAAAACAGATCAGTTACTGGTCGCTTACGGACAAGGAAAACAAGGCACAGCAGTAACTAAGGCCACGGTTGCCAGGTGGGTCTCGTCTGCGATCCAATTCTGTCACGACAAGGCTAACAAGCCTCTAACAACAAGAACTAAAGCGCACTCCACCAGGACAGTTTCTACGTCAGCAGCTCTGTTTGCTGGAGTGACATTGGACAAGATATGCCGTGCTGCGACATGGAAAAATGTCCACACTTTTACAAGACACTACTGTCTACAATCTACGCAGCGTGAGGATGCAGCTGTGGGCCAAGCGGTACTGCGTCATATCTTCAATTAAGGTCAGCCTATTTATTTGATATTAGAGGGAAAAAAATCTTTTATCTTACTCAAAGCATATGCATATATAAATAACTGTACTTTATTTCTGTTACCAATGTGAAACTTGTGTATAACTTTGAAGGTTAAGCGCAGCCTTAATTGTCCTATTATTTTATTCTGCTAGAACGTTTCAGTACATACATCTTTAACGGTATAGTATGTTATGAATACAAATGTCACTGTTATATTTCAATAGCTTTGGGGGTTATGAGTTACATGTCTCCCTCCTTATTCTAACGACAGTACAACCTAGGGTACTGCTTGCTATTCTGATTCAAGCATTTGAATCTATGAAAGATACCCCAGTACTGGATAAGAAAATAAGTTACTTACCTGTAACTACGGTTATCCAGTATTGGTATCTTTCATAGATTCACATGCAACCCACCCTCCTCCCCATGGAGGCAGTTCTCTTTAGTATTTGGGATCCTTACTTCCCACTTGTGCTTAGAAAATCTGAAGAGAACTTGCTTCTGTTGGGAGTGTGCTAGAGGGTGCTAACAGCCGATTGGCTGGATTCCAACATTTTGTCCTTTTTTAAAACGGACATAGATAGGCTACTGTTTAGATGGCCCTTGGCCATTATAGCCCATGAAGTTTTTAAAGCACTGCTTGAATATTTTACCGTGGCACTCCCATCTCGACGACTGGGAATGATTAAGGCATGTGAACCTATGAAAGATACCAATACTGGATAACCGTAGTTACAGGCAAGTAACTTATTTTCTTCTCTGTGTTAGATTAAATTAATTGGCGTTAGGTGTTTGCATTATTGGGGATGGTGGGGGGCATGTGAGTTCGTGCAGGTGTTTGGTGGGCTTAATCGATGAGCTAGAGGAGATTAAGTATTGTTGTGTTACAGGGGTATGGCTTTCAAAAAAGGACAGATTGTGATCTTTAAAATGAGTTGTGCGCAAATTTCAGAAATACATTAATTGAGATTATGGCAAACATGCAAGTTATTTATATAAGGCTGTGCCCATAGAGGAAATGCATGCAGAGGATGGGAAAGGGAGAAGAGGGTCATTTGAAAGGAAAAAGGAGAGGCCACAATCTGAGATTATAAGTGAAGATCCGTTTTTTATCTGGATTTTATGAACACAGTTGACAATATGCAATTTGAGGATGCAAGACTTTAGACCGAATCAACATTATTTACATGTGAAAATAGTGCTATATTTAGTACTTTTGACAGGCACTACAATTGGGCAAACAGTCTTTGTGGTGCTAGGCTACCGGTAGACCACGTCTTCATCAAAGTCTGCTGCTGATCGGGTTGGGAGCTTAAAATAAGGGCTGGGAGCGCAAACTTTGAAAGGGCATTCTTCAAATGCTGGAACTGATGTCTTGTCAAGTTTGGCTCACAGTATTATTGTAAAGCAAAGTGGGATCCATTTTGACACCTCTGGTGTGACAGACCACAAGATAGAGGGTGAATAAAGTGTCCCCAGACAGTAAAAGCATATTTTTTGCTGTATTGCTTGTGGCTGGAGGATGGAGATCCAGACACTGAAATTTCAGTCAACACTTTGTTAATAAAGGGCTTTTGTTTAGACTTCCTTTAGCACTGCAGGGGGGAACTGCAGATTCTGATGTTCAAGATGAAGAGGACCCTTTATGTGAGGCCTAGCCTTTTCTCTTGATCACAGTTTTAGTTAGGCTGTCAGCCAGTGCAAAACCTCACGCCTCTTTGTGCCGCTATAGTGGGTGCTTCGGAGACTACGCTGCTGTTAGGGGTATCACTAAACAGAGGTTGTGTCTGGAGAGCAGACTGGAAATGACATTTGAATGGAGAAACCACCTTAAACCGGTTCTGCAACATGTACACTTCAGAAAAAATTATCTCCATTTTTTTAAAGTACTGCCAGACTATGTTAAACCAGCAGTAGTAAAAGCCATTGAGATAAGTGACAAAAGAGTTGTGATAAACATTTTCTCTTTAGACTAAAAAGCAGGCCAGTCATCATTATTGTGTATTACTAACTTCAGTCTTCTAAATTTAACGAGCAGCTTTTAAGTGGCAGTTTATTCAGCCTCCGTCTCTTCAAAATGTTGGCAAACTAATCCCTGAAAGTTTCGACAGAGAGAACCAGAAGCAGGCAAAGGAAGGCACAACTGTCATTTGAAACACATTGTACACAGTGACTGCAGAAAAACAAAGCTCAGCAGTGTGTACATTGCCCCACTCCTTGCCACATTTAAAATAATTGTTATTGTTTAATTAACAGTCACTCTGATATTTATATAAACACATTAGATATCGTTCTACCCATATTCTTTTGACCAAGTAAGCACCCTAACCTATTAACCCATGCCCTCATCTTAAAATGAGCACATTACTCCAAGCAGTGTTCCCTCATCTTAAAACAAGCATTGCCAAAGTCAATAGATCTTGCCTATGTTATACACCAGCATGACTGCTGTTCAGCATGGCTAAAAGTTAGTGGTGTAGAGGAGAGTGTTGTGGAATGGAGAGGAGTGGAGTGGCGTAGAGTGTTGTGGAGTGGCATAGAGGGAGTGCATTACAATGAAGTAGAGTGTCATAGAGTGGAATGGCGTAGAGTGTCGCAGCCTGGATTGGAGTAAAGTGTTGCTGAGTGTCATAGAGTGGAGTACAGAAGAGTGTCATAGAGTGGAGTGGCAAAATGTCATAGAGTGCAGTATCATATACTATCGCGGACTGGAGTGGCGTAGAGTGCTGTGGCGTAGAGTGAAGTAGTGTTGTAGAGTGGAGTGATGTGGCGTAGAATGGAGAGGAGTGTCGCAAAGTGGAGTGTCATAGAGTGGAGTGTCGTAAAATGGCATAGAGTGTCGCAGAGTGGTGTGTCGTAGAGTCAAGTAGAGTGTCGCAGAGTGGTGTAGAGTGGAGAGGAGTAGAAGGGAGTAGAGTGTTGTAGGCTAGATTGACATAGAGGGGAGTAGAATGTCATAGAGTGGAGTGGAGTAGATAGGAGTAGAGTGTTGTGGAGTGGTGTAGAGTGGAATGGAGTGTGGTAGAGTGAAGTGGTGTGGAGTGCCGTAGAGTGTTGTAGAGTAAAGTGTTGTTTAAAGGAGTGTTGTGGAGTAGAGTGTCATGGAGTGGCATTGAGTGGAGTACAGTTGCTTGGAGTGGCGTGGAATGAGGTAGCATAGAGTGGAGTGGAGTGTCAGAGAGTAGAGTGGAGTACAGTGTCGCAGAGTGGAGTAGCATAGAGTGGACTGGAGTAGACTGGAGCGGAGCAGAGTGGAGCGGAGTGGGAAGAGTGTTGTTGAGTGTGGTACAGTGGAGTGGAGTGAGATAGAGTGGAGTGTGATCTGAAAGAAACACGTTAGTGATAGATTCCTTACCTTAGAATTACCCCCAGGCGTCAGACTGGATCCGGAAAGTTTTCGTCAGCAGTACCCCTGCGCGTCAGAAGGTGGCGTCGTGCGGCTCCGCATCCGTCGTTGGCGTCGTGGTCGCCGAGACGACGTCGCGGCAGCTACTTAGACACCGCCCTCGTGCGCTGACGTCAGTTCTTTCTTTTTCCGCGCCAGCAAGCGCAGATCCGGAGAGAGCGGTACACCCAGTCATTTTTTGACTGAGTTTTTCGAGGCCTTTTTGTCTGCCCGGCTTCAAGTCCTGCGAGGAATGCATCGCATGATGTCGGTGACGGACCCGCACCGCATGTGTCTTTACTGCCTGGGGCGCGACCACGACCCCAAGTCGTGCCGTGACTGCCGGGCCATGGCGCCGAAGACTTTGCGGGAGCAGTCCCGAAAGTTGCTTGAAGTTCGGCAGTCGGCTCCGTGCCGCTCAAGGTTCCGGTCCCGTGGGAGGTCGAGGGACCGGTCGCGGAGCCACCACCATCGTTCATCGGGATCGAAGTCTTCGCACTCGGGGTCAGGTAAGACGAAGCACTCGAAGAAGTCGAAGAAGCGGCGTCGCTCTCCGACTTCCCCTCGTCCGTCGCGCGGCACGGCTGAGGGTGCGGGTGGTGCCACCCCCGCGGCTCAAGCGGAGCCTACGCAGTCGCCGCCGGCCTACCCGCCTTTCCCGGGTCCGTCGGCGACTCCGGCCCAGCTGCAGGAATTTCTGTCAGCCATGGCTCGCCTCTTTGGGCCGTCGGGCCCCGCCGGTGCGCCTTTGGGCCCTGCTGGTCCGACTGGGGGTCCTTGCCTTTTACTGCCGACGGCTCCGGCATCGCTGTCGGCTCCGGCGCCGCAGGGCCCCCATGGATCCAGGGCTGGATCCCGGTCGACGCCGGTTGACCTTGTAACACCTCCACCGACGTCGACCCCTCCGGCACCACTTCCGACGTCGCCCGTCCCACTGGACGACGTCGCCCCCGGTTTCAGCCCCAAAGTGGACACGGCGCCGGAACGGCGTCGCTCGACGCCGATGGGACCTTTCTATCCCTATGTCCATCCTCCTTATTTTCGGCCTGTTCATCAGCCTTCGGAGGAAGGGGAGGACTGGGAGGGGTCTGAGGACCCTCTCACAGCACAATGTGAGTTAGACCCGGACTGGGCAGAGGAACTGGGGGATGCCAGTGGTCTTGATACCTCTCCTGACCTTGGCATGCTCACTCCTCCTACCGTGGCTACGGAGGAGGGTGCAAGTTACGCCGTGGTGTTGCGTAGGGCGGCCGAGACCCTCCACCTCCAGCTCCCTACAGTGGCCGTCAGGACTAACCTGACAGAAGTGCTTCAGCCGGCGGCTACCTCTGGGGAGCCACTGCTGCCTTTTAATGATGCACTTTCAGACGTTCTTTTGGGCACCTGGTCCAGGCCCACCACAGGGGCTCCTGTGGATAGGAACGTGGCCCGACGCCATCACCCGGCCCCGGGCGACCCCCTTTTCCTCTCCCAACACCCCACCCTTGAGAGCTTGGTTGTCCAAGCCTCTGCGTCCCGAGCGCATTCCCTACCGCACCTCTGGGATAGGGAATCCAAGAAACTGGAACAATTTGGGAAGAAGATTTTTTCTTCCGCCAGTTCAGGGCTGCGGTCTGTGAACACCACATGCCTCTTGGGCCGTTATTCCCACTCTCTGTGGGATACGGTGGCGCAAGTGCTGCCTCAGTGTCCGGAGGAGGCCAGGACAGTGCTCTCTCAGGCTATTGCTGAAGGGAGAGATGCAGCAAAGTTCACGACACCGCCGACTCGCTGGGCAGGGGACTACTGGTTTCTCTGGGGATGTCCAGAACACCCTGATGGACATGCCCTTTGATGGCATTCGCCTTTTTGGCAACAAGGCAGATAGTGCGTTGGAGCGCTTTAAGGACTTGCGGGCTACGGCCAAGACCCTGGGCCTTTCCGCCATGCGCCCTCCTCCGCCTTCTGCTTTTCGCTCCTTTCGTGGCCACAGAAGGGGCGCCCCGACACGTTCGCTTCAAAGCCACAGGCCTGCGCAGCAACAGTCTCAGCGCGGCCGCGGACGTGGGACCCGCCGAGGCGGGTCAGGGGGCCAGCGGGCGGGTCAGTCCACCTCCACCCCGGCCACCACTGCCTCCAAACCTTCCTAGTCCGGTTTTTCAGGCCCATCAAACGCCAGTGGGCGGCAGGATTCGCCATCACCTCCCCCACTGGCGCACCATCACTTCGGACAGGTGGGTTTTACAAATAGTCCGAAGGGGCTACTCCCTCCCCTTCGAGACTACCCCTCCAGCCATGCCACCCCAGTACCACCGCATGTCGGGGGATCATTTGGCACTTCTTCAACAGGAAGTCGCGGCCCTCTTGGCCAAGGGGCCATCGAGCGCGTTCCTGCGCCAGAAGTAGGAAGTGGTTGTTATTCCCACTACTTTCTGGTGCCCAAGAAGGACAAGGGCCTACGTCCTATCTTGGTCCTCAGGGACGTCAATCACTTCCTTCGGAAGGAGAAGTTCAAGATGTTAACTTTGGCTCAGGTCTTGTCTGCCCTCGACCCTGGAGACTGGATGGTAGCGTTGGATCTGCAGGACGCATATTTCCACATTCCCGTCCTGCCCGCCCACCGTCGTTACCTGCAGTTTACGGTAGGCCACGAGCACTTTAAGTTTACCGTGCTGCCCTTTGGCCCCTCGGGTGTTCACGAAAGTGATGGCGGTGGTCGCAGCTCATCTGCGCAGATCAGGGGTTCCAATCTTCCCCTATCTCGACGACTGGCTGTTGAAGGCGGGCTCGCCCCGGACAGTCGTCTCCCACCTCCAGACTACGGCCGACCTCCTGCATTTGTTGGGGTTCTCCATCAATGTGCCGAAGTCGCACCTGATTCCCTCTCAGAAGCTCCTCTTCATCGGAGCGGTTCTGGATACGACGCACTTTCGGGTCTATCCTCCCGAACGGCGAATCCAGGATATTCAGGCTCTGATTCCAATCTTTCAGCCTCTATCCTGGGTTTTGGTCAGGATGACCCTGAGGCTGCTGGGCCTCATGGCCTCCTGCATCCTGCTGGTCACTCATGCCAGATGGCATATGTAGGCTCTGCAGTGAGACCTGAAGTTCCAGTGGGCGCAGCATCAGGGGAACTTGTCCGATTACGTCCAGATCTCAGAGCGCACTGCACACCAGCTGCAGTGGTGGCTCACAAACCGGCATTGGGTCAATGGCAGATCCCTCTCCCTTCCCCAACCGGAGCACACAGTGGTGACAGATGCGTCCCTCCTGGGATGGGGCGGCCACATGGGAGAGGCGGAGATCAGAGGCCTCTGGTCTCCGGCGGAGTCCAGGCTCCATATCAACCTTCTGGAGCTTCGGGCGATCCGACTTACACTGAAGGCATTCCTTCCCTCTGTCAAGGGGAGAGTAGTGCAGGTGTTCACAGACAACACCACCGCCATGTGGTACTGCAACAAACAGGGCGGGGTGGGGTCGTGGACCCTATGTCAGGAGGCTCTGCGCCTCTGGACATGGCTGGAACATCAGGGCATTTCCCTGGTGGTTCAACACCTGGCAGGTTCACTGAACGCCAGGGCGGACGAACTCAGCCGCAGGTGCATGATGGATCACGAATGGCGTCTTCACTCGGACGTGGCGCAAGGTCTCTTTCAACAGTGGGGAGAGCCTTGGTTAGATCTATTCGCCACCGAAGAGAACGCGCAATGTCAGCAATTCTGCGCGTTGGAATTTCCAAGGCGGCACTCGCTCGGCGACGCTTTTCGTCGCGAGTGGAGTTGCGGTCTGTTGTACGCCTTTCCGCCTATACCACTTCTACCCAGAGTGCTGAAGAAGATCAGGCGCGACCGGGCCCAAGTCATTCTTGTGGCTCCGGACTGGGCTCGAAGAGTTTGGTATCCCGAGCTACTCAGTATGACCATCGATCCCCCGATCAGACTGCCTCTTCGGGAGGATCTTCTGTCGCAGCAGCAGGGGACGGTCCTCCACCCGAACCTGTCCTGTCTCCACCTCTTTGCGTGGAGAGCGGCGGCAGTTGATTCCTTTCGACTTGCCTTCTGAAGTCTGTGATGTCATTCTGGCAGCCAGGCGTCTCTCCACTAAGTTGGTATACCCCTGCAGGTGGAATAAGTTTGTGGCATGGTGAACAGCAAAGGCTGTGGATCCCCTTTCTGCCCCTCTTTCTGAGGTCCTACTGTTCCTTCTTTCTTTGGCCCAGCAGGGCTCTGCTCTGGGCACTATCAAGGGCTAGCTTTCTGCTATTTCGGCCTTTCTCAGGCTCCCTGATCAGCCCTCTCTTTTCAAGTCCCCTGTTGTTAACAGATTCCTCAAAAGCATTACTCACCTTTTTCCACCTATTCCCTTCGTAATGCCACAGTGGGACTTGAACCTGGTTCTCACATACTTAATGTGCGCTCCCTTTGAGCCTCTTCACAACTGTCCTCTTCGTCTGTTAACTCTGAAGACTGCTTTCCTGGTTGCCATCACATCTGCTAGGAGAGTGAGTGAGCTCCAGGCTCTTTCTTGTAAACCTCCTTTTCTGTCTGTCCATCCGGACAAGGTTGTCTTCAGGACACGTCCTTCCTTTCTGCCGAAGGTTGTTACTGCCTTTCACATCGGGCAGACCATCACTTTGCCCACCTTCTTTCCCCCTCCGCATCCTTCCAGAGAGGCTCCACCGTCTGGACCCAAAACGTGCACTCTCGTTTTACCTGAGTCGCACACAACAGTTCCGGGTGGATGACCAGCTCTTTGTTGGCTACGTTGGCGCCAAAAAAGGTCGGGCCGTACACAAGCGGACTATCTCCAGATGGGTCGTCTTGTGTGGCAAAGAAGGAGCCTCCGTTGGGGCTGCGCGCCCATTCTACCAGGGCGACGGCGGCCACTACGGCGTTGGGACATGTGTCCCCTTACAAGACATCTGTCAGGCAGCTACGTGGGCCTCGCTGCACACTTTTACTAAGCACTATTGCCTGGACAGCCAAGTCCGGAGAGACGGCTTCTTTGGCCGTTCTGTTCTCCGGGACTTCCTGGTGTGATCTTGGTTCGCAGACCCACCACCGGGGTTGGTATTGCTGGGGTATCTAGTCTAAGGTAAGGAATCTATCACTAACGTGTCTCTTTCAGATGCACAAGTTACTTACCTTCGGTAACGATATATCTGTAAGAGACATTAGTTAGTGATAGATTCCTTACCGCCCCCCCATCCTCCCCATTCTGCGAACTGATTTCTAGGGTTAAGGTCATCCCTTTCAGGGCCCTAGTTTCAATGCACCAGTGGTCAGTATCTTGCACGGCTCTGCGTTCCTGGCGCGGAAAGTCGTGTACAGAACTAACAGCGCGCGAGGGCGGCGTCTAAGTTGCTGCCGCGACATCATCTCGGCGACCACGACACCAACGACGGACGCGGATCTGCACGACGCCACCTTCCGACGCGCAGGGGTATTGCTGATGAAAACTTTCCGGATCCAGTCTAACGCCTGGGGGTAAGAGCGACCCCTGACCTTGACTGGTAGGTCGCTCCCCCACCACACAGCTCCGTCTGTGTGCCCTGCTGCTGCCCCTGATTGTGCTCGTTTTTCCTTTCTGTGTCCCCTTGCTGCCCCTGATTGTGCTCGTTTTTTCCTTTCTGTGCCCCCCTTGCTGCCCCTGATTGTGCTCGTTTTTTGCTTTCTGTGCCCCCCTTGCTGCCCCTGATTGTGCTCGTTTTTCCTTTCTGTGCCCCCCTTGCTGCCCCTGATTGTGCTCGTTTTTCCTTTCTGTGCCCCCTTGCTGCCCCTCATTGTGCTAGTTTTTTCCTTTCTGTGCCCCCTTGCTGCCCCTGATTGTGCTCGTTTTTCCTTTCTGTGCCCCCTTGCTGCCCCTGATTGTGCTCGTTTTTCCTTTCTGTGCCCCCTTGCTGCCCCTGATTGTGCTCGTTTTTTCCTCTCTGTGCCCCCCTTGCTGCCCCTGATTGTGCTAGTTTTTCCTTTCTGTGCCCCCTTGCTGCCCCTCATTGTGCTAGTTTTTTCCTTTCTGTGCCCCCTTGCTGCCCCTCACTGTGCTAGTTTTTTCCTTTCTGTGCCCCCTTGCTGCCCCTGATTGTGCTCGTTTTTTCCCCTTTCTGTGCCCCCTTGATGCCCTGATTGTGCTCGTTTTCCCTTCTGTGCCTGTTTCCCGCCGCTGCGCCCCTGCGGCCCCGCCCCCTCACTGCCCATTCGCTGCCCCATTCCCTGCTCCTCCCTCCCACCTTCCCATTTATGGCGGCCGCTGTGCGGCCGCGCAGCGGACGTGCGCAGCGGGCGCGCCGCTGGCGCGCCAAAGGCGCGCCTAAGGCAAGCCCGTCTGCGCCCGTCCGCGCCGTGACCGCGCCCAGCGCCAGACCCCCTGGTCCGGGCATCCCCCGCGCCCGCCACATCAACAGACGCCGATACGACGCCAGCACCCTCCACGCACTCAACCCCGGAAAAGATCACGCCTGCTACCAGGCCACCCCGAAGCGCACCCAAGGGCCCTTCACGTGCCGGAACTGCAGCTTCGCCAGCACCCGCCCCGCCAAACCACCGCCCAGGAAAGAACCCAACTACCTCAGATGCATCCTCCTCAACACCCGCTCCGCCCGCAAACACGCCATCGAACTCTGGGACCTTCTCGACTCAACCTCCCCAGACGTCGCATTCCTGACGGAGACCTGGCTGAATCCCGCTTCAGCCCCCGACATCGCCATTGCCATCCCGGACGGATACAAGATCACCCGAAGGGACCGCACCAACGGAGTCGGAGGAGGCATCGCCATCATCCACAGGAACACCCTCAGAGTCTCAACCAACACCGACGACACCCTCAGCACCGCCGAACACATGCACTTCCAGATCCACACCGATCCCAACACCACCCTCAGAGGAACCCTCATCTACAGACCCCCGGACCCCGACCACAGTTCAGCGATTCCATCGCTGACTTCGTCAGCACACACGCCATCGCCTCCACGGACTACATCCTCCTCGGGGACCTGAACTTCCACCTCGAGAACAACAAGGACACCAACTCCACCACCCTGATCGACAACCTCGCCACCCTCGGACTCAGACAGCTCGTGACTACACCCACCCACGCCGCCGGCCACACGCTCGCTCCATCTTTTCCGCAAGCCCACACGTCTCCTTCAACCACACCTCCGAACCCCACTGGACTGACCACCACTGCATCCACTTCACCTACAGGAAGCCCACCACGCACCACCGCACCGAACAAATGCCTCGCCGCTGCTGGAGCAGAGTCACGGAAGACCAGCTAACCACAACCCTCGCCCTGAGCCCACCCGCCGAACCCTCCGACCCCGACACCGCCGCCCGCAACCTCAGACAGTGGATCGACGACTGCGCCAACACCCTCGCCCCGCTCAAGAATCCGCCCAACAGCCACACCAGCAAGAAAGCCACCTGGTTCACCGAAGACCTCCAGGCCTCCAAACGAACATGCCGAAAACTGGAGAAGATCTGGCTCCACGAACGGACAGCGGATAGCTA
This sequence comes from Calotriton arnoldi, assembly GCA_963921515.1. NCBI lineage: Eukaryota > Metazoa > Chordata > Amphibia > Caudata > Salamandridae > Calotriton > Calotriton arnoldi. The sequence goes on along the minus strand of CAWUFW010002400.1, from coordinate 635,323 downwards.
CGCCGCCCACAAGAGCGCCACCCGCAGTCACCATCACCTCATCAGATCCGCCAAAAGGGCCTCACTCAAAGACCGCCTAGACAACAACGCACACAACAGCAAAGAGCTCTTCAACATCGTGAAGGAACTCTCCAACCCCAGCTCCAACACCAACGACATCCAGCCGTCGCGAGACCTGTGCGACTCACTGGCCACCTTCTTCCACCGCAAAATCGCCGACATCCACGACAGCTTCAACACCACGACCGCCCCGGCAACCACCGAGACCACTGCCCCCACGACCACCAACCGCCTGCTCTCCTGGACCAACATCAACGACGAGGACACCAGCGAGATCATGAACACCATCCACTCCGGTTCACCGCTAGACCCGTGCCCTCACCACATCTTCAACAAAGCCAGTACAGCCATCGCGCCCCATCTCCGGAAAATAATCAACATCTCCTTCGAGACAGCAACCTTCCCCGAAAGCTGGAAGCACGCCGAGATCACCGCCTTACTCAAGAAACCCAAGGCAGACCCCAAGGACCTCAAGAACTTCCGACCCATCTCTCTGCTCCCGTTCCCCGCGAAGGTCACCAAGAAAATCGTCAACAAACAACTGACCCGCTACCTCGAGGAGAACAACATCATGGACCCTTCCCAGTCCGGCTTCCGCAGCAACCACAGCACCGAAACCGCCCTCATCGCCGCCACCGATGACATCAGGACCCTGCTAGACAACGGAGAAACAGCAGCCCTCATCCTCCTGGACCTATCAGCCGCCTTCGACACGGTCTGCCACCACACACTACGAACACGCCTTCACGACGCCGGGATCCAAGAGAAGGCCCTGGACTGGACCACATCCTTCCTTTCCGGCAGAACACAAAGCGTCCGCCTCGCCCCCTTCCGATCCAAGGCCACCAAGATCATCTGCGGCGTACCCCAAGGCTCCTCCCTCAGCCCAACGCTGTTCAACATCTACATGGCACCCTCGCCCACGTCGCCCGACAGCACAACCTCAACATCATCTCCTATGCCGACGACACCCAGCTGATCCTCTCCCTCACCAAAGACCCTCACACCGCCAAAGCCCACCTCCACGAAGGAATGAAGGCCGTCGCCGAATGGATGAGGACCAGCCGCCTGAAGCTGAACTCGGACAAGACGGAGGTCCTCATCCTTGGTTCCAACCCTTCAGCCTGGGACGACTCCTGGTGGCCAACATCACTGGGAACAGCCCCGCCACCCACCGACCACGTACGCAACCTAGGGGTCATCCTCGACCCCACCCTCTCCTTGACTAAGCAGGTCAACGCCGTTTCCTCATCCTGCTTCAACATCCTCCGAATGCTCCGCAGGATCTTCAAGTGGATCCCCACCGAAACAAGAAAAACAGTCACCCAGGCCCTCGTCACCAGCAGGCTGGACTACGGAAACGCCCTCTACGCAGGAACGACGGCTAAGCTCCTGAGACGGCTGCAACGCATCCAGAACGCCTCTGCACGTCTTATCCTCGACATCCCCCGACGCAGCCACATCACACCCCACCTGAGAGACCTGCACTGGCTCCCTGTCAACAAGAGGATAACCTTCAAGCTCCTCACCCACAAAGCACTCCACAACTCCGGACCAGCCTACCTCAACAGACGACTCAGCTTCTACACCCCCACCCGCCAGCTCCGCTCGACCAGCCTCGCCCTCGCCACAGTCCCCCGCATCCGGAAAACGACCGCCGGCGGCAGATCCTTCTCCCACTTGCCGCCAAGACCTGGAACACCCTCCCCACCAACCTCCGACAGACCCAAGACCTACTGGCCTTCAGAAGACTCCTCAAGACCTGGCTCTTCGATCAGTAGCAGCACCACCCCCCTCTTCCCCCAGCGCCTTGAGACCCTCGCGGGTATGTAGTGTGCTTTATAAGTGACATGATTGATTGATTGATCACTAACTAATGTTTCTTACAGATATATCGTTACCGAAGGTAAGTAGCTTGTGCGTTAAGTGGAGTAAAGTGGCGTAGAGTGGAGTGGTATAGAGTGGAGTAAAGTGACACGTAGTGTCGTAGAGTGGAGTAAAGTGGCGTAGATTGTCATGGTCTGGAGTGCCGTGGAGTGGCATAAAGTGGAGTAACGTAGAATGGAGTAGTGTTTTGGAGTGATGTAGAGTGTCATACAGTGGAGGGGCGTAGAGTGGAGTGGGCTAAAGTGGAGCAGAGTGGAGTAAAGAGTTGTGGAGTGGTGTGGATTGCGTAGATTGTCACAGAGTGGGGTATAGGTTGTAGAGTGGAGTGGCATAGAAATGTACAGTGGAGTGGCGGAGAATGGAGTGTGCATGGTGTTGTAGCGCACTGTCATTACAGACAACACATTTTCAGTTGAAATTATCATTACATTTGCACAGACATACAGTTCTACTGCTATAACTATACAGCACACAAACGATAATGTGTGGAAATCTACATCACCAAATGTATTGATTTGTTTTAATCGTATTCAAATATTTGTTTCCACCACACTTCAGAATTACAGAAAATTTGCTTCACTTGTGCTTTCCGAAGTCTGATATATTCTGAAATACTTGTACAGTTCACTTACTGGCATTTACATTTTGTTGTGTGCTAGTAAAAAATAGCATCCTACAGCATTTGATTCCACAATCCCAGTACCCTGCAGGATTGTCACATAAATCCTATAACTTTGAAGTCAGAAAATGAAAAGTAAACTCCAAGCTCCCTCGGAAGACAGAGCCTCACATTTGACCTCTGTCTTTAAATGCACAGCAAATGTGACAAGATAAAAACAAAATGTAAAAGTCTGTTTATTGCTCATTCACTTCTGAACTACAGCATGGTTATTTTGGGGAGTCTTCAGCACCCCTCCCCCCCACTCCCCTACATGCAGCACCTATGCATGGGCTTGAAATTGAGAAAGAGGGTTGTTTAAGTTATGCTACCAGTAAAGAGCACTGACCAAAATAAACAAGCATGTAGGCTGAACATTGTTCCTTAAAGGCATGTGAGATTGAGGAACTACTTGTGGCAGAGATAAGAATCAGTCAAGCAGAAATATAGGGGGGGACACATTTATATGGCACGTTTACTGCCGTGTGCTAGGGAAACCAATGAAAACATGGTACTGTTGTGAAGTGCCTTTCAAAAAGGAAAAAAAGAGTTCCAAGAAAGCGAGCACTCGTGGAAGAATACAGTGTGCCTGTCAAAGAGGTGGTAAACAGGCTGTGCTCCACAGGATGGACACAAATATGCTGAACAGCCTAAAACAAATAAAGCCATCAAATAGAAAGCAAGCAAATGTGAGTTACAAAACCACAAAGCCAATGGTAAGCAATGGGCGGAATGCATTCCTAGGGAAGCTTTCAGCATTTCCCCCATAATGTTTTTGCAACGAGACAGCTGTGCTGTCTAGTATACTTTGGCCTTATGATCCGACTAACCTGTGCCCTTATCTTAAAATGATAGTTTCACCCATGACTTTGTCTTAAAATGAGCCCATAAATTTTCTGCACCCTCGTCTTAAAATGAGCATGTTAATTTGTGCCAACTTGTGATCAACTCCCCCTATCAGGGCATGGACCCTCACATAACTGTGCCTCTATGCATCCAAATAATGGAACCCTTTACCCTGCTTTTGAAAACTCTGCCCATTTAACTAAACTCCTTTCTGTCAGGTTATTACACTAGAATATCAACTACAAAATACTGCGGGCCAGAAAATCAAGGAACAATACATTGTGAAGATGAGATTGATGATGGTCAAGGCAGCATTCACCACAATACTACAGTTCCTGAATACAGCAACTGTATTCTACATGAAGATTCTAACCCTGAAGCACAGCCAAGATATTCCACATCTGAACAGTAGTGGTTGTTTTTTTCTGTTGAAGAGAGACACTGATTCAAACACTGTAAAGATTGAAAGCGGAGTTCTTGTTTTTGCCATTCAATAGAAGGATTGTGTAAACAGAGCCATGGCATTCCTAGGATAAACCCATACTGCGGAGCTTGAATGACATCGAATTGTATGTTTTCGGTGTGTATTTGTTCAGTAGCATCTCTACAAGTCATGTGGATTAGTATTATTTGCATAGTTACTGGCCCCCCTGACCACATCTTTCCATCCATTGCTTGTACTATTTCAGGTGTTTTCCTTCTTTATACATGGGATTTGTAAAAGTTGAGCTGTTTCTAAATCAACAAAATTTCCAGCTGCTCCAGAATCCAATAATACATGAAATTGATGGTCTCTTTCACCTAATATAATTCTCACAGATAAGCGGAAATGAGCCCTGTAATTGGTCGCACACGAGTTGACAGAAGGGAAGGCAAGAGTACCCAAGAGATCCCCTTCCAAACATCTTGGGCAAGTCAGTTTTCCGTCATAGTATCCACTGATGCTGCGAGTTTTTTAGAAGTCACGTTTTTACCCTTGGGTTTTATCGTACAGTCTTTAACAAAATGGCCCTTGCGACCACAATACAAACACTGTCCGTTTTTTCTCAAAGTTTCTTTTTTTCATCTTTGGATAAAGTTTGTCGAATAGTGCCAATTTCCATTGGTTCTGCAGCTGTTTCCGATATGGTTGTCTGCATTCTAGGCCGTTCCATACGCCAACTTGTTTTTTCTGGTCTATTTCTTTCGCCTTTTCGTTCAGATAATCTATGATCCAAACGTAAGGTCAAATTTATCCACTCCGGACAAGAAGTAGGTTGAGAATCAATCTGGGCTAAAAAGTCCTTGAGCTCATCTTTAAGTCCTTGATAGAACTAAGCTGACCTTTTTTCTTCAGGCCAAGAGGTTTCGGCCACCAAGCAATTAAAATGAGACAAATAAGTGATCAAATCTTTGTTTCCTTGTTTAAGTTCCACAAATTCTCTGTCTGCCGATAAAGTGATAGCAGGATGGTCAAATACCTTTTAAAATTCTTCTACAAACCTTCGCCAATTTAATAACAATGGACTATCTTGTCGAACAAGAGGAACTGCCCACGTGGCTGCGTCACCGGAGAGATAAGAGATTAGGAAGGCTATTCTGGATTGTGGGTCTGGAAATGCACTCGGCCGACATGTAAAATGTAACTCTATTTGCGTTAGAAATATCTGTACCTTGGCAGGGTCGCCTGAAAAACGTTCAGGAGGTGCCAAAGGAATCTGCGTAGGAATGTTCACAGCAATATTAGTGGAAGGTTGTTGGTCAGACCGTGGAGATGGTACTGTGTTTTGAGGAAGGGGAACCCCGGCGCCTTGTTGCTGCAATCTATCCACTTTCTCAGAGAGTGCCGCTGTGGCATGTTTAGCTTCTGTCAAGTCTCTCTGCATTTGCATGATGACCTTCATGAGGTCATCTAAGGTGGCCATTGTACCCTCTCGTACAGACCGGGAGGAATAAAAACCGTGGACTTGCTATTCTGTTAGAGCAAAAGTTCTTCCTCAGAGTCTGCACGCGAAGACACAATAGACCCACCTCTCTACACCTCCAACTCTGACAAGTATATGCTACAGAGTATTGGAGTGATCAAGCGGGGGAAGGGAATTAGGAAGGGAACAGCAGGGAAGGAGATCTGTAAAGCAAAGTTAAACAACAAAAATACGAACAATAAAATAATGTCTCATATGTAGTGCTTATAATCAGCAATATGATTTTGATTGTATATTATTCCAAAGTATAAAATCTCTTTCTTTGGATACTGTCATATATACATCTTCTTGTTTACAATCAATGTATAGCTCCAATTTGTTAGAGGACTTCAGCGAACATCTTAATAACCAAAAGGTGTATGACTTCAAGTTTTTATTTAAGACCAAAACGTAAAATAGGCACTGTCTACAATAGTGTAAATAAGTGACCATAATCAGTATTGCCAAAATCAGAATTTCAGTGCTCGACATGATCAGATTAAAGAAAGATGTTCATTCCTCTGAAAATCATACTGAATGGCTCTAAGACTGTTCGAGAATGTAGCGCAATACATAAAACCAAATTATCAACGCTCACCCATGCGAGATAATGAAGCATGTGCAAAATGCCAAATTTGTAGTAATCATACACTCAGTTGTCTCACGCTACAATCATACTCCTTACCGCACAGAGTACGGCCTACTCTGGATGCATTTGAGCGGAGCTCACAACGCAGAAATTAAGTACTTCTCTGAACACTGCGGGAGCCAGCCGCTCAGGAGCACACGCGGAAGTGATGCACTTCTTCGAACACTGAGGGAGCCAGCTGCTCGGATCAAAAAAGAATCAGCGCAGCACCAAAAGGGCTCTCCAGGACTCAACCAGAGCCCCGCAGCCACCGAGACCGAACCGGAAGGAAGAGCTCCTCACCGGTAGACCTCCAAGCGAATAGTGAGCGCTGAACTCAGTTTTTGGTTTTGCTTTGTTCGCCCTAAGTTGGCAGGGTATGCCCAGACGTAGGTCCCTTGCTCACTTTGCCACTGGATTCAAGCTAGCCTGGCTGATGACGGCTGTTAGCCAGAAACCGGTCCCAGGATGCTTGTTTCCGGTCCAGGGAAGACATGGCTTGGCAGTTCGGGCTGGACTGTTCCCATGAGGCACAGGGTCAGACTGATTTGCATATGGCCATGTCTGAACTGGGGTGGCGGAGTGAGCTAAAGAATGATGATGGATTAAACCCAGATCAGTTGACTGGGGGTGAGTGCTTGCAATGTTCAACACTCCATCCATCATCCCCTTTGGTTTTGCTTAACTCAGGGTGCAACAGCTTTTATGGATGTTGCCACACCCAAGATGGCCTCCTTTAGGCATCATGGGACATGAAGTCCCAAATGATTACAGCTCCTGCAAAAAATAAGGAAGCCTGCAATAAGACCCCCACACAGTCAACACACATCACTTAAGCATGGGGGCATATACTGTAAACATCACCAAAACAAGAAAGAGCTCTTAAAAAAGACACAAAGCCAAATCGTGGTGACTCGACAGTGATAATAACACCGAGTCCACCACTGAGCAGCTGGAGCTGCCTCGTGTGCCTTACCACACCTCGGTTTAGCACACAAAGGTAATGGTACACCAGTACACACCACAGAGATGCATGAGGCAGGCCCTAGACCGTGCACCGCCCTAGTCCTGACACCCTCTCCCTTCCCCAACCAGATATCACTGTTGTGACAGATGCGTCATTTCTGGGATGGGGCGGCCATCTGGGAGAGGTGGAGATCAGGGGACACTGGTCTTCGGCAGAGGCGGGGCTCCACATAGATTTGTTGGTGCCTGGGCGATTCGATTGGCATTGAAGGCCTTTCTTCCCTCTGAGCAAGACCACTGACTCATTGTCAGTGAAATTGCTCTCTCACCCTCGCAGCTCCACCATTAAGTGAGGCCTGCCCCTGCACTCTCGAGTGTTGGTGATCGAGGCCCTCCTCCACCCGCAGGTTTCCCTGCGCCTCATCCCTGGTGGTCCAGTGGACCTCTGTTTCCTTCCTCTCTCTCTGCTCTTTCACTCGTTTTTCTACCCTTTTTTATCTTTCACCTTTCTGCACTTTTCTGCATCTCTGCTCTTTTGTGCCTTATTTCTGCTCATTTTCCCTTCCTCTCGCTCTGCTCTTTCACTCGTTTTCACTCGTTTTTCTACCCTCTTTTAGCTTTCACCTTTCTGCACTTTTCTGTATCTCTGCTCTTTTGTGCCTTATTTCTACTTATTTTCCCTTTTTTCTTTATCCCTTATTTCCTCCCTTTACCTTTCCACGCCGTTGCTGCCCCCGCGGCCCCTCCCCCCTTGTGCGACCGGCCCAATCCAGCTCCCCTCCCCGCTCCCGCCTCCCAGCTGTCCAGCCCTCCCCGAGCCCCTACTTAATGGTGACCGCTGCGGGGACAGGCGAGCAAGACCACTGACTCATTGTCAGTGAAATTGCTCTCCCACCCTCGCAGCTCCACCATTAAGTGAGGCCTGCCCCTGCCCCTGCCCCTGCACTCTCGAGTGTTGGTGATCGAGGCCCTCCTCCACCCGCAGGTTTCCCTGCGCCTCATCCCTGGTGGTCCATTGGACCTCTGTTTCCTTCCTCTCTCTCTGCTCTTTCACTCGTTTTTCTACCCTTTTTTATCTTTCACCTTTCTGCACTTTTCTGCATCTCTGCTCTTTTGTGCCTTATTTCTGCTCATTTTCCCTTTCTCTCGCTCTGCTCTTTCACTCGTTTTTCTACCCTCTTTTAGATTTCACCTTTCTGCACTTTTCTGCATCTCTGCTCTTTTGTGCCTTATTTCTGCTTATTTTCCCTTTTTTCTTTATCCCTTATTTCCTCCCTTTACCTTTCCCCGCCGCTGCTGCCCCCGCGGCCCCTCCCCCCCAGCGCGACCGGCCCAATCCAGCTCCCCTCCCCTCCCCGCTCCCGCCTCCCAGCTGTCCAGCCCTCCCCGACCCCTACTTAATGGCGGCCGCTGCGGGACAGGCGAGCAAGACCACTGACTCATTGTCAGTGAAATTGCTCTCCCACCCTCGCAGCTCCACCATTAAGTGAGGCCTGCCCCTGCCCCTGCACTCTCGAGTGTTGGTGATCGAGGCCCTCCTCCACCCGCAGGTTTCCCTTGCGCCTCATCCCTGGTGGTCCATTGGACCTCCGTTTCCTTCCTTTCTCTCTGCTCTTTCACTCGTTTTTCTACCCTTTTTTATCTTTCACCTTTCTGCACTTTTCTGCATCTCTGCTCTTTTGTGCCTTATTTCTGCTCATTTTCCCTTCTTCTCGCTCTGCTCTTTCACTCGTTTTTCTACCCTCTTTTAGCTTTCACCTTTCTGCACTTTTCTGCATCTCTGCTCTTTTGTGCCTTATTTCTGCTTATTTTCCCTCTTTTCTTTATCCCTTATTTCCTCCCTTTACCTTTCCCCGCCGCTGCTGCCCCCGCGGCCCCTCCCCCCCAGCGCGACCGGCCCAATCCAGCTCCCCTCCCCGCTCCCGAGCTGTCCAGCCCTCCCTGACCCCTACTTAATGGCGGCCGCGCCGCTGGTGCGCCGAAGGCGCGTCAAAGGCACGCCCGTCCGTAACCCGACCGCGACCAGCGCCAGGAATCCTGGACCTCCGCCCGCCAACGCTACGACCCAGCAGCACTCCACGCACTCAACCCAGGCCGCAACAACAACTGCAAGCTAGCATCACCAGCCGACACCCACGGACCCTTCAGCTGTCACCGCTGCCGGCACACCTGCAGCACCGCCAAGAACATGGATACAGCACAACCGCCCACAAGAACACAACCGAACCGAAGACCCTTCAATGCATCCTCCTCAACATCCGATCCCTCCACAAACACGCCACCGAAATCTGGGACCTCCTCGACAGCACCACCCCGGACGTCGCGTTCTTCACCGAAACCTGGACCAACACCACCTCGGGACCGGACATCGCCATCGCCATCCCCCAAGGATACAAGATCTCCAGGAAGGACCGCCGCACCCGCCCAGGAGGAGGAATCGCCATCGTCCACAAATCCAGCCTCCGCCTGAGCACACTCCCCGACGAGCCCACAGAACTGATGGAACACCTTCACTTCAAGATACTGGCCAGCCCCACCGCCACCCTCCGAGGAACCCTCATCTACCGACCCCCTGGACCCCGCGGACCCTTCGCCAACTCCATCACGGACATTATCTCCCCGCAGGCCATCGTATCCACCAACTACACCCTGCTGGGAGACCTCAACTTCCACCTCGACAACCAACTGGACCCCAACACCACATCCCTCCTGGACAACCTCCACAACATTGGACTCCGCCAGATCGTGACCGAGCCCACGCACTCAGCAGGACACACCCTCGACCCCCTCTTCACTACAGGAAACTCCATCACCTTCAGCCACACCACCGAACTCCCATGGACCGACCATCGTTGCGTCCACTTTACCTTCAGAACACCCACCATCCACAGACACCAGCACCTGCTCCCACGAAGAAACTGGACCAAAATCACCGACGACCAGCTCACCTCCTCACTCAACAACTCCACCCCAACCATCGCGGAAAACGACGACCCCAACACCGCAGCCCGAACCCTGCATAGATGGATCTCGGACAGCACCAACACCATAGCCCCCCTCAAGAAAAACAACAATACCCGCGCCAAGAAAGCCAGATGGTTTACCACCTAACTTCAAGAGTCCAGACGCACATGCCGCCGCCTCGAAAAGGCCTGGAGGAACACCAAATCCACAGAAGCCCACAACAACTTCAGAGCCGCCACCAACGCCCACCATCAACTCATCAGAGAAACGAGGAAAAAGCGATTGAAGACAGAATCTCCACCCACGCGCACAACAGCAAGGAACTCTTCAGCATCATCAAGGAGTTCGCCCAACCCACCAGCGAGTCTACCGACATCCCTCCCTCACAAGACCTCTGCGACAAACTCAGCACCTTTTTCCACCACAAAATCAAGAGCATCTACGACAACTTCGACGAAGACAACCAACACACTGAACCCTCACCAACCACCCCCGACACCCGGAAACCAGCGATTGACGACTGGACAGCCCTCACCACCGAAGACAATGAAGTCAATCCACTCAGGGGCCCCCACGGTCCCCTGCCCCCACCACATCTTCAACAGAGCCATCGACACCATCGCACCCATGCTCCGCCACACCATCAACCGCTCCCTGGCGACCGCCTCGTTCCCCGACGACTGGAAACACGCTGAGGTCAACCCCCTCCTAAAGAAACCCTCAGCGGACCCTACCGACCTCAAAAACTACAGACCCATCTCCCTGCTCCCGTTCCCAGCTAAAGGTATCGAGAAAGCCATCAACAGCCAACTCGCCACATTCATTGAAGAACACAACATCCTCGACTCCTCCCAATCCGGCTTCAGAAAAAACCACAGTACGGAAACCGCCCTCCTCGCCGCAACAGACGACATACGCACCCTACTGGACAAAGGAGAAACAGTAGCCCTCATCCTCCTCGACCTATCAGCGGCGTTCGACACAGTCTCCCACCGCACCCTAATACGCAGACTCTACGACGCAGGGTTCCAGGACAAGGCCCTTGACTGGATCCGCTCCTTCCTCTCCGGCAGGACGCAGCGGGTCAGACTCCCCCCTTTCCTCTCGGACCCCACACCTACCACCTGCGGAGTCCCCCAGGGCTCCTCCCTCAGCCCGACGCTCTTCAACGTCTACATGGCTCCACTCGCCCCCATCGTCAGAACCTACGGACTCAACATCGTGTCATACGCAGACGACACCCAACTCATCCTCTCCCTATCCAACGAGCCCAACACCGCCAGACGCAACTTTCGAGAAGGCATGGAAGCCGTCGCCAAATGGATGAAAAACAGCTGCCTACAACTAAACACCAACAAAACAGAAGTACTCATCATGGGCCCAAACCCAGACGCCTGGAGCGACACCTGGTGGCCCCCCGCCCTCGGAAACCCGCCAACCCCCACGGACCACGCACTCAACCTGGGAATCATCCTGGACTCCGAGCTCAAAATGAACCGCCAGATCAACTCCGTCTCATCTTCCTGCTTCCACACCCTCCGCCTCCTTCGTAAGACCTTCAAATGGATCCCCCTCGAACACCGAAAGACCGTCACTCACGCCCTGGTCACCAGCAGACTCGACTACGGCAACGCACTCTACGCCGGAATAAACAAAAACCTCACCCGCAAGCTACAGAACATCCAGAACGCCGCCGCAAGACTGGTCCTCCACCTGCCAAAACACTGCCACATCTCCCTGCACCTGCGCACACTCCACTGGCTCCCCGTCGAGGCGAGAATCACCTTCAAGATGCTCACCCACGCACACAAGGCCCTCCACGGCACCGGACCAGCATACCTGAACAGCCGACTCAAATTCCACGCACCCCAAAGGACCCTACGATCAGCCCAGCTCTCCTACGCCATGGTCCCCCGCACCAGAAAGACCAGATCGGGAGGCCGCTCCTTCCTCGCGGCCAAAGCATGGAACGTCCTTCCGCTCCACCTCAGACAGACAACATCGCTCCCCATCTTCGCAAGAAACCTCAAAACCTGGCTCTTCGACAGACCCCCTCCTTGATGGAATGGAACCTGCACCCCCCCACCCCTAGCGCCTTGAGACCCTTACGGGTGAGTAGTCGCGCTTTAACAAACCCCTGATTGATTGATTGATTGTCAAGGTGGAAGCTGGTGCAGGTATTCACGGACAACACCACCGCCATGCGGTACTGCAATAAGCAAGGCAGGGTGGGTTCATGGATCCTTTGTCATAGGCTCTGCGTCTCTGGACATGGTTGGAACAGCAGGGCGTAACCCTGGTGGTTCAACACCTGGCAGGTTCTCTGAATGCCAGAGCGGACGAACTCAGCCGTCTGATGCCTAGAGGATCACAAATGGTGTCTCCAGTTGGAGGTGGCGCAAATGCCTCCAACTGGAGATTTGTTCACCTCCGAAGAGAGCGCGCAGTGTCAGCAGAACTGCGCGCTGGAGTTTCCATGGCGGCTATCGCTCGGCGCCGCATTTCGTCACAAGTGGAGCTCAGGCCTGCTTTCCGCCCATACCATTCTTGCACAGGGTTCTGAAGAAGATCAGGAACAACCGGACCCAAGTCATCCTTGTGGCTCCGGATTGGGCAAGGAGAGTCTGGTATCCAGAGCTTCTGAGAATGTGTGTCGATCCTCCGATCAGGCTGCCCCTTCGGGAGGATCTTCTGTCGCAGCAGCAGGGGAGGGTTCTCCACCCAAACCTGTCATCTCTGCGACTCCATGCGTGGAGATTGAGCGGCAGCAGTTGATAGTTTTTGACCTTCCTCCCGAAGTCTGCAACGTTATTCTGTCGGCCAGGCGTCTCTCTACCAAGACGGTATATGCCTGCTGTTGGCAGAAATTTGTATTGTACTGCACTGAGAGGTCTATTGACCCTCTATCTGCTTCTCTTTCTACTGTCCTCTTGTTTATTCTGACCCTTGCCCAGCAGGGCTCTGCTTTGGGCACTCTTAAGAGTTACCTTTCTGCTCTGTCTGCTTTTTTGCGGCTGCCAGACCAACCTTCACTCTTCAAATCTCCCATTGTGCTTAGATTTCTATAAGGGCTGGATCACCTGTTTCCACCTACGCCCTTTGTGATGCCACAGTGGGACCTTAATTTGGTCCTCACCTACCTGATGTGTGCTCCATTTGAGCCTTTGCACAATTGTCCCCTCCGGCTGTTGACCATCAAACCAGCCTTCTTAGTGGCGATTACATCGGCGCGGAAGGTGAGTGAGTTGCAGGCGTTATCTTGTTCGCCTCCTTATCTTATATCCTTTCCTGACAAGGTGGTGCTTCGCACCAGGGCTTCTTTTTTGCCAAAAGTTGTGACCCCATTCCATCTGGGTCAGTCCAATCTCCTTGTCCACCTTCTTTGCTCCCCGCATCCCTCCAAAGAAGATGAGTGTTTTCTCCATCTGGACCCAGAAAAGAGTGTTGTCGTACTACCTTGACCGCACTAAAGAGTTCCGGGTGGATGACCAACTTTTTGTGGGGTACGTGGGAGCGAAGAGGGAAGGACAGTGCAGAAAAGGACCATTTTTCGCTGGGTCGTTCTCTGCATCAAGATCTGCTACGGCCTGGCGAAGAAGCAGCCCCCAGAGGGATTAACGGCCCATTCCACCAGGGGAAAGGCTGTGACTACGGCCTTAGCTCTGGGTGTCCCTGTGCAAGACATATGTCAAGCTGCAACGTGGGCATCTTTGCACACGTTTGCAAAACATTATTGTTTGGACGGTCCGGTCCGCAGGGACGGGCACTTTGCTCACTCAGTCCTGCAGGACTTCCTAGTTTAGTAAATTGGTCCACAGCCCACCGCCAGGATGGTATGGCTTGGGTATCTAATTCAAAGGTAAGGAATCTGCAGCTAGAAGTCTATATCTAATGAACAAGTTACTTAGCTCCGGTAACGCATTATCTGGTAGAGACTCTGTCTTGCTGCAGATTCCTTACAGCCCCACCGATGCCTCCCTGCTTTGCGGACTAATGTTCTAGGGCTAGGGTTATTCCCTCCTTTTCAAGGGTCTAGTTTTGCACATGACTACGTCAGTTACTTCGTGGCTCTGCGCTACTGGCATGGGAAAAACGAAAAGTTCTGACGTCTGCGCGCCTGTGTGGCGCCTATATAGGCACCACAACGTCATAACTGACGCTGCCGACATGGACGACGTCACGCGGAGCCGAATGGAGTCACCCGACGCCTCGTGCACGGGGTATTGCTCAGCAAAAGTTTCCGGATCCAGCCTGATGCCTGGGAATTCAAAGGTAAGGAATCTGCACCTAGAAGTCTATATCAGATTGTTTTATTATTTGTGTCCTTCCCGTGCTAACTTTTGAAGTACAACTTTTTTCTTTTTGGTTAAGCACTCCACAAGAGTGCATGCATTTTCCAGCTGTCTCCTTCGTGTACTGATCTTCCCTCCTCTGCTGTGCTTCGTGTTGCACTCGCTCGTACATGTGCTTTTCCCCTCCACAACTATGTTGTGATCGCTCTCATGTATTTCTCCCCAGTGTTGTTTTCTCACCCGTTTGCTTCCCCCCAACAACTCCAAGCTCCTCTCTCGAACAGCCTGACGCCTGGGAATTCAAAGGTAAAGAATCTGCATCTAGATAGTCTCTACCAGATAATGCGCTACCGAAGGTAAGTAACTTGTTCATTAATTACCGGTAATCTTCATTACCCCAATTCGCAGTTGTCCTCGTCCCAGTCTTTACTAATTGAGGCGACCCTGCCTCAGACAGAGCTTTCACCATGCTCTAAGATCCCAAATTTCTCAGTATTTTTTCTATTTCCATTAAGTAATTTAAAAAAATGTCCATCCTCCTCACCATCTCCTATGTATTACCCAACTCATTGATTATAAGTGCAAGTATGGGATGGGGCAGGGATATGACTGGGAGGAAGAAGACTGTATATCGAGGTAGTGAAGATTACCAGTAAGTAATTGTATCATCGTAAGAACAAGAAGGGACCCCTTTTGTGTCATTCACTCGTTCTGCCAATCACATACACTAATTTATGTTTTTGATGTGTAAATGGATACCAATCACCCTTTAACCCCCAACTTCCCCACTGTCTAAACACTGAACTCTATTATATGTAAAAATGTCTCGGTTAATCAAGATAAATACTTTCAAATACAAGATCAAAAATATACTCTCTCCGTTATTATATCATAATAAAAATATCTTTAAACCGATACATATATCTATAAAAACATCACCAATACATTTCAATATTCTATAGAATGCATTTGTTTAACATGAAAACAACAATCTCTAGTTAAAAAACCACAAGGTTAACTATCATCAGATCTCTTAATCATTACAAATTTATATCACAAGTTGTCTCTAAGTTAAAAAACCACAAAGTGAACTATCAACAGATCTCTTAAAAATGTCAACTTTGTATCATATGTTGTCGATGCGGCGTTTCGGTGTATATAACTTGATACACCCCAACTTTTTCAGGACATAATATCCTAAAACAAAAGTTTTTCTAAAAACCTATTGGTTTCTTTCACCCCCTTTTTTTCCCAAGTCCGTTCGGTATGGATATCGTGATATTATTCTTTAATATCTAATCCTCTTCTTTTCAATATCTGAGGATTTTATACCACTCCCAGTTGTCTCTAGCGGAAAAGGATGTCTCCCTTTTATTTCCTTGTAGTGTCAGTTGACACAATTTGATGTATCAATATTGTATTATATTAATTGCACACATCTTTCTATTATGTTGCTTTTCACTTGGAAGGACCTCTCTGGCCTCATCCAGATATGTTTCTTGCCAAAACGCCGTGGGGTTCCTGTTTTAGATCCGCATTGGATGCTTCTTGCTCAGCTCTGTGCGAGGTCCGCCGTTATCTGTAGCAAAATACCTTGCTACGGCACCTACTGACGTTATCCTGCCTACGTGTGCTCACAGGGGCTGCTTGTGCTGCACTGAAGGTACTGGCGGGTGTGCTTCCTGCTGGAGGCAGCGGTTAGAGCGGCTCCCTCAATGGTTTGTGGCCGGGTGAATTTTACCCGAGTGTGGTGCGCTCTGTGCGTGAGCCGGGTACATGGAGCGCCGCTACTGGACTGCAAGGCGGGGCCTAGAGAGGCCATGGCGCCAAATTGTCTGTGAGCGGAGAGTGTCCAGACTGGCATAAGCTGGAATGGTACAATCTCCTAGGCAAGTGCTGCATCAGAGGAGGGATATCAGAGTAGCAGCACTGGCTACGTAGACACGGTGAGCGGGGCTCCAAGGGGGGCCTGTGGGTGCTTACGGCTGTGCTACACACTAAGTACTGCGCTAAAGTGCAGCAGAGGAAGCTCAGAGGTGGGATTTAGGAGAATCTGATAAAAAGGAAGGATCAAACAAGATGAGCCTTGCTTGGCCTCTTGCCCCTAGTGGGGCCTGAAGGTTTCATTCATTTGCTGCAGTGCGAAGGCAATGAGCTTGGGGGCTACATCAAACCTCAGCGACACTTATGTAGTGTGAGTGGCCTATCATGCAATACATTCACATTGAGAGACTTGGTGGTTCATCTGCCCCCCCACACACACACGAATCGGGCATATATTTCACATGGTAGTGTGTGGGCAATTGCAATAGACACTCTGCGGTCACTGGAGAGTTTGCAGTTTGAACCTGGACACTGAATGGCACAGTTGGATTCGTCAATTAAACCAGCAAGATGGTGAAACCCAAAAGTAACAGACCCTTTCCGTCTGCTGATAACAGCGTGGAGGAGTCGGATGTGTAGCCGATGGAGATGGGGCATATGCGGCATCTGAAGATAATGCGGGTGAAACAATCCGAACAATTTGAGAACATTTTGCAGGCTATCCAAGACACTAAAAACACTGTAGATGCTAAGATCAACACAATTACTAATGAAGCTAGCCTCCTCAGAGCTGAACACAAAAAACTTGTAGCGTGAGTAGGCACAAATGAATCATCGCTCACTTCTCTGTGCCCCACCATGAAAGATATGCTTGCACAGGTGCAGAGCCTGAGAGTGGGAGTGGAACGCCTCAAAGTGAGGGCCAAGGATTCAGAAGGGCACTCCAGAAGGAACAACTTGTGATTTTTGGGATTTCCCGAATGCGTGGTGGATCCAAGCATGGAGCTATTTCTGGAGGAGAGGTTGTTGAGCACAGTCTTGGAAGGTAGAGCTTGTAGAAAAGGCCCACCATGTGCCAGGCCTCCCTCCCCCTGTTGGGGCAGCTCCTCGTCTGGTTGTTGCACGACTTTTGAACTACAAGGACACATACCTCATTTTGCAGCTCTTCCATTATAGGGGTCAGTTGAAATACAATGGTAATGGTATCAGTAAATACCTGGATTTCACCCTGGATGTTAAAAAACAGTGAAGATCCTTCCGCACAATTAAATGAATGAATGATTTGGTGCTTATAGAGCACACTTTTACTCAAAAAAGAGCATCCTACACCCGTTTCGGATACAAAACAACTTGCTAACAACTGCAAAAAAGTAAAGACATTCTCATCAAGACACCAAGGACCAAGTCCAATGCTAAGAGTCATTCAGTCATTCGTCATCAGCTAAGGAGGAGAGATAGGTTTTAAGGCATTTCTTAAAAAACAGATTCACTCTCCACATATCTCAGAGATCTGCGAAGCTGGTTCCAGACTTTGGAAACCAATAGGGTAAAAGATTTTCCTCCTCTTGTTTTAAGCCTGAATGGGGGAATAGATAACAAATTTGAAATGAAAAATCTCAAAGTTCTTTGAGTCCCATGATGCATTAAGCGATCAGAAAGGTACTTGGGGGCCTGTGAGATGAAATGCTCTGAATACCAAGGTCAGGAATTTAAAAAAGGATCGGCTTGTGGACCGGAAGCCAATGCAGTTTCCTAAGACCCTGAGAGGCAGAACATTTGCGTGGGAGCTTACGGTCCAACTGCAGCATTTTGGACCACTTGAAGATGCAACAGATGTTTAGTAATCCCTAGGTAAAGGCTATTACAGTAATTAAACCTTCAGGTGATAAGCGCAAGGACCACTGTTTTCCTTGCTGCCGAAGGCAAAAATGTAAAAAAAGTAATTAGTCACCTAATTAGAGAAAAGCAAGTGCCCATTACAGATAAAACTTGAGAGCAGAAACAAAGGGAACAGTCAAATTTGAATCCTAAATTCCTAACCACCTTTACTGGTGGCGGAGGAGGCCAGAGATTGTCCGGCCACCACATCTGAGCAGAAAACATATTATTTTAACCCAATAAGAGTGTCTCCGACTTATCTGTATTATACTTTTTACAGTTATGCTCCATCCAACAGATGATATTTCTGAAACAGTTCTTAAAATTAAGTTCAGAGCCAAAAGAATTCTTGTCAAGCAACAAGATCAATTGGGGATCATCTGCATATTATGTGGGAGAAATACTGAAAGAGTCAATCAGAGGAGATATATATATTTATATATATATATATATATATATATATATATTTTCTATTCAAGACCACAAGTAAAGCGATCACTCAGAGATGTAGCAAACCCCAGTGGTAGATTTTATTCCAGGTTACGCGTTTCGCTCGCACAGCGAGCTTGGTCACACAGTGAATCATGGGAAAAGACTTGCATTACATAGATAATGTAAAAATCAAAAAGGACCACAACATAGGCACATACTAGTAGCCAAAATGGCATCCATTTTGAAGTGGAGTATTGTTACCTAATACAGAGCAGTATATTACATCATACTGCGTTTCCAGGTGGTGCAAGGGTCCCCTAGTGATAATAAACAGATATAATCAAGTATTAACCTGTTAACTTGTTATGCTGGATATAGACACAGGAGAATCGCTTTGCCATAAAATGGTCGCCATAGAAACTAATGAATGTCATGTGACAATAAACTATGTTAGTGGACTCTATATCCAGCATAACAAGTTAACAGGTTAATACTTGATTATATCTGTTTATTATCACTAGGGGACCCTTGCACCACCTGGAAACGCAGTATGATGTAATATACTGCTCTGTATTAGGTAACAATACTCCACTTCAAAATGGATGCCATTTTGGCTACTAGTATGTGCCTATGTTGTGGTCCTTTTTTGATTTTTACATTATCTATGTAATGCAAGTCTTTTCCCATGATTCACTGTGTGACCAAGCTCGCTGTGCGAGCGAAACGCGTAACCTGGAATAAAATCTACCACTGGGGTTTGCTACATCTCTGAGTGATCGCTTTACTTGTGGTCTTGAATAGAAATTATGTCCGGCGTGCTCCGCCAGCTTTAAGCGATCCTCTGCAGAGGGCGGGGGAAGGCAGAAGGAGCCCTAACGTAAAATATATATATATATATATTAAACCAGTCCTGATATCGGCATACAAAACAGGCGCTGACTCCGTGGGAAATATACCAAAGAAAATCAATTTATTCGAGAAAGATGACCTAGACGCGTTTCGGCGGCAGACCGCCTTGTTCACTACATCAGGTATCTCTAAATAATACTCTTATATACACGAGTGAGTCAAGCACATTTGTTTGGTTGTCACAGCAACCATGGTTTAAAAGACATAAAAGAAAGTGCATTTGTAACCATGATAGTGCAAAAAACGAAAAAGTGAAAACAGAGTGATGTAAACCAAAACAATATGTACTATTGTTAAAGCTAAATTTGCTAACATCACAACAGTATTTATATACACTTATATAAACTGTGACATTAATTAAAGAAGCTGTTAAAAAAATATTTGTGTGTACAGATAGTCAAGGGTACTGTTACAATTTCAACTTATTATTACAGAAGAAATAGAAGAATTTACAGCCACTTAAATGCCTAAACGAAAATTTGAAAAAAGAGAAATCTCTTCCTAACTATGCCTGTATATGTTAGCGGCTAAAGTTAGCAGCTAATGCAATGAAAAAGAAGTGTATATATAGAAAATTCCATCTATTTGTATAACTTTAAACAAGTAGAACAATTTCACGAATTTACAGTATAGTAGATGTAACACAGGAAAAAACAAATTTTAATAGGCAGTGGTCATTTGAATAAAGCCCAAGTGGGCAGTTAAATACTCTATCTAATCTCCTATATCTATAAATGAATACAAATCCCCTCAAACAGCTGTAAAAATGTGCGAAAAAATGTGCTAACTGAAAATTATCAAAAAAGAAGATTATAAAGAAAGAGAACCTAACGCTACGGATAGGGTTTAAGGTACAGGACAAGCGGCTGAAGTATCAAAGATGTACACTTAGAGCCTCATCTGCATTCATCCCATTTGGGATTTTACAATTCAGTAGAATTATGTATCGTGATTCTAGTCTCCTGAGTGACAGCTGTCTATTCCCTCCTCTGATGTTTCTAGGGATGCTGTCAATCACAAAGAAAGAAAGTTCTTGAATTTTTCCGCCATGGCATAAGTTCATGTGCCTAGCTACCGGATAAGTTGGATCGTTGTTGCTAATGGCCCTTAGATGCTGTAGGATTCGCACATGAACCGGGTGTATAGTACTCCCTACATACAATTTGTCACATGTGCATCGGAGGACATACACTGCGAAATCTGTTTTACATGAGTAACTACCTCTGATTTCAAAGGGAGTGTGTCTAAGCGGTAAAGGAACAGTTCTAGTGTTGACGCCATGGTTACACGCTTTACACTTGAAGCATTTGTAAAACCCTCTCTGTGGTTTGAGCCAGCTAGCTCCCTTGTCTATAGATGGTGCATTACAGACTAGTTCCTGGCGCATTGATTTGGCTCTTCTAAATGTTATTTGTGGGGGTTTCGTACACGTGGGTCCTATTGTTGGGTCACTGCGTATAAGTTGCCAATGTTTGTTCAATATTTTACGCAGGTTAGTATGATAAGCATTAAACCCGGTGATCAATGCAGGTGTTTTTGCTTTGTTTTGTTTCGTACTATGTTTCTTGCTATTAATAGTAGGAAACAGGAGATCCTCCCTCTTTATGTTTTCACATTTCTGTTTGGCATTGGTCAAGGTTCTAGTGCTGTAGCCCCTACATTTAAGTCTTTTAAAAAGACCATTTGTAGATTCTTTCAATCCCTCTTGTGTACTGCAATTTCGCTTCATCCTGAGGCATTCTGCATATGGTATGCTATCTTTGAGATTAGTGGGGTGAAAACTAGTGGCATGTAGGATAGCATTGCCTGATGTAGGTTTTCTGTACGTCTTAGATTGGATTTTATTGTTCTCCACATATAGTTCCAAATCTAAGAATTTAATAGACTCTTTACTGGTTGTGCAGGTGAAAGTTAAATTAAGACAGTTATTGTTAATTTCTGTAGCAAACTTGATGGCACTTTCTTCTGTGCCTTGCCACAGAATAAAGATGTCATCTATGTATCTGGTGTAAAGTATCACATTTTCAGACATAGATGCACAATGAGTCTTCATGAGTACTTGCTCCTCCCACCAGCCCATATGCAAATTAGCATAGCTGGGGGCGAAGCAAGTACCCATGGCAGTGCCTTGCGTTTGTTTATAAAAGAGTCTATCAAAGATAAATATGTTGTTTTCCAAACACCACTCGGCCATTTGTAGTAACATACTGGTGTGTTGATACAGTCCTATGGGCCGTTTCCCTAGATAGTAGCTCAATGCATTCAAACCATCCCTGTGTCTAATACTTGTATACAAAGTATGTACATCCAATGTCATAAAAACAAAGTTATCATTCCAGGTGCGATCATAGATTTTTGATAAAAAATCCCCAGTGTCTCTGATATATGCTGGAAGTTCTCGAACATATGGCTGAAGAAAGAAGTCTATAAATCTGCTGGTATTCTCAAACAGTCCCCCAATGGCCGAAATGATAGGTCTACCTGGGGTCAATGAGCATCCTTGTGTATCTTGGGTATGAGATATAATTGGGGCGTTATCGGATAGTCATTTTTCAAATAGCCTAGTTCTTGTTTTGAAATGAGGCCCAATCCTCTCCATTCATATAGTGCTTTATGGAATTTTTCTTTGGCTCCTATTATGCTGGTAGGGCTGGTGCGGCTATAGCATTCTCTGTCCTGCAACTGTGTCATTGCTTCCTTATTATACATCTCTAAAGGCCATAGGACAACATTGCCGCCTTTATCAGACCATCTTACCACAATATCTGGTCGTTGTTTGATTTTTTGAATTACGTTGTTATATTGAGTCCTTTGGTTGTGGTTTGTTTTGATAAAGTCTCTGCTACTGATTATAGCCAATTCTTTCAGATCTTTGATTACTTTATCAACAAACATGTCTATTCCATCCTTAGGCATCACAGGCGTAAAGATAGATTTAGGTCTGAATGGCGTAGGTATATTTTCATATATGTCTAATTCTGATCTTAATGCCACATCCATTGGAGATATTTGACTCCATTGATCTTCACAGTCCAATTCAGCCAAGTCTTTTAATAGGCTCATATCTGCCACACAGAGATTACCAGTGTTCGTTGTTCCTATCTCATTTTCACTTGTTTCGCTTGTCACATTAAAGAAATGTTTTCGTAATTTGAGCTTGCGTGCAAATTGATACACATCTAGCCTAGTTTGTGTGTAATCAAAGTTGGTATTAGTACAGTATGTCAATCCTAAAGCTAAAATCTTTTCCTCTTCTGGGTTTAAAGCCATGGTCGATAGGTTAATTACTGTATTGTCAGTGTCTGGGTTAGTAATTATCTCCGTCTGTTCCTTCTGTATGATGTTTTTGCGGTTCTTTGTTTTTCCCCATCGTCTGTCCTTCCTTCTCCTTCTCTTTGATTTTGTGTTTATATATAAAGCAGAGAACTCTGGGTAGTTCCCAAGTTTAGGTGGAGAGTAGCTCCTGTTAGAGCACCCTACACCAGCGACACTCTGAATTTGCTCACCTCAAATGTCCGCTTTTCTGTCAACGTTTTTACGCATAGGATTAGCACAGCGCCATCCATGCCGAGATAAAAAGAGCTATAATGATAGCAAAACACGTGTCAGTGGTTGCTATTATTCATTTCAGGTTGGCTTTGTTGGTACTTTACCAATTCAAAGCTGTAATACTGTGCCTGGAGTGGTAAAATGCTTTTGTCATTATACAGCTCGGCATGGATGGCACTGTGCTAATCCTATGCTTAAAGACTTTGCTGTAGAAATGGCAAATGACTTTGTTCCTTTCTATCTTGGCATGGATGGCACTGTGCTAATTCTATGCTTAAAAACCTTGATAGAAAAGCAGACATTTGAGGTGAACAAATTCAGAGAGTCGCTGGTGTTGTAGGGTGCTCTATACAGGAGCTGGTCTCCATCTAAACCTGGGAACTGCCCAAAGTTCTTTGCTTCTTTTTTGCATAATTTATGCATCACTCTATGCCTGAAAGGGTATTATTTTGATATATAGATAGATAGATAGATAGATAGATAGATAGATATATGTGTGTGTGTTAAATAGTGTAAAAGTAAGTGTTGAGTAAGTGTTGAGCCCTCAAGGATTTTTCTTTTGAAGAAAAGTGGCCAATAGATACCACTTGCCTCCTATTAGCGAGAAAAGACTGGAACCAGGCCCCAGCCTGGCCACAAATGCCAGTCTCCCTAAGATGCTGGAGTACCAAGTGAGACACTGTATCAAACTCTGCGGATAAATCTAGGAGGATTAGCACAGCATTGTGACCCTTATCTAGCGTGACTTTTATTGTTTCTGATACTTCTAGAAATGCAGATGTTGTTGAGTGCCTGAGTCTAAAATCCAATTGTGAGAGATGAGGAATGCTAGAATATTCAAGAAATTCCATAAATAGCTTGGTATATAATTTTTAACATTTTAGTGGGAGCGGGGAGAAGGGAGAAAATTAGATAAATCATTTGGATCCGCTGTTGGTTTCTTCAATAATAGTTTAACAACAGCCAGCTTCCATGGCTCAGGTACCAGCGCTGAGGAAGGAGAAGCATTCAGAATACTATTAATCACAGGATTAATGACTTCAGTTGCTTTCTTAAAGACAACAGAGGAACAAGGGCCTAAAGGGGGCCCAGATTTGGAGAGTAAGATAACTTGTTCTGATTGCTGGAGATAAATGTATTGAAAAACATCCATATTAGGCTCAGGAGGGGAAATATCCTGTAATGGGCATTGGAAACTATCTGGCCGAACAAGGTTTCTTCAAAGCCCATCTAAATCTTATTAATTTTCTTTTTTTTTTTTAAATCAGAGAGATTGTGGCATAATGTTTGAGAAGGTAAGATATCTCTCCCAGAGGCTTTGGGTTGAAGGAACGACAGCAATTTGAATGATCTTCTTAGGGTAATTATTTGCAAATTCACTTTGTGAAGTGAAAAAGGACTTTTTAGCTTCCTTAATTAAGTTATGATATCTTTTCAAGCCTAATTTATATTTAACTTTGTCATCCAATTTGTACTGAGACCTCCACTTTCTTTCAAGCTGCTTACATGAGAGCTTCTCTTTAGACAGGGAAGCTGTGAA
The DNA here is from genome assembly GCA_963921515.1 of Calotriton arnoldi. Classification (NCBI taxonomy): domain Eukaryota; kingdom Metazoa; phylum Chordata; class Amphibia; order Caudata; family Salamandridae; genus Calotriton; species Calotriton arnoldi. The sequence continues at coordinate 610,947 of CAWUFW010002400.1, read as the reverse complement.
CTATGGTGCAGAATTAACTGAGCTATTCCGACCAGGAATAACTATAGGAAGAAGCGGGGGCGGAGCTTGCCTGCAACGAAGATGGCCGCCTGAATCCGGCGCTCCGCTGAGCCATCACATTATCCTTCAAGAATCCTGCGTTGTTGATACACTAGGGGCCATAGACACGCTCCCCGGTGTGTCGGACGACGGCCCCCACACGATACCGCGATTTCCGGCTCGGGGGTGGCCCGGACGCTGCAGCGGTGAGACTCGGTGCGGAAGCGGGAGGCCGCGCACTGAGGCCTGCTGTGGTGGTTGGCGCACGGCCCTCCCCTAGCAACGTAACCCGTTGGCGACTCGGAGGAGGCCGGCCGCTCCGTGCACTCAGAGAGACGAGCGCTCCGGCACCTGGGCTTGCGAGAAAGTGAACTGGGACAGAGAGGTCGGAACCCAGCGCGCCCGCAACAAGAGCGCGCGGCCTGCTAGTGGGTCCCCGGGAGGCTGAAACGTCTGCGGGAGTAATTCTGCATCAGCGACCCTGTTATCGGCGCAAAGGGGAACCCTGAGGTGGCGGTGACAGCACAGATACGCCGCGCTGCTCTGGTGGTCCCTGCAAGAGCTCCGGCCCACAACCGACGGTGAGTGGCGGCATAGGGGACTGAGCTCACCTCCGGTGAGAGGCCACATTGGAGCTGCTACGCCTGGGTACCCATCCTGTGACACATCAGACAGGGACGGCTGACGGCGTGGCGGATAGCGGCGCATTGAAGAGCACAGGCGCCCTTTGGGGGGATTGAAGTGAACGGAAGCCTCGTCGCCGCTGCTGCTGCAGGTCGATCTGCTGGGCCCTCAGTGCGACTGAGACTGTGGAGGCATGTTAGAAAGGTCTCTACGGGAAGCACTAGCTGGCAGAGGCCCATAGTGGCCTAAGAAAGGCCTCACGAACGTGCGCCGCTGGCGGTCTGGAGAGTATTGGAAAGGCGGACGAGTGGAGTACGAGACTCTAACTTGGTGCCTGATTACGTATACGTGCACCGGTGAGCCTTGGGAGGGTCCGGCTAGCTGGGACTGTGGTTTCACAAGGCGTTGAGGCTACCAGACTGAGCCTCTGCATTATCCCGGGAGAGTGTGAACGGACCCTCCGGGAACCCCTCTGGATTGGGAATTAGCTGCAGAGATCCCAAGCTTGTGCAATGGGGAAAGTAGACAGAAATCAACCAAAGCTTACGTTTGAACAACGTAAGACTAGGACCAAGGAAAACACACTGGAGGAAACACCTGATTTAGCAGGAGCTTCACCGGAGCGTTTGGACAAAGACATTAAGTCCATGCGTGTGACCATGCAAAAAAGCTTGCAAGCCAGTCTCACTACCATTGACACAAAATTAGACTCGCTGTCATACAGGATGGATAGGATGATGGAGAGACTAGACAAACAGGGGGAGAGGATGGACATGGCGGAGCGCAGAGTGACGGAGGTAGAGGAGGCCCAGTCTGAGATAGATACCCTGCAGAAGCAGATGAATAGAGCGTTGCAAACGCTGAAGGACAAAGCAGAGGACCTTGAAGCCCGGTCCCGGAGATCCAATCTACGCATAACGGGCCTGCCAGAGTCTACACAGATTGGAAATATGGAGACTTTCGTTGAGAAATTGCTGCATACTTTGCTGGGCCCGGACGTGTTCTCCCCCATGTTCGTGGTGGAGAGAGCTCATCGTTCCCTTGGTCCGAGGCCTCCCCCGGGCGCACCGCCGAGGCCCATTATAGCCAAACTACTTAATTACAGGGAGGACCGAGACACGCCTTGAGGCTGGCGAGAGAAAAACAGTCACTACGGTTTGAGGGGTCATCTCTCTCGCTTTACCCAGACTTCACGGCTCGAGTACAGGAAGCACGCAAACAGTTTGCCCCCCTCAAGAAACAATTGAAAGAACTCAGTGTGGATTATGCAATGCTGTACCCCGCCAGAATGCGCGTGAACCGCCAGGGTCGCTCAAGGATCTTCACAGACCCAAAGGCCCTACAGAAAGCACTGAAAGAGTGGGCATCGGAAGGGCGCCAGCACCAAGAACACGCTGCGACGGAAGGCATGAACTCTGGAGGACTGGACGATCAGGACTGACTACACCTGCATTCTCCCAGATAAGATGTGAATGTCCCTGGAGGGAGGAGGGCTGATTGGAATGTGCTTATATGTGACGAGTGGGGTTTGCGCCGGGGGTGCGATTGGTACTCATGCGGGGTTGCTGGGGTGGGTTGTAGCGAAAGATAGAGTGACCGGGGTAACACGGCTTGCACAGTGATAAATGCGCGACCTCGAGTGTAACATGTTGGGCTGGGAATAATACAAGAAGGTGTGTCACACGCGACATACACAGGATGGCTGGCGGAAACTGTATCGTAGCTCACCCACTGGTGGGGCGGGCAACATCCGCCTTCAGGCGTACACCGCTTCCTGGGAATTGTTTTGCACCTTTATTTCACAGAGTTAGTTAATGTGAATTTGTTATGTTGATTGGGGATAACATGGGGGAATTCGCCATAGCTTGGTTGGGGGTCGCTTGGCGTGGGAGGGTGGGGAGGGAGGTTCTGAGACTGACAGTTAGCAGACATTTAAGACAGATTTGGTTGGAATATCCAAAGAGTACGTTTCCCTTTATCATGCACACATACTATAGGCGCATACCATTCATAGGTAAGACTGACGATGAGCGGGGATGAATGCGCCCCAGAACAGCGACAAGCGCTATGAATCCTGACCTGGAATGTCAGGGGACTAAATGACCATAGAAAATTGAGGAAAGTGATAGCTTATCTGAGGCGACATGGCATAGATATCGCACTCCTACAGGAGTCCCACCTACCGTTGAATAGTAACATGCTTCGCACCAGAAGCCTGAGTGAGTCTGCCCACTGCGCGGGCTTCACTACCCACGCGAGAGGCGTGATCACCTGGGTGAACCCAACCTCGAAGCTTACACTAGAACCCCATCAATCGGACCCTGAGGGTAGATATGTGATCACGCGCTGTTTGGGGAAAGGCCTCGATCTGATCCTAGTTAATACTTACGGCCCCAATTATGACCACCCGGAGTTTTACACTTCCCTCACGGGTATAATGCATAATTACGCAGGGAAGACACTGCTGTGGGGGGGGTGACTTTAATTGTGTCCTGAACCCGAGTTTAGACAGATCAGGCGGCCCAGTGAGGCGCACCTCGGCGACTGCCCACGCCATTGAGGATGCAATGACCCAACTTGACTTCACTGATGTTTGGCGGCAGCGGAATCCGGAGCAGGGGGGTTCACTCATTACTCAGCGTTCCATGACTTACACACCAGGATTGACTATTGGATGGTTACTAGTGATATCTATTTGGAGGTCAAGGGATGCACGGTCCTCGCACGCACATACTCCGATCATTCCCCTATACTTCTAGTGGTTAATACCCCTGCGAAGAGAATCCCCCCCTTCACCTGGCGCTTTCCGCCATACTCCCTTCTGGATCCTGTGTTCCGGGCGGAGATGGCGGAGGCGATAGACACATATTTTACTTGTAACATTGGTTCTGTGGAGTCCTTCACCACGGTCTGGGAGGCGTTTAAAGTCCACATTCGAGGGATAGCCATGTCAAAACATTCAGGGGTGCTCCGTACACTTCGTAAAAGACTGTCTGATCTGGAGGGTGCTCTTAAGCGACTGGAGCAAGATTTGCTAGCGGGGGAGACGGAGGCGGATAAGGCCACGTTTAAAGCCCTGCTGGAAGAATTCCATGAAACGGCAGATGCAGAATTAAAACACTTAGGCAAATACGCGACTGCGCGCATTTACGGGGAAGGGGAACGCCCAGGAGCGGTCCTCGCGTCCCTCCTAAAAAAGCATAGGGACACCGCAGTGCCATCGGCAATTAAGAGTGAGCAGGGAGAGGTAATTACGGGAGATGAGGACATACTGGAGAGGTTCAGACAATACTACTCGACTTTGTACCGTTCCTGTCATGGAGGAGAAGAAGCGGAAATTATAGATTATTTGACCTATGTGAAACTGCCATTCCTGACCAATGAGCATCGAGAGCACCTAATGCGACCTCTAGAACAAAAGGAGATCCTTCTCGCCTTGGCGGGGATGAAAGCGGCAGGGGCTCCTGGAGTTGATGGGCTCACGGTTAGTTTTTATAAAACATTCCAAGAATTGCTGATTCCACACCTAGCCACTTTATTTGAGGACATGGTCGCAGAAGGGATTATGCCTCCATCAATGAGAGAGGCGATTATAGTTGCAATTTTAAAACCCGACAAACCTCCTGCAGACTGTTCCTCGTACCACCCTTTATCATTACTGAATGTGGATACCAAGCTTTTCGCTAAAATCCTCGCCACCAGACTAACTCCTCTGGTCCCGTACTTGGTGGCCCCCGAACAGGCAGGGTTCATACCAGGGAGGAGCTTGACATATAATTTGCGGACGGTCTTTGGGACAATCCAACATACTAGACAGGAGGTGAACGCTGTGGCAGTTTTCCTAGATATGGAAAAAGCTTTTGACTCAGTGGAGTGGCAGTTCATAGTAGTGGTCCTAACTAGAATGGGTCTAGGAAATATGTTCCTACAGATGTTGGGAGTGCTCTATAATTTACCTACAGCTAGAGTGAAACTTGGCTCCGCAGTTACTAAACAGATACTTATCACAAGAGGTACACGGCAGGGATGCCCGCTATCTCCGATACTATATGCACTAGTGGCAGAACCTCTAACATGTGCTTTACGCGAAAACCACCCTCATAGGGGTATTAGATTTCCACGTTGCCAGTTGATTGTCTCCACTTATGCTGATGACACACTCCTCTATGTCCGAAACCCGGAAACCAACCTGCCCCCTATTCTTAGAGAAACTGTACGATATGGAGCGCTCTCGGGACTAAAGGTGAACTGGAACAAGTCACTGATTTTTCCCCTTACACAGTCCACGTCCCGCTTCCAATTAGAGTTCCCGCTACAATGGACCACAGAACCAGTCCGCTACCTAGGTATCCGGATACACACGGACTCTGAGCTGGTGTTCCGGGAGAATTATGGGAGAGCCCTGGATCAGCTGGGTGACGATATTGAGAAGTGGATTCGCCTGCCGCTGTCTTTATTAGGCCGCATTTCTCTCATGAAAATGGTAGTTCTCCCACGGTTCTTGTTCCTGTTCAATGGCATCCCTATGGTTCTCCCGAGAAGTTTTTTCCGCACACTCACTGCGATGCTGGTTAAATTGGCATGGGCGAGTAAACAGGCTAGAATTCGTTGGGATATACTCACATTGCCTTATCGGATGGGTGGGTTCGGAGCCCCAGATATGGACCTATATTACAGGGCGGCGCAATGTGCCCATGATCACCAGTGGATACATGGCGATCCAGACACACCTCACTTACACATAGAAAGAGCAGCAGCAGCTCCTCTCACACTCCCCACTGTGATGTTCTCTTCCCCTGACCGCAGATCGGGGATACTGGAGTCTCTTAACGCGACGAGACATGCCTGGCACCGCTTGCTGAAGCTCCAGGATGGGGCGATACTATATTCCCCACTGACACCTCTTGAATGGTGCCACTGGCTTCCCACCTGTGTAGACAGCGGAGTGTTAAGGGCTCTTCATGCTCTGGGGGCAACAACTATAGGGGACCTGTTCTGCGACGGGACAGTTAAAACGTGGGAACAGCTCACTAGTCCGGACCTCACGATGTCCCAACTACACAGATTCCAATTCCACAGACTGAGGCATGCATTGGCCAACACACTAGGCCGCGACCTAGCGGAACCTCCAGATGTCACAGCGCTCACTCACATTATTAAAACCGAGTCCCCTGCTAAATTGGTCTCTAAAATCTATAAACTATCGCAAGAGTATAGAGACAATTTCTACACTAAGCCGAGATTGGCGTGGCAATCGGACCTGGGGGTAGGGCTAGATGACGATGCCTGGCGCTATTGTTGCAAAAGCTCTAAGAGGATTTCACTAAACGGGAGACATAGATTGGTCCATTTCAAATTCCTAAACAGGACATATTACACGCCAGAGAGACTTTGCAGATATGGGCTGCGAGACACAGCTAAATGTGACCGCTGTACTGAACCTCGAGCTGACTTTTTCCATCTGGCATGGACATGCCCTGGGATACATGATTTTTGGGCTTCAGTCTTCACAGAATTGAGCAATGCTTTAGACATACGAATTGCGCAGGACCCCATGTTGGCCCTGTTAGGGTACTCTAAACCTCTTCCCCGGGCGACCCGCAGGCTAGTGGACATGGGATTACTGATTGCCAGACTTAATGTAGCAAAGCGCTGGATGCGGGGCCTGCCCCCCACAATCACGGAGTGGAGTAGGGACCTAGTATATTGCAGCACACAAACGGAGATATATAGTGAGCTACTTCCACCGCGTAACCGGCCCAAATATTTCTGGGCGCTATTCCAATTATATCTGCTGGCTAAAGCGGCGCCCCCAGCTGAAGCAGACGCTGTGGGGGTGGGATAGCTGCAGTGCCCTCACGTGCGCATGACTCGATATGTGAGAAGGGGCGATACTGGTAAACTGCACGATGGGGAAGTACAGCGGGGACACTGTAGCAGACTCTCATATTTCAGAATTTGTTTAGTGCTGTATATCTAAGTCTACGAACCACATGTATTGCTTGCACAATTACTAGCGAATATGGTTAATGATTATTACATACTATGTTTTGTGATATTTGACTGTTAATGTGCATTGGTACTCAGTGATTTTCCTGCTATTGCCATTATGCTAATGAAGTCATGTCTCATTGTTCGGATGTTAAAACTTAATAAAGTTTAAAAAAATAAAAATAAAAAAAACTATAGGAAGAAGCTCATCAATTGCATCCAAAATCCAGCAATTAAATAAAGTCAGATCCTTAGATAACTCTCCAGAGAAAGTAGAGGGGACCGAGCCAGATGACTGATCAAACTACCACATGTTATTTTACCCCACTTCCAAATTGCAGGGTTCCTAAAGCCTGTAGACCTAGTAATTGGTGCACAAGGGTCAGCTGATATATTAAAAGGAATGAGTGAATGATACACCTGGACTCCAGAAGGCAGCAAGGGATGATTGTTAAAAAAGAAATTGAGTGTGTGGCCAGCCACACAATGATAGAACTCAAGAACTGCAAAATTGTCAATAAGCCTCTTACCATCTTGGTTAAGGGAATCATCGATATGGCAGTTGAAATCCCCCAGTACTGTGAAATTGGAATAATGTAGCACACAAGGAGACAGAGCATCTCCTAAAGAACTCAGGTGGTTAGAGCACAGTCATGGAGAGCGGTAAACTAAAAGTTCAGCAAAATAACAAGACTGTCTTAATTTAAAACAGATCTATCGCAGCAGAGAATGGAGTAGCCTTATAGGAGAGCAGCTGCAATATTCGGGTTAGACCAACTCTTATGCCACAACTCTGTAATAAACAAAAAGTCAAAGTGGTGGTCAGAAAGAAGGTCAAAGATTTGTTGACTGCATCTAGCAAACAGTTGCACATTGATAAGGGCGGCATGAGGGTACACAAGGAGAATGAGGTTACTTCAGGAGGATACAAAACATGAAATCGAGAGGCTGAAACAGTGTGAGAAAAGCTGCCCATTTCCAAATAGAAAATGCACTTACACTTTAAGCAGGAGTAGAGGACCCACAACTTTAGACTAGATCGCCAACTAACCAAAATGGCATCTATAAAGTGGCTTAATCGTAATAGCCACTAAAGCAAAAGTCTCCCCCGAACAGTAGAGAATTAGTGCACAACAGATAAAAACTGTAAAATATAAAAAATAGGTGGATGAATTCAAAGCAAATTCAAATGAGCAGAAGGCTTAAAAACATTAGGAAAGTGTGGCATGCAGCAGGATTAGCAAACAATAGTAAGTGAAAGCAAGCGCATCTGTGTTGCAAGTGTCTTCATATATCCAGGCTTCTCCAGTATTGAGGTATCTTTCATAGATTCACATGCTTGAATCATTCCCTGTCGTCGAAGTGGGAGTCCCACGGTACATAGAATAGCAATAGAGCAATGAGCAAATACTCTAACATTAAAGTTAATAGAGAAAAAACCATTCACTTTAATAGCTCGTCCTAGTCATTAGATATGGTCCAAACTCCAGCCAATCAGGCAACAGCACCCTCTAGAACCATCTCCACAGAGGCTCCAGGCTCTCAGATTTTCTATCGCACGTCATGTGAAGGGAGTCTCCCTGAGCTCAGCTCAGTACCTCAACTTTTTCTTCAGATTTCTTCAGCTTTTGTTCTCTGAACATGTCTACTTCTAAGAGATCTCTATTCAGACACTGTGAATCTTGTGGAAAGCTACGACTTCACTCGGATGATCCCCACAAAAAATGTATCTAGTCTTCACCCAGATCATCAGGTGAGAGATTGCAAGATCTGTAGAACATTTTCTCAGAAGACCTTGAGAGACAGGGAAGGACATCTTCTTCTGTGGCTACAGAAGCTCAAGACTAAGGACAATCCCTTATCTGATGAGGAGAGTGATTCCTCTCTCAGAACAACAGCCTCTAAAAAGAGAGCAAGTGAAGCGGAGTTGGTATCTCCTAAGGCTACTAAGGTGTTGAAAAAACATCATCACACCTGTAAACAAGAGGATCAACCTTCATCCTAAAAAAAGGCACCTGCCCCTCCTAAGGGTAATTCTGTGCCCTCTACGCCTCCAAACTCCTCCTCAAAATCTAAGCAGGCGTCTTAGTCTCTTCCTGAGACACTTTTACCTCACAAAAAAAGACGACTCGTCAACGAGGTCGTCGACGAAGGAACATCCGTCGACACGACTACGACGACAACTTTTTCTTCTCCTCAGCCCAAGATGAATATGTCGTCGGCATTTTCTCCGTCGACGTTTGTATCGGTGAAGGTGAGACCTCTTACGTCGACGTTGTCCTTGTCATCGTCGTCGACGAAGAAGCAGCCCTTGTCAGGACCCTCGTCGACGGAAGCTTCATCGCCGCCGAGACTGTCGACGGCTCTGAAGAATAAATCTCCTTCGTCGACGGTAGCTTCGGCGGCGGCGGCCTCGTCGACGGTAGCCTCGTCGACGGTGCTGAAGTTTTCCGATGCAGATCTTCGTCGACGCAGTTCGTCGACGGCCATAACGTCGACGGAAGAACCATTGATTAAATCTTCAATTTTGATGTCTGTAGTACCTTTAACATCTTCATCAATGCTTGTACAATCATCGGTGTTAGCGGATGCTTCAGGGCTTCCGAAGAGAAAGAATTCCCTAGACATTCTTTTACCGGTACATACCTCTCCAAGTAAGGTATCTCCTTGTCCTCCTGAGTAGACTTTTGACTATGGAGCTGATGAAGAGGATTCAGAGGATGATGAGAGGTTTCGTGCTGCTCGAAGTCCTTCCGAACTTCTTATTAAGTGCCAGGATGATGATGATGATGATTATGATTATTGCCCAGAGGCTACTACTCAGGAAAGACAAGCAAATCAGACAGTGCAAATGCCGATGTCTCTTGTCTCAAATTTACAACACATGGTAGAGGATTACTACCGCAGGTTTCCTCCCTCGGAGCTGGCATCTTCCGTTCCACAGACACCTATTACGCAACCTTCCTTGCTCATCAGATCGCCCCCTCCAGTTTCTCCTGTGGACACAGTGTCACAACATCCGGAGGAGACTCACACTACGGATGAAGGAAGAGGGAGAGTTGGATGAAGGATCCCTTCCTAACGAATGGGATGATTACCAAATCCAGACACCATCACCTTCCACTCCACCTCCTATAGACTCACCACCTGCAGATATAGGAGGTTTCCATATTCTGATGGAAAGGGCGGCGAAGAGGTTTCAACTTCCTATGGTCACCAAACAGGATGACTGTTTCTTATACGATTTTAAGGAACAAACAAGGAAACAGGTCCGCGCTATCCCTATTATTGACTTCATATGGCAAGAAGGATTAAAGGTCATGAAGACCCCAGCCTCAATTCCTGCAGTATTGCCAAAATTAGATACAAAATATAAGGCTCCAGATAACTCTCCTGCCTGTCTTATTGGACAACCTAAACCTGACTCGGTTATATCCCAGGCAGCACAACGTCGTGCCAGGAATCCTTCATCTCCGTTATCGGCTCCTCCTGATAGAGATGGAAGACGTCTCGATTCTATTGGCAAGAAGTTTTCCACCATGGCGGCAACAACTGTCAGAGCGGCCAATTCACTCGCTATTTTAGGCAGATGCGACAGGCAAATGTGGTCGGACATTTCGCCCTTTATAGAGCTGTTGCCTGAGGAATCTAGGGCCGAAGCATTCAAAATTCTACAGGAGGGAGAGAGGATCTCGGCTGAGATCATTGATTGCGCAGTGGTTGTCTCTTCCACAGGATTTCGCCAGCTGGCTGGGGCTGCGGTCCTGAGGCGTCAGGGCTGGTTGAAGGCTACTTCTTTTAGACAAGAAGTTCAAACAAAGGTGATTGACATGCCTTACGATGGTGAATCTCTGTTTGGCCAACATATTGATGAAGCCCTCCAGGCAATAAAGAAAGATACGGACACGGCAAAGGCTCTCGGCACTCTGCAATTTAGAAAGCAGCCCTTTCGTGGAGCAAGAGGTTGTGGTTCATCATCCTTTCGAGGAGGATACAACCAATATAGACAATATCAAACTTACCAAGGACAACCAAGATACACATCGTCGCAGCAGCAACAGTCATTTAAGCAACCACCGGCTGCATCCTACAAACATTACAGGGGTAAAACCACCTACAGGGGCAGAGATAACTCCAAGAAACAGTGACAACTGCCCACTGCCAACCACTTTTCCCATCAATCCGATAAAAGTTGGAGGAAGAATCTCCCATTTCTTCTCCAAATGGTCTGCAATAACTACGGACAGATGGGTTTTAGATATAATTTCCAAAGGTCACACTTTGGAATTTGTGAAGATTCCTCCAAATTATCCTCCCAGAGGTCCTCCTCCTGCCCATTTAAAAGAACTTTTGTCCCAAATAAAAATAATGTTGAAGAAAGGAGCCAACGAAGTGGTACCAAATTTACAGAGGGGAACAGGTTTTTACTCAAGGTTCTTCCTGATAAAAAGAAATCGGGGGAGTGGCTCCCCATTCTAGACCTTCGTTCCCTCAACAAATTCCTAAAGAAACAATCTTTCCGAATGTTGTCTCTTCAGGAAGTGCTTCAGTTGATAAGTCAGGAGGATTTAATGACAACCCTGGACCTTCAGGATGCTTATTTTCATGTCCCTATCCTTCCCAGACACAGAAAATTCCTGCGCTTCAGAGTGGCTGGCAGAGATTTCCAATTCAAAGTCCTACCCTTTGGCCTTCATTCAGCGCCCCGAGTGTTCACCAAAATCTTGGCACCGGTGGCAGATCATCTTCGTCAAGATGGAGTTCAAATATTTCCTTACCTGGACGACTGCCTCAAAGGCGAAATCGTTTTCAGTCACAAGCAGCCACACTCAGAGAGTTCCTTCTCTGTTCCAATCCCTGGGCCTATCGATAAATCTAACAAAATCTCAGTTAACTTCAAAGGTAAAGACGTTCTTAGAGGCAACCCTAGACACGCAACAAGCAAAGGCCTTTGTCTCACAAGAAAGACAACAAAGGATTTACAAGTTGGCAACTCTATTACTCGTAAAAAGTCCATTTCTGTCCGAAGGTTCAAGTCGCTTCTGGGAATGTTGTCCTCCTGCATTCCCCTGATTCCCAACTGTCGTCTGCGAATGAGACCCTTGCAAGAGGAGCTGGACAAACAATGGTTGCAGGTCTCAGGATCCTTCGACGATGTCATAAGAATAACATCTCAAATAAAAAAGGCGTTACTATGGTGGACTCACATGAATGAATGAATGAATATAAAACTTGTAAAGCGCGAACTAAGCCCAAGGGCGTCAAGGCGCTATAAGCGGACCTAAGGATGCAGACAGAAAGACATGCTCATACCGAGGTCTGAGAGAAAAACCAGGTCTTTAAGGCCCTACGGAAAAGAGAATGGGACACCTGACTTGAGAGCTGTTCCGGGAGGGAGTTCCACAGTTTAGCAGCAGCAGTGGAGAAAGCTCGACCACCCCATGTGACCTTCTTAAATCTCTGTACCGTAAGCAGATTCTTATCTGCAGAACGGAGCCGCCTGTTGGGAACATAATGATGGAGAATGGACTTAATCGCTTCAGGTCCTGACCCATAATAGGCATTGTGAGTCATGCACAGGGTCTTGAAAAGGATCCTACGGTCCACAGGCAGCCAATGCAGCAACCTAATAGCATCTGTGACTGAATCATATTTAGGCAAATTCAACACCAGCCTGGCAGCGGCATTCTGCACCATCTGCAGACGTCGCATCAGACCCTTGTTAATGCCCAAATAGAGGGCATTACAATAATCCAATCTGGATATAACCAGTGCGATGACAGCCTGCTTACGTGCATCGAAAGAGAGATAGTGGGAGATTTTCCGTAGGATCCTAATGATCCCAAAACACGTGGAAACTGTCCTACTAACCTGAAGGTTCAAGGACAATGAGTTATCCACGATAACCCCCAGGTTTTTGCCATGGGAGACCGGAGAGGGGCAGACGCCAAGGGCATCCGGCCACCAGTCACTGGACCACACCTCCTGCTTACTCCCAAAAACCAAGACCTCCGTCTTCTCTCCATTCAATTTTAAAAAATTCTCCACCATCCAGGAGGATACTGCCTGCATACAGTTCCTAAAATTAAGGGCCGAATCCTTTATGCTATGCGAAATAGACACCATAATTTGGGTGTCGTCCGCATAGGACAACACTTCCAGCCCAAAAGATCTCACAACCTTCGCAAGAGGGGCGACATAAATATTAAAAAGAGTAGGGCTCAGGGAGGAGCCCTGAGGAACGCCACACAGCAGGGGTTTGGGGGCTGAGTAAAATCGACCAAGCTTAACCATCTGTGCCCGCTCACTAAGAAAGGAAGCAAGAAGCCCCAAAGAAGTGCCCCCAATACCTATCTCTCTGAGACGATCAATCAGTCTACAGGGAGACAGGGTATCAAAGGCTGCGGTGAGATCCAGTAGAACAAGGAGGGTGGTATGACCTGCATCCACTTGAACTCGAATATTATCAAATACAGCTGTCAAAGCAGTCTCTGTACTGTGAAGGCTTCTAAATCCATGTTGCGAGCCATCCAGTAAATGGAAATCCTTAAGATAAATACTGAGATGGGAATTGAGGTATGTTTCCAGAATCTTAGCTGGAACAGGAAGCAGGGAGATAGGGCGATAGTTCTTCAATTCATCAGGATCCAGAGAAGGTTTCTTCAAAAGAGGCTTCACTACAGCCGTCTTCCACAAAGTGGGAAATAGCCCCTCTGAGATGGCAATATTAAAAACATCCGTCAAATGAGGGACAATAACTTCACGACCAAGTTTTAGCACCTTGAGGGGACAAGGATCCAGAGGGGAGCCTGATTTAACCCCTTCAAGGATCCGATCGGTCACCTCATAAGACATATTAGGGAAAGTAAGAAAGATGGGCGACCCCTCAATGGGTGCGGCACCAATAGAATGGAAGGTGGATCGGACAGATGCCCCCGATATGGGGTTGGAGGCTTCAAGCAGGGAATAGATATCTGCAATCTTAGTATGGAAAAAATCAGATATTTTATCACAGCGCTCCTGTGAAAAGATTGAGGGGTCGAAGGCAGGGGGAGAGGAGAGAGAATTTATTACCTTAAAGAGATCTCTAGAGGATCTCATAGAGTCAGTGGTTTTAGAGAAATATAATCTCTTTTCCTCCATGACGGCAATTTTATATTCTTTGAGGCCTTGCTTATATAATGCCCTATTCAGCGGGTTTAGATCTAAGCGCCAATGCCTCTCCTGTCTGCGGCAGCCCTGTCTCATCATTCTGAGCCTCTCCGTGAACCAGGGAGCAGAGGGTTTTTTCCTTGCTGAATAGTATTTACTAAGAGGTGCAAGAGTATCCATTGCTGCTAGCAAATGTTGCGATAATTCTACCGCTGCCAAGTTAGCATCATAAAACTTAGTGAGCTCAAGATTGTTAAAAAAATTTGAGAGAGACTCATTACTTATGAGGCTAAAATTCCTCCTCTCGTCCGAATTCATATCACCAGAGATAATCAGCGCCGGAGACATAAAATGTAGGTCAAAAGGGACAGCAAAATGATCAGACCAGGCTAGGGGGATAGGTTCCCCCACAGTTACACGTGGGTCATTCGAAAAGACCCCATCAAGTATGTGTCCCGCTTGATGGGTAGGCTTCTTGACCAGCTGAGAAAAACCACATCCATTCAAGGTGTCCAAAAGACCCAGGGCATCCCTGCAGTCAAGGTTATCAAAGTGGAAATTAAAATCCCCCAGGAGAGTGAGATTAGATCTTTCACAGTAGGGCTCTAAGAGCCTGCTAAAATCCTGACTAAAGGCCGCCCTAGAACCAGGTGGCCTATAGCAAAGGATGCCAGAGAAACTTTCCGTAGGGTGAAGATTAAGAGAAAAATAGAAAGCCTGGTAAAGATCAGGAGGAGCGGACAGAGCCTGAGTGCGTCAGATCAGGGTTTCTTTATATAGAATGCCCACACCCCCTCCCCGCCGATCTACCCTGTCCATTCTAGCAAGGGTGTAACCAGTAGGAATAGCATCTACTAGGTCAGGACCAGAGGCATCCGTAGCCCAAGTTTCGGTTATAAAAACCCATGTTGGTTTCCTGGCTGTTACAAAATCTCTAAAGGCAACCTTATTTTTAATCAGAGATCTGGCATTAATGAGAAAGCCCTGTGCAGTCTGTACTGTAGAACTGGGCCTAGTACTTTTATTATCCGAGGGAGTGTTACAAGCCTGTTTAAGAGGGGCATTACATCCTGTACAAACCAATATTCGCTTTTTAGCTAAAATATCCGGGTCCAGGGAGTGATGGCAGGGAGCCCAGGCTGCCCGCAAAGCCAGCAGTGACTCTCGGGAAAGGCAAATCCGTTCCCGCTGACCAGCGATGGACAGGGCAGCATCTCCTGCGCGAGGCGCGATCTTAGCGCGGACGGGCGCAGACGGGCTTACCTTTGGCGCGCCAGCGGCGCGCCCGCTGCGCGCGTCCGCTGCGCGACGAGCCTGCCATGCTGTTTAAATAGAGGAGCAGAGCTAGAGTGCTAACAGCCTTGGCTCCACCCCCCCAGAGGCCGGAAGAAGCTGAAATGTACGCCGGCGCCCTCCACAACAAACGGGAACACCCGCGGTGGAACGGGGCGCTGGCGAAGTGAAGAGAAAGCACCAAGAGAGAGACAATCTCCCGAGAAAAGTGGAGAAAAGGGAATAACTCCAAAAGAATGTGCAAAATGCAAGAGGGCAGGGTAAGAGCAGCCAAAATATCTGGCACAGAACACTTTACAACACTAAAAACGAGTTTAAAAACAAATTCAATTTTAAAAGCAGTGAGGCAATGAGTGAGGAGCTAAAACATCAGCAGCAGCATGGTGTCTGCGCGCGTCCGCTGCGCGACGAGCCTGCCATGCTGTTTAAATAGAGGAGCAGAGCTAGAGTGCTAACAGCCTTGGCTCCACCCCCCCAGAGGCCGGAAGAAGCTGAAATGTACGCCGGCGCCCTCCACAACAAACGGGAACACCCGCGGTGGAACGGGGCGCTGGCGAAGTGAAGAGAAAGCACCAAGAGAGAGACAATCTCCCGAGAAAAGTGGAGAAAAGGGAATAACTCCAAAAGAATGTGCAAAATGCAAGAGGGCAGGGTGAGAGCAGCCAAAATATCTGGCACAGAACACTTTACAACACTAAAAACGAGTTTAAAAACAAATTCAATTTTAAAAGCAGTGAGGCAATGAGTGAGGAGCTAAAACATCAGCAGCAGCATGGTGTCTGCGCGCGTCCCAAACATATCAGCAGGCCTATCGTTTGTAGTGGACGCACCAAGTTTCATACTGACAACAGATGCATCCCTCGAGGGGTGGGGAGCACATCTACAAGGACTGACAGTAAAAGGAAAATGGGACAGTCAGCAAAGAGCTTTGCATATAAACCTAATAGAGTTGTTGGCGATATTCCTGGCTCTGAAATCCTTTCGCTCCATAATACAAGGAGCTTCAGTATTGATTCGGACAGACAACACAACGAGCATGCATTATTTAAACAAGCTAGGGGGCACAAAATCAACCTTGTTATCCCGCCAAGCTCAACAAATATGGGACTGGGCTATACAACATCAGATAACATTGACGGCAGTACATGTTCCAGGAGTGACCAACATCCTAGCGGACTCTCTGAGCAGGTCAATTACATCCAACCACGAATGGGAGCTTTATCAAGCAACGTTAGATCACATATTTTGGTTGTGGGGCAAACCGAGTCTGGATCTATTTGCGACCAACCTGAACCGCAAATGCCCATTCTTCGCAAGTTGGCTACCTCAACAGGGATCGTGCGGGAATGCGTTTTCGATAAATTGTTCAAAAATGTATGCTTACGCTTTTCCTCCGATTCCTTTAGTCCCAAGGGTGCTTCGGAAGATGAGGAAAGAACCCTGCCGAATACTTCTCATAGCTCCCAGATGGCCTCGCCAGTTCTGGTTCACAGAGCTCCTACACCTGTCGGAGTGCAAACCCATACTGTTGCACCCATTGCAGAACTTGCTCACAATGAACTGTGGCCAAGTCTGCCATCCGGATCCAACATCTCTGCGATTAGCAGCCTGGCGCCTGAACACTATGAGTTTGCCGACTTAGTTATACCTGATGATTGTCGGGAGGTTCTTGCTAATGCCAGAGCGCCCTCCACCATAAAGACTTATAAACTAAAGTGGAAGAGATTCCGTCTTTGGTATGAAAATTCCAAGGTGCACCCTGTTCATTCTACACTAGAGCAGCTACTGCCTTTTTTCTTACAACTGGCAAAATCTGGCCTCTCTCACTCTACAATTAAAGTTTTCCTTGCCGCAATTTTCAGATTTCGACGACAAAATGGATCACAATCTCTTTGGTCTTCAAGAATTTTAAAACAATTTCTCAAGGGATTATTTAGAATGTTTCCACCAATTAGGCGCCCACCTCCGCCTTGGCATCTGAATATTGTGTTGGCACAACTCATGAAAGCTCCGTTTGAGCCCATCCATAGGGCTGATCTTAAATTCATTTCATGGAAAACATCACTTCTTTTGGCTCTTACTTCGGCTAGACGAGTAAGCGACATACATGCTTTCACAACTCGACACCCTTTTCTCCAATTTACTAAGGACTCTGTTGTGCTTCGTACAAATCCCGCCTTTATTCCTAAAGTACCATCGGATTTCCACTTAAATGAGCCAGTCATTTTAAAGACTTCCCTAATCCTCAGTCACCAGTGGAAAGGGCTTTACATTCTCTGGATGTTAAGAGATGTTTAAAGTTTTATTTACAAAAGACAGCCTGTATCCGTAAAGCTGATCAGTTTTTTGTAGCCTATGGAAAGATATGGAAAGGGCATCCAGTGACTAAACAGACTATTGCACGTTGGATCTCAGGTGCAATTCAATTTTGCCATCAGTAAGCTGGCAAGCCTCTGCATGCACCGGTTAAAGCGCATTCTACGAGAGCAGTCTCATCATCTACAGCTCTCTTTGCCGGTGTGCCTATTCAACAAATTTGCAGAGCAGCGACTTGGTCCAGCAGGCACACCTTTACCAAGCACTACTATCTTGAAGCTGCCAGTAATGCTGATACAGCAGTGGGATAAGCGGTGCTACGTAATCTCTTTATGTAAGGTGAGCCTCTTTTCTTCCCACCTCCTTTAAAGTTTAAGATTTCTATTTAAAAAATGAATATATATATACGTATATATATAGATAAATAGTGATTCTGAAGTATGTCTTATTGGGTAGCATACATTTCTTCTTTCGTACACTGTTTACGATAAATCTTTTGGTATGACAGTCTCATACTTCTGTGATAACTGCTATCTACTCTGATTCAAGCATGTGAATCTATGAAAGATACCCCAATACTGGAGAAGAAAATAAGTTACTTACCTGTAAACTGTGGTTCTCCAGTATTGGTATCTTTCATAGATTCACATGCGACCCACCCACCTCCCCATAGAGGCTCCCCTGCTCTATTGTAGGTTTATACCACACTTGTGCTCGAAAATCTGAGAGCCTGGAGCCTCTGTGGAGATGGTTCTAGAGGGTGCTGTCGCCTGATTGGCTGGAGTTTGGACCATATCTAATGACTAGAACGAGCTATTAAAGTGAATGGTTTTTTCTCTATTAACTTTAATGTTAGAGTATTTGCTCATTGCTATTCTATGTACAGTGGGACTCCCACTTCGACGACGGGGAATGATTCAAGCATGTGAATCTATGAAAGATACCAATACTGGAGAGCCACAGTTTACAGGTAAGTAACTTATTTTCTTCCCCTCCAATCCTGCCTCCTTTGAAACAGCTAGACGCCATCTTACCAAATTCGTGTCTAGAAAGTGGATTTTTCATAATATTAAGCAGCAACTAGGAAGATTGGGCTCAAATTATGCACTGCTCTTTCCGTCGAAGTTGAGAGTGGTAGAGGTTTGGAGGACCCTCTTCTTTACATCACCTAAGGAGGCTTGGACATGGCTGCAATCGAAAGGAGTACCTGATTTCTCCGAGTCTAATTTCTCTGAGTCTCCCTCGTGAAAGGACATGGAAGACAGAGATACTACACAGACGCCACACCAGGGGCTCCCACGGGTGTCCATCGGTGGAGAAAGCGAACAGGAAGAGAGCACAGGTAGTGGCAGATTTGTTCCAGCATCATTGTGATCCGTTGGAGGTACTGGCATCAAACTTAGACACAGGCACTCTAATCCACAATGAAAGCACAGAGGGCTCCAATTTTGACACACCCACGGGTCTGGCACTGTCGCCCATGGCAGCGGACGCTATTTTGAAGCGGATAGTTGTGGTACGTTCCACCTTCCCCTGCATCGTGGACCATTTGGGGACAACAAAAGGAAGTACCATACTCCAGTTTACTTATTACAGGGATGGTGCTGCAGTGATTTGTTGACTCAATGTGGCCTCTACACTAAAGAGCTATAAATCTCTTAGGCCACCCTCACCAACAAAGACGAAGTTCACATTAGAAATGTTTGTATCTAAATATTCCTTGTTCTATGGGTATAATGGCAAAGAACAAAATTTTCTCTTCACCTAGGGAGGGGAGTTGGGGATGTTACAGTTACAGTTTTGTTTGTTGCGACAGTGGTGGGCATCGGAACGTAGTTTTGGTGAGGGGAGCAGAAGCAGAGTAGGGGCTAATGTCAGGGACGAAGCACTAATAAATGTGTGGGACCGGGGTAGGATTGGAATCCCTGTTGGGTTGTACACATGGCAGAGGCACGAATAGGAAAGCAAACCTAATATAATTTGCTCACATGGAACATATGGGGCATGACCAGACTGCAAAAGTTCCATCAAGTATATACATACCTCAGATGGCAAAATGTGAAGATAGCGTGCCTGCAGGAAACACACCTAGTACACACGGTGGTACAGAAAGTGGCTAGGTGATGGCGGGGCCAGGTAAACACGACTACCTCCTCGGCTTTTGTCTGGGATGTGTTAATACAGGTGGCACCAAACACACCGTTTGGGGTATCTCAGGCCACTATAGATACAGAGGAAAGGTATGTTATCCTGGAGGGAGTTTTAGATGGTGACCAGTTGAATGCTTTAGAGCTTTATGTTCCTAACTAACCTTTTGGCCTGCCTAGACACCATAACGCCAGGACTGCTGAGTGTCCTAGGGGTTCCATGCCTTTGCAGGAGAGATTATAATTGTGTCCCAGATGTGGAAACACATAGACCCTCACCGGAGGTGCAGTGTCAGCTGGCCGCACAACATTTTCAGGCATGGTTGTCACATAGGCATTTATTACATGACATATGGTGGCTCAAACACCCGCTAGCGAGGGAGTTTTCCTTTTTCTCACCTGTACACCTACATACCCGGTTAGACGTTTGGCTGGCGGGAGAATTCGTGACAGCTAGAATTTCTGTTATGGAATACCTAGCAATGACACTGTCTGACCATTGCCCATTAAAGTTAAGTTTGACTTGGGAAAGGGAAACAACCAGAATCCACACATGGAAGATCAGAATTGAGGCATTCCTCAATAATACATATTGGACGCGATAGGCAAACATATTGCATATTTTCTCTGATAGAGACTTCTAACCTCATATTCCCCACCTTAGAATATTCCTCAGGCATCAGACTGGATCCGGAAAACCTTGAGCAGTATCTCTGTGTGCCGGTAGGTGGCGTTCATCGGCTCCGCGTCTACGCTGTCTGTGTCAGAAGTGATGTTGTGGTGCCTACATAAGCTTAACCCTGAGGTGCTGACATCAGTTCCTTTCCTTGCACTCCAACAGCGCAGATCCAGAAGACTACCTCGGCCACTTTTTGCCCATCTTTTTCTGATTATTTGTCGAATCCTCTATTTTTGAGCTTGCTCCCAGTGTGCTAGGGACTTGTCCCTTGCAAAACCCTCTGGTTTCAAACCCTGTGGGGATTGTCACCACCAAATATCAGTGTTGGACCCTCACCTGGTTTGTCTCTGGTGCCTGGGTCAGGGCGCAACCCCAAGGCCTGCGTCAGATGCAAGTCCATGCACCCGAAGACAGTTCACAAGCTGGTGATGAAGCTCCTGGCAACGCAGCCGAAGAAGACTCTGCATCAGCCCCGATCTCGTTCCCGTGGATGCTCTCAAGGCCGCTCCATTTCAGTTCAAATTATGTTTATTTCGGATTAACACATCCTTAAAAACACCATCAAGAATAAAACGTAAGGAGTACAAGACATAAGACAGACAAAATCACAAAATTCATGACAATTAAAACGTCTTAACATATATAAGCATAAGTTTGCGACACATAAAGACAATAATATATGGCAAATATAGACAATGAACCATTCACATTAAAAGGGAAGGACCCATCCACAAAATCATTATTAACACCAAAACTTTTCGGAGTTAACATATCAGAGGTGGTCAATATCCTTTATCATAATTTGTGTAGGATGTAACATACAATAATCATAGTAAGGAATACCACAAACTGAGAAATATTATAGCAGAATCTAGTCAATAATTGGGCCTTAAGTTCGTAACAACATAGCTATTATTGCCATTTAGATAAAAGCAAAGCATAAAATCAGTGTTAAGAAAGTGCAGAGGACCAATTCAAAGTCCAGGACATTAACTAGTTAAAGACCTGGCATAAAAGATCATTATTGGCACCCAACTACGAGCTATTATCAAGAGCTTTACTATACAGTACAGTTACAATTACTTCATATAAAATACAACGTAGGAATAACACAGAATTAATTCTCAGATATAGCATCACACATATACCCACAAAGAGAGAAAGAGGAGGAAATACGAATGTTCTGTAAGAACAGAAACACCACCTAGGAAAAAACGCAAGGTTTCTTAAAAATGTCCTCACCCACTAATAGTTGCATGCTTCATCATAGGGCTGCTACAACATCCCTGCGTAGACCAGTGCCTGGGATGGAGCAAGGGGATTGGGGAAGACAGGATCCATGCAGCAAAACAAAAACAAAAAGACAATGAAGGTGGAGTATTAAACTATCTCATGCCCTAAACTGTCCTTATTCTTGAACACCCTGGACAGGATTAAAAAGGATTTCAATTGGGGATGACTCAGAGGGTAATTAGTGCCCCTTCATCCCTCCTTACTGCTCATTTACAGGCACAATAAGGGGAAACGGAATACCTGGTCCACGGTGCTGATTTTGTCCCTGAGGCCTGCTTGAAAGAGGGAGAGTATTTGCCCTTCTTCAAACCATGAGCGAATTTTGTCTCAAACAACCAGGCAGAAAACCTTCTGTATTGAGTCAATCAGACAAATCGGTCTGTAGCTAGATGACAAGCTAAGATCCCCTTTTTGTAGATGGGCAGCACCTCAGCGCCTTTCCAGGATTTTAGGATTGGCGCTCCCTTGCTTATAGCATTGCTCAAGAATAAAATGTACCTGGCCCACTTTGTTTTATCAGAGAGATCGATATCACCGGGGATACCATCTGGTCCAGGGGCTTTGCCCTGTGCAATAGCAGCCATGGCAAGCTCTAAGTCCTGTGCATCGAATACCTCCGCATGGTCTGTCTGATCTATGTTAGTGTAGACCTAGCCATCTCTAATGCTATCTGTCCGCCATCATCATACAAAGATTGAAAATACTTGGCCCACGCTAGAGGCAAAATGTGGTTAGTGGTTAGCTGCTGCATCAACTCTTTCCCATGTAACTGGTGACCAAAAGTTAGTCATATCTTTCTGATGAACGGTAGGAGGTAACGCCTACCTTTGTTCTTCCCAATCCCGCTTAACTTTCGATTGAGCATATTTATATGCCTTGCGCAAAGTGCGAATACGATTTATGTTTTTATTGTTGATAACTATTGAGAGTTTAGATTTAAATTTCCTGCAGGAAGTGGGCAGTTAGCTATTTGAAAAAAAATGGAATGGATATTTATGACTTCCTGCGGGTTATGTCTGGGAACCATGGCAGCTTTAAATTTTGCTAGCGTGCTTGAATGTTCATTCTTGATAGAGAATTGAGCGTCCTCTTGTACTGCCAGCTGACTCCATTTAAGATGACGTTTATTGTTAGCCAACCGAACAACCTTTGTAACACAACGAGAATGGAGATCAGAAAGGAGTTTTCCCTAATAAGAAGTCATAGAAAGGCATAGGGGATTGTGGTCACTTTCGGCTCTACTTTCCATGACCATATCATCTACACATTGCCACAAGCTTAGATCAATTGAAATCTAGTTGACGCAGCTCTCGTGGTAGGGTTTATTATAAGTAGCTGCCCCTCTACAGTCAGAACGTGTTCTACCATTTAATGCTCTTAGTCCATGTTCTAGTGTAAGGGATTTAAGCTGGCAAGCAGCCTCTGGCCACTTTTTAACTGAGTTAGATCAAGTTGTGGAATAGCCCATTTTTCATTCTCGTCTCCAGCCAGCATTACATCCTCCTTATCCAGAGGTTTGAATGTGGTGTTAAAATCACCAGCTGCAATAATATATGCAGAGTGATTTCTGTTTTCCCAAAGAGTTTCCAACTTCAGTACTGTATCCGACAACCTGCCTCCTTGCATCCCCCTTGCATACACATTATAAATTTCAACGTTTCAGTTATTTTCTGAACTTAAAAGCAGCCCTAGGATGTCAGGAGAATCTATCTCTATTCTCTTCTATTTTACAGTTAAGTGAGAGCCTCACCCAAACTCTCAATCCACCAGAAGGACACCCACGCAAATTAGTAATAGCTGGTATAAAGAAGTTTAGATACCCAACTCTGAATACAGGTGTGGTGCTCCACATCTCCTGAAATAGACAGATATCAAACACATCAACAAAGGAGCACCAATCAGGTAAACTTGTTTTGTAGATTAAGCCTGCCACATTCCAGGAGACCATGGAGACCCCATCAAAGTCAACTTTCTTTAAGCTACCATATAACCCACTTTGCAACTCGCAAAAACTGGAAATAGAGTTGGGTGAAGTAACAATCTGGGCAGTTTGCTGAAAAAGAGGTGGACCCAGACCTAGTAAGTTAGTACTCAGATTATGGCAACTGACCTTAGCAGCAGCTCCATGGGCTCCAGTGAAACCAAAGGAGGGGGAATTCGTCCAACATTCAGTCAGTCTAAGGTTCCCAGAGGAGAACTAGTGTCAGGGTGGATGTGGGGCACATGGTTCGAATGTGCCTGTATGGCACCTCCTCGATCTTTAAATTGTATTGAGGATTCATTAGAGGGGCAGGTTTGTGCATCGAGGGCTACTAGCCCGTCAGCCAATCTTCTATTTACCAGAGTGAGTTCTACTAGGTCGAATTTGGATCCATGAACATGTTTTCTTTTGGCACAGACAATATCCTCTCTAATAACAGATTTGGAGTCCCTGACGTGGGGAACTCAATGAATGACCTTATTTTTCAAAGAATCTTGAGACTTAAAGTTTGAGGATGACTTAAGCTTGGGTACATTTATTATGGAAAGAAGAGAAGTAGTTGAAAGGTCCCTCTGGATGTTAGTGACCTCTGGAGCCCCCTTCCAAACAATATGTCACTGTGCCCACCCACACAAACCTAGCTTTGTGTGTGCTGGGGCCTGATCTACTTGGCTGGCCTACACCACTAGTACCTCTATGACTGAACCCCCAACCAGCTATTAGCATATCTGATTCCAAAATTGTATCCATTACTGGTCTTTTGGCTGGTTCCCCAACTTCCGTTATGGAGGTCATTCTCTTTTTTGGCCTCTCACAATCGATCTCCTCCATCCTTCTCATATTGCTGCTACTGGTTTCTCACAGATTCCCCCAACAGATGTTTCACCAAACCTGTAGGTTGTATGTCCATCATTTTAAGAGCCCCTATTTCTTCCTTCATGTCACTAACTGACCCCCATAGGTTGGCCAAATGAGGAGGAATTTGTTCACAGGATGAACCAGAGTCGGGCTGTTTTAACAGTACTTCACATGTGAGGGGAAGCTCCTCACCCGTTTGCAGGATCTCAAACCGGTTGCTACATAGAACAGTTGGCTCCAGGGGAATAGCCCGGTGATTATCCACGGCAAGTAATTCCTCTGTGGGGGCTAGTGGGTCTATCTCACTTACAGTAGAGATCTTACAGGGACACTACTAGCTTCTTTCCTTTTTAACATACTAGGTAGTGTACGCACTGCCCGCTTTGGATTCCTATATATACCTTTTCTGGTCTTATCTTGGGTACTCTAATTTCCAATAATTGATTTAGCCTCCTCAATAAGTAAATCAATTTCATGTGAACTACAAGTATCTGTTTCCTTTATTACCTTGCCATGTTTGGACATTCCCTGAATGGGTTCTGAGGCCTTACGTTTCCCCATTAAATCTTTGAATTCTGCAGCTACAATGTATTAGTGTCATACAGTGATGTGATAATAAGGTAGGTGCCTTTGTTGAACAGACTTTGACTAAAGGAAAATTATCACACACAGAAACACCCCAGACAGTAAGACCAACAGCAATAGACTCTGGATAAAGGACTGTTAAAGAGAGGAGAAAAGAGCAACATAGACCATAGAAAGACCTAGATCAATCGATTCGAACAATTACACCCAGTCCGCTCAAAGTTTATAGGCTTCTGGGCAAGAGAGGCAACCTAGTGGCTCCAGATCATTTCTGTCTCCCAAACTATGAACGTGTAGCGCAAGGAAAAAAGTTGAGCTTCCAAGTCTCTTTGCACTATACACCAAGCAGTTGAACCGAATATGGTCGTTACCATACCCAAAAGCTCGCCCCAGTCCAAACTAACTGTCGTGTTCTTGATGCACAAACCCACGCAGAGACAGGTCAGTTACATATGTTGCTTTATTCGTCTTTTCTTCCTCTTCCTACATGCACGTCCGTTCCCTTGCCCTCGCTGTCCAGGAATCCCTCCCCACTCCCTGACCGGAAGTGGTGTCCGGTTCCTGTCCCTCCCAGCATGCGGGTGCAGGGTCCTAGTGCCCCCTGACCCTGGTCACTACATCTCCCCCCTCCTTCGAAAGAAAATGATGAGAGAGAGAGAGAGACACAAAGGATGGTGACAATCATTGACCTTATCCCCATCATTACATTTCTTCGTTCAGTCTTGTTGGCCTTTTGCTCACTCTTTTCGGACATGTTCCTTCCGTTCCCTTCTGTGATCCCTCTTCTTGTCTCTCACCGTTGTATGTCCTTCTTCCGTTCTCGTCCATAACTTCCTCTCTTTCATGTCTGTCACTGTTCTCTGTGTCCTCCCCGTTTCCATCCATGGTCTTTAGTCCTTTGAAGTGAGACTTATTTCTGGTGATCCGGTATGGGCCAGACGCAGCTGTAATCATTGACCCCTTGACGTTTGTTATCGTTAGCGGTTCACTTGAAAATGCACTGTCTGAGTTTCTCACTTGCCGCTGACGCACTACCATGGAGTCCCCTTGCTTAAGGTGCGACGGAGTGGCATGTCTCCTAGCGTCTGCATAAGTTTTCATCTTTTCCTTCGCCTCCTGGTCTCTGACAGCGATACTGCTGTGCTCCAGTGGCGACTTTGCCTCTAGTTGTGGTAGTCTCGTTCTACTTGTCCTTCCCAGCACTAGTTCGGCTGGACATCGTCCCGTGGAGCTGTGGGGAGTGTTTCGATAGTCTCTTAGTATTTGACAGAGTGCTTGTCCTATGGAGATCTGCGCTGACTTTGCTCTTTGGACAGCCTTCTTTATGTTCCCCATGAACCTCTCCACCATGCCATTCGCTTGTGGCCACAGAGGCGTTATTTTCCGGTGGTGAATGCTTAAGTAGTCCATGAACTTGCAAAATTCCTCCCCTGAGAAGGGAGGACCATTGTCTGTCTTTAAGGTCTGTGGGGAACCCCAGGCTGCAAATATGTCATCCAGTATTGGCAACGTCGCGGTCGCTGATGTTGACGAGACATGTCGCACTATTGGGAATCTGGAGTATTCGTCAATGACCACGAGCAAGTAGTTTCCCGTGTCCAGTGGCCCATAGAAGTCTGCTGCCAACGTTGTCCACACTGCCTCCGGAAGCTCCGACATCTGTAGCTGCTCCGGTTTTGCTGGTCGTCCTGTTATTTGGCATGTGTGGCAATTCAAGATGGTGTTTTCCACCAGTCTATCTAGCCCAGGGAACCATATCTTCTCCCGAAGCATCTTTTTTGTTGCTACCATTCCTCTGTGTGATTCATGAGCCAAGTTTACAGTCTGCTGACGTAGTGCACTTGGCATGACTATCCTTGTTCCCCTCATTATTATTCCTTTTTCAGTTTCTGATAGTTCTTCATTTATCTTTTTGAATGCTAGCATTTCTTCCTTGTTAACTCCTTGTCCCAAGGCGCTGTTGTTGTTGATGTGCCTCCATCTTTGCTGTCGTGTCATCATTTTGACTGCCTGCATTGTGGCGTCCCTTGCTGTTTCTTGCTCTAGCTGTGTTAGTGTGATTGGTGCAGGGGTGTTCTGTTTTAGCACAAAATGGAGGTATTCCTCAGCCATTGATGCGCTTTCTTGTGCCTGCGATAAGGGGTGCCGTGACATGTAATCAGCCGGGTTGTGTTCCTTCCCTGGCTTGTGCACGATCTTGAAGTCATAGTCCATCAGTCTTATGCCCCATCGGTCAATGCGGGCGGTATCTTTGCGTTTGGATTGCCGTATATTGTCACTAGTGCCTGATGGTCTGTGATGATGGTAAATGGTTTTCCGTAGATGAACATGTGGTAGTGTTCACACGCCCACACGACTGCTAGGCTTTCCTTCTCTGGCTGGGAGTATGCCCTTTCTATGTCGGACAAGCTTTTGCTGGCATACGCGACATTTTTCCTGGGCGAATCTCTACCCGGCATGTGTTGTGCTAGGATTGCTCCTAGTCCTACCGGGCTGGCGTCCACTGTTAGCTCTGTGCATAGAAGTGGGTCAAAGTATGCAAGATGATCCACAGCCACCACGGCATGTCTGATGGCCTCAAATGCCCGATTGCATTCTTGTGTCCAGATGAATTTTTGACCCTGCTTTGTGAGGTCCCTCAGCGGTGTGCTTACTGTGGCGAAGTCTTTTATGTACCGAGCACAGTAGCTGGCAAGACCCATAAATGACCTTACTTCTGCGACGTCTGTTGGAGGATTTGCCTTTTCCAGTGTTTCCACCTTGCTGGGGTCTGGCCTCATTCCATTCCTTGAGAAGATGTGCCCGAAAAATACCAGTTCATTCCTCCCCAGTTCGCACTTGTCTTCATTTAGAGTTAGTCCTGCGTGTTCCAGCTGTCTGTAGACTTCGCGTAAAGCCTTGTCATGTTCGTCATCTGAACGACCGAATACTAGGATGTCATCACTGTAGTTCAGACTGTTTTTTTACCGGCCTTATTACTTGCCGTATGATTTCTTGGAATATCTCCGCAGCCGATGATATGCCAAAACTGAGTCGTTTGTAACGAAACAGACCCATGTGTGTTGAGAACGTGGTGATGTACCGTGATTGCGGGTCGAGTTCCAACTGATGATATCCTTTGCACAGGTCTAGTGAGACAGCTAATCATGTCATTAAGGTGAGGTCTAGGGTGTCTTTCCCTCTCAATTGCTGTGTTGGGTACTCTCATGTCAACACATATGCACATTTTTGAGGTGTTCTTTTTTGGTACTGCCACTATTGGCGAAACCCAGGGGGTCGGCCCGTCTGCTGGCTCTATGATGTCCTGGGTCAGCAGGCTTTGTATATCTTCCTCCACCTGGGGTTGCAAGTGTATGGGCACTCGTCGGTGATGTTGGGCCACAGGTTTTATCGCCTCATTGATATGCAAAGTTATTTGTCTTTCTTTTAGTTTTCCTAGCCCTTGTAGTATGGCCGGATGTTCTCGCAAGATGTTCCGTTTTTCTGACATGCTGTATGTCATTGCTAGGAGACCCATCACCTGCGCTGTGACGTTGCTTAGCAGGCAGGGTGCTGGAAGGTCTCCCCGTAGGACATGTATTTTCTCTGTGCTTGATCTTTCTTTGTAAGTCAATGTCTCTGTAAACTTCCCCATGTTTACTACTGGTTTCCTCGAGCCCCAGGTGAATACATCAACAGTGGACGGTGATAGTGGTGGCTTCACTTTCATCTTCTCATACTCTGACATGCACATGATGTTGCATGTAGCCCCACTATCTAGCACGAAACGTGTAATGTGTCTCCCTACTTCAATGTCCACTGTCTCTGTCTTCTTGATCTGATGTTTCTCTACGAGATTGATGTGTTCTGGTATTTGATCTTTCACTGGGGCATCCGACATCAGATATAGCCGTTCCACCACTTCTGGCGCGGCTGCTTCTTCTGATTCAGCTGAGGAACTGCGATTTGTTGTTTCCATGTGTCTTGCGTACCTGCTAGGCACCGTCCGTGGTCTAGCCGGTCGTCCTCGCTCACTTTTAAATTGACCACTCATGCAGGCGCTTGTAAAATGATTTTCCCTGTTGCATTTCCTGCATTTGTGTCCCATTGCCGGGCACGCGCCGACATGCGGAAACTCGAGCCCGCACCGATAGCACGTTTTTTCATGCTTCCTTCTTGGTGGTGGCGGTGTGGCATCTCTCCTCTTGCTGTTTCCAGTTAGATGGTTCGCTTGTTCCACTCTTCTTTCTTTTCCGAGTTCCATCTGTCTGGCATGCGTCGTTGCCCTGGCTTCCGCTCGAGCCATGGTCAGTATTTTCTCTAGTGAGGTCAGATCTTTCAGAACTCGTGCCCGGAACTCCACTGACTGACAGCCCTCAATGATGCGCAGTCGTGTTGCTTGTTCGTTGTCAAACTTCTCGAACTCGCAGTACGTGACCAGTTTTCGCAGTCTTGTTGCAAAGTCGTCGAGGGACTCCTCTGCTCTTTGACATGCAGTGTTGAAGGTGTACCTTTCGAAGTCTATGTTTCTTTGCGGGTCAAATTTGTCAGTGAGGCACTTTATCAGCCCCTTGTATGTAGCTCTTTCCTCTGCGGGAAATGTTATTAGCAGGTCTTCCACTTCATCCCCGACGAAATTTAGAAATAGATCCACGTGTTTTGCTTCTGCGATATCAGTGGCGCGCATGTACCTTTCAAATTGCCTGATCCATCTTTCCCACCTGATGCCTGTCTGTGGTTCCGATAGGCTGAATGGTAGTGGTCTGCAAAATATTGCTTGCGCGCTATTCTTGTCACTTGCGTCGGTCATTTTGTTGTTATTCCTTCTTTCCTTTGTGTGTCCGTCTTGTTTTGTTGTACTTTGTTTCCTCTTTGTGTTGCAATTTCCTTTTATTTCCACCTTTTTCTTCTTTTCTATGGCTTTTTGTTATTGCCTGACTTTAAAATGGCCGCCTGACCCGCTCTAGCCTCTCATTGGCTGTCCCGCCTGACTCTAAGATGGCCGCTGGGACTTCTGTAGGTGCGAGATTTGCTATCTTTTGAATGGCCTGACTCTAAGATGGCTGCCGGGTCTTCTTCAGCTCTTCATTGGCTGTCCCGCCTGACTCCAAGATGGCCGCCGAGTTCTCGTGAGATTTCAGCTCAAATCTTCACACGAGAGGCTCGGGCTCTCTTTTAGTCGGTGGGCAGCTTTCTCCACGGTCGGGTGCCTTTTTTCTTTCCCCTCACTTTCTTGATGCGGCCGAGGTGGGCTCCCGATGTCGCTGTAGGCGCTCGGACACGGACCAGGGTGGGCTCCTGGCTCCGTTTGTCTCGCGATCGGGGATGGCTCCCAATTTCGTGTCTTCGTTCTTTGGGGCCCGACGGACCAGGGTAGGCTCCTGGTTTCGTTTCTTGGTAATCCTGGTGATCGCGACTTCACCGTTTGTTTCTCTGCGGTCGGCGGACCAGGGTGGGCTCCTGGCTCCATGTGGATGTCGTAGAGGGGCACAACAGGCTTCTTGTGGTGGCTCGTTATCCCGCCATCTTCGTCGCCAGTTGTCATGTTCTTGATGCACAAACCCACGCAGAGACAGGTCAGTTACATATGTTGCTTTATTCGTCTTTTCTTTCTCTTCCTACATGCACGTCCGTGCCCTTGCCCTCGCTGTCCAGGAATCCCTCCCCACTCCCTGACCGGAAGTGGTGTCCGGTTCCTGTCCCTCCCAGCATGCGGGTGCAGGGTCCTAGTGCCCCCGACCCTGGTCACTACACTAACAAGAGAGGGCAAATACAAATTTGTGAGATGAGTTACATGCCAGTATATTACGGAGCTGGTCTTACTGCAATAACAGCACTAATCCTGTTCAGGAGCCAAGAGGGGTGGTCCTGCCCTGGCTATATTTAGCACGGATGGGCGCAGGATGGGCCCGCCCTTGGCCCGGGCTTTGCCCTGGTGCGGCCCGCGCGCTTCCCACGTTGCAGGAGTGTCACTGAAGGGGGCTCCTCCCCTTGCCGCAGGTGCAGAGTGCATATGGCGCGCTGTATCTTAGGGCTTGAAGTCACCGTGGCCCCACTACTCTCAGCAAAAGTCCTGCGTCGCGGGAGTGTCAATGGCGCTATATAGCGCTGGAGGGGCTCCTCCCCCTTGCTGCAGGTGCAGAGTGCTTCCTGGCGTGATGTATCTTGGGGCTTGAAGTGCTCGCAACCCCACTACTCTTGGCAAAACTCCCACATCGCGGGAGTGTCAATGGCACAATATAGCACTGGAGGGGGCTCCTTCCTCTTGCCGCAGGTGCAGAGCACCTCCAGCCACGATGTATCTTGGGGCTTGAAGTCCACGCAGCCCCACTAATCTCGGTAAAAGCCGCTCCAAGAGTCCTTACCACAGACGGTTGACTTCAAGGCCAAGACCTCCTCATTGAAGTCGTGTAAGTCGAAGAAGCATAAAAAGGAGTCGTCAAAGCGTTCTTCGGTTTCACCCATTCGACTTCGTGCTTCTATGCCCGGCTCCTGCACTCCACCTGCGGAGCCAGTTTTGGCACCTGCCTCGCATCACCTGGAGTTTCCTGGTGACGGGGTGACGCCTGCTCCGTTACGTGAGCTCTAAGATGCCATGCATCCCATCTTTGGGGCCCGACTCCCTCTGGCATGCTTCGGGCCTCAGGGAGATGCGAAGTGCCCTGGCTGGGTTACCACCAGCCAGTTCGCCCTTGATGCTAGCCAGGCATTCAGGATCCATCCCTGAATCCAGAGCGGCTCCACACCAGGTACCACTACCTACCCTGGCTCTGTTCCGCCTGGTGCCGGCAATGGTGCCTGCGGTGCTGATTACCGACAAGCCCGTCGTCATTCCTGACGTCGACTTGGCTCTGCTTCAGGGCAGCTAAACACTAAGACTGACGTCGTCTTCCCCGCCCCCTCAGGGCGATGAGTAAGAGGTGTATGGTCTTTTGCAGGGGGATCCGGCTGATGAGAAAACCTGGTATAAGGAGCTGGGTGATGCCAGTGGCCTAGACACTTTCCCAGACCCTTGCATGATTTTCCCTTTGGGCCAGGCTTTAAAGGAAGGTGCATTGTTTACCACAGTGACGCGCAGGGTTGTGGAGGTCCTTGACCTTCAGCTTCCCTCTGTCAAGGTCATGATGAACGTCTTGACTGAGGTGCTTCAGGCAGGGGTAGGTGCTCCTGAACCACTACTGCCCTTTAATGAATCCCTCACCGACACTCTCCTGGGGGAGTGGGCTAAACCTTGTACAGAGGCTCCTGTGAAAAGCATGATTGATCGACGGCTTCGTCCTTCCCAGGGGACTCATCCTTCCTTGCCCAACACCCCTCCACAGAGAGCCTGGTGGTCCAGGCCTCTAAGGCCAAAATCAACCCAAGTGTGTTCCCTACCACAACACCGGATAGGGAATCCAAGAGGGTGGATACCTTCGGGAAGCGTTTCTTTTTTCCACCAGCCTTGCATTGCAGTCGGTGAACACTGCATGCCTCTTGGGCTGCTATTCCCATGTGTTGTGGGATTTGGTTGCAGAACTGCTTAGAAAGATGTCTGAGGCTGGCTGTGCGATCATCCACCCGGCTTTACTGGACGGCAGGGATGTGGATAAGTTTGCCATAAGGTGTGGACTAGACACCACAGACTCCCTTGGTAGGGCCCTGGCCTCTACAGTGGTGCTGCACCGCCACACTTGGTTACGGTTCACTGGGTTCTTGGGGATGTTCAGTCATCACTGATTGACATGCCCTTTGATTGCTCCTGCCTGTTCGGTGAAAAGGCCGGCGCAGCGTTCAAACACTTTTGCAAGGGCAGGGTCACCGATCAATCTTTGGACCTCTCTTTTTCGACCTGGTCGCACCAATAATCCTTTCATCCCTACTATGGCTGCGGAAGATGTCAATTTTGGGCATCCACAGTACCAGCCATACCCGGTACAACAGCTGGCCCAGTCCTTTCGGGGAAGGGGTCGCAAAGCCCACAGAGGACATGGGAACCATGCGCAGCGAGCTGCCCAGTCTATTACCCTTCCGTCCACTGCGGCCTTCAGGCCTTTTTAGTGTGTCCTCCACCCAGCACATGTGCCCTCTAGGGGGCAGGATCAAACATCATCTGGCCCAATGGTCCAGCATTACTTTGGACCGGTGGGTGCTCCAGTTAGTGCAGAAGGGGTATGCCCTGCCATTCGTGGACACTCCCTACCCTTTGTCACCATCTCAAGAACGGCTGACAGAGGACCATCTTGCTTTACTCTGTCAGGAAGTGCAGGCCCTCTTGGCTAAGGGGCCCATCGAGAGGTTGCCCATGCCAGAGAAAGGATGTGGTTGCTATTCTGCTTCTTTCTGGCCCTGTTTTTGACCTGCGCTAATGCCCTCTTTACTTCCAGAGGAAATAGAAGTTCAAAATGGCCATGTTGACTCGGGCTCTGTCTTCCCTCGATTGACTGTTGAAGGCGGGCTCGCCCCAGACATTCGTCTCCCACATCCAGAGCTCCTTCATTCACTGGGGTGTTCTATCAACATGCCAAAGTTTCACCTGACTCCCTGTCAGTGACTCCCCTTCATCTGAGCCATTCTGACCACAGTGCGGTTTCCGACCTATCCTTCGAAGTGACAAGTCCCAGGTATTCTGCCTATGAAACCGATGTTTCAGCCTCTATCCTGGATTTCGGTAAGACTGAATCTGAGGCTGCTTGGTCTCATGGCCACCTGTATCCTGCTGGTAAAGCGTGCCTGCTGACATATGCGGGCTCTTCAGTGGGACCTAAAGTCCCAGTGGGCGAAGCATATGGGGAATCTCCAACCTAGTCCAGATATCGGAGGGGACTGCAAAAGACCTGCATCAGTGACTAACGAACCCTGATTTGGTCAGCAGCAGACCCCTCTCCCTTCCCCACCCAGAACTCACTGTGTTGACAGATTCATTGCTCCTGGTTTGGGGCGGCCATCTGGGAGATCAGAGGATTCTGATCTATGGCGGAATCTCAGTTCCACATCAATTTGTTGGAGCTACGAGCGATCTGAGTGGCGCTGAAAGCCTTTCTACCATCCATCAAAGGGAGGCTGGTTCCGGTGTTCATGGACACCACCTCCGCAGTGTGGTATTGCAACAAACAAGGCGGGGTGGTGTCGTTGACCCTGTGCCAGCAGGTGCTGCATCTCTGTACCTGGCTGGAGCGCCAGGACATCTTCCTTGTTGTTCAGCCGCAAGCGGGCTAGCGCGCAAGGCAGACGAGCTCAGCAGATGTCGTCTTGCGAACCACGAATAGCATCTGCATCCGGAGGTGGCACACACTCTATTTCTAGAGTGGGGTGAGCCTTGTCCCGATCTGTTTGCAACCGCTGAGAACATGCAATGTCATCGCTTCTGCCATTGGAGTTTCCAAGGCGGCTGTCACTCGGAACTACCTTTCATGTTGAGTGGAGCTCAGGGGTCCTGTATAAATTTCCAATGATACCACTACTGCCCAACTTGTCAAGAAGATTCGGACTGACCCGGCCCAAATCATCCTAGTTGCCCTGGATTTGGCTCAGAGGGTGTGGTATCCAGATAAACTACTGAGCCTAAGCATTGCTCCTCCAATCAGGCTACCTTATCGGGAGGACCTCCTGTCGCAGCAACAGGGCAGGGTGCTGTACCCAAACTTACACACTCTTCAACTTTGCGCGTGGAGATTGAGCAGTCACAGTTGGAAGTGTTTGATCTTCCCCCTGAAGTATGGGATGTTACTTTGGCAGTCAGGCGTCAATCTGCCAAATCCATCTACGCCTGCCGTTGGGAGAAGTTTGCGGGTGGTGTTTAACATTCCAGGTGGATCCCCTTTCTGCACCTCTGTCGGAGGTTTTTTTTTTTTTTTTTTTTTGTCCTCATCAGCCCAGGTTCACAGAAAGGTATAGGAACTAAAACTCCGGGGTCTCCCTAAGAGTAGCACCATCCGGAGCCCTTTTGTGATTAGACCTGAGATGGGTCACTTTATACCTTGCTTCTTGTACTCCGACCATAGGAAGCCTTACAAACGGCCCGACCCTCTCAAAGGCACCACCGGGGTAATCAAGCAATATGGTATAAAGGCCTAATCATAGGACAATAATTATATATTTATATTTACAAAGGGGGTATCCAATTCTCAAAAGGAAGCCAAAACTCATTACGCTTATGCTTTGAAGCTCTATCCATCTTAACCGTATATTTAACAGAAGCCAACCATTCTGCCTTATTCGGGGCATAACTTTAATCCAATACTTGCAAATTTCTCTGCGGGCAAGCAGTATTAAACAAAAAATTAATTTTTTTGTATTTTGTTATGTTATGTTATGTTATTATAACTTGTATAGCGCGCGTATACCCTTAGGTGTCTTGGCGCTTCCGGTCTTCAAATCACATTACAACCACTGATCCTAAAAGAGCCATGTCTTTAGCTGTTTTCTGAACTCCAGGAGGGAGGGAATCTTCCTAAGATAAAGTGGGAGAGAGTTCCATTCCTTTATGGTATTGTAACTGAAACTCCTCCCACCCCAATTCGTTTTTTTAATTCTAACAGTAGGCATCAGATTTAAATTTGCCGATCGTCGAGATCTATTGGGGGAATAC
Organism: Calotriton arnoldi; assembly: GCA_963921515.1. Classification (NCBI taxonomy): domain Eukaryota; kingdom Metazoa; phylum Chordata; class Amphibia; order Caudata; family Salamandridae; genus Calotriton; species Calotriton arnoldi. Next base: position 575,440 of record CAWUFW010002400.1, on the reverse strand, counting down.
CATCTGAAGAGGTCCCATAGAAATTTCGGACCTTCTTTGTAAAGGGCCTTGTGAGCAATACAAAGCGCCTTAAATTTTACCCGCTGACCGACTGGCAGCCAGTGCAGGTCCTGAATCCCTTTTGTCACTGACTGATACTTGGGGATATCCAATATGAGTCTTGCTGCAGCATTTTGTACCATTTGCAATTTTCTAAGGAGAGAGGATTGAATGTTAATATAAAGGCCATTGCAGTAGTCAAGTTTTGATAAGACTAGGGAGGTCACAACTGTCTTTCTAGATTCTTTAGGAACAAAAGGAAGTATTTTTTAAGGTTTTAATCATAAAGTATGAGGAAGACACCACTGTGGACACTTGGGGTTTCAGGCTCAATTTGTCATCTATAATAATGCCAAGATTTTTAGCCTTAATTACAGGTAAAGGTGGGGGCCAAGATTGTCTGGCCACCACTCAGGGGACCAAGGTGGAGAAAGATTACCAAACATGATCACTTCCGTCTTGCTTGAGTTCAATTTTAAGCAGTGATTGCTCATCCAGCTACTCAATTCAATCATACACTCGTGAAGTTTTAGAGAATGATTGATATCCTTATCTATTGTCGAGATTACCAACTGGGTATCATCGGCGTAGGTGGTAGGGATCAAATTGAAACTTCTAATCAATGGTGCCAATTCAGCCACGTAAATGTTAAAAGCGTAGGGCTCAATGATGAGCCCTGAGGGACCCCGCATGGCAGTGTAAAAGGTGCCGACTTAAATTTACCTAGGTGGACAGATTGGGATCTTTCTGATAGAAAGGATGTCAACAGGGAGAGGGCTGCTCCTCCTATCCCTATTGTTTTTAATCGCTGGACCAGAAGAGCATGGTCAACAGTATCAAATGCTGCGGATAGGTCCAGCAGTATAAGAACTGCTGACCCACCGCAATCCAAAGAGGATCGAATTTCTTCCGTGGTTTTAATCAAAGCCGTTTCCGTACTATGATTGGCTCTAAAACCGAACTGGCTGTGATCTAAAACTTGGCTATCCGCAATAAAAGTAGAAAGTTCTACATTTAAAATTTTTTCAATTATCTTTGCAGGCAAAGGAAGTCTTGCAATAGGTCGATAATTGGCAGGGTCGGTTGAATTCAAATTAGCTTTTTTTAGAAGAGGCAAGATACAAGCCTGTTTCCAAACAGTGGGGAAAGATCCTTGTAAAATCATCTGGTTAAACAGCTTAGACAAATAAAGTCCCATGAATTGGCTAATACTATGTAATATTCTAGGGGGACAAGGATCTTCTGGTGAACCTGATTTGGCCATGGAAATAGATTTAGCTATTTGAATTGCTGATGTGGGAGTAAAATTGAGAAAAGACAGATTGGCAGTGTCTTCTTGCTCTATATTAATGTGTGACTTGGAGTGGGCAAATTGGTTAAAAATTTGATCTACCTTAGATTTAAAAGTATGAGCAAGAATATCACAAAAGTCTTGACTATGATTAGCAGACTCCTCTTTTTACCTGAGGTCAAAAGTTGTACAGTTTGAAAGAGTTGTTTGCTGGAATTCCCGGCTTTTTCTATCTGTGATGTATAATATTGGCTTTTCTCAGAAATCAGCTTTCTTTTAAAATCTAAAAGCAAAGCTTTGTACTTGTCCTTTTCTGGTGCTTCATAGTGTTTTCGCCATATTCTTTCTTGCCTTCTGCAAGCCTGTTTGTCTAATCTGAGGGCCTCTGAAAACCACGGAGCTGAAGGTGTTTTCCTATTTTTATTGATCATAGTAATAGGAGCAAGTTTCGAACAATTAGAGTCTAACCATGTAGTATAGTTTATGGCTGAGGATTCTGCCTCTAGCTCCAAGTCCGGCTGGCTTCGGGCTAAATAGTCCACAAGCAGCAAGGGATCAATTTTGTGCCAGGATCTAGCAATGGTCCTGGCATGGACCGTGCTGGTCGGATTAGATTGAGGGAGCGTATATCTAAAGAGAATGGCGTAATGATCAGACCAAGTTAAAGGAAAAATAGAAATATTGGAAATAGCGGGATTGTTAGAAAAAAGACCATCTAGAGTATGTCCTGCTAGATGCGTGGGTTTTTGGACAAGCTGTTTGAGACCTAGTTCAGAAGTCAATTCCAGTAGTTCCTTGGTGTCTTTGTCTTCCAACGCTTCTAGATGAAAATTCCAGTCGCCCAACAACATAAAAGAATTGGATTGGAGACTTAGCTCTAAAAGTGAATTTAGATTGGCCAAAAGGTCGTTCTAGGGCCGGGAGGGCGATAGATCAATAGACCATTCATTGAGTGTTGTCCCTGTGTTGAAATTTTAAAAAGGAAAGCCTCGCAGTCCGATGACCCGACAATTGAGCAGTGAGAGCTTAGCTCTATTCTATGTATTACAGCAAGACCACCACCTCTAATCAGTTGTCTATCGTGTCTAAATACTTTATAGCCATCCGGGGCGGCAATATTAAAATCAGGATCAGAGGTGGCATTGCCCCATGTTTCTGTTATAAACAGTATATCAATCTTGTTGTCAGTAATGAATTCGGCGATTTCATAGCTGTGTTTGATAAGTGACCTAGCATTAATAAGAGCTAGCTGTAGTTCATTAAACACTAGTTTTGAAGAAGAAACTTCATTGTGTAAATTCGATGTAGCATTTAAGGACTTTTGTATTTTTATATTGCATACCAGGCATTGTGAGCATTCAGATTTTATTAAATCCTCTCCTGTAAATACCTTGCAAGCCTGTTGTCTAGGGGGGCGAAGCGCTCTTAAGCTCTCTCCCGGGTACTGTAACCTTAGCGTATCATCGGTAGATGGACCATATTTTCTGGTCCTAGGCCCGGACCAGGTGTGATAGAGTTTCATAATTTACCGGGAGCCCAAAGAAAACAAGGGATATGCTTACCTGGAGTGGTTCTCCAAGTATTAAAGATACCGTGTTACTCACGTCCCACCAAAAATCTCGGAGTACCGGACAATCCAGGAACATATGCTCATCATTACTTTTTTCTTCCCTCCATTTGGGACACCTCGGTATGACACCTTTCGCAAATTTTGCCAGCTTATATGGTGTCCAGTAAACCCTATGGAGACAGAAGAGATGGTTCCGCCTTAAATTTGCGGCACGGACTGTGGAGTATAGCATGTTGCAAGATACTTGCCATAAATCTGTAGACTGCTCTCCCGGCAAGCTCTTATCCCACAGTGTTGCAGGCAGGTTAAAATCTCCATCCGAACTCTCCAGTAGGCTCCAATACCATCTTGCCACCTCTTTTCCACGGGATCCTTCAGATTTTATCAAAGATTCTAGTACATTAGATTGTCCTGCGCCAAGTCCATCTTGGTCGGAGGTTTTGTTGCTTGTCTTTTCTCTGGCCCAGAAAGACCTTGCCTTGGGCACTGCCAAAGGTTATTTGTATAAAATCTCGGCCTTCTTACGGCTGCCGGACTTACCTTCCCTTTTTATGTCACCAGTCTGTGACTCGTTTCCTTAAGGTTTGCAACATCTTTTGCCTCCTGGCCCATTTGTCATGCCTCAATGGGATCTGAATCTCGCTCCTATCTTCCTTATGTTTACTCCTTTTGAGCTGCTCCTTTCTTGTCCTTTGCGGCTCCTCACACTTAAGACTGCTTTTCTGGTGGCTATCACATCTGCCATAGTGGTCTGGGAGCTACAAGGTTTTTCCCTGAGCCCGCCATACTCCATCTTTTGCCCAAACAAGCTGGTCCTCAAAACACATGCATCTTTGCTCCAGAAAATGGTCACCCTATTCCATGTTGGCCAGAGTCTCACTCTGCCTGCTTTCTATGCTTCACCTCATCCTTTCAAGGAAAAGGAGACGATCCATGGCCAGGATCCTAAAAGAGCTCTCTCCTTTTACATTAATTGCACTAGATAACACTGGGTGGATAATCAGCTCTTTATTGGTTTTGCCGGAGATAAGAAGGGCAATGCTGTTCAGAAGCACACCATCTCCCAAAGGATTGTGTTTTGTATCATTCACTGGTGAAGAAACAACTGCCTGAAGGGCTGCGTGCCCTTTCTAACCAGGGCCAAGGCTGCCACTATTGCACTAGCACACTAGGGGATTACACACGAGGGGATAAACATGAGCTTTGCAGAATATTACTGGAACTTATACACGGCACCTGAACATATCACAGCGCCTCATGTTCGCACCTACCTCCAAACTGTGTACATACCCACAATCAACCCCCTTCTTTACCAAGAGCTATAGGAACCACTGCGTATTGAGGAGATACATTGCGCAATGGCAGGCATGGCACATATTAAAATACCAGAGATGGACGGTTTACCCTTCGTATTCTACACCACTTACAAAGGAATGATAACACAGAGGTTACTAGAGGTGTGCAAGGTGGCCCAGGAGATAGGCTCCTTACCGTAATCTATGAAGGACGTACTGATAGTGGTCTTGCCCAAACAGGACCATGAGCCCATGGACATATGATCATACAGACCACTGATGCTTTTAAACCTAGATTATAAGATAATGCGTAAGCTATTAGCAACAAGACTGCTCCCTGCACTGACACAAATAGTACACCAGGACCATGGCAATGGAGCCCCTAGCATGCTTCCTAAGGGCACGAGCCCTTGGCTGGGGCATTTGGCTGGGGGCCGGTGGCATATGATATCCCTATATGCTGATGATATCCTCATTTATTTGCACAACCTAAGTACCTCTATGGAAATGTTGATGACCTTATTGACCACTTTTGGTGAAATCTCAGGCTTAAAAATTAACTGGTCCAAGTTCTGTCTGTTCCCTCTGCGTCGGATGGGTACAGGTACATTCGGAGCTTGAGCGTTTAAGGCCACTACAGTGCGTCCTTACGCAGACACACGGTAGGAAAGCAATCACTACATTATTTGGGGCATTTTTGGCACAACAGGCAGCAGTGACAGTGGATGTGAAACTTAAATGGGAGCATGGTATGGGTGTAAATATATCGGACAAAAAATGGAGCGTGTCGTTAGAATATGTGAAAACAGTATCCCACAACACCAGGTTTAGATTTATCCAATTTAATTATTTATACCGACCATATCTCACACATGGCACTTGCATTATATGTAAGAGATAGCACCCTCTCTTTGCTCTAAATGCCACCAACAAGATGCCGGGTTTTACCATATGGTGTGGGAGTGTCCCCCACTCTGCAGACTCTATCAGGGGAGGTGATGCAACATATATCTGAATTCACTGAGCAAAATCTTATACCGATTCCAAACCTCTGCCTTTTGGGGTGGATGACACGTACAAAAGGTGACAAGTACTTATGTATATTTTTTGATCTGGCACTGTCATTATTAAAGAGCAGGATGGACATGTCTTTTGAGGCAGCGATGGCCCGAATATTAAGATGTGTTTAAGGGACGTGCAAAGGTGGGTGATTGCTGAAGCGGAAGTCATGGTAATCATTAGAAAAACAAGAGGAGCTTGTCAGGCTTGATATGGGATGTTTACGTAGTATGAGTGGAAGACAAAAAAAATGAGTGACCATCGTGAAAGATGCATAGGAACGTATGGCATGCGGCCAAGAAGCCGTTATTGGATTCAAGTAAGAGGGCATGCATAAGCACGTACTACAAGGGAGAGCACAAGCAGGAGTTGGAAAAGCGTTCCTGTACTGTAACCCCTCACACCATGCAATTGAGGTGCAAATGTTGCTTGTGGTCCATTACAGTGCGCCTGCCAACACTGATTTATCCCCTTTAGTCAATATTGAAAGCTGTTCACCTGGTACTATGCTATACCCTAGCTCCTAACAGTCACAATGTGTTAGCATCGTTCACCTCTGCTTTTTGTTGGCAATTGTTTTTCCTGTTTAATGTTTTATTTCACTTTGTTAGCTTTCTTAGTGCCTTTTGGGTCAATTTACCATGACACGTGGGCAGGGTGAAATAGTCCTCGTATGCAAATACCACATTGATGCCTCACTATTGTGTTACTAGATGGAAAACCTTGCTGTGTCGCAATGTTTGTATTGTTGACGCGGAAGATGGTTAAAAAAAATCAATAAAAAATAATTATCAGGCAATTCCAATCTATAGTGTTTAACGCCTAATGAGATGACCGTGTCGTGGCCCTACATATTTCTTGTATGGATGCCTTTCCTAGTTCTGCCAACTGCGCCTGAATAGTAGATAAAGGGAATTCTCCTAGCATTGTATACAACTGAGAAATTGCTTGATGAACCCACCTACTAATTGTTTGCAAGATGACCTTTTTGCCCATATTTATTGTACCGTAAGTGATGAACAATGCATTAGGACGCCTGAAACCCTTAGTACGTTTCAGATAGATGGACAAAGCCAGCATGACATCCAGGGAAGTAAATATTTGAGGGTTCTCATCAGAGTGCAAGACTGGGATAATAATCTACTGAGATAAATGAAAAAGAGAATTAACTTAGGATCTAGCATAAGAACTACCCTATCAGGGAAAAACCTAAAATAGGGGTAGGAAATGACCAGTGCTCGCAGTTCCCCCAAACGCCTTGCTGAAGAGATGGTAATTAAGAACATTATCTTCACTGACAGCCATACTAGGTCAGCTTCTTCTAGAAGTTCAAACAGTGATTGCTGCAACCCTCCTAAGACTATTGAAAGGTCCCAAGGAGTCTGGGCAAGCATTGATGCTTTCTTTAAAGCTCCTTGAGAGCCTAACCACAAGGGAAATATTCACAAAATCCTGTCCTAATCTCAGGGCTTTTATTGCCACCCGTTACATAGATAAAGTGGGGGGCCCTAGGCCTTCTAGGAACCCATCCCAAAGAACTTATAAGACCTCAAAGGGGTCTAATGATATAGGATCAGATTCCTTGAAATCACACCACTTCTGAAATGATCCCCAATGCTTTTTGCAGGAAGCTAAAGTTGATGGTCTGCATGGTGCTTGAATTTCCTTAGCCACCTGCTATGAAACACCTCAGGTGTTGAAACTACACTCCTAAGTTCCAAGCTGTGAATCTGAGATGCCAAAGGTGCATTGGTGACAGGAGAGGGAACTCTAAAGAGGAAAAGGAAATACTCCCCCTCGGATAAGTACATTAGAAGCAAAGACCAAGGACGTCGAAGCCAGAATGGTGCCATCAGACTCAGTGATGTCCTCTCCACTTGAATCACCCTCGGGAGGAGTGGAATCGGAGGGAAGGCATACAGGACACCGCTAAGCCAAGGGACTGCTAGGGCATCCGCTGGCCAGTCTTGTGGGCAACTTGTTTTCATGCAAAACACAGATGTTTGCCTTTCTGCTGTGATACAAATAAGCCTGTTCATGGTATCCCATACTAACAGACAGATGATACATTACCGATGATGAAAGATTCTGGCTGAGACTGTTTGTCCGGAAATTCAATCAATCTTGGATGTAAACAGCTCTTAAAGCCAGAAAATGTTTCTCGACCCAAGCAAATATATTTGCTGCTAACTCCTTGTTTCTCATGCTGCCTTACCAGTTCAGATAGGAGCATGTTGTGAAAAAGTGCCCTCTTTCTGCATGGTTGCCCCCACTTTTTGCTGAATTGCTGATGTACTTTGACTGAGTGTGCCCTGGGCTCCTGCTAATCAGGTACCCAGGGCCTATGTTCTTTCCCTAAAACTGCATTGAAGCCTAAACCCAATTGGCATCTCTGGCCACAGGTCAGTCCCTGGTAAATGGTACCACAGGTACCCAGGGCATTGTGACCAGAGAAGGCCTCTAAGGGCTGCAGCACTTATTGTGCCACCCTTAGAGGTCCTGTACCACTACCCTCACACACTGCCTTTGCAGGCTGCGTGTTTTGGTGCAGAACAAAGTGAAGAGTCGACATGGCACACATCTCTGTGTGCCATGCCTACAACCCACTGCCCTGGCATAGGTCAGTCACCCCTCTAGCTGGGTGCACTATACCAGTGGTGAGGGTACAGGTGCATGAGCCCTGTACCCCTACAGTGTCTAAGTCCATTCTTAGACATTGTAAGTGCAGTGCTGCCATTAAGAGTATATGGTGCTGGGAGTTTGTCATTACGAACTCCACAGCACCATAATGGCTACACTGAAAACTGAGAAGTTTGGTATCAAACTTCTCAGCACATTAAACCCACACCGATGCCAGTGTGGGATTTAATGAAAAATGCACACAGAGGGCATCTTAGAGATGCCCCCTGAAAACTAACCCACCTCTAGTGTCCAGGCTGAGTGGCTGCTTTCAGCTGCCACCACCAGACATGTTTCTGGACCCCTGGGTCGAGAGCCTGCTGCTCTCTGGGGCCTGAAACAATGCACATCCTGGGACGAGGTGCCAAGCCTCCTCCCCCAGGATGGGCAGGGTTCACGAAGTGGAAGCTTCAAAGGCTTGCCGCCTTTGTGAGCTTCCCCAGGACACTTGCTGCTTTCAGCAACTGGTCCCCACTGCTTCTGACCCCCACTTTGGGTGGGAGAACCGGCGGGAAAAACAAGTGAGGAAGAGAGGTGTGCCCACCTCTGCCAACTCCACCCCTCAGGTGGGGGAGGCGAGGTGAAGCACAACTCTCAGTCCACACCATCTTGAAGATGGGGGGGACTCAGCCAACCAGGGACAGGCACATGCCCCCCTCCCACTGGAGGGTGGCATAATAGGGGGTGTACCCACCCCAAGGAAGGGACCCATTGGTCCCTGCCTTTTACCTACCTGTAACGCCCCTAAATCTAGTATTTAGGGGCACCCCTGAACCTTGCTTCCTCAGATCCAGACAAGAAAGAAGAAGAAGGACCGAACAGCCGTGCAGCAGCTAACAAGAGGAAGACGCCCACTGACTTGGCCCCAGCCCTACCGGCCTGTCTCCCCCTCGAACTTGCTCCTGCGAATTCCCGGTGTGTCCTGCAGCCAGCAACCTCAAAAACCCCGGAGGACCTGCCTGCCTTGACTTCCAAAGCCTGCTTCTCCCGTGAACACCGGATTTGTTCAACTGAAACCTCTGGCAGCAGCCGGAGACCGCGGATCCGCCCCACTCTGCACCCGCCGTCCACGGCCCGAGCTCGAGTGGGCAAACATAACGAGAGGTCACCCCGGCGATCCTGAACTGAGATCCGGCGACCCCTTACCTGCCTCAAGCCTCCAGCCGACGCCTGCAGTCTAAATCCAGAAGCCCCCCCTAACCGTGACCAGGAGCTGGTAAGAAGATCCGACCCCAAAAGGCGCCCCTGCACCTGATGCGCCACGGCCTTGTGTGCCCAAACCAACGGTGCCTAACCAACCCCTAACTTCCCAACTTACCTCTTGAAGTGGTGGTCGCACCCAGAAGTCCTTTGTCTCCCTGCCTGCAGTGCTTTTGCAAACCGGAGACTCTCCATTGGAAACAACAGGGCATCCGACGTCGAAACAGCACCCTGCACCCGGCCGCCCTAGTGCCGCTGAGGGTGCACCTTTGGTGCTAAGTTGTTTCCCCATTTGCCCTGAGCTAAAGTCCAGGAGCTTTGCTCCCACAACCCAGTAGCCTGCTTTCCAGCAGCCACCAACCGGAGGTCCCCTATCCCCCATTGGATAACATTGGGCCTCAACACTCTGCACCCGGCCGCCCTAGTGCAGCTGAGGGTGTAACAAGAGTACATCACTGACCCTGGGGGACCCCTGAGTCTACCCCCAGAACCTCAACTCCCACTACCGAATACTTACCTAAAAACCGATAACAATATTTTCCTCCATAGGATAACATTGACACTTTTTCCTGAAAAAGCTTCTAAGTGTGGAGTTTTGAAACCTAAAGAAATTCTTTAAAATTGTACGATTTAACAAAAACGCTTTTACTCGCCTGTTTACAGGAAATGTCCCAGTACTGCATCTAGGCATACAGCACTGAGTAAGAAAAGTAATCCAAAAGTAACTTACCTGCTATTTTACTGAAAATCCCATTCAAGTCAATGTACTGTATTTACAAGTGATTGCATTTCTCTGAAACAATACTGTAAGTCAAACCATAGTACATTTACAATTGAACTGTTTTACAATCAGCATTTATTACTGTAAAGTATTTATTGCTTACCTGTGCCAGGCTTGCTTGGTTCTAGAAATAAAATAACTAAAAGAATATTTTTATACAAAAACAATTGGTCTGAAGTTCAGTCTTTGAGTGTGTGAATTCATTTGCTGACTGAGTGTGTACAACAAATGCTTAACACTGTCCTCTGATACTCAATCAATCAATCAATCATGTCACTTATAAAGCGCACTACATACCCGCGAGGGTCTCAAGGCGCTGCCTTACTACTCGTCTACACTACCACAAATAGAGAGTAAGGTTCTATCTAACTTTGCCTCTGCCTACCTTTGGGGTTCCACTGGACTCTGTGCACACTATACCTCAGTTTGGTATAGTATATACAGAGCCAGCTTCCTACACTTCTGACCTGGTTGTTTGTCCTGACAACAATAGGAGCTTTCCAACTGAAGAGCGAAAGCCTGTAACACCAACCATTCCACTGCTAACTATCTCCATTTGGAAAAGTGTAAATTCTCCTTTCTCAGCCAACACCCCTTTCTCGCCCGAGATACAATGTTTCCCACCAGGCCCACAAGCTAGCATTCGTGGTCTGTTGTATTGGAGGAGGAAGACAGAGTGGGACTCCTTGTGTTTCTGGAACCACCAAGCTAATGCTTGTTGAACCTGAGGGGTCACTGGAACTAGGTGTTTGAACTCCTGTGAGCTCGGTGCCCAGTGTTGTAAGAGAAAATTTACAAGAGGCTTTAGATGGAAGCATGTCCACAAGACTACTGCCGTAGTTTCCGCTATCAGTCCTTAATCATTTAACCAACTCCTGGCTGTCACCCAGGGTTGACTGAATAGGAAGGAAATACTGTTCTGGATTGCAAGTCTGCTCTGCGGTACAAAAACGTAACCCAACTCGGTACTGAACAGAGCCCCTATAAAAGTCTTGATCTGGCCAGGTTGAAGGTGTGACTTCTGGAAGTTGATGACAAATCCCAACTGTTTCAACACTATGATCACCTTCTCCACATCTTCCTGCACCTTAGGGAGAGAAGAAGCAGACAACAACCATTCGTCAAGATATGGAAAGTTTGTAAATCCATCCAACTGTAGGGATGCTACAATTGTTGCCAATACCTTTGTGAAGAATGGGTGATGTTGCAAGGCTGAAAGGAAGATCCCGGAACTGAAAGTGCTGGTCTCCTAAACGTGAAACTTCTGACTTTCTGGGTGGATAGGCACATGGAAGTAGGCATCCTGCAAATCTCGAGTCACAAAGAAATCGCTCGCTGCTATTAATAGAATGATTGACTGCAGTGAAATCATCCGAAATGTCTCCACTAAGTCACACTTGTTTAGGGACTTAAGATCCAAGACAGGGCTATATCTGCCATCTGTTTTGAAATTAAGAAACAGAGTAGAATAGAATCTGCTTCGTCTTTGATCCTCTGGTACTGGAACTATTGCACCATTTTGTAGTAAGGCTTGAACCACCAGTAATATCGACTGCTTCTTTTACTCGTCTTTTGGTAATATGGTAGGTAGAAAAGGCATGCCTGAGGACTGTTAAAAAAAAAAGAATGCGATATCCGTTCTTGACAATGCTGAGGACCCCAGCATCTGAAACACATTCCTCCCACTTATGAACAAATTGACTGAATCTCGCTCCAACTTCTGGATAGCCATTTCTGAGATTGACCTTGATCCTGGGGCGTACCTGGCTGGTTTTTATTGGCAAAAACAGTCTCCCAACCACAGGACTGGCCAAGAAAGGGACACTTGTCTTAAAATTTGTGTGGCTGCTGCTTTGATATGAAAGTTTTTTTTGCCAGCTTTGCAAACCATTCTGTTTAATTTGGAGCCAAATAATTTTGCTCCTGTAAACAGTAATTTTAGTATCAGGGATCTGTTAGCTGCATCCAGCTTCCAAGACTTCATCTACAGAACCCGATGCCCTGTAATCGCAACTCCTCCTTAGTGAGAATTGATGTAGGATCCCCACATTCCTGAAGGCAATCATATAACTGCTGGAGATCTTTCAGGAGTACTTGTGTAGCATATGCTGCATGCATGTTTGCTCTGGTTGCAAAGGTAGAAGCAGCAAACAGTATTTTAAGCATGGTTGTCTACAACATCTGGTAGAGTCCTCTGAGACCAGGGAGGAAGTTGAGGCCATTGATGCCAGGATAGTGTTTACCTTAGGAAGCTGTGGAAGATCACCTTCAAAACCTTGAAGAGAGTACCTCCTTCCTTTTCATGCAAAATACTACATGTTGTGTGTTTATCTTCCACTGGTGTCATGCATACCTTCCCCCTTTTAAAGATAATTTTACCCTCCTGCCAATCCTTTTGTGTATACTTCAGTAGTTCTGAAAGGCAGCATCACTAATTCCTTTAGAATTGAGTACATTTTGGAAATAATTCCAATTCAATATTGCACAAGAATTATCTGCGTGTCATTATGTTTTAGCATATTCTGTGAAAACGTTAACAAGTCTCATTAGCAAAGTTGACAAACGACTGCATTTATATATTCTATTGTTACAAGTCCAAATACCCATCCATTGCCTTTCAAACCTTTTAATGGCAACACAGCATAAAATATGGCAACATTCCTTATAGTTGACATGGAGTTTGTGAGGGAGTTCACTGTAACAGTCTAACATGAATGCATAATGTATTATGCAAGAACTGATGAAAGAATGCAGTCTGATAGTTTTACTAAAATTATAGAGCCACACCTGGACAAATGGCTATCAGCCAGACTAAAGACTTTTAGTCTGCTAGACTGGACAATGGAAGTCTTTCTTGGTGAAATTGAAACACTTGGGATCTCATTGTTCCAGCTGGCTTTATGTGTTTAGATTTGTGAGTGGCTTACAACACGGTCAACCATGCCATCTTAATCAGCCTTTTGGCAGTAATTTTGTCTGGTTGGTCATACCCTTGACTGTTTCAGGTCCTTTCTTACGTGGTGTACGCAAGTAGTGGCCCTATTTCCTATTCATTAGATGAAGAGGGCTTGTCTCTTTCTTCAATCCTGTTTAATGGATATGGTCAGCCTTTTGCCAGCTGTTCATAAAATTTGGCCAGATTTTCTACTACTTGGAGAACATGCAACTACTCCTGCGGGTCGACATTTTGACCCCGAATACAGTTTTGCACGTCTGGGATTGCCTTTCCACCTTTAAAGACTGGTTGGTCTTTAAGTTCCTGTAACTCAATGACAATAGGACTGAGGTCCTGTATATGGGTGAGTGATTATAGGTGGCCATTTGGTCTGGTTTAGCAGGTTATGGCTGACCTCTTTGTGGACCTCTCTACTCCAGGGACTAAAGTTAAGAACCTTTGGGTTATTTTAACCAAGAGGTTATCCTTTGATTCTAGATGTGGTACTCCTTCTTCACAGTCTGAAAAAGTGTTTCCCTTTCTTCCATGGAGAAGCACGCCACAGGGGTTGGCTCACCTATCCTGGTGAAGTTAGGCTGTGGTAATGCCCTATACCTTGTGCTCCTTGAAGTGCATAGGATACATAGGATCTATAATATACTGGCCAACTGGTATTTGGACTTCTCACGTTTGAAAATAGATCAGCAGCTCAGCGCTCACTCCACTAGCTGCTCTTTAAACAACACATTTATTTTTAAGTTCTTTGTCTGGTGCAGCTAGCCTGTTATCAAACGATCCAAAGTTTATTTTCTTTTTTTTAATCTACTGAAGCATCATGCCCCCGCCAGAGCTCTTAAACATGGCTCTTTCCTTTTTCTGAAACCCCCTGCTATATATAACAAGGAACAGAGTGGACTGAGATCCTTTAGGAGTTTGGAGCACCTTCTTGATCCTCTGCAAAATTCTTATGACACGCTTTTTGGCAAAAAAACAAAATGGATCGGTTCTGCTAATTGTTTTGGCTTTTGATTGGTCTCTTTTCTCCCCCCTCTCTGTCAGTCTGTTTTAGTGTTCGATAGTGCTAGCTCCATGATACCGTCAGGTGACTGTTTACTCTACAAGTCGCTAAACATGCAGTACCTCTCTGCTTTGATGCTAACCGTAACATCATGGTGATAAAATCAATTGTTTTTGTTGGATTATTTCCTGATGAAAGCCACATTCCACTATTTCTATGTGGTGTATTAGTATCTCCAACAATTGATTGTAGCAAAATAAATCCTAATTTGTAGAGACCACATCACCAAGAATAATGTGATAATATATGGTCTGTAGCAATGTAGGAGATCTGCTATTATGTTATTCCATGTTTCATTATATGTTGTAGTTTTAATGGCAGTACGCAGGAAAGGAACATTGTTACAGTGCCTAAAAATAATTTCTAGAGACTTTCTCTAATTAAGAATTTTTAATTACTTGTAATATTTGGAAATGGTAGTAGCAATGATGTGCGCTTCAGTTGTCATTTGTCAAAACAAGTGTACCCCACGAATAATGTATTTTAATTAATGCAAGAGCTATAGTGTTTATGATTGTTGATTCATGGACACAATATTGACCCAAGAATTAATAGACTATTTACGTTTCCTATTACAGGAGGTGGGCAGGTGGAAGTTAAAACAGAGAAACTTGACTTCAAGGAGGCGGGTGCAGTCTAGGATTGGATCATTGGACAACATCACTCACACTCCAGGTGGAGGAACTAAAAAGGTATAAACGATACATAACTATCATATAATAGTATTGTGTTTATTAACTGAACAACATTGAACTACAAAGGGTTACATCTGATGTTCAGTGTACTGTTACCTATTAATGAGTCCAGCTCATGAGGGAGAGTGATTCAGCCATCACTTTGTCATCTCTTGAAGTGTATTAAAGGAACTCCGTGTACATTCATTTTAAAGTTGCTTCACACCCTAAGTTGGAGTATCACATAATAATCGAACATAGCTTCTTCTACATATTTAATACCTTTCTTAAAAGCATTTTAATTAACTGCTACTTAAATTAAAATTGACAGCTTTATTATGTGGTTCAGCATTGAGTAAAAGGATGGTAAAGCCAATACTGAAGCCTTGAATATTCTCCAGCATTTTAGGATGTTTTAACAATTCACATGCTTGAGTCTTCCCTCCGTTACTGGATGAATAAAAATAATATGACACAAGGATTTTATTATCTTCCCATTCTTTTGCCTTTGTAATGACCAAGGACCTCTCCATGTAATGATGGGAAGTGTACCTGCAAGAGTTGTCAGCATGTGGTCTCTGGAACCACGAAGAGACGTTGCACCACATAAACATAGTCAGTCTCAGAGCAATTCAGAACAGACTTTCCTTCTGAAGATTCCTCATTCGCTAGTGTTAATATGGAAGGACAGAACCAAATATGTGTATTACTTCTGGTGACCAGAAGGGACCAATTCACCAGCATTCTCACAGGAGACCCAGCAATTATGGGCATAAGCAAATCATAGCGGTTTTTCCAGTATTGGATCTTTCATAGATTCACATGCTTGAATCCTCCCCGTCGTCATGAGCATAATCACTCAGCAAGCTAGATGTAGAGTGCCATGAATGGGAACTCAACCTGAGGCCTATGAACTCAGTGTTTCAGCAGTGAAGACATCCAAATCTCAACCCTTTTCATGACAAGAGAGAACAAGAAGTGCTGGTACTTAGCAGGCAGAAGCTGGCAACCAGGAAAAAAGGGGAATGCATTTTTTATGACATGGAGCGCAATGTTCACTTACAAGTTTCCGACATTTTTCCTTGTCCCATGGATAGTTACCATCATTCTTGTAACCCCAGCTTAGTCCATTAGTCCAGACAATACTCGTACTCAGAGCTACTGAACCTGTCAGTGGCGCCTCCAATCCTCCTGTCACAGCAGAAAGTCCAACTACTTCATCCAAACCTACGTTCACCAGCTTTGACAGCAGGGCTTCTGAACACCTTGATTTTGTGGCTAAGACATTCTGGACCGCTGCAGGAAGATCCTTGCTCAAGCCATAGCACCATCCACAAATAGAACATATCAAGCGAAGTTAAAGCATTTCTGTGCCTGATCTGCTTCACCCATTGCACTCCTTTCATCAGCAATGGTTCCCATATTATCTACAGCTAGCAGAGTCTAGCATCCGCCATAGTTTCCTCAAAGTTCCTCAGCAATTTCTAGAATCCAGCACTGCAGTTCAACCCCTTTTCTTCTCTCCACTAGTTCCATAAAAGTTGAACACTGCTCTCAAAATTAATCAAGAGCCCCTTCGAACCCATATATATGGTAGCATCTAAATACATTTCATGGAAAGCAGTATTACTATTGACCCTTATGGCTGCTAGGAGAATATGAGAACTGTAGATAACAATAAAAGAACCATATCTCGAATTTGGCAAACTGATTCTTTGCAAAAATCCATCATTCATGCTGAAGGGGGCAGCAGATTTCCACGTAAATGAACCTGTCATTTTAAAGTCTTTCTTTCCTGCCTCACCTAATACTGCACACATACCCCTACACTCGCTAGATGTGGATAGCTGTTTAAAATTTTACCTAGCCAAGACAAAACACTTCAGGAACTCTGATTAACGATGTGTCTCTTTTGACCATGCACAAAAAGGTAGGCTTCGGTCAAAATAAGGGGCTGCAATATGGATTGCAGCAGATATACCTTTTTCTAAAAAGGCCAATAGGCTGCTGTCAACCACAGTAAGGGCACACTCTACTAGAGGAGTAGTGGTGACTTCTGCTTGGCATGCAGTCCACTTCTGCTCTTTTTTGCTCACCTGTTCTACTATTTCTATAGCCATACTTCACATGGTCTTGTAGCTCTGAGAGGTAATGGCCTCTGGGATGAGTGAAGTTCATGGCTCTTCAGCATCATTAGCTGAAGATTGAGCTGTTTCAAACAAGGTTAAATGTCAACTAAACATGCACTGTTTCAGAATTGCTTCTATGAAGAATTGTTTTCAACTTCCACGTGATGATAAGGAAGAATCAAGCGTGTGAATCCATGAAAGATACCAAGGCTAGAGAAATGTAGTGGTATCTAATTTTTTGAAATGTATAAAATATACTTTCTACAGCATGGGATCTTCACTGAAATTCATGAACACTGAAAAGTTCAGCCTATGTACATTACCCTGAATACTCCTTCACATTTTTTCACACCTATAAGGCACATTTGTGCAAATTAAACTCTAAAAAATAGCAACATTAAGGAAGCAGCCTCCAAAGTTTTGTAATACTACTTTTCAAACTAGCAAAATAAAGTGGGCATATAGGCAGGAACGATTTAAAGAGAAATTGCACTGCGACATTTAGCTCCCTGAGCAACGCTCCTACCCTAGAGGGCACTGCTTTTGTAATAGTTTTTTTCCACATTCTGTGTACTTCGCATCTCCGAACAGTGGGTTCTGTCCTTTTTGCTTATCTTTGGCTATTTTCAGTCAGATTTTGTCACAATTCAATATGTTATCATCTTTCTCTTAGAGTCTTTTTTGTGGGTGATCTTAGTGTTTTGCCAGCGTTTTCTCCATAGCTGACTGTGTAATCACTATTTGTAAAGTTCCATTTATGTATTGATAAAAAGTCAGCAAAAGATCCACATGCATTTGCATCTTGTACTTCCCCGTTTAACCACGTTATTTAAGCATTTAAAAAACGCCAGAAAAAGTAGAAGATGACACTGAAAGACCAGGTAGGAATTCCCCTAAGAGGTGTGGAATATTTCCTCCGAGCCTGCAGCTGTGGTTCTCAGTGAACAAAAAAGCCTGAGTGATCTGCTACCTTCACGTTTAAGCTTTCTAAAATTATTTTTTGACCCTCCCTAGAAGGGGGATCAAAGAAGAAGTGAAGGAAAAACTGATTGATTTATTCTTACTGGTTAAGCGGGACATCTCGTATTGTTAACAAAAACATGGCTTGCAGACTATTGGCTCATATTGAAGCACTGAATATCAAGGTATTCGACATCAAAGAGAAAAATCCCCATCCCGAGCAATGTCAAGACCCTTGACACCAGTGCATACACCATTGAGATGTTTGCCGGTAAGCAGCCACACTGTACCACATTGTGCACACATGTATATTGTGCCAAAGGCAACAGTTACCAAATGTGGCAAGAAGTTGGCTGCCAAGGATTTTATGGTTGAACTAGTCTCTCTCTCTCCATGTCTCACTGATTTAGCTCTCAAAGATCTTCTATCCAAGAAAGACAAATCTATGTGATTTATTTAGAAAGAAGAGTACAGAATAAGACTGTTTAGGCTCAAACCTTTTTTAATGAACATCGGTTTGAGGGGTAGTACAAAACCTGGAGCACTATTGTTCCCATTTTCTCCAAAATTGGAGTCTTTTCCATTACCACCAAACTTTAAATCAGACCCAGATCTAACATTACACTTAAACAGTGCAGCACAGGGACTCCGCAAGGCCCTTCATTCCTCCCAGCTGTTGATCGCTTTGAATTGACTATTTAAATCTACTAGATGCAGGCTACACCAAAGAAGACTTTGCAGACATGTTAGCATATATTGAGTGCCATAGGAACTCAATATATGCTGTCCATAGAGAAGATGATGTTTAGTTAACATGCTGACATCAAAATGCACACTAACACCTTGAAGCGCTATCTCATTGTTAGAAATGGGATTTCTGGTTGGCTAAGGCTTGCGCTAAGCCAGGCAGAAACCACCACTCTAGTCAGGGCAAGGGAGTTACATGCTGAAGCTAACCCCTGCTCACCCCCTTGGTAGCTTGGCACGAGCAGTCAGGCTTATCCCAGAGGCAATGTGTAAAGCGTTTGCGCAACACACTAGGCACACCACAAAAGGAACTCCACACAAGGTTATATACAAAATAGCCTTTGTATTATCATAAACACATTAGAAACATAATCACACATTTACACTGTGCCAACTGGCACTAGGCAATATTCACAGGGGATTATATACAGGACAGGGCCAATCGGGCCACCGTCAGAACCATCAGAACAGGTAAGTAAATATAAAACATAACCAGTAACTACTGGTACCATAATGACCTAAGCATTATCACATTAGCATTAGACACCATCCTGAAATATCAAGCATGACATTTGGCATCACATTACGCATAAATCTCATAGCATAAAATACATTATACAGTAAGCATCACATTAGGGCTTTGCGCCCTACCAACATAAACCTGACACCCAGGCCAACTGGCCTTCTCTAGGGGCTCCAATGCCCTGTGTCCAAAAATGTCAGGGCGTAGCTGCCAATGCAGCGAAATCAGAATGCGCTGGGGTGCGGGGTGCAACTCACCCCCTCCTTCTCATCCAAAACAAAATGCCCCCAACGTTGCAGCTGCCCGCTCTCTCTCGCGGTGCAGCTGGAAATGGGCGCGGGCACCACTGTGCCTGGGGGAGCCCCCCTTGGGGACTCTACTCATAAAATTGCCCCCTTTAGGGAAATGGCACCGGCACCACCGTGCCGCTTGGGAGCTCCCCTCTAGGACTCCTCCTGGTGCCCTCGATCGGCACCCACAGCCATAAAAACGACTTCAGCCCCACTCACCGGGGCTTCGTGCAGACTCCTCTGGTCACCGGACTCCTTCCAGCAGGGGACAGGCACCGGCAATGTACCTCGACAGTCCCCGCTCTGCCAGGACCTCTCTGGACTGCTTCTCGAGGGCGCGGGCTCCCACCAGCTCACGGGAGCCCCGCTCAGGAATGCCGCCTTCTCGACTCCGCGGGGCACTCCCCAGCTCACGGGAGCCCCGCTCGACCACAGGCTACCACTTGGCCGGTCTTCCGGCCGGCCGCGCTGCTATTGGCGGCCTCAGCAGCCTCTTCCTGTTTGGCCCCGCCCAGAGTCAGGCGAAGTCGCTTGCCTGGCTTACTGGTCGCCGCATGATCGCGGCGGCCGCTTCTCCTCTTCTCAGCAGCTAAGTGCAGGGTGGGCTCCCGCCGAAAAACGCAAATGCGGGGTGGGCACCCGCTTCAAAATAAAGACAATTGCGGGGTGGGCTCCCGCTAAAAGCACAACCGCGGGGTGGGCACCCGCTTAGATCCGCAAAACGCGGGGTGGGCTCCCGCTAAAAGCCAGCAATGCGGGGGAATCCCCACGTCGGGATTCCCTCGAAACCAGTCTCGGCTCCGCGCTGCGAAGCTCCAGCGCTCCTCCGGGAGCCAAATTTCAGCGCTCATGAGGCGCTAAGAGCCACGAGGCTCAGAAGGCAAGTTGGGCACCAAAGGTGTGCCAAGTCACAGGAGCAGTCCTCACCTCTTGCCTCCAAAGTCCCAGGGCAAAGGCTGGGCCCAGGCAGGCCAGCTCACAGGGCCCTCCAGCAGGGAGGCAGTCCCTCGTGGCTGTTCCTCCTGGGGCCCAGCAGCAACAAGTCGCCTGGAAGCACAAAAAGCACAACATTTTCCTGGGGTCACAGCCCCAATATTTATACTACATTTCTTCTTTGTCTGCCCTGGCACAGGGCTTGGGAAACCAGCCTGCGCTGGTTTTGAGGGGTTTTGGAGCACTCTGTTTACAGGGCTCCTCTTCCCTATTGTCAGGTGGGGGCTCGTCATCAGACACACCACAGGGGGCGGAGCCAGCATTGTACAGGCTAGGCACAGACCTATTCAGGGACCAGGGACTTCTCCTCCCACTACTCCAAATGCAGATGTCCCATTCAGCCTAGCGCTGACTCACCCTGCCCCTCCTGGAGCCACACATACCTCACCAGCCCCTGGCACTCAAAAGCCAGACATGCAATCCACATCTGAAAGAGACACGTTAGTGACAGATTCCTTACCTTAGAATATCCCCAGGCGTCAGGCTGGATCCGGAAAGTTTTTGCGTAGCAGTACCCTTGCGCGTCGGTAGGCGGCGTCGTGCGGCTCCGCGTCCGTCGTCGGCGTCGTGATCGCCGGGATGGCGTCGCGGGCAGTACTCAGACGCCGCCCCTGCGCGCTGGCGTCAGTTCTTCTTTTCCGCGCCAGCAAGCGCAGATCCGGGAAGAGCAGTGCCCTAGTCATTTTTGACTAACTTTTTTGGTGAATTTTTTCACTGTTTCTTTCATATCGACTCCAAGGTGTCGTAGGGATGCCCGGCTTTAAACGTTGCGACGCCTGTGCTCGGATGATGTCCATCACAGACCCGCATCTGGAGTGTCTCTTCTGCCTCGGGCGAGACCACGACACGAGTCGTGTTCCGACTGCCGGTCCCTAAACCCGAAAGCTTTGCGGAGCGGTCTCGAAAGCTCCTCGAGGCCCGGCAGTCGGCTCCGCGCCACACCAAGCCCCGGTCGCGTGAGAGGTCGAGGGTCGGTCGCGGAGTCCTCGCCGGTCGTCGGGATCCAAGTCTTCGTCGTCCGGTAAGTCTAAGCACAAGAAGTCCAAAAAGCATCATCGCTCTAGGACTTCGCCTCGCCCGATCTCGCGACTCGGCTGAGGCCCCTCCCGGCACCGTCCGCGGCCCCGGACATGCCTGTGGAGCCGCCCCCGCAATACCCGTCATTCCCGGGTTCGGGCGGATCCGGCTCAGCACAGGAGTTCCTGTCGGCCATGGACCGCCTCTTCGGGCCTCAGGTCCCTCCGGTGCGCCTTCGGGCCCGCGGGTCCTGAGTGGGGTTGCCCCGGCGTCGCCGGCGACTCCGGTCCCGGCGTCGCTCGTGCCTCCAGCCTCGGTCCCGGCTTCGGCCCGGCCTCGATCCCGGCTCCGGTGGTACCGCAACCCCCATCGACGCCGGTCGACCTGACCACGCTGGCGCCCGATGTCTCCGGTGCCGTTCCTGGCGCCGCCCGGGGCTCCGGGCGGCGTCGTCGTCCCATGTACTCTCCGGCTCCGGACATGGAGCCGGACCGGCGTCGCTCGGCCGCCGGTTCCGGCGCCAATGAGACCTTGGGTCCCAAATGTCCCTCCTCCTCCTTATTTTGAACCGGAAAAGGACCAGGAGGACTGGGAGGGGTCTGAGGACCCTCTGGCACAACAGTGTCAGTATGATGAGGACTGGGCAGAGGAACTAGGGGATGCCAGTGGTCTAGATACTTCCCCTGACACTGGCATGCTGTCTCCTCCCGTGGCTACGGAGGAGGGAGCCAATCTTGCAACGGTGTTGCGTAGGGCAGCTGGAGCCTTACATCTCCGATTCCCTACGGTGACGGTCAAGACTAATCTCTTGACAGAAGTGCTTCAGCCGGCAGCCTCCTCCTTGGAGACTGTGCTGCCGTTCAACGATGCACTCACTGACGTTCTTTGGGCGCCTGGTCCAGAGCCCAACACAGGGGCTCCTGTGGATAGGAACGTGTCCCGACGCCATCGCCCAGCTCCGGGCGATCCCTTGTTTCTCTCTGTCCACCCCACTCCTGAGAGCTTGGTTGTCCAAGCCTCGGCTTCCCAAACCGCCTTCCCTACCGCCCCTCCGGATAGGGAATCCAAACGCCTGGATCAATTTGGGAAGAAGGGTTTTTCTTCCTCCAGTGCTGGCTTGCGGTCCATCAACACCGCTTGTCTTTTGGGCCGATATACCCACTCCTTGTGGGATTCGGTGGCGACTGTTTTGCCCCAGTGTTCTGAGGAGGTCGAGACACTGCTTACCCGCGCCATTGCGGAAGGAAGGGATGCGGCCAAATACACCATACGTTGTGGCCTTGATACCGCCGACTCGCTGGGCAGATCTATTGCAACGACGGTGGCGCTGCGCCGCCACGCCTGGCTGAGAACCACTGGTTTTTCGGGTGATGTCCAGAATACCCTCATGGACATGCCCTTTGATGGAATCGGTCTTTTTGGTTCCAAAGCAGACCATGCGTTGGAGCGTTTAAGGATTCACGGGCTGCTGCCAAGTCCCTGGGACTTTCTGCTACACGCCCTCCGCTACCTTCTGCTTTTCGCCCCTATCGTGGCCACGGAAGGGCGCCCAGTCACGTCAGCAGCCCAGCCACCTGCCCGCGCAGCAGGCGTCTTCGCGTGGCCGAGGGCGTGGATACCGCCGTGGCGGTTTGGGCAACCAGCGTGCGGGTCAGGCCACCACCTCCAACCCGTCCGCGGCCTCCAAGCCCTTCTAGTCCCTCCTTTCAGGTGCACAGCACGCCAGTAGAGGGCAGGGTCCGCCATCACCTTCACCACTGGCGTCCCATCACCTCGGACAGGTGGGTCTTGGACATTGTCCGAAGGGGCTACTCCCTCCCCTTCGAGACCACCCCCAGCCATGCCACCTCAATTCCACCGCATGTCAGGGGATCACTTGGTACTTCTGCAGAAGGAAGTCACGGCCCTCTTGGCCAAGAGGGCCATCGAGCATGTTCCGACCCCAGAAGTAGGGCGTGGTTGCTACTCCTACTACTTCCTGGTGCCCAAAAGGACAAGGAGGACATGCGTCCTATCTTGGACCTCCGGAACGTCAATCGCTTCCTCCGGAAGGAGAAGTTCAAGATGCTCACCCTAGCTCAGGTCTTGACTGCCCTCGACCCTGGAGACTGGTTGGTAGCGTTGGACTTGCAGGACGCCTATTTCCACATCCCCGTCCTGCCGGCCTACCGGCGTTACCTTCGGTTCACGGTAGGCCTCGAGCATTTTCAGTTCACCGTGCTCCCCTTTGGCCTTACGAGTGCCCCTCGGGTGTTCACGAAAGTGATGGCGGTGGTCGCAGCTCATCTGCGCCGGGCAGGGGTTTCAGTCTTCCCCTACCTCGACGACTGGTTGCTGAAGGCGGGCTCGTCCCAGGCAGTCGTCTCCCACCTCCAGACTATGGCCGAACTCCTGCACTCGCTGGGGTTCTCCATCAATGTGCCGAAGTCGCATCTGATTCCTTCTCCACAGCTCCTTTTCATCGGAACAGTTCTGGACACGACGCAGTTTCGGGCCTATCCTCCCGAACGGCGAGTCCGGGATATTCAGGCTATGATTCCGATCTTTCAGACTTTATCCTGGGTTTCGGTACGGATGACCCTGAGGCTGCTGGGCCTCATGGCCTCCTGCATCCTGCTGGTCAATCATGCCAGATGGCATATGCGGGCTCTGCAGTGGGACCTGAAGTTCCAGTGGGCGCAGCACCAGGCAACCTGTCCGATCACGTCCAGATCTCGGAGGGGACTGCAAAACAGTTGCAGTGGTGGCTCTCGAACCGGCAATGGGTCATGGGCAGCTCCCTCTCCCTTCCCCAGCCAGAGCACACAGTTGTGACGGACGCGTCCCTTCTGGGATGGGGCGGTCACATGGGCGAGGCGGAGATCAGAGGCCTCTGGTCTCCGGCGGAGTCCCGGCTCCATATCAACATTCTGGAGCTCCGGGCGATCCGACTTGCACTCAAGGCATTCCTTCCCTCTGTCAAAGGGAAGGTGGTGCAGGTGTTCACAGACAACACCACCGCCATGTGGTACTGCAACAAACAAGGCGGGGTGGGGTCGTGGACCCTTTGTCAGGAGGCTCTGCGCCTCTGGACATGGCTGGAACATCAGGGCATGTTCCTGATGGTTCAACACCTGGCAGGTTCCCTGAACGCCAGGGCGGACGAACTCAGCCGCAGGTGCATGATGGATCACGAATGGCGTCTTCACTCGGAAGTGGCGCAAGGACTCTTTCTACAGTGGGGAGAGCCTTGGTTAGATCTATTCGCCACCGAAGAGAACGCGCAATGTCATCAGTTCTGCGCGTTGGAATTTCCAAGGCGGCACTCGCTCGGCATCGCTTTTCGTCACGAGTGGAGTTGCGGTATATTGTACGCCTTTCCGCCTATACCACTTCTACCCAGAGTGTTGAAGAAGATTCGGCACGACCGGGCCCAAGTCATTCTTGTGGCTCCGGACTGGGCTCGAAGAGTTTGGTATCCCGAGCTACTCAGTATGAGCGTAGATCCCCCGATCCGTCTGCCTCTTCGGGAGGATCTTCTGTCGCAGCAGCAGGGGACGGTCCTCCACCCGAACCTGTCCAGTCTACACTTGCTTGCGTGGAGATTGAGCGGGGGCAGTTGATTCCTTTCGACTTGCCTCCCGAAGTTTGTGATGTGATTCTGGCAGCCAGGCGTCCCTCCACTAAGGTGGTATACGCCTGCAGGTGGAACAAATTTGTGGCAAGGTGCACAGCAAAGGCTGTGAATCCCCTTTCTGCCCCTCTTTCTGAGGTCCTTCTTTTCCTTCTTTCTCTGGCCCAACAGGGTTCTGCCCTGGGTACCATCAAGGGTTATCTTTGTGCTATCTCGGCCTTCCTCAGGCTCCCTGATCAGCCCTCCCTTTTCAAGTCCCCTGTTGTTAACAGGTTCTTAAAAGGCATTACACACCTCTTCCCTCCTGTTCCGTTTGTAATGCCTCAGTGGGACTTGAACTTGGTTCTTACCTTTTAATGTGCGCTCCCTTTGAGCCTCTACATAACTGTCCTCTTCGTCTTCTGACTCCGAAGACAGCCTTTCTGGTGGCCATCACCTCCGCTCGGCGGGTGAGTGAGCTCCAGGCTCTATCTTGCAAAGCTCCCTTTCTGTCTGTTCATCCAGACAATGTTGTTCTTCGGACGCGTCCGTCCTTCTTGCCAAAGGTGGTTACTGCCTTCCACATTGGGCAGACCATCACTTTGCCTACCTTCTTTCCGCCTCCGCATCCTTCCAGAGAGGAAGAGAGGCTCCACCGTCTGGACCCAAAGCGTGCGCTCTCCTTCTATATCGACCGCACAAAACACTTCCGGGTGGATGACTAGCTCTTTGTTGGCTACGTGGGCGCCAAAAAGGTCGGGCGGTGCACAAGCGAACCATCTCCCGCTGGGTTACCTTGTGCATCAAGACCTGCTATTCTTTGGCTAAGAAGGAGCCTCCTGTTGGGCTGCGTGCCCATTCCACCAGGGCAACGGCTGCTACCACGGCCTTGGGCCGCGGTGTTCCGCTGCCGGTTATCTGTCAGGCAGCTACGTGGGCCTCGCTGCACACGTTTACAAAGCATTACTGCCTTGACAGTCAGGTCCGGAGGGACGGCTTCTTTGGCCGTTCTGTCCTCCAGGACTTCCTTGTCTGATCTTTGTTCGCAGACCCACCACCGGGGTTGGTATTGCTGGGGTATCTATTCTAAGGTAAGGAATCTGTCACTAACTTGTCTCTTTCAGATGCACAAGTTACTAACTTATGTAACGATATATCTGTAAGAGACAGTAGTTAGTGACAGATTCCTACCGCCCACCCATCCTCCCGTTCTGCGAACTGATTTCTAGGGTTAAGGACATCCCTTTCAGGGCCCTAGTATTTTTCAGACACCTATGTCAGCTTCTTGCATGGCTCTGCGTTCCTGGCGCGGAAAGTCGTGTACAGAACTGACGTCAGCGCCGCAGGGGCGGCGTCTAAGTACTGCCCGCGACGTCATCCCGGCGATCACGACGCCGACGACGGACGCGGAGCCGCACGACGCCGCTTACCGACGCTCAAGGGTACTGCTACGCAAAAACTTTCCGGATCCAGCCTGACGCCTGGGGATATTCTAAGGTAAGGAATCTGTCACTAACTACTGTCTCTTACAGATATATCGTTACACAAGTTAGTAACTTGTGCATCAGGCAGGCAGACACATAGCACACAGAAATGCCCACTTCTAAAAGTGGCATTTCTAAAATAGTTATAATAAATCTGCGCACACCATTGCGTAGCATTTATTATTACTATTCCAAACATACCAAACTTGACCACGCTGCTCCTCTCATATCAGGAATTACCACTGAAACACTTATCAGGGAATCCCCAATGCATTCCTATGGGAGGGCAGCCTCACAGCAGTGAGAAACCAAAATGGCTGTTTGTCACTACCAGGACATGTCACACATTTAAGGTACATGCCCTACCTTTTACCTACAATGCACCCTGCCCATAGGGCTAGCTAGGGCCTACCTTAGGGGTGACTGACATGTAGTAAAAGGGGGGGGTCACAGACATGGCACACACTTTAGGTGCGACGCCACAGCGGCAGTAACACTGCACGCACAAGCCCTGCAATGGCAGAGGCCTGAGATAGGTTTGAAAGGCTACTTTGGTGGGTGGCGCAATCAGCGCTGCAAGCCCACCAGTATCATTTAATTTACCAGCCCTGGGTATATGAGATACCACTTTACAATGGACTGACAGGTAAATTAAATATGCCAAACAGGTGTAGATCAATCCTTACCATATTTAACACAGAGAGCACACGCACTTTACACTGGACAGCAGTGCTAAAGTGCCCAGAGTCCTAGAACCACCAACACCATGTCAGAAAAAAGGCTAGGAGAAAGGCAAAAGGTTTAGGGATGACCCTGCAAAAAGGGCCAAGTCCAACACACATAATAAAAGGGATGTTCCTGTACCCATATCTGTACAACTGGCTTCTTACTGCTACCTCATTCCGCAGGATTTCCAGACAACAGTGAAATACATGCAAAGTCTGGCTCTACACATCAGTTTCAACAAGTCCACAACTGCCACAGTACAAAAGATTTACGACTTAGCCCGCTTTGAAAGACATTAAACAAGTAAAAGAGTGCACTTTTGAAAAAAGTGTTATTCTCTTTGCATGAACCTCATCCAACAGCTTTTCAGATATTGTCTATCCTCACCTTGATGGCGTTTTGGATATTTGAAGTGTCTAAGGCAGAGGTCTCCAATATCTGTACTAAGAGCTACTTTTGTTCAATTAAAATCATCGTGAGCTGCTATTATTAGTTTTGCAATAGGGACCACATCAGACAAGATTGCCTTACTGCCCTCCTTAGGAAAGATTATTAACAGTGATCACCTTCGTGTATAGTAGGGTTGCCAGCAGCAATGTTAAAAGACTTTGTCAATTTGGAATGCCTTTACTTGGGTAATACATAAGAGCTATAGTTGCAATGCCAGAGTATCAAGGTAATACTGTTAGTAATAAGTCTCGATCGTCACAAGATTTATCACTCAAATATCAGCTTTAAATATATTTTAGAAACTCAACCATTTTTCTCCAAATATCAGCTCATGAGCTTTTAAAATACACTAATTTTTGTCTCAAATACACACTTTTTAATTTTGGTTTCCATATATTAATTCAACTAAGTAAAAGCTTCAAATTAAGTAGGCGGGGCTGCACACAGGAGATCTACTTACAGATAGCTGGAGAGCTACCAGTAGCTCACGAGCTACACATTGGAGAAGTGTGGTCTAAGGCGAATCTTCATATAGAGTGCACCAATGATGTCTAAGTTAGAGAAACTGGAAAGGCAGTGAAACTTCGATATTTCGTATTTGTCAGTCCTAACAGAATTTAGCACACATGCACGCAGACAATCTTAACAGGATCATCACAGATAGTGACTTTTTTCTACACTTTACCAGCAGGTCCCCTGATCCTGTAGGGGTGAGCAACCTGAAGCAGGCCAAGAAAGGTAGCCTCACCAGTGAGATCTACTTTGCCTACAGTAACAAATAGGAGGTTGAAAACAGGGGCAGCTACCTGCTATCCAGTCCTGCACGTCAACTTATAGTTGACAGTTTGGCTTCTGACTTACTCCAATAGATCATTAAAAACTATGGCAAGACTGTATTCAAGTTTTAAAAGAATCCATGAATTTCCCAAAAATGATACACGTTCAAGTAGAAAAGATTTTACATCTGGAGAATGGATACGTTGAACATCCCCATGAGATGCCTAAAAATAAAATTGAAAGTATTGCCAGGTCTAGTAATGAAGGGGCATATTTATAAGCCCCTATCGCCACATGAACATCACTTTTTATGACGTTCATGTGGCGATAAACTCTTCGCCTTATTTACAAGGCGCTGTTAAGCCACTAAATGTGGTTTAACACTGCCTTGTAAATAAGGCCCCCTTTCACGCTACACTTAGCGTGAAAGGGGCTTGCAATGGGTGTTGTGGTGGGCGTTCCGCCGCAACACCCATTGATTTTTTCGGGGCCCCATACTTACAAGAGTGGCGTAAATATAAGGCAGCGCCAAAATTAAGACCAGAGAAAACCTGGTCTTAACATGGCGAAAAGAGTAGAAATGCTTAATTTCGCCTCGTTTTTGCTGCTGCTATGTGTGCAGCACAAATGCTGCTATGTGTGCAACAGCAAATCGCCATGAATGATCGTTCATGTGCTTGAAGGTGTCCCTTCCTGCACATAAGCAATCATTAAAAATTACGATCTTCAACTTCTGTGTGTTGCACAATGCAGCACACATAGAAGTTACAATTCGCCAATCTGTACATAAACAATCATTCCCCCCACCGCAGGGCCCCTTGCACTATTGTGCAAGGGGGCCTGCGTTGGCACTAAGCAGTTAGATTTAGCGCTAGGGGAAACGCAGGCGTGCGCAGCATTCTTGTGAATACGACGCATCCCTGCATTTTCAGAATGGCAGAGCGTGGCGTTAGCAATGTTTGCTTAACGCCACGCTTCGCCATTCTCTTGTGAATATGCCCCAAAGTGTGGTGTGCAGTCTCTTCCATAAATGCTCACTTAGCAGCTATAGCTTATAGAAAAATTCTCCCTAGCATTTTCTGTTAATCATCCCAAAAATAAGGGTTTTAGACGTCTTTTTTTCTTGTGAGCTGAAATTTGCCTTATTATCGCTTCATGAGTCACTAGTTTAAACTCATGCACAAGCCAGTTTGCCAAGTCTTTTTGTTGCAAAGTAACTTTGCTAGTTGCCATCACTTTTGCCCCCAAAGTTATTAAGGTCCCGGTTCTCTGTTCGGTATAACTTTAAAAGACATTCCATAGGTCCCAGACTGTTTTAGAAACGTTCCTAAACTTTATCCATGAATTAATTTAGATTTCCACAGAGATTAAACTGTATTCCCCCCTACTTTATTTGAAAATCCTCTCTGACAAAAATGTGTCTTCGAACCCTCAATGTGAAAAAGATAAAAGTTTAGAAAACCGCATCCAGCTCAGCTGGAAGTCAGAAGAATGGACCTTAGATGGGTAGTCCTCCGTTAAGATCCTAAAGCTTTATGTGGGCCTTAAAATGAACTAGCCGTCAAATGCAAAAGCAGTGCCCTTTGGGATTGCAGTGTCTATTCGATTTTAAAAGTACAGTCTGTTTCTCTGTTCAGCTGTGTTGCATTACGAGCCCGTCGACGTAGGTAAGGGATTAAGCTTTACCTTTGATGATTTCGTCGACGGTTGTTTAGTTGCCGTCGTCGACGAGTGGGCGTCCTTTTCAGATTTCCCCTCAGAAGACAGAGAAGAGGGCTTTTTAAAGGGTTTTACAGCCCTTGACACCACTCCTGGTGCTGCTGATTCAGGCATGGGAATCTATGAAAGCTTCCAATACTGGAGAACCAAAGTTACAGGTAAGTAACTTGTTTTCTTACTCCTGCTATGGCTCCCTATGTAAAAAAACTAAAAACTAGCACATGTAAATCCATCCATTTCTGGCTTTAAAGAAACCTAGTTTATGAATGAAAATACTTTCGTACCTTACTCTCCCTGCGGTATAGTGAGACGTAAAATAAGATAGTCTCCCTCATAAGCTGGACTGGCACTAATAGGTGCGAATAACTTTGACCTCATTAAAATTTCAAATGAATAAATGATTTACAAGTTTACAAAAAGGAAGCAATTCCTAGTTAGTACATTTGATAGATGATGATGTTGTTTTTTGGTGATTCTTCCGATATAAATTGAAATATTGCCGTTTCCTTCAAGCTACTTTGATATTGCACCTAAGTTCGCTTGACCTCCATACCAGTTTTCTGTTTTGAAAATGTTTCGTCTTGCAGCATATTCTATAGAGTACACTGCCTTTCTTTAAAGGATATCCTGTCTTCCTTTCCCTTCTCTCTTTCTAAATGCATCGATTCCTTCAGCAGCTCTCTTTGCTTCAACTTTTGCAATTTCATTCCCTTTTTCTGATTTCACAATTCTTTTGGTCATTTCGGTTGCCCCAGGAAAATCCTTAAGGGTACTTGTCCATATGTCACTTTAATATAATTATAAACACATATAGCCGAACATGGCATAGAACAGGGCAATCTAGTGAAAAGTTGTTCTTTAATTATCGATGATAAGAGGTGTTGGCCTGCTTGTGTGATACAATCTGGAATTTCCCAGTTTGTTCTTTGCCGAAAATAGAAAAGAGAGGTTTTTGCTGAATAAAGAACACACTTCTCTTTTGTTATTAGAAGCTCCCTAAATAAGTGTATCTATAAGTCTCTTTAGGCCACATGACAGCCTTTTTGCGGTTGCAAACCCTGCGATTCACAAAATCAGAGTTTCAATACCAATGGGGCTTTTCACAATGAACAAAAGCGATTTTGTAAGTTGGAACATTCTTTCTGACTTGTAAAAGTGTCTTTGCAACCATTTTCAAATGGAAGGGTATGTGAAATGGGCATTCTCCTGCTTTTTGTAATTTGTAAAAGTATGTATCAGTGCTTTGTGACTAATTACGGTCGCAGACCACGAATCAGTAACCGTCCCGAGTTGGGGTGGTAACTGATTCGCAAACTGGAAGTTGTGTTTGGGAATCATGTCAGCAGCTGCCTTGGGGGTGGAGGGATGTGGGAAGAATGCAGGGGTACACAGCACCACCTGGCTCTTTAATGATTAAGTGCTGCTTTAAAAAATCACAGGAGGTCACAGATAAGCAGCCTGCCTAATTCATATTCATCAGGCATGTCGTTTTGCACCATCCTGTGAATAGACAAATTGTGATGTGGTCTGTTAGTACAGAAGTCTCATTGCAAATTGCTTTCACATCCCCTTAGATTTATGAGTTTCGGTTTTTAAATAACCATTTCTTAAAGTTAATTCCCAGAATCAGTATCATCACCAGGTGATATAATTTGCAAATGTATTTTGGCACTACAGCAGTTTCTTTACGATTAGTTTGGCAACACTTTGCCCAATTATTGTTCTGTCATCTGTGACATACATATTTATAAATTCCACATTTCAATAACACCTGTTCTACAAACGCTACTGTTAAGAACAGGAATGTTTTATGTCTCTTATCATCAGACTATTAAGACAGAAAGGGGTGTACACTTAATTAAACTGGTATTGTCCTTCAAATTGACATTCAGAATTTAGAGGGAGGATACTGAAGACAGAAATCTCTTCCAAATACAATATCTCTGCATTTTCCTCTGGCATCGGTGAATGGTCTTCCTTTATCTTTTCTTTTGTTATATTTTTCCTATTTTATGTTATTTTTTCATTTATTTATGATCCATTTTGTGCCTCGTCCTTCATCTATAGAGAGAGAAGGGGAAAGAAGACTTGGCCCATGTGACACTGACCTCGACCAATGGGGTCAGTCCTTGCCCAAATAATGCAGTGCATGTGTCACTGATTATCGAACCCCCTATTCTTGAGGAGACAGAGGTTTCCAGTCTACTCGCAGAAAATGCCAGTAAGTAAGTGATCTATAAAGCATACAGCTTTAATTGAAGAAGATTGAACCTTTAGCCACGTAATACTGAAATTGTATGTTGTTACCGTGATATGGCCATTGAATGGCGGATGACTTGTTAAAACTTTCAGAACTTTGAC
The DNA here is from genome assembly GCA_963921515.1 of Calotriton arnoldi. NCBI lineage: Eukaryota > Metazoa > Chordata > Amphibia > Caudata > Salamandridae > Calotriton > Calotriton arnoldi. The sequence continues at coordinate 543,071 of CAWUFW010002400.1, read as the reverse complement.
ATCATTTACTTCATCAGCACAGTTCAATTAGGGAGATTGTGAGCACAGAAACCAATCTGTTGTGATATACATGGAATATATTAAGACATTTACAGCAGTACAATTCATACCGTCACTGTTGGGTAAGTATTTCTCTATTTTGCACATTTTAATATTTTTTTTACATTTACAGAACTATGTTTTGGTGTTTTCCCATCAAAAGAATACAAAAAAAATTTATTTCAAGGTCGGAATATATAGTAAAAACTGCCACCAACACTTTCAGTTTTTAAGCTTATTAAGTATTATATAGTTGTATATTCCTCCCCACACGCATATATATTTAGTTGTAGATCCACAAATAAATAGTCATAAGCGCCTATATAGATTAGTAAACCTGTATCTCATATAGATCTGTATGTAATTATACACACACACACACTCTCTGTCTCTCTCTCTCTCTCTCTCTCTCTCTCTCTCTCTCTCTCTCTCTCTCTCTCTCTCTCTCTCCCCCTCTCTCTCTCTCATAGATAGATCGCTAGAGAAGCCATGGGGCAGGGAAAATCCAAAATAGATGCCGTAAAAATGATGCTTAGAACAAGTGCATTAATAAAAACATACACATTTAGCACTACAGTGCAAATATTATTTCCAAGTCATTACGTTACTATAGAGAAATTGAAAGGAGAAAAACGTTATTTACAGCTTCACAAATTGCATGATGTTCAGCACTGCATCTTTATAGGCTGACACGCTTTAATTATTCCCCACAGTCAGACTAGGAATGTTCGGTAAACAAAATTTACGAAACATTATTAAAGTACATACATTTTTTGTAAAAAAAAATTTGGGGTGTTTTAACAAACAATGCAGCAAACATTGAGGTACAAGCATCTGAGGCACATTATCAGGTGCCTTGCGGCAACAGCCTCCGACATATAAAGTTTCAGATGACAATGAGGTAATGTAAAACATTACATTTGTAACATGGGATCAGGGGGTGTCGCACGACTGTCATTTACGTATTTATTGTTCTTCGGACCCATTATCATCCCCACCAGGCCTACCCTCACTCGTTTCAGACTCATGCTGGTCATACCCGGGAGTGTCGGAATTCAGGGCAGAGTTGCACAGTTTCCGCCACTCAGACAGATACGCCTGCAACTTATCATCCTTATGGTTTAATTTCATGTGGGCTTCTTCTGCTAGCGTCCACTCTCGCACATCTCTTAGTCATGCTGTTATGTCTGGGCCTCTCTGTCCCATCCAGGTGATGGCTATTCTACGCCTAGCTAACACTATCATCAGTTGTAGCAGTTTGTATGCCATTTTCTGCTTCCTGGGTTTTCTTACATGGCCCAAAAGACATTGTAATGGCTCCTCCAGTATAAGGAGACCTGTGCTTTCGCGCACCTCCGCCACAACCTGGGGCCAGAACTGCTGCAGCCCAGAACATCCTCATGCTAAATGTAAAAAATCTGCCTTCTCTGCTCACATTTGGGGCACGTATCTGTGTGACACTGGGACATACTCTTTAGTCTCAGCGGCATAAGGTAGGTGCGGTGCAAAAAGTTGTAATGAATCAGCTTGAACCATGCTTTGCAGGATACTGTGTGTGTAAGCGTGCTTATGGCTGCCCATTTCTTGTCGTCTATTTGCTCAGCTAGGTCCCCATCCCACGCTACTCTTGCCCGAGGGGGGGGGGGGGCTAGGCGAGTCCGTCATGGCTTTATACAGGAGCGAGATCAACCTGCACCCAGAGCCGCATGTGAGTAGTATGTCCAATGTGTCGTTTGCGGAATGTTCGCAGGCTTGCTGGTATGAAATAAACATTTTATTCGGGTAGAGGTCTGCCAGGACGTCGCAACCTCCCTCCTTCAACGCCTGAAAGGACATATGTAGGCTCATGTCTCTTACGGGAGCAAGTATCCATATAGGGAGCTCTGTGTGAATCGGAGCGTGTCTCAGTACCTTTTACACGTATTGTTGCCATACATTCACGGTGTGACGTACTATAAGGGCAGATCGCCGGAGACCCCCCTATCCTGCATCAGTGCAATCGGAAGCATGCCCGAGTGTACTCGTCCAGCAAGGAGTCGTTTTTCCCAGTTGTCTCTATCTTCTAACCAACGGGGCGCATGCTGAAGCTGCGCAGCAAAGTAATATAAGTCCAAGCGTGGAGTCTCCAGTCCCCCCTCTTCATATCTACATGTCAGTGTGCTCAGCGCTACTCTACTTTGTCGCCCCGCCCATAGTAAAGAGACGAGCACAGAGTTCAGCCGCTTAAAGACCCGGGTAGGAATCGGGCAAAGTGAATTTTGTAGCGCATAGAGGCAGCATCTCCATTTTGGGCACTGCAAGCCTACCCATCAATGAGAGTGGCAATGAGTTCCAAAAGGCCACAGAGCGTCGCAGCACGTCTATGACCCTATCCACATTCAGATATATCAACTGGGCATTGTCAAGTGCTACCTGGATGCCAAGGTACCGAAAATGAGCCCGTTCCCATCTTATCCCCAGGTCAGGAAGACTCTCCAGGGGCAATGTGACCATGCGAGCCAGGAGAAAAATCTGGGATTTGTGTTGGTTAAGTTGCAATCCGAAGACCTCACCAATCTCCTCAAGATGCAGCAGGAGCCTAGGTAGCGCCAATCAGGGAGAAGCTATATAAAAGAGGGCATCGTCCGCCTATAAGGAGATCACATGGGTCGTGTCTCCGACCCGGATACCCCACTGCCCCATCTCCTCTCACATCCGCACCGCCATGGGTTCAATGGCCAGGGCGAAGAGGAGGGGTGAGAACGGGCATCCCTGATGTGTGTCCTGCTCCAAAACCCACTCCTCCGAACTGGCCTGTCCCACCCGTACTCTTGCGCGTGGTTCTGTGTACAGTATTTTAAACCAACGGCGGAAACGGGGCCCAAATCCCACTGAATTAAAGTACATACATTAACACAATGTTGTGTTGCTGCCGAGGGGCGATCTTCCTCAGATTTTTATCACGTCACACGTTAGTTAGGGAGTCCTAGAGCAGAGCTCTGCTCATTTCCAACTTCTTATTCTTTTTTAAACTCATCTAAATAGTAATGTGTTGCTGCAGCTGTTACATTAACGCTCTATTGAAGAGGATTGCGTTAGAGGGCTTTTTCTTCCCAAGATTACATTCTGCACTGTACCTGCCTGAAAGGGGATTTTCTTCTCAAGACATCGTGGTATTTTGGTAAGCCAGGAGAAAATATTTATAACTATTTTTATTTATAAATGTTTAACTCCTCTAAATAGTACTTTGCTACTGCAGCTCGTGCAATCTCTATTGATAATGATTACTTTTAGAGGGCCTTTATGCTCTCTTTAGAAGGAATTTTATCATGAGGCGAAATTATTTATCTTAGTGCCTGCAGAAACCTTTTCTTTCACTGCTACGATAAGGTATATAAATATAAATGTGCATATATTATACAGGATGTTTGGACAAAATATTCCATTGTAAATACCTGGAGACAGAAATATTGGGGAAAAATATCTTGATACAAAAATATTGTTATGCAGAAATGTTTTTGTCAAGAATATCGTTTTTCCAGGTAAGTAATATAGTTGTTAAGAATATCATTGTTTATATCGTTTTTAATGATATAGTTGTAAACATATATTAATTTTATGTGTTACTATTGTTTGTATAATTGTTATTTTTTAAATATAGTTTGTAATTTTAACTGATTTTAAAATTTTCAGTTTAATTGCTAATAGTAATTTATAGTGTTGTAGCGGGTTGTTGGGTTTGTAGGAAGATAGGTTGGGAAGTTAATTAAATAATTATTATTTACTAATTAATTAATAATTTTAAAGTACGTATGTGATTGATATTAATTATGTACATTATGTAATACTGATTTATTTTACGTACATTTTAGGTGCGGTTGCTATGTTTATGAGGTTATAGGATGGGAAGTTAATTAGCTAACAATAAATTACCAATTTATTTTTAATTGATTAATAATGATGTACATTGTGTAATAATCATTTATTTTATTAATATTTTTGATGCGGGCTGCTGGGTTTGTAGGGGTATAGGGTGGGAAGGTAATTAAGTAATCATTAATAAACAATTCATTATTCATTTATTATTAATTATTGAATTGCTTATTAATTATGTCCATTATGTAATACAGATTTATTTTAGTTACATGTTGCTAGGTTTGTAGGAGTATAGGGTGGGAAGTTAATTAAGTATTAATTAAATAACTGTTATTAATGTATAAATAAATATTTAATTGATTAATAATTTTGTAAACTGTGTAATAATTATATATTTTAATTCTATTTTAGGTGTGGGTTGCTGGGTTTGTAAGTTTATAGGGTGGGAAGTTAAGTAATAATGAATTAACAAATAATTGTTCATTGTTAATGATGCAATTGATTATCAATCTTGTAAATTGTGTTACACTTATTTATTTTAGTTATATTTTAGGTGTGGGTTGCTAGGTTTGTAGGATTATAGGGTGGAAGTTAATTAAGTAATATTAAAATAATTATTTTTTAATTGGAAATTATTATGTTTATGAATTTTATACATTGTTTTATTTTGTTACTATATATATATTATGTTAAGTAATAATGTTTATATTAAGAGTTTTATATGTTTTCTAAATTAATAGGGTTATTTAAATATCTAATATGTTTGAAGTGACGTTGTCTACCTACTGTTGCTTAGACTGGAGTGGGAATACAAAATTTAAGTCCTCCGAAGTTCAACGCTTTCCCTAATGTTGCACTGACTGGAGTGGGAATAGTAAATTTTACCCCTGTGAAGTCCAACGCTTTCCCTACTGTTGCATAGACTGGAGTGGGACTACTAAATGTAACCTCTCCTAAATCCAACGCTTTCCCTACCATTGCACATACTGGAGTTAGAATAGTAAATCTTACCCCTCAGAAGTACAGCGCTTTCTCTATTGTTGAACAGACTGGAGTAGGAATAGTAAATCTTACCCCTCCAAAGTACAGCATGTTTCCAATATTGCTTTGTCTAATTCATTCCTTACTGTTGCGCTGACTGGAGTGGGAATAATAAATTGTACCCCACCAAAGTCCAACCCTTTCCCCACTGTTGCATAGACTGGAGCGGGAATAGTAAATCCTACCCCTCCCAAGTCCATCGCTTTCCCTACTGTTGCACAGACTATTGTGGAAATAGTAAATCTTAACCTTCCGAAGTCCAAAATTTTCCCTACTATTGCTCTGTTTGGAGTAGGAATAGTAAGTCTAACCCCTCAAAAATTTAACCCTTTCCCTACTGTTGTTCTGTTTGGAGCGGGAATAGTAAATTGAACCCCCCCTGCAGTCCAACACTTTCTCTACTGTTGCCCTGGTTGCAATGGGAATAGTCAATCTAATCCCTCCGAAACCCAACACTTTCCCTACTGTTGGACTGTTTGGGGTGGGAATAATACATTTACTCCCTCTGAAGTCCTACATTTTCTTCACTGTTGCATAAACTGGAGTGGGAATAGTATATCTATTATTCCCAGACTCCAATACTTTTCAGAATAATGGTTAAATATATTTATTATTAGACGGTTGACCCATGTATCTGAAAGAGACTATTAGTTATAGATTCTTTACCTTAGAATTACCCCCAGGTGTCAGACTGGATCTGGAGAATTTTTCTTCAGCAGTACCCCTGCGCGTCGGTAGGTGGTGTCGGTCGACTCTGCGTTCGTCGTTTTGACTCCGGGTGCACAGGGATGTCACATTGGCAGACCAGCTTCAATCCTTGTGGCTCCTGCCACAAGCTGATGTTGGTGACGTACCTACATCTAGTGTGCCTCTGGTGTCTGGAGCGCGACCACGACCCCAAGTTGTGCTCCGACTGTCGGGCCATGGCCCGAAGTCTTTGTGGGAGCGGTCCCGAAAGCTTCTGGAGGCCCGGCAGTCGGCTCTAAATCCCGTTCAAGAGGGAGGTCCCGAGACCAGTCGCAGAGCCATCACCACCACTCCTCGTCGAAGGCTTCGTCTTCGGGTAAGTCGAAGCACAAGAAGAAGGCGAAGAAGTACCGTCACTCTTCGCCTTCTCCCCGTCCATCGTCCAACGAGACGAGGAATGCGGACGGTCGTCATCCTTCGGCTCCGTCCGCGGAGCCTGCTGGGTCGGCTCAGAGTTTCCCCCCTTTCCGGGAGCCGGAGCGACCCCAGCCCAACTTTGAACATTTTACGAAGCTCTCCACTCCATCTTTGGGCAGCCCGACTCCGCCGGCGCGCCTTCGGGCCCCGCAGACTCGGTTGGGGGTTCTAGGCCTTTGCCGCCGGCGACCTCACGACACCTCCTCTGGCGTCGAATCCATTGACGACACCGCCGACGCCGGTTGGGTCGCCAGCCGGCGTCGACCCCGGCCTCCACCTCGACTTAGATACGGAGCCAGACCGGCATCGACCAACACCAGTACCGGCGCCAACCAGCACTTTTGTGCCAATTTTCTATCCTGGTGTTCCCTATCGCCCTGAGTGGCAGCCAGGAGAGGGTGAGGAGGACTGGGAGGGGTCTATTGACCCTCTTGCAGACCAACTTGAAGATCGGGACTGGGGAGAGGAGTTGGGTGATGCCAGTGGTCTGGATACCTCCCCAGACCTTGGCATGCTTTCTCTCCCTACCATGGCTATGGAGGAGGGAGCCTCCTACGCTGTGGTGTTGCGTAGGGCGGCTGAGGCCTTGGGCCTTGAGCTCCCTATGGTGGCAGTCAGGACTAACCTCCTGACTGAGGTGCTTCAGCCGGCAGCGGCCTTTTCGGAGCCCCTGCTGCCACTCAATGAGGCACTCACGGACATCCTTCTGGGCACTTGGTCCAAGCCCAGCACAGGGGCTCCTGTGGATAGGATGATTGCCCGCCGCCACCTCCCGGCTCCGGGCGACCCCATTTTCCTCCTCCAACATCCTACCCCTGAGAGCTTGGTAGTCCAAACCTCTACTTCCAAAGGCTCGTTCCCTACTGCTCCCCCAGATAGGGAATCCAAGAAGCTGGAACACCTTGGGAAGATGTTTTCTTCCGCCAGCTTAGGACTGCGGTCGGTGAACACCGCATGTCTCTTGGGTCGTTACACCCACTCTGTGTGGGATACTTGAGCAGGTGCTGCCGCAGTGCCCGGAGGAGGCCCGGGCCGCACTCTCCCGTGCAGTTGTCGAAGGGAGAGATGCAGCAAAGTTTGCTGTGGGCTGGACACCGCCGACTCGCTAGGCAGGACTATTTCAACGTCGGTAGCCCTGAGATGCTACACCTGGCTGAAATCCACTGGCTTCTCGGGTGATGTCCAATCTACACTTTTGGACATGCCCTTTGGCCGTCGCTTGTTTGGCGACAAGGCAGACCACGCGCTAGAGCGCTTCAAGGATTCTAGGGCTACGGCCAGGTCCTTGGGCCTCGCAACTACATCTTGCCCCATGTAGTCTGCCTTTCTCCCCTTTCATGGCTACGGAAGGGGTGCCCCGCCACGTTCCTCCCAGAGCCACAGGCCGACGCAAGCTTCCCAGCTTCTGCGCGGCCGGGGACGTGGGACCCAGCGTCGTGGGTCTGGGGGCCACCGGGCGGGCCAGTCCACCAGTGCCCCCTCTGCAGCAGCCTCCAAACCCTCCTAGTCCGACCTTTCAGTGCCACCAGTTGCCAGTGGGCGGCAGGATCCGCCATCACCTCCCCACTGGCTAACCATCACATCGGACAGGTGGGTTTTGCAGATAGTCCGAAGGGGCTACTCCCTCCCCTTCGAGACTACTCCTCCATCCATGCCACCGCAGTTCCATTGCATGTCGGAGGATCACTTGGCCCTTCTCCTCGTGGAAGTTACGGCTCTCTTGGCCAAGGGAGCTATCGAGCGAGTTCCTGCCCCAGAAGTAGGTTGTGGTTGTTATTCCCACTACTTTCTGGTGCCCAAGAAGGACAAAGGCCTGCGTCCTATCTTGGATCTCAGGAACGTCAACCGCTTCCTCCGGAAGGAGAAGTTCAAAATGTTGACACTGGCTCAGGTTCTGTTTGCCCTCGACCCTGGAGACTGGATGGTGGCGTTGGACTTGCGGGACGCTTATTTTCAGATATCCGTTCTGTCTGCCCATCAGCGCTACCTACGGTTCACGGTAGGCCACGAGCATTTTCAGTTTACAGTGCTCCCCTTTGGTCTTACCAGCGCCCCTCGGGTGTTCACGAAAGTGATGGCGATGGTCGTAGCTCATCTGCGCAGATCAGGGGTTCCAGTCTTCCCCTATCTCGACGACTGGCTGTTGAAGGGGGGCTTGACCAGGCTGTCGTCTCCCACCTCCAGACTACGGCGGACCTCCTGCATTCGCTGGGGTTCACGATCAATGTGCCTGAAGTCACACCTGACTCCCTCTCAGAAGCTCCTTTTTATCGGAGCAGTTCTGGATACAGCGCAGTTTCGGGCTTACCCTCCCGAGCAGCGAGTCCAGGATATTCAGGCTATGATACCGATGTTTCAGCCTCTATCCCGGATTTTGATGAGAATGACTCTGAGGCTGCTGGGCCTCATGGCCTCCTGCATCATGCTGGTTGATCATGCCAGGTGGCACATGCGGGCTCTGCAGTGGGACCTGAAGTTCCAGTGGGCATAGCATCAGGGTAATCTTTCCCGATTGCGTCCAGATCTCGGAGGGCACTGCACACCAATTGCAGTGGTGGCTAACGAACCAGGAGTGGGTCAACGTTAGATCCCTCTGTCTTCCCCATCCAGAGTTCACGGTGGTGACAGATGCGTCACTCCTGGGATGGGGCGGCCACATGGGAGAGGCGGAGATCAGAGGCCTCTGGTCTCCGGCAGAGTCCGAGCTCCACATCAACCTTCTGGAGCTCCGGGAGATTCGTCTTGCACTGAAGGCATTCCTTCCTTCTGTCAAAGGAAGAGTAGTGCAGGTGTTCACGGACAACACCGCCGCCATGTGGTACTGCAACAAACAGGGCGGGTGGGGTCGTGGACCCTATGTCAAGATGCCCTTCGCCTTCTGGACATGGCTGGAACATCAGGGCATGTCCCTGGTGGTTCAACACCTGGCAGGTTCCCTGACTGCCAAGACGGACGAACTCAGCCGTCGGTGCATGGTGGATTACCAATGGCGTCTTCACTTGGAGGTGCTGCAAGGTCTCTTTCAGCGGTAGGGAGAGCCTTGGTTAGATCTGTTCGCCACCGAAGAGAACGCGCAATGTCAGCAGTTCTGCATGTTGGAATTTCCAAGGCGGCACTCGCTCGGCGACGCTTTTCGTCGTGAGTGGAATTGCGGTCTTCTATATGCCTTTCCGCCTATACCACTTCTGCCCAGCGTGCTGAAGAAGATCAAGCGCGACCGGGCCCAAGTCATTCTTGTGGCTCCAGATTGGGCACGGAGAGTCTGGTATCCCAAGCTCTTGTACTTGGCCATCGATCCTCCGATCAGACTGCCTCTTCGGGAGGATCTTCTGTCGTAGCAGCAGGGGACGGTCCTCCACCCGAACCTGTCCAGCCTCCACCTCCTTGCGTGGAGATTGAGCAGCGACAGTTGACAGCTTTTGACCTTCCTCCCGAAGCCTGTAATGTCATCTTGGCAGCCAGGCGTCCCTCCACTAAATCGGTATACGCCTGCAGATGGAACAAATTTGTGGCATGGTGCACAGCAAAGGCTGTGGATCCCCTTTCTGCCCCTTTTTCAGAGGTTCTCCTCTTCATTCTATCTTTGGCCCAGCAGGGCTCTGCTCTGGGCACCCTTAAAGGGTATCTTTCGGCCGTTTCGGCCTTCCTTCGCCTTCCAGATCGACCTTCTCTTTTCAAGTCCCCTATTGTAAATAGGTTTCTAAAGGGTATTACTCATCTCTTTACTCCTATTCCTTTCGTAATGTCCCAGTGGGACTTGAATCTGGTTCTGACTTACCTGATGTGTGCTCCCTTCTAGCCATTACATAATTGTCCTCTCAGACTTTTAACTCTGAAAACTGCCTTTCTGAATGCCATCACCTCTGCTCGCAGGGCGAGTGAGCTTCAGGCTCTTTCTTCTAAGCCTCCTTTCCTTGCTGTTCATCCGGACAAGGTTGTCCTCAGAACTCTGCCTTCTTTTCTCCCCAAAGTGGTTACCTCTTTCCACATAGAACAGACTATTACTTTGCCCACCTTTTTCCCGCCCCCTTCTAAGGAGGAAGAAAGACTCCACCGTCTGGATCCAAAACGTGCACTATCCTTTTATTTGGATCGTACAAAGCGATTCCGGGTGGACGATCAACTCTTTGTTGGCTATGTGGGCGCCAAAAAAGGTCGGGCCGTGCAGAAACGGACCATCTCTCGGGTCGTTTTCTGCATCAAAGTATGCTATTCCTTGGCGAAGAAGGAACCTCCAGTAGGATTGCGCGCCCATTCCACCAGGGCGACGGCAGCCACTTCTGCTTTGGGACGCGGAGTCCCTCTCAATGACATCTGCCAGGCAGCCACATGGGCATTGCTGCACACGTTCACTAGACATTATTGCCTGGATACTCAATTCCGGAGAGACGGCTTCTTTGGCCGTTCAGTTCTCCAGGACTTCCTGGTGTGAACTTGGTTCACAGACCAACCTCCGGGGTTAGTATTGCTGGGGTATCTATTCTAAGGTAAGAATCTATAACTAATAGTCTCTTTCAGATGAACAAGTTACTTACCTTTGGTAACAATATATCTGTAAGAGACATATATTAGTTATAGAGTGCTTACCGCCCCACCCACCCTCCCCGTTCTGGGAACTGACTTCTAGTGTAAGAGACTCCCTTTCAGGGCCCTAGTTTTGTGCACCAGTGGTCAGTGTCTTGCATGGCTCTCCGCTTCTGGCGTGGAATGTTGTGTAAAGAACTGATGTCAGTGCGCAGGGGCGGCGTCTAAGTAGATACCGCGACGTCATTCTGGCGATCACGATGCCAACGACGAACGCGGAGTTGACCGACGCCACCTACCGATGCGCAGGGCTACTGCTGAAGAAAAATTCTCCGGATCCAGTCTGACGCCCGGGGTAATTCTAAGGTAAGGAGTCTATAACTAATATATGTCTCTTACAGATATATTGTTACCGAAGGTAAGTAACTTGTTCTTTACTGAGATGGACCATAAAGGGGATGACCTTGCTCTTGTTTTCATAGATATACCGAAGGCCTTCGTCACTGTAAAGTGGCCATACTTGATGCAGGTCCTGAGTGCTATGGGAACTGGCCTGCGGTTCCGCTCCTGGGTTTAGTAGTTGTATACACGACGCGTCTCCAGAATGCTGGTGGGTAAATTATGTTCAGAGACCTGGCCCATCAGTAGGGGCACACGCCAAGGCTGCCCCCGTGCCCGCTCCTGCTTGCTCTTGCCTTCGAGCCGATGGCTATCTGGATTCGGTGGGAGCTGGCCCCTTGGGGGATTACTGCGGGTGCCACTACTCACCTTACTTCCTTGTATGCGGATGACACGCTTTTCTATCTATCTACCCCACAACATTCACTTCCCCGCTTATTGGACCTTCTCAACAAGTTCAGGGAGGTGTCGGGTATTCGCATTAACCATCGGAAGCCCTTGATCTTCCCGCTGGGAGCTTTGTGGTCCGTGGAACCTACGGCCTTACCGGTTTTCGGAGATCACTAGGGACATCTGGATCTCTTTTCTGGCAGCCCCTCCCACGTCCCATACTTTTTAGGTTATGCTGGAGATTGGTGGTGGTGTCATCTTGTCACACACTTGTATAGGGCCATGACAGCCGAAAGGGGGTGGGATCCCTTTCCCGCAAGGATGGCCTGGAGTGGAGAATTGGGGTTAGAGGATTCACAGTGGTCACGTATGTGCAAGTTGGTTCCCACTGTTTCAAGTAACGCCAGGTTTAAACTTCCTCACTTTCACTATCTCCATTGCACATATATGATGCCCTGCAGGTTACACAGGATTGATCCCTCTAGGCCCAGAGATGCCCTCAATGCTATCATCCCACAGCGTCCTTTTTTCACCTTGCCTGGCATTGTCCCTCGGTGCGCATATTCTGGGGCCGGGTGGTCGGGAGGGTGACGGCTACGGTGGCAATACCTTGTTCTCCAGACCTGGTCACATGCTTATTCTGGGATTTCCGTAGGGGTAAGGGTCAGAAGATGGCTTTTAAATTTCTACACCTCCTTTTGGTTTTGGCCAAGTGTCGCGTAGCGATCACTTGGATGGTTATGGCTGGCCCAAGCCTGGAGTGTTGGGAGCATGATGTGGCGGATGCAGGATGCACGATAAACTGGCCGAAGACCTTGACATTTGGGGCTGACTGTTGTCTACCTTCTTATCTCCCCTGGGCTCGGACCGGGCCTCGAGAGATGAGATGGGTAGCTCCTCTTCGATTTCTCACTGGTCTGGGCAGTTGGGGAGCTCCCTGCCCTTGCCTGTCAGTGTGGGGGCAGTGGGGGGTGATCTACACCCTCGCCCCGGCACCCCCTTTCAGAGGCCTGAGTGAGAGTTCGGGGTATCTCTGATTGACCGCCACACGTTTATGCACTTGTCATTTGTTTCTTTGGCTATCTGTGGACTACCTTTTCCATCTCATGAGATTTAGCGATTACTTACGAAGTGTAGTGCGGCTCTGGAACTGTACCTTTCTGTTCCAGGTTTTTATATGGCATATATTTATGATTACTTGTTGTTGGATTTAACGCCTTCTGTCTTTCATAATTAATAAAAAATGTTTTACAACAATTATAAAAATATATTTATTAATATTTGTTTCACATTTTAATTTTATATTATTTGTTTATATTCTTATTTTTTAATTTTTTATAATATAGTTTGTAAATGTCCTTTTTAAAGTTTTTTTTCATTTTATTTGTTTGGTAATTTATTTAAGGTTTTGTAATTGAATTGTTAATATAGATAGATAGATAGATAGATAGATAGATAGATAGATAGATAGATAGATAGATAGATGTCCAACACTACTCTTCCACTTCCAAAAGAGAAACACGCACTCTGGCAATAGCAGCACAAAACTTTATTCAGTTATTCCAGTCCCCATAGACAGCATGCGGAATGGAGAAAACACATGTTTTCATTGTGCCAGATGCCTGGTTCACAGTTGACATATTTTTTTATCTCCCTGGTTTTAAAACACATCATGTGTAAACATAGAAGATGACTTGCAGGGTTAACAAATTCAAAGATTTCTGAGGCGCTCAACTCCCCATGGGTTCCTAGCAGGAGCTGTTTTTATGTGTGTGTATGAAGGTGTGTGTATTTTTGTGTGTATATATATATATATCTCACCACCATAAACCTCTTAAAAATAAATTGAGAATGGCCCTCTAGCGGTAGATTTGTAGCACACTCCGTTTAATGGCAGAAGCTATCAACGCGTTTCGGCAAAAGCCCTGTTGACGATACTGACACCATTTAATTTGTTGCATTTAAATAACTTTAGATTAATCTTATTCAATATTTTGACATAAACAAACATAAATAAAGGTCTAGGCAATAAAACAATACCAAAACAAGAGTTCAGATCCATCTTAGATCTCAGAGTGCTCAACAAATGCATACGCCACGAAAGGTTCAGAAGGCTGGCCCTTCACCAAATCTATCCACAGTTGTATCAACGGGATTGGATGTGTGCAATAGACCTTCAAGATGCATAGTTCCACATTCCGAGAGCCTTTTCACATCTGTGTCGAGGCACTCACAAGACTGGGTCTTCAAATCAATGTAAAAAAATCTACTGCTTGCCCAGTACAAAATCTTCACTACTTGGGGTCCACACTGGACACACAGTCTGCAAGAGTGTATCCTTCGGAGGAAACACTATCATCTATCACTCTGAAGTGTCTCAATCTTCTGCAATGTCATCATCCATCTGCGAGGCAGATGCGTCTTTACGGGGGGTCAATGGCTTCTTGCATGTTCTTAGTATTGAGTCCAAGGTTGCACATGATGCCTCTGCAGTAGTCAGCTTTCCAACCTCTGGGAGGATAAGCGGACATTATCACAGGCTGCACGCAAGTCTCTCCCATGGTGGCCTCAGTGGAACATTCTGATGGTGGGGGTGCCATTCTATCAGGACCCACCCAGTCAGACACTGATCACAGATGCCTCCCTCCAGGGATGCGGAGCTCACATGGATTCCCTTCAAACTCAGGATGTTTGGTTGGATAAGGAAAAGACTTACCACATCAACATGCTGGAATTGAGAGCAGTCTACCTTGCTCTGATGTCTTTCTTTACAGCGATCACAACCAATTGCTTCATTGTCCAGACCGACAACTATGCATTACCTGAACAAACGGAGGAACTCACTCGCCCTCTGACTCTCGAGGCTCATACTATTTGGAAAAAGCTACTAGCTAGAAACTTGACAATAACGGCCATTTATCTGACAGGCATTCTAAACATGCTAGCAGATTCTCTCATTTGAAACCTCCAAGACAATCACGACTGGATTCTCAACAATGAGGTGTTACAAGGCATTTTTTACAAATGGGATATCCTCAAATAGACCTGTTCGCAGACACAGAAAATGCCAAGATGCGCCCAACCAGGGTCGAAGGGGAATGCCCTTTTGATAAGTTGGTCAGGGAAATTCCTCTAAGCATTTCCACCAACTGCTCTCACTCCAACAGTGATTTGCAAGTTACATCGATCCCAAACCAGAATGATACTAATTGCACCAGAGTGACCTCGACAGTGGTGGTTCACGGACCTCACAAGAGGTTGCTGTGCAGACAAGATCTCCTATTCGAGTTCAGAGGACAGATACTGCATCCCAACCTCCCATCCCTGAACTTGACAGCATGGCTCCTGAATTCCTCCAATATGGACATTTAGGCCTTTCCAAGAAATGCATGGACATTCTCAGAGAGGCTAAGAGACCTTCCACTAGAAGATCATATGCTTTTAAATGGAAAAGGTTTTATTTATGGTGTACATAGAATAATCACAATCCAATTTCATGCCAGTAAAATGTAGTCATCTTGTATCTTCTACATTTAGTTGAATCAGGGCTACAGTTTACCTCAGTTAAGGTACACCCTGGAGCCATTATGGCCTGTAGGAAATCTCCTTCACAAACATCTTTTTTCAGCATTCCAGTGGTGAAAGACTTTCTCAAAGGGCTTAAAAAGCTGTTCCCTCAAGTTAGGACTCCCTCTCCTCCGTGGAAATTTATATTGTCCTTCCCAAATTAATGGGCTCTCCATTTGGACCAATACATAAAGCCCCTATGCAACATTTCACATGGAAAGCAGCTTTTCTTGTTGCCATCACTTCAGCCCGTAGGGTAAGTGAAATTCAAGCACTATGTTTGGAGTTACTGTGTACAGTGTTTCGCTCCAATAGAGTGGTGATGAGAACTCATCAACGTTTTCTCCCAAAGTTAGTCTCAGACTTTCACCTTAATCAGAACATCTCTCTACCTTCTTTCTTCCCTAACCCCTCAAATCCAGCTGACAGGTCTTTACGTTTTCTGGATATTAAGAAAGTGTTAAAATTCTACTTGGACTAGACCAAGAGTATCAGGAAGTCGGATCACCTTTTTGTTAATTAGGTTCCATTGAGAACAGGTTTGGCATCCTCTAAACAGTCTATTTCAAGATGGATTGTTTCCAGCATGGCCAACATACCTCAGTTTTCTTACTGCACGTCTTGTGTTAGGGAGTCTCCCTGAGCTCTGCTCAGTCAAAGTGTTTCTACTTTACCCTTTTCAACTTCCAGCTGGTAGTTCTTTTTCTTCAACCATCTCTTCAGCAAGGTACTGTTGAAAGTGAGTGTACCTTTTCTGCATTTTCTTCAGAATGTCTGAGTCTAAAAAAGGGCTGTTTAGGCCTTGCAAGACTTGTGGAAAGTCCAGGCTTTTCTCTGAGGATCCACATAAGGAATGTCTGTATTGCTTATATCCAGATCAAAGCCCAGAGACTGTAAGTACTGTCTAACTTTCTCTTCAAAAACCCTCAAGGATCGTAAGGGAAGACTGCTCCGCTGGCTACAAAAAAGGAAGTCTGTGAGGAGAAGCCTCATACCTCCTCCAAGAAGAGGAAGGAAGAAAATTCTTCTGTCCAAAGAGATTTGAAAACATCCAGATCTCAGAGTAAGGAAAAATCTGTGGAGAAAAGGGCTAAAAAAGAACAGCCTGGCCCCTCTCATGCACAGCAAAGATCTGGCTCTGCGCCTCTATCTGTGCCACATACTCCTTTCAAGGATGCTCCTTCAGAGAAAATCTGCCCGTCGACGGCCTCGTCGATGAGACACTCTCTCCGTCTTCAACCTCCGTCTCCGCCGGATTTGGTACACCGTTGACGGTCTCATCGGCGACTTCCACGACGTCAACGGTCAGGACAAAGACTGCCGTAGCATTGTCGAGGTCGGAAGTGGTGGTTTCATCGTCGGCGGCAACTGTGAGACCATCTCCATTGACGAGAGCTTCACCGTCGACGGTCCAGCTTGGCTCCGCACCATTAATAAGCGTTTCCACCCTGTCAACTTAGTCAGTTATACCGTCGACGGTAGTGTCTACGGTCCCGTCGACGAAGGGAAAAAACATGGCTTTTCCAAGGGCGATTCCTTCTCTTTTGCAGGATTTTTCTAAGATCCCCCCATTGCCTCCTACTCGCCTTTTGGACTTCCAGGAATCAAAGGATGAGGGTCCTTATGGTCCTGCATATAGCCCATCACAACTTAGGGTCAAATGCCAAGAATCTGAGGATGAAGAAGTGCTGGATGACCCTTCTACATATCTAGAGGGTGACTACTCCTTCTCTGACACGGGACGTCCCAGCGTGCAACGCTTTGACACATATCTGATAGAGACATCTAGCCGCAGATTCCTTAACTTAGAATATCCCCAGGCGTCAGACTGGATCCGGAAAATCTTTTTCCCCAGCAGTACCTCTGCACGCCGGGGGGCGGCGTCGCCCGGCTCCGTCCTGACGTCGTCCACGGAAGTGATGTCAATGGAGCCACATAAGTCCGTCCCCCCCCCCCCACCCGGCGTGCTGAGGTCAGTTTTCTTCTTTTCCGCGTCCCAACATGGATCCGGAGAAGCGGTTACCTCTGGCCTATTTTTGTTTCTCAGGCCTTCTCGACGTCTTTTGGCGTCCGGGAACAGTGTGTGATGCCTACGGGCTTCAAGGCGTGTGAATCCTGTACGCGGCAGATGTCGGCGACGGATCCACACGCGATCTGTATGTGGTGCTTGGGCGAGCACCACGACTCCGAGGAGTGCGACGCCTGCCGACGGCTGAAGCCGAAGTCCTTGCGGGAACGTCGCATGAAGTTGCTGTCCGCCCGGATGTCCCGTTCGGAGTCCTCACGCTGCCGGTCTCCTTCTCGTGCTGGAGGGTCGGTTCGGGACAGGTCGCGGAGTCGTTCCCGCGGACGTCGCTCTCCTGCCGCAGGGAAGCACAAGAAACAGAAGTCACCGACCTCACGCGACGGCGGGCCCGCTGCTCCCGGTCTCCACCGGACACGGGCCCTCAGGAGTCGACCCCCACTTACCCGCCGTTTCCTGGGGCTGGGGCGACTAAGGCCCAGATGGCGGCCTATTCTCTGGTCTTGCTAGCCATCTTTGGGTCATCCCCTCTCCCTGGCGCGTCTTCGGGCCCCATAGAGGGGGTAGGGGTTCAGATCGGGATTTAGCCGGCGGGTTCGCCCTCGGCACCGGTCGAGCACCCTGACTCCGGTTCCGGAGTCGCTGCGACGTCGGGGCATGGCCCGGAGGGGCATCCTACTCGCACGTCCAGGCCTTCCATGTCGTCTTCGCACAGCCCTGTGAGGCTCCCTGCGTCGATGCCGGCTGAGGCTGCAGCGCAGGTCTCGACTCCGAGTCGACTCCGTTCCTCTCCGCAGGTTCCCACCTCGGTGGAGGTCGCGTCGATGCCGGATGGACGAAGCTCCTTCGGGAGTCATTGACGTCGAGACAACGCCATCTCGACGCCGATCGACGCCGTTGCCATCCCCGGCCGTTCATCGGTTGGTGGAGGATATGGAGGCCGAAACTGAGGAGGCCCCTATGGGTTCGCCACCCCCAGAGTTTTTTCGCTGTCCTCGGGGCAGAACCCCATGCACTGGCGGGGCCTTGGATGTCCTCGGGCTGTAGAGCCACCACGTTTTGGTGGTAGGCTTAGCCTCATGCCGTCCCCTACGGATGACCTGTTGTCGCCACCTTGCATGGCCACGGTGGCTAGTGCTGCTTTTGCGAGGGTGGTTCGCAGGGCTGCGGACATTTTACTAGTGCAGACACCCTCGGTCTCTCTGCCCTCTGATCCCTTGCTGGATTTACTTCACCAGGGACCCATGGAAGTGGAGCCCTTGTTGCCTTTTGGAGAGTCGTTATACGACACTCTTCTGGGGACTTGGGCAAGGCCCTCTTCGGGGGACCCCGTGGATCGTGCTATTGCACATCGACATCGCCCTGCTCCAGATGACCCTGTCTGTTTGTCCATCCATCCAAGGGCTCAAGGGCTGGTGATTCAGGCGGCTTCAGTCTTGTTGCCTTCTGCTCCTCCTCCGTTACTCCCTCCCACTTGGGAGTCTCGGTGGTTGGAGTTGTGTGGCCGCCATGTATTTGCGTCCACCAGTGCAGGCCTCCGATCCCTGAACACGTCTTGCGTGTTCGCACGGGCTACTTCTACCCTTTGGGATTCGGTCAAGCACCTCCTCCCTTCTCTTTTGGAGGGTCCTCGAACTAACCTGGATCGGTTGATTCGTGATGGCCGGGAAATGGCGCAATTTTCCATTCGGTCGGCTATGGACACCACTGATTCGGTGGGCCGAGCTATGGCCCGGTCAGTTGCTCTGTGTCGCCATGCTTGGCTACGCGATGGCTGTTTCCCTGCCAATGTCCAGGAGCGTCTTAGGGATTTTCCCTTTGATGGGGTCACCTTGTTCGACAGACATGCTGACTCGGCGGTTCAACGTCTCATGTCTGAGTTTCCATGAGTTCAATGGTTCCTAGTGCTTGTTGTGGACTTTGCCTTTTGGTTGCAGTGTTGTCACTGCTTTCTCTAGTGCTCCGTCTCTGGGTTCAAGACGTCATTACCCAGACGGACTGTGGGGCTTCTCGCCGTCTTATCCTTCTTTTTCTACAGCTGGCCAGCTGTTTCTGCTTTTCTTTTTGAGCCCTCTGCTTCAGAGCTCGTCTCAAGAGGTGTCCCTTGTTTTTATAGGGATGTGCCATACCCTATGTGGGGTACTTGTTGGCTATTGTGTAGCTGCTCTTCCTGACACGGGGAGTTTCGAGGCTTCAGCGGATTATTGTCTGTCTACACTGCGGGTCTCCTGATTCGTCCCGCTCTTCCTACTGTGGTAGGACGTCCCCTCTGGTGAGATCCACGTGTTTGGTGTGGCTCTCTCCTGGGGCTTTTGGATTGTCGTCTACGGTTTGGTCCGTAGCTCTCTCCTGACTCTGTGGCAGCACACTTCCCCGAAGTGTTGTTTGGCTCTCCATGGCGTGTTCTTTCGACTTCAATGTGCTCTTTCTGCCTGTCGGCATGCGCCCCTTGGGGGCGTATTGTTCTGTTCCGGAACAGTTTCTTCCGTGTCTGTATACACGCAAGATATGTTCACTGTCACAGGGTGCCGGCGGCATTCCTTGCGCCCCTGTCTTGGCTACGTTCTATTCCGGTCCATTCCTGGTGTGGGGAAGTGCTTACGTCTTCTCTCATGGCTCAGGTCCAGTGTCTTTGTCTATGGGCAGGGGAATGTCCGCCAGCTACATCACTGCTGTGCGTTGCTTTGTTTTCTGTTTCCATCTGCACTTCCTTGGCAGGGACTCCGATCCCTTAGATAATTGCCACGCAGAGGGTTAGGTGCTTCTGCTCCTGGTCTCTGCTGCTGGTTCTGACCCACTGTGGCCTAGTGGTCTGTGTTCCACTTTAGGTGTTTCTCTGGTTGTGGGTTCTCAGCCTACACTGAAGGCGATATTGCTTTCTTTTCTGTCAGACTTATGTCTGTGTATTTTTCACTCTTTCTTCATGAGTGTAGTGGTCAGTGCCCCCGCCTGTCTCACGGGAGGCCAGGGTTCCTTCCCCGTTGACGGGATGCTGTCGCTTTCTAGGTGTCTTGACATTGTTGTATCCTACTTCACACTGGTGCTGTTGGTACCTCTTGTGATGTCTCTTTTTTACCTGGGGCATGCTCTTCGAGTTCTTCCCCTTGCTTAATTTTTTCACAATTTGTTTATATGTACGTCTCTTAGGTATATATATAAATATATATATATATACACATGTCTAGGGCTTATCCACAGTGAGAAAGCACGCTTACTCAATTTTCATTTGCCCTAGTATTGGGGGTCTTTACCCCCAAACTCTCTCTCTCTCTCTCTCCCTTATGGGAGCGAGCCCTATGTGTCTCCCCGGTTTTTCCTTCCCCGTTGGTACCTCTGCGTACCATTGGCGGTTGACTACCTGATGCTTCAATTCTTGGGCTTTTGCACAGGTGTGGTGTAGTCTCATGGTACACACTGTCTCCTTGTGTGTATCCTGTCCTCCACACACATGTATCTTCTGGTAGTCACGGTTCTGTATATCTAGGCATGGTGACGTTGTTCTCGCACCTTCTTGGCATCCACTGTGATGTATGTTTGATTTGTATGCTCTGACGCTGTCATAATGTCTTGTCCCTTCTCTGGGACTGTGTCTATCGCGGATCCATGGGTTCAGGTGCTCAGTTGAACTTCTTTTTGCAGAAGTTCACACACTTTCTTCCATTATGCACTGATCTTGTTGGTTCCGTGTCTTCCTTTCGTTCCTGCCTCGACGAGTGAGGTCTCGTCTGTCCTCTGCAGGGTTGTGGTGCCTTTGCCTCCCCTTTTTTATGGCTCCCCTGCGGAGCTTCGTAGGTCTGGCGTCAGCCGTGCTGGCATTGGCTGTCCCCACTGTGTTTTAGTCAATGTTATTGACAGCTTAGTTCTCTTTGGAACTTGGTGGGTTTTCAGTCGCAGACCCTCCTCCAATGGGGTATGGCTTTGGTATCTATTCGAAGTTAAGGAATCTGGGCTAGATGTCTCTATCAGATGAACGAGTTACTTACCTTCGGTAACGATGTATCTGGTAGAGACACAGTCTAGCCGCAGATTCCTTAACACCCACCCATCCTCCCCGTTCGGCGAGGGCCTTCCAGGTGGGGTTCTGCCCACTTGCCTCCTAACGGGTGGCCTTAGTCTTCTTGAGGGGTATTCTAGTTCACCCGCCTCTGGGGCAGGGTGTGTCGTTCTGTTCTGGCACATTGGCTCTCCTCCCATTCTCGTTTTGGGTGGCTAGGTTCTGTGCTTTCAATACTCTCCGCCCTGGTTCTCTGGCGTGGAGATTTTCATGTTCTTCCACCCTCCCTCCGCCCTCTTCTGTTTCTCCCCATTACCTTGGGGTCTCCTTGTCTATGCGGCAGTCGATTGGGTTGGGGTTCTATTTGCCTATGCTACAGTTCATAGGTCACTGTGGGGAGTGTGGTGGACGTTCTCTGTTGTTGCTCACTTTTGGTCACTCGCCATGAGACATGTTGATCCAGTCTTGTTGTCCTTTACAGTTACGTCCTATGGTTACAGGCTGTCTTTCATACAGTTCCATCCTGTGGTTGCGAACTGTCCTTAGTTTGTCATGCCATTCATTTCCAATGCCATTGCCTCTTAGGAGGAGTGCGGCTCTTCGCTTGGCCGCGACTGTTTCTAGTGGCGGGCGCTCCCTTCAGTCCCTTCAAGTATTGAGTACTGTTCCACATGGTCCCTTCATGTGATGCGTACTCTTTTCACAGGGTGAGGTTTCTCATCATTCAATGGTTTCTTCTCATTGTTTCACAGATTTTTGAACTTTTTTAGCACACTGTTCCTATACTCTCACAGTTTTTGTAGTGGCTCCGCGTTGTGGAGCGGAAAAGTTTCACACAAGAAAACTGGCGTCAGCACGCCGGGGGGGGACTTATGTGGCTCCATTGACGTCACTTCCGTGGACGATGTCAGGACGGAGCCGGGCGACGCCGCCACCCGGCGTGCAGAGGTACTGCTGGGGAAAAAGATTTTCCGGATCCAGTCTGACGCCTGGGGATATTCTAAGTTAAGGAATCTGCGGCTAGAGTGTGTCTCTACCAGATACATCGTTACCGAAGGTAAGTAACTCGTTCTTCAGGAACATTATCTTTGTGATGAACAGGAGGATGAGAGTCAGCAGCAGCCCTCCATCATCATCCCTATTTCATTGGTCACTGACTTGTGTCTGATGCTCCGTGACTATTACAAACGTTTTCCTGAGGCTAATGCTAGTCAAAAGCCACCTCCTACACAGGAGGTACCTACTGTCTTCCCAGATCAACAGGTCACGCTTACGCTGCTGAGACACAAAACACTACCGCCCTTAGAAATTCCTGTCCAGGCGTTTGACAGTGGTGACCAGCAGCTAGAAGAGGGAGAGCTGCAGCTAGCCCCGGATGACCGGGACGAATGGAACAACTATGTGGCGCACACACCACCTTCTCCCACTCTGCCGATGGCCGATTCTCCACCGGCAGATATCAGTGGTTTTCATGACCTCTTAGAGCAAGCATCAAAACATTTTGATCATACCATGCCCGTCAAGAAGACGGAGTGTTTTTTGTATGACTTCAGGGCCGCTACGCAGGGCTCCACCAGAGCCATCCCCATAGTGGACTACCTGTGGCAGGGGGACCTGCAGCTGATGAAGACCCCAGCCTCCGTTCCTGCTGTAATCCCAAAATTGGATAAGAAATACAGGGCACCTGACGACTCTCCTGCGTGTCTTATTGGCCATCCAAGACCTGACTCCGTTATTATGCAGGCCACCCAGAGAAGATCCAAGAATCCTGTATCGCCATGTGCTGCCCCACCGGATAAGGAAGGGCACAGGTTGGATAACATTCGCAAGAGATTCTCCGCGCTGGCAGCAACAGCCATCAGGGCCTCCAACACCATTCTATCCTCGGGAGATATTACCGACAAATGTGGTCCGACATCTCCCCCTTGCTGGAATATCTTTCCGGGGATAAGAAGAAGGAGGCAAAATATATACTATCAGAAAGAGAGAGAGCCTCCTCGGAGATCATCGATGTGGTGCTGGACATTTCATCCACTGCCTTTAGGCAATTGGTGGGAGCTGCCGTGTTGAGGAGGCAGGGATGGCTTAGGGCAACAACCTTCCACCCAGAGGTTCAGGCTAAAGTACTGGATATGCCGTATGATGTCGAATATCTCTTCGGCAAGCTCGTAGATGAGGCGCTACAGTCGATTAAATCAGACACAGACACGGCCAAATCCCTGACTAATTTACAGCAGAAGAAATGTTCTTCTTTCCGAGGGAGAGGTCATTTGCTTTCTCCGCCTCAGCTCCAGCAGCGTTTTCAGCCCTACTATCAGCAGGGGTTTTGGCCGCAATTTTCAGCGCAGTCTTTTTGCCAACCTCAACACCAGCATATACAAGAGCAGCAACACGCAGACGCCAACAGGTGACAATGAACATTTGCAGGCACCCATCACCACAGTCCCACTTCAATTGTCCCAAACTTGCTCCAAATTCTTCGCTCAATGGAACACCATTTCTTCCGACAAATGAGTGTTAGACGTATTTCATCACCGTCACACCCTGGAATTTATTCAACAGCCTCCGAATTTCCCTCGATGACGGAAGACTGCACATCGTCATCTTGCACTTCTCAAAAAAGAAATCAGTTTGCTTCTCGCTAAACAAGCAATCGAAGAGGTGCCACGCAGTCAGCACAACCTAGGCTTCTACTCTCATTTCTTTTTAGTCAAGAAAAAGACAGGAAAATGGAGGCAAATTATGGACCTCAGGTTGTTGAACAAGTTCATCAAAATTCAACCTTTCAGGATGTTGTTGCTTCAGGAGATTCTTCTACTCGTGGATACGGGAGATTATATGACCTCCCTAGATCTTCTGAAGGCATACACTTTCATATTTCCATACACCCGAAGCATCGCCGCTTTCTCAGGTTCGAGGTGGCAAGGTGCCGTTACCAATTCAAGGTGCTACCTTTTGGGCTAAAATCAGCACCCAGAGTCTTTACCAAGTGCCTGACACTGATGGCAGCCTTTCTCCGGCGATCCGGTCACCAGGTATTTCCCTACCTGGACGATTGGTTAGTCAAGGCCCCATCCTTCCAGGTTGCCAGGGAATCTACGGAAGCCTGTCTTCAACTTTTTTGTTCCCTGGGTCTCAATCTCATCAGGGAAGGTCCTCTCTCATCCCTTGCAGCTCGCTGGTGTTCTCGGGAGCGATCTTGGATACCAATCGCTCAATGGCCTTCCCACAGAAGAAGGATTTCGGGTCTATAAAAGATGGCACAGTCCCGCTCCTCAAAAAGGTGCGTTTCTGTAAGGACTTACAAGTCAATGGTAGGGATGATGTCATCCTGCATCTCGTTAATCCCACACTGCAGCTTGCGCATTTGACCGCTCCAGGAGCAACTTGAGTCTCAGTGGATTCAATCTCGAGGCTCCTTCGACGACATCATTTCGATCACACCAGAGATGACTGTGGCAAAGTCCTGGTGGGCAATCAGAGACAATCTCTCTCAAGGCCTTTCCTTCCTCCCAGCAAAACCGGATATGGTAATGACATCGGATGCTTCCATGGAAGGATGGGGAGCTCACTTCCAGGAGTTACATGTCCATGGGAGGTGGTCAGATCAAGAGGCATTGTGTCACATAAATCTGTTGGAACTGAAAGCAGTATTTCTAGGCCTCCGGTCTGCCAAAGATCAGGGGATCGTCGATACTCGTCCACACGGACAACACCACCACCATGTTCTATCTACAGAAGCAAGGGGGGACAAGGTCTCATGCCCTGTCATTCCTAGCGCAGCAGATTTGGGAATAGCTAATAGCCCATAACATATCTATGCAAGTCAAACATGTTCCAGGAATACAAAACGAATGGTCCGATTCCCTCAGCAGGGACACCAAGCAATGTCACGAGTGGGAGCTAAGCGTCACTCAACTACAGAAAGTTTTTCAGTGCTGGGGGTTGCCAACCCTAGATCTATTCGCTAAATCACTCAACAAAACATTTGAGTTTTACTCCAGCAGGTTTACTCAACCAGGCTCTCTGGGGAACGCCTTCCACTTTTCCTGGGAAGGAACATTTGCTTACGCGTTCCCTCCGTTCCAGCTCATTACGAAAGTTCTGCAGAAACTCAAGCGGGAGCCCTGCCGAATTATTCTCATTGTCCTGGCATGGACAAGGCAGTATTGGTACACCGAGCTGTATCGCCTATCAGAGTCTTCGCCAATCCGTTTCCAACCAATGGAGAATCTACTTTCCATGAATCATGACCAAGTGGTTCATCCACAGATTCACACGCTTCAATTGTCAGCTTGGCTCCTCAAAACACGGAATTTGGAGAGTTAGTGCTCTCTGATGAATGCCAATCCATACTTAACAGAGCCCGAGCTCCTTCCACGCTTAAGTGCTACTTGACTAAATGGAAGCATTACTGGTGTGTCAAGCACTCTCGTCATCCTCTCTCTTCGCCTCCAGAGGACATTTTACTGTATCTTTTGTATCTCGCTAAGGCTGGCCTTTCCCATTTGTCAATTAGAGTGCATTTGGTGGCAATTTCCAGGTACAGGAGACGTTCGGGCCATTTGTCCTTTTGGTCAAACAGGCTGGTGAAAGAGTTTATGAAGGGTCTCTTTAGGGCCTACCCACTGATTCGGCCTCCTCCAATCCTCTGGCAGTTGAACATTGTCTTGTCACAACTTATGAGGTCTCCCTTCGAGCTGATTCACAAATGCGATTTGAAGTATCTCTCATGGAAGGTGGCTTTTCTTTTGGCCATCACGTCTGCTAGACCCATTAGTGAGATTCAAGCCTTCGCTGCAACGGAGCCTTACTTGCAGTTTCATCGGGACAGAGTGGTACTCCGTGCTAATCCTTCTTTCATTCCCAAGGTGCCTACCACGTTCCATCTCAATGAGCCAGTGGTTCTGCCTTCCTTTTTCCCTCTCCGTCTACGCCTGCAGAGAGAGCCCTCCATTCTTTGGATATCAAGCGTTGCTTAAAATTCTACTTACAAAGGACCAAAGTTTTCGGTAAATCAACCCAGCTGCTCATCGCCTTCTCCGCCCCTAGGAAGGGTCCGGCCTTGACACGAGCATCTATTGCACGCTAGGTCTCCCCAACTATAATCTTCTGCCATGAGAAAGCGGGATGCCCGCTTGCAGCTAAAGCCACCGCTCATTCCACCAGGAAGATGGCAACATCCTCAGCCCTGTTTGCCGGAGTGTCTTTACCCGACATCTGCAGGGCAGCGACATGGACAAGCATCCATACCTTCACGAGGCACTATTGCCTGGATACATGGTGGAAGGCGGATATTGCAGTTGGGCAAGCGGCCTTGCGACGGCTGTATGCATAAGGTAGGCCTTTTCTTATTAAGGTCTCTTCCTTTTCCTATGCTTCTGTTTGGTGATTGTCTCTTTTTATATATTTGCATTGTATACTTCTGATTATTATTCTCAGTTTTAGGTCACATGGTGGGATGGTTCACCTGTTTTCCCACCTCCCTTTGTTCCTTATAACTGCTTGCTATTCTGATTCAAGCATGTGAATCTATAAAAGTTACAATACTGGAGAAAAAACAAGTTACTTACCTGTACACTGTGGTTCTCCAGTATTGATATATTTTATAGATACACAGGCGGCCCTCCGTCCTCCCCTTTCAGGTTCCCCTATCCATACCTCTGTTATTCTTCTAACAGCACTCGTGCTCGAAATCTGAAGTATGGTGGTCCTGTAGGGGATGGATACTCTGGGTCTATGCTGTGATTGGCTGGAGTTTGGATGTTTTAAAATGATGTTAACTGGTTACTAAATGCTATTGAATTTCAAGGGGAATTGAGTTTAAAGCTTGGTACTGCTATTTTACTGTTACCGTGGGACTCCCACCATGACGAAGGGGAAGATTCAAGCATGTGAATCTATAAAAGATATCAATACTGGAGAACCACAGTGTATAGGTGAGTAACTTGTTTTTCTCTTCCAGGGAAATCCTCATCAAAGTTATAAGCAGCCCACCATCCTCCCCAGGATGGAAGCTATAGCAGCTCTCAACAGGTTCTGCATGCAGGATTCCTTAGTTTTCCTTAAAAATTACCTTAGCTAACTGTCACCTGTGGGTTAGGATGGGATACGAGGGTACTGTGAGGTTTTTAAAGGCACAGTGCCAGTTTTATGATTACTCTTTTAATGGCAGCTGTGCAAGTTTTCTACATACATATATATAATATTTAATTAGTGCTCCAGGGTCCCCACACTTGGGCGGGATAGTCAATGCTTATGACTTTGATGGGGATACCCGTGGAAGGGAAGTAGGATTACAGTTAAGCAAATTATCCTTTTCTTCCAGGGGATCGACATCAGTAATTTTTTTCAATAGTTTTTAACTTACCATTATAGGGATAGGGACACAATATTTTTGTAAACAGTATCTCTGACACCATATTTGTATTACATGTTCTCCAGTATTGGGGTGTCTTTCATAGATTCACATGCTTGAATATTCCCCGTCGTCGAAGTGGGAGTCCCACGGTACATAACATAGCAATGTAGCAATAACACAACCATAAATAGGTAAGAAAAAACCATAGAGTAGCATTGAATCATAGAGCTTTTAGATAGAAAAAACTTGTCACTTTTATAACATATTACAGTCATTGTGAATAGTCCAAACTCCAGCCAATCAGGCGTTAGCACCCTCCAGAATGTTCTCCTCAGAGGCTCAGGCCCTCAGATTTTCTACCGCACGTCGTGTGAAGGTAGTCTCCCTGAGCTCTGCTCAGTTTTTTCTCATTTTTCTTCTCAAAGAACAATTTTTTGTCATGTCTACAACCAAGAAGTCCGTCTTCAGACCTTGTGGGACATGTGGAAAACAACGACTTCATTCTGAGGATCCTCATAAGAAGTGCATTTATTGCCTCTACCCTGACCACCAGGTAAAGGATTGTAACATTTGCAGGACTTTTTCT
Source organism: Calotriton arnoldi (assembly GCA_963921515.1). NCBI lineage: Eukaryota > Metazoa > Chordata > Amphibia > Caudata > Salamandridae > Calotriton > Calotriton arnoldi. The sequence continues at coordinate 515,128 of CAWUFW010002400.1, read as the reverse complement.
CAAAAGACCCTTAAGGACAGGGAGGGGGGTCTCCTTCTGTGGTTACAGAAGTTGAAGACTATGGATAACCCCCTATCAGATGTGGAGAGTGTTTCCTCAGTCCGGACTGCTTCATCTTTGAAGAGAGCCAGTGAGTCGGAGAGGGTTTCTCCTAAGACTAAGGTGGCGAAGAAACATCATGTTGTAAAGTCCACTGACCGGCCTTCATCTTCTAAAGGGGTGTCTCCTGCCCCTCAGAGTCTATCTACACCCTCTACGCCCCCGAGATCTGACTCTCAGGCGTCCAAGACTCTATCTGAGCAGTTTTTGCCTAAAAAACTGGTTATCTCGTCGACGAGCTCGTCGTCGCTTCCTCCGTCGACGAGGACTGCTGTCGTCGCTTCTACAACGACGACTTCAACTTCTTCGTCTATGATGCCGGCTATGCTCCTGTCGTCGGCGACATCACCGTCGACGTTGGTGTCAGTGAAGGTGAGGCCTCTGTCGTCTACGGTGCCTTTGACTTCGTCGACGTCGTCTAGCAAGCGGAAGAAGCATTCGTCGACACGCACTTCCTCGTCGACGAAAGGGTCAGCTTCATCGACTATGGCGTCGACGGCGATGGCTTCGTCGTCGACGGTGACTTCGGCGGCGGCTTCGGCGGCGGCGGCTTCGTTGACGGTGGCTCAACAGCAACGTCTCACGGCGACAGCGTCGACGGCGGCTCAACAGCAACTTCTCTCGTCGACGGCGACAGCGTCGATGGCTGCATCCATGGATCTGGTTCCTTTGAAGTCTTCAGGTTCTCTGCTTCAACTGCGACGGTCTTCTTTGGATACCTTGACGCCAATCCAAACTGCTTCTCATCCTCCAGCAGAACTGTTCTCTTCTGACGCTGGTGACGATGAATCGGAGGAGGATGACACATTTAGGGCTGCTCGCAGTCCCTCTGAGCTTCTAATTAAATGTCAGGATTTTGATGACGACCAGGAGTATGAGGACTTTTCAGACCGTGCCAACCAGCCTGCACCGGACATTCCAATAGCGCAGATGCCTATGTCCCTTATTTCCAACCTTCAATTCATGCTGGATGACTATTACAGACGTTTTCCAAACTCAGTCCAGGCTTCTCCAGCACCACAAGCGCCTCTTCCACCTCCGCTTACTACAGAACCGCTTTCTACGCCTTATACTTTGGCGTCCAGATTACAACACCAAGTTGCTCATCATGTCATTGAGGAGGATGATGATGATGATGTTGATGACAGAGAGGAGGGTGAGCTGGATGATAGATCCCTTTTCACGGAATGGGACAATTATCAAATTCAAACGCCGTCCCCCACCACTCCAGCTCCTCTTGATTCTCCACCGGTGGACATAGGTGGTTTTCATGTCCTCATGGAAAGGGCGGCAAAGAGATTTCACCTCCCTATGGTCTCTAAAGATGAGGATTGTTTCTTGTATGACTTTAAAGATCAGCCACAGAAACAAGTGCGTGCTATTCCCATCATCGATTTTATTTGGCAAGAGGGTCTCAAGCTCATGCAACACCCTAATTCCATTCCTGCTGTCCTGCCACGACTAGATAAAAAATACAAGGCCCCGGAAAATTCGCCTGCTTGTCTTATTGCACAGCCGAAACCTGATTCCATTATTACTCAGGCAGCACAACGTCGTGCCAGGAATCCCTCGTCTCCAGTATCGGCTCCTCCGGATCATGAGGGAAGACGCCTTGACGCCATTGGTAAGAAATTCTCCACTATGGCGGCAACTACAGTCCGAGCGGCCAATTCTCTAGCTATCCTCGGCCGTTACGACCGACAAATGTGGTCGGACATTGCTTCCCTTGTAGATTTACTACCAGAACCTTCTAAAGCAGAAGCGCTGAAGATTCTTCAAGAAGGGGAAAGGATTTCCTCGGAGATTATTGATTGTGCTGTTGACGTATCTTCTACTGGTTTCCGACAACTGGCGGGTGCTGCTGTCCTCAGGAGGCAGGGCTTGTTAAAAGCCACTTCTTTCCGTCAAGAGGTGCAGACGAAAATATTGGACATGCCTTATGACGGTGAATCACTGTTTGGCCAACACATCGATGATGCCCTTCAGATGATCAAGAAGGACACCAACACTGCTCGTGCTCTCGGCACACTTCAATTTAAAAAACAGCCCTTTCGGGGCGCGAGGGGTCGTGGCTCCTCCTCTTCCTTTCGGGGAGGTTCCAATTAATATCGACAATACAATTCTTTTCAAGGCCAACAACGTTACTCCTCCCAGAATCAACAATCGTACAGACAACCGCCAGCCGCATCTTACAGACAGTACAGAGGTAAATCCTCTTATAGAGGAAGGGATTCCTCCAAGAAACAATGACTTTTTCCATCTGCCATTCTTGATGCCTCCCACCCTCGCAAAGGTTGGAGGTCGAATCTCCCGTTCCTACTCCAAATGGTCACTGATTACTACCGATCAATGGGTTCTAGATATTGTGCGCAGGGGGCACGCTCTAGAGTTTGTAAAGATCCCTCCCAATTCTCCGCCCAGAGGTCCTCCTCCTGCCCATCTGAAGGAACTCTTAGGTCAACTGAAAATCTTATTGAGAAAAGGCGCGATCGAAGTGGTTCCGAACTTACAAAGGAGCAGAGGATTCTATTCGAGGTTCTTCCTTATACAGAAAAAGTCAGGAGAATGGCGCCCTATTCTGGACCTACGCGCCCTAAACAAATACATCAAGAAGCAAACATTCTGCATGTTGTCTCTTCAGGAGGTCCTTCCTCTCCTATCCCAAGGAGAGTACATAACCACACTGGACCTTCAAGATGCTTATTTTCATGTTCCTATTCTGCCCAGACACAGAAAATTCCTCAGAGTCAGAGTGGCCGGGAGAGATTTCCAATTCAAGGTCCTTCCATTTGGCCTTCGTTCTGCACCCCGAGTGTTTACCAAAGTCCTCGCACCGGTGGCAGCTTATCTTCGTCTACAAGGAGTACAGATTTTTCCTTATCTCGACGACTGCCTTCTAAAGGCACGGTCGTTCGAACTGGCATCCCGACACACTCTACTTTGCAGGTCCCTCTTCCACCCTCTGGGCCTTACGTTCAACATGGACAAGTCTCAATTTGTCCCCGCTCAACTCAGGACGTTTTTGTGGGCCATCCTGGACACCAAACTGGCAAAAGCCTTTATATCACACGAAAGGCGTCAACAACTTTGCAACCTAGCGGTCTCCCTCCGGTTAAAAAAGTCAGTTTCTGTTCGACAGTTGAAGTCCTTCCTAGGGATGTTGTCCTCTTGCATTCCCCTAGTCCCTCACTGCCGCCTGAAAATGAGACCCATCCAGGAGGAACTCGACAAGCAATGGGCTCAAGTCTCAGGATCCTTCAACGATATGATCAAGGTCACATCTCAGATGCAAACGGCTCTGTTCTGGTGGACTCTCGAAACAAACGTCTCTTCCGGTCGTCCGTTTCTAGTAGACACTCCAAGTTTCACTCTCACGACGGACGCATCTCTCGAAGGGTGGGGAGCACACCTTCAGGACCTCACCGTAAAAGGACGGTGGGATGCCCACCAAAGGACCTGGCACATCAACCTTCTGGAGTTGCTTGCCATTTTTCTGGCGCTCAAGGCTTTTCGCGCCATCATCCAGGGAGCTTCGGTGTTGATCCGGACGGACAACACAACATGCATACACTATATAAACAACCAGGGGGGCACACGGTCCATCTTGCTATCTCTTCAAGCTCAACAAATCTGGTATTGGGCAATCCAGCATCAAATCACTCTGACGGCAGTGCATGTTCCGGGAGCGTCCAACATTCTAGCGGACTCTCTAAGCAGGTCAACCTCGTCCAATCACGAGTGGGAATTGCATCAACCCACACTGGATCGCATCTTTCGGTTATGGGGCCCCCCGAATCTGGATCTGTTCGCAACTCATCTGAACCGCAAATGCCCATTTTACGCAAGTTGGCTTCCCCAACCAGAGTCGTGCGGGAATGCTTTTTTGATGAACTGGTCAAAAATGTATGCCTACGCTTTTCCGCCGATTCCTCTGGTCCCCAGGGTTCTTCGGAAAATGAAGAAAGAACCTTGCCGCATTCTTCTAATCGCTCCCAGGTGGCCTCGACAAGTCTGGTTTACGGAACTCCTGCTCCTATCGCAGTGCGACCCGATTCTGTTCCGCCCAATTCCGGACCTCCTGACCATGGATCAGGGACAGGTTTGTCATCCCGACCCAGCCTCTCTTCGCTTAGCGGCATGGAACCTGAGCACTATGAGTTTGCCAATCTAGACATTCCTTCCGACTGCAGGGAAGTTCTTGCTAAGGCTAGAGCAGCCTCCACTGTGAAAACATACAAGCTCAAATGGAAACGTTTCTGTCTATGGTGTGACGCTGCTCAGGTACATCCTGTTCATTCCACACCAGACCAACTTTTGCCTTTCTTTTTACATCTAGCAAAATCTGGCCTCTCGCATTCTACTCTTAAAGTTTTTCTGGCAGCAATCTCAAGATTTCGACAGGATGGTTCCACCTCTCTTTACTCCTCCAGAGTAATTCAGCAGTTCTTCAAGGGCCTTTTTAGAATGTTTCCTCCAATTCGTCGACCGCCTCCTCCTTGGCATTTAAACATTGTATTGGCACAACTCATGAAGCCATGGATATGCGTGTTTTGATTGACTGGTCTCATCCTGCAGAAAAAGTAAAAAGGTGTATATAAGGTGCAAGGGTGGGCATACTCTGACCCCCCCTAGGCCATAGTAGGGAGAATTTCACTGAGCACCCCTTGGTGCAAATAAAAAAAAATTCTCTAACAGTTGCAGACTCAGCAAATCTGTTTCGGGATTCATAGATCCCTGATACATAAAATGGAGGCAGAGGCCCAGTGCTCCGAGACAGGTATCACGGACGATAATTGCAGGAGTTGTGAATCAGCAAATCGTAAAAAGGATCCACAGCTGTAGGGGCAAACATAATTTCCAGATATTGCAAACCCAGCTTAGGCTACAGTGACCCATACATCAGCTGTGTAGGTTTCGCAATTACAGATTCAGAACTGCAAACACTGGTATGGAACTATACGGATTGGTGAAGCTTGCACTAGTGTAGAGTCCAGTACAAAGCTTTGAAACAGACAATGAAAACTGACACCAACACAGCAAGATCTCACAGTGTACATCAATGACTGCAAAATGTTCAGGTTTATAGACACAAGTCCTGTAACCAAAGGAGTTCCTACTAGCATAGATCAGCTACCAGTTTTCATTCATACAAACAGGGCTGTTACTCACAATCTTAATCATCATAATGATGATAAGGTAGATTGTATAGTGGAAGCTGCAACCGATGTAAAGGAAAAGGCACTTTGTCCAACAGGTGCCATGAACATGCCCGGCGTACTTGGTCTTCCGGTCAGCCCACTTCCCCTTCTTTCCCGTACCACTATAGGCAAAAGCACAGGCTTTCTTACGCACTTGACATCAAAGACTGAGTGTTGTGTATCATACAGTATGGTCATGCAATATCGGTAATATCTGATAGAGACTTCTAGCTGCAGATTCCTTACCTTAGAATTTCCCAGGCTGGATCCGGAATCTGATGCTCGAGCAATACCCCTTGCGCGTGCGGTCAGGTGGCTCCATTCGGCTTCGCATGACGTCGTCTGCATCGTTCGTGTCGGTTATGACATCGTGGTCACCTATATAGGCACCACACAGGCGCGCGGATGTCAGTTCTTGTCTTTCCGCGCCAGTTAAGAGGCGATCCGGGAAGAACTACCCCTCTGTCGCTTTTTGGCAGGTTTTATTAACTTTTTGTCTGATTCAAGACTTTTTTCTTCTTTTTGTGTTGAGGGATGTCTTCGAGGAAGACAGGTTTTAAACCGTGTGGCGCCTGTCACTGTGCCATGTTGGTTACCGATCCCCACCTTGTCTGCCTTGGTGTCTCGAGCGCGACCACGACTCGAAATCGTGCTCGGACTGTCGGTCCATGGCTCCGAAGGCCTTAGGGAGTGGGCTATGAAGCTCCTTGCGGCCCGACAGTCAACACCGTACAGTGAGACTCCGCGGAGATCCCGGTCCCAATCGAAAAAGAGGAGGTCGCGGGACCGCTCCCATAGCCCAAGTCCTCTTCCTCCCACTCCAGGTCCTTGGGACACTCGGGGAAGAGGCACCAAAAAAATAAGTCTAAGCGCACTTCATCTTCACTTCGACTGTCATCCATCGACAAATGAGGTAAGGAGCACCGACGCTCTAGGCACGGTTCTGCGGATCCAGGGTCGACTCCGCACCTCCACCCGTTTCCGGGAGCCGGAGCGACCCCTGCTCAGATTAAAGAGTTTTACAAGGCTATGCGCCAAGTATTTGAGCAGGCCGAACCCTCTGGTGAGCCTTCGGGTCCCACGGGGTTGGAGGGGGCCCCATCGCATTTAACGTCGCCGGCTCCGGCCACAGCGCCAGTTGGGCTTCGGGGATCCAATTCCGGATCCAGGATTGTGCCTGGCGTGCCAACGCGACCTTCCCCAGTGTCGGACCCGAAGTCGGTGCCTACGGAACAGACGGTGCTCACCGGCGGCTCCAGCCCCATCCTTATCCCCGACGACATGGAGTTGGATCTGCGTAGCTCGACTCCGATTCCAGCGCCGGTAGAGCCGAGGGGTTCTATGTTGTCGCCGGAGCATTTTCTTGATGTTTCAGGCACGGAAGAGGACTGGGAGCAGGGTGCAGAGCTGATAGGCTGGTATGAGGAACTTGGGGAGGCCAGTAGACTGGACACATCCCCAGACGCTGGCATGCTCTCTCCGCCAACTGTGGCTATGGAGGAGGGGGCTTCTTATGCCATGGTGGTAAGGAGGGCAGCTGAGGTCCTTGGACTAGATTTGCCCTCTGTGCAGGTCAGGACTAATCTCCTGACCGAAGTGCTTCAGCCTGGGGCTTCCACTTCTGAACCCCTATTGCCCTTCAATGTGGCACTTACTGATACGCTACTAGGCACATGGTCTAAGCCTAGCACAGGGGCTCCTGTGAATAGGAGAATTGCACGCTGCCATCGAGGGCGCGCCAAATTTCCTCAGCCAACACCCCACCCCTGAAAGTTTGGTGGTGCAGGCATCTACCTTCCAGGGCACATTCTCTTCCGCCCCTCCGGATAGGGAATCCAAGAGGCTAGAATCGTTTGGGAAGAAGATGTTCTCTTCCTCCAGCTGGCATAGCGGTCGGTGAATACTGGATGCTTATTGGGCTGTATCTCCCATTCCCTTTGGGAGACGATTGCCCAAGTGCTGCCACAAGTCCCAGAGGAGGCTGTGCTCTTCCAGGCAGTTAAGAACGGGAGAGATGCAGCAAAATTCACCATCAGGTGTGGACTTGGCACGACTGATTCGCTGAGCAGAGCGATTTTGTCGACAGTGGCCTTACGGCACCGCGCTTGGCTTGGAACATCTGGCTTCTTGGGTGGTGTCCATGCTAATTTGCTGGACATGCCTTTTGATGGTTCTCATCTGTTTTGTGAGAAGGCAGACTCGGCCCTGGAACGGTTCAAGGATTCTCGTGCTGCGGCCAGATCCTTGCCATTATGATATAATGGGGTAACCCACAAATGTCCAAGGACCTGGGTAGCAATCGATATAGAAAACAATGGTCCTAGACGTATTTATTCAACTACAGTTTAGTTATGCAAACAGTTTAATCTAAGAGAACATTCATTTTTCAAAAACCACATCAGATATGTATGTATTCAGCATCTGGTTATTGATGCACAACAATTTATCAAAAATGCAAATATGTACATCCTCAAATGACACAACAGCACCAAATATATCTCCAATAGTGACTGTTTATTGTATCTCAATTATTTTTATAACAGTTCACCATCTTAAATGTTTTAACAAGGAGGTTGCTCCAAAGGGAGTGTGAAAAAAGAAAATTGTGCTCGTGAATAGAACAAAAAGAGGGGAACCAAGTCAGGATAGAATTTAAAAACAGTCAATTTTCACTTTAGTATCATAAGCGAACTGGCTATGATTTCTAATACACCACTTCATAACTAGGCCTGTCCTGCATAAATAGTTCTAAAATGTTGTTTACAGATTTTCTGGAGGTGCACAGAGATTATATCATCTGTGAAATGGGCAGGGCTGGGGTTGTATCGGGTACAGGCCCACTGGGGGAGTGTCGACGTTTCGACCCAGACGCATAAAGGGTAATTTACATCCTCAGCGGACGGGTCTTCCTCAGGACAGAGGGGAAGGGGGGGCAACCTGGGGCTGCAATGATACGACTAATTAGAAACAATCAATGAAAAAATATAATAATGTCAAGGAGGCGTGCCTACTCACTGACCTATGGTTGGGTAAAGTCAGGATACAGTCCCTGTGTGATGGTCTGTAAGAATGAAGATGTACATAATAAACTATTCATCCATAATGAGTTATAGCTATTATTATGGCCAAGTAGACCAATGTCCACTTACCCGCACAGTGTTAGCGGCGTAACTACGGCTAAATCAGAAGAGTTGTAGCTGCAGTGTATTAAATAAATAAATCTTGGGTGAATCAATCGCCCACAAGATCTAAATATAACATAAAACAGAAACCAGGACTGAAATTAGTCCCACGGGTCCCAAATAGGAGCGATAAAGCAGTGTAACTATCGTTCCAGGATGTAAATACCTGATTGAATAAGTTTAAACGCAGCCCGGGTGATCCATGCTGTACTTCTCGAGTCAAAGACTGCGAGTGAGTCAGCGCGGCTAAAAATAGCTTAGTGAGCCGCTGGAGAGCGCGTGCACGTTATTGACGTGCCATGTCAGACAGACACGTAGCTGAAAGGCTTGCCTCGGGACCGGGGGCCGGAATGGAAGACAGACTGTCTCTCTCCTACCGATCGGACACACACAGACGAATGCATTGACACAAAAAGTAACCAAATAGCTATGACATTGCATTGAAGACAAATCATTACAGACTTACGAATAAACATAACACGGAAGATATTATTTAAATGGCATAGTACAAAGAAATGACTGCAGTGAAAAGGTGCAAAAATACAAAACAGACACCTTGTCAATTTTGGAAATAAATAAAAAGCATTATGGTAGAACATAATTGTGCAATATGTATAATTAAAAATACGCTTCTCATCCTTATGAGATGTTCGGGCTGAGTGTGAAGAATAAACAGCAAAGGTGCAGGGATAAAACATCATTTGCAATCATGACGTGTTCTCTACATTAAGGTCAAGTGTATTATACAACGGTGACATTGACGAATAAAGAGCATTGATGCAAAAATTAATTAACTTGTTCTCTGCATAGCGGTCAGGTGTATTATACCTCGGTGACATATAAAGAGCATAGATGCAGAAATTGAATAAAGCGGTCAAGTGTATGATACATCAATGACTAACAGTGAAGCGCATGAAATACAGAGAAAACGGGGTGTATAATACATTATATACAGTGATAAACAGACGATGTATGCACTAGTTAAGGTACGTGCCAAAAGGTCTAGCCATTGTTGAGCGTTGCTATTTGTCTGGCGATTTCCTCATATTCGTTTAGACCCCTGGCTACCATATCAAAGACATGTATCCATCTACACTCACGGATGCTGAGTGTATTCGCAAAATTGCCACCCCTTGGGTTGGGTTTAACTTTTTCAATTACCCACCACTGAAGACTCTCAGCCGAGTGTCCAAATGAGGGGAAATGTTCCACAAGGGGTGCGCCTTGCACTCTGCAGCGTATTCTGCTGCAGTGCTGCAGTATGCGGGCCTTAACTTTCTGTATAGTTTGGCCTATGTACATAATGTCACATGGGCAGACTGTGGCGTAGGTGACTCCCCTGGAGTTGCAATTGGTATGGTCCTGCATTATGTGTGTATGGTTGTTATATGTACACTGTTGGGTTTCCTTAGTCATGGTGCAAGCTTTGCACTGTCCGCATCTGTGATGCCCCTTGATTGGCGGGATGTTCCAGAGTGTCTGTCGGTTGCACCTGGGCTTGATGGGTAACAGGGATTTTACCACGTAGTCCCTCACATTCCTGCCTTTCTTAAAGGCATGCATCTGCGGTTCCGTGATCCCTATCTCGTCTGCTAGTAAATGCCAATGTTTATTAACGATTTTCTTTATTTCATTGCTCTTGGTGCAGAATGTAGTAGCGCACACAAGGCGTTCCTGCTCCGGGGTTTTTTTGGATTTGGGTTCAAGGAAGAACTCCCTATGGCAAAACCATGAACCTTTTTTTGGCTTTCTTCAGCAGACTCTTGGGATAGCCTCTCTCTGTGAGACGTGTCATGAGGTCAGCAGATTCTTCAAAGAAATCATCTTTGCGGGTGCAATTCCTACGCAACCTCAGAAATTGACCGAATGGTAAATTGTCCCTGAGGTTGCGTGGATGATGACTTGAGTAGCGTGGTATGGTGTTCCTTTCGCCGTCTTTTCTGTATAGGGTAGTGTGTAATTTGCCCTCCTCCTCCCTTATGGAAATATCCAAGAAATTAATCATTCTGTTGTTAAATTCAAGAGAAAATTGGATGTCATGTGATTGAGCATTAAGCCAATGGTGAAAATCAATGAGTTGTTGTTCGTTGCCATTCCATATCATCATGACATCATCTATATACCGTCTCCACATTTCGATGCATCCCCTATATGGGTTCTGATCCTGGAGGACATAAGTGTGTTCATAATGGTCCATAAATATTATGGCCAGGTCCGGTGCGAAGCTGGCACCCATAGCTACGCCTTTAGTTTGAACATAGAAATCGTCTTGGAAGTAAAAAAATGTTTTTAGTCATAGCGATTTCTAAAAGGTTTATTATAAATTCTGTGGGAACCTGGACTGGTCTGGGGTGATTTTCCAGAACCGTTCTGATAGTGTCAAGTGCTGCCCTCTGGGGGATGTTAGTATATAAGGACGTTATGTCCATAGTCACTAGAATTTGTTCATCTGGATTGAAGGGGCGGTTGTCCACCAGTTTTATCGTCTGCGTGGTGTCCCTCAAGTATGCAGTGGTGGCTTCTGCAATAGGTTTGAGGAAGACATCTATGCACTTACAAAGTGGCTCCAACACTGAGCCACATCCAGAAATGATAGGTCTTCCTGGTGGGTTAGTTAGACCTTTGTGTACTTTAGGGAGAGTGTATATGGTGGGCATTCTAGGTTGTTTGTTGTTCAGGTATTCATACTCATGTTTAGAAAGAAAACCCTCCTCCAGTCCCTTTTCTGTGATAAGTCTAATGTTATCAGTGATCTCTTTCGTGGGGTCAGACCTCAGTTTGATGTAGTTACCTTCTACACCTAGTTGTGTGAAGATCTAATTTTTGTAGTCCTCCACACTCTGAATGACAATCGCCCCCCCCTTGTCAGCAGGTTTTATTACTATTTCCTGATTCTTTTTGAGGGATTCTAACGCTAGGCGTTCCTGTTTGGACGTATTGTACTTGATGTATTGTCTCTGTGATAAACTCTTAGAGATGTCTCTCATGACCACTTGCTCATAGGCCAGAATTCTGTGTGACATAGATTGGGGTGGCGGGGTAAAGGTGGAAGGTGGTCGTAGCCCTGTACTTGAGAAAGTGGGATTATAGGGAACCTTGTTGAAATAATGCTTCAGACGTACCTTCCTAAAGAACTGCTGTAGTTCGATTTTGAGGTTGAAGGTGTTTGGTAAGGTAGTGGGTACGAAGGACAAGCCTTTCTCTAATATCATTCTCTCCTCTGGTTTGAGGACATAGTTAGATAAATTAATCAAAGGACTATTGTGGATGTTGGATGGAGGAATCACCATCTGTAATGTTGCCGTGTGGTCTGGTTTCTCCATGTGTTTCCTGTGGAAAGTGTACCTCTGCTTCTGTTCCATGTGGGTTCTCTCAGTCCCCTGGGTCGCCCCCAGGGTTGTCCTCTCCCCCTGTACTCCAACCATGGTCCCTCTGCTAAAAAAGGCTGATGTTCCTGGTAGGTGTATCCCGGAGTACTAGGCCCTGGTCTCTCTTGTTCACTGTCTGACCCACTGGCTACAGAGGAATCCGAGAAGGTAGTGTACCTCCTGTATCCTCCTCGTCCTCTAGTGGAAAACCTCCCCTGAGTCTCCTGTTTGTAGTATCCCTCTAAGAGGTATGGATAAGTTGCCTTTTTGTCATATAACTTTATGTCTTTAGCTAACTTATCAAGTTTGTTGTTTTGCGTGTAAGAGTCAAAATCTCGTATTGTCCTCTGTAACCGCTCTAGAGCTTCTTTGGCGTTACTCAAGGCCTTGTCGTCAATAATTTCCTTTTTGAGGTCCGCTATCTCTTTGATGAGGCGTTGTACTTCCTCAAGTGCCGTCTCTATCCCCAGCACCATCCAGTGCCGGGAACAATTATTCGAGACAAAACTGAAATTCTCCTTAAATTTCGGATTGTCTATGAAAATGGCAGGCTCATTCCTTACCTGAAGGCCTTCCGGAATGACATTAGCCCGCAGATATTTCGTAAGGACGTGGCCATGTAATCTCGTCCTGATTAACTTCTTTTCTAGTCTCTCTAGCTTATTGATTTTTTCATTGAGTGTGAGATCTATGCTAGTTGATGTTAAGCCCAGGAAGGTGCCCCCGCCCTGTGCTTGCAGAAGTTGATCAATATAATCCTCACTGTAGGATAATGTCTCCTTTTCAGACATATCCCCAACCACAGTGTATGTGCGTGTGGTGTCTTAGGTGAACAACAAGTGTATATACAATCAATAAACACCACAAATGTGAGATAACATATAATTGACATTTAACATACAACACATATAAACCCTCGCAGGATTCCCCTGCTCAAGAAAACCATTATGATATAATGGGGTAACCCACAAATGTCCAAGGACCTGGGTAGCAATCGATATAGAAAACAATGGTCCTAGACGTATTTATTCAACTACAGTTTGGTTATGCAAACAGTTTAATCTAAGAGAACATTCATTTTTCAAAAACCACATCAGATATGTATGTATTCAGCATCTGGTTATTGATGCACAACAATTTATCAAAAATGCAAATATGTACATCCTCAAATGACACAACGGCACCAAATATATCTCCAATAGTGACTGTTTATTGTATCTCGATTATTTTTATAACAGTTCACCATCTTAAATGTTTTAACGGAGGTTGCTCCAAAGGGAGTGTGAAAAAAGAAAATTGTGCTCGTGAATAGAACAGAAAGAGGGGAATCAAGTCGGGATAGAATTTCAAAACAGTCAATTTTCTCTTTAGTATCATAAACGAACCGGCTATGATTTCTAATACACCAGTTCATAACTAGGCCTGTCCTGCATAAATAGTTCCAAAATGTTGTTTACAGATTTTCTGGAGGTGCACAGAGATTATATAATCTGGGGGCTGGGGTCGTATCGGGTACAGGCCCACTGGGGGAGTGTCGACATTTCGACCCTGACGCATAGAGGGTAATTTACATCCTCAGCGGACGGGTCTTCCTCAGGACAGAGGGGAAGGGGGGGGCAACCTGGGGGTGCAATGATACGACTAATTAGAAACAATCAATGAAAAAATATAATAATGTCAAGGAGGCGTGCCTACTCACTGACCTATGGCCAGATCCTTGGGCCTTTTTTATAACATCCTCGTGGTCAGTCTAGCTTTCTCCCCTTTCATGGCAACAGAAGGGGTTCCAGCCGCACCAGCCCTATCCTAGCCACCATCCTGCGCAGACTTCCCAAGTTGTGCGGGGACGTGGACGCGTCTTATTCCGTCCTAGGAATGGGAGCCAGAAGTCATCAGCCACCCTTCCCTCGGCAGCCGCAGTCTCCAAGCACTCCTAGTCTGACTCTGCAAGACCACGCCACTCCAGTGGGAGGGAGAATCCATCATCATCTCCCCCACTGGAGGTCCATAACATCGGACAAGTGGGTCTTGCAGATCATTCAGGAGGGCGTGCTCTGCCTTTCCTTTCTTTTCCTCCTCCTGTTCCGCCAAATCGAGAACGGCTGGCGGGGGATCATTTAAAATTGCTCCAAGAGGAAGTTACAGCTCTCCTGGCCAAGGGGGCTATAGAGAGGGTCCCGGTTTCAGAAGCAGGCAGTGGCTGTTATTCCAGCGTACTTTCTGATTCCGAAGAAGAACAAAAGGTTACAGCCATTTTGGATCTTCGGACCGTCGATCTCTTCCTCAAGAAGGAGAAGTTCAAGATGCTTACTTTAGCTCAGGTCTTGTCTGCCCTAGACCAAGAAGACTGTATTTCCACATCCTCATCATGCCGGGCCACAGGCGTTACCTGCGGTTCAAGGTAGGCCACGAGCACTTTAAGTTTACCATGCTCCCCTTCGGCCTTACCAGTGTTCCTTGGGTGTTCACCAAGGTGATGGCGGTGGTTGCAGCTCATCTGCCCAGGTTAGGGGTTTCAGTCTTCCCCTACCTCGACGACTGGCTCTTGAAGGCGTCCTCACCCCAGACTGTCATCTCCCACTTTCAGACTACGGCGAACCTCCTGCATTCACTGGGGTTCTCTATAAACATGCAGAAGTCACACCTTACTCCTTCTCAGGCACTCCCTTTCATAGGAGCTGTTGTGGACAAAGTGCAGTTTCGGGACTATCCTCCCGAGCAGCGAGTCCAGGATATTCAGGATATGATTCCAATGTTTCAGCCATTATCCTGGATTTAAGTGAGACTGACTCTGAGGCTGTTGGGCCTCTTGGCCTCATGCATCCAGTTGGTAAAGCATGCCAGGTGGCTTATGCGGACTCTGCAGTGGGACCTGAAGTTCCAGTGGGCACAGCATCAAGGAAATCTCATGGACATTGTTCCAGATCTCGGAAAGAACTGCAAGAGATCTACAGTGGTGGTTGATGAACCGCGATTGGGTAGAGGGCAGACCGCTCTACCTTCCCCAACTTGATCACACAGTGGTGATATATGCGTCACTCCTGGGATGGGGCGGCCGTCTAGGAGAGGTAGAGATCAGGGGACACTGATCTCTGGCAAAGTCGGGGCTCCACATCAATCTGTTGGAGCTTCGAGCGATCCACATGGCATTGAAACCATTTCTTCTCTCTGTCAAGGGGAAGTTAGTGCAGGTGTTCATGGACAACACCACCGACATGTGGTACTGCAACAAACTGGGCAGGGTGGGGTCGTGGACCCTTTGTCAAGAGGCCCTGCGTCTCTGGACATGGCTAGAACAGCAAGGCATAACCCTGGTGGATTAACACCTGGTAGGTTCTCTGAACGCCAGGGCAGACGAACTCAGCTGCCGATGCCTAGCGGATCATGAATGTGGCATCTCCAGTTGGAGGTGGCGCAAAGTCTCTTTCAATAGTGGGGAGAACCTTGGATAGATCTGTTCGCCTCCAAAGAGAACGCACAATGTCAGCTGTATTGCATGCTGAAGTTTCCAAGGCGGCTATCGCTCAGCGACGCTTTTCGTCGCGAGTGGAGCTTAGGCCCCTTGTACGCCTTTATGCCCATACCACTTCTGCCCAGAGTTCTGAATAAGATCAAGAACGACCGGGCCCAAGTTATTCTTGTGGCTCCGGACTGGCCAAGGAGAGTCTGGTATCCAGAGCTTCTGAAAATGAGCATCGATCAGGCTGCCCCTTCAGGAAGATCTTTTGTCGCAGCAGCAGGGGAGGGTCCTCCACCCGAACCTGTTGACTGTCCGCCTCCATGCGAGGAAATTGAGCGGCGGAAGTTGCCCAGCAGGGCTCTGCTTTGGGTACTCTTAAGGGTTATCTTTCTTCTCTATCTGCTTTTTTTCGGCTGCCAGACCAACCCTCTCTAAGTCTCCAATTGTAAATACGTTCTTGAAAGGGCTAGGTCACTTGTTTCCACCCACGCCCTTTGTCTTGCTACAGTGGGACCTTAATTTGGTCCTCACTTTTCTTATGTGTGCTCCCTTCGAGCCGTTGCACAACAGTCCCCTCCAGCTGCTTACCATCAAGACACCTTTCTGGTGGCAATAACATCTACCCGGATGGTGAGCGAGCTGCAGGCGCTCTCATGCAAAGCCCCTTACATGATGATTTTTGCGGATAATGTGGTGCTTTGCACCCGTGCTTCATTTCTTCCAAAGGTGGTGACCCCATTCCATCTGGGCCAATCTATCACGCTGCCCACCTTCTTTGCTCCTCCGCATCCCTCTAAAGAAGAGTGTCTCCACCATCTTGACCCAAAAAGAGCGTTGTCGTTCTACCTTGACCACACAAAAGAGTTCCAGGTGGACGACCAACTCTTTGTGGGGTACGAGGGAGCTAAGAAAGGTCGGGCAGTGCAGAAACTGACCATTTCTCACTGGGTCGTTCCCTGCATAAAGATCTGTTATGCTCAGGCTAAGAAGCAGCCCCCTGAGAGATTAAGATCCCATTCCACCAGGGGAAAGACTGCGACTACGGCCTCGGCTTGGGGTGTCCCAGTCCTGGACATCTGCCAAGCAGCAACGTGGGCATCTCTGCACACATTTGCCAAACACTACTGCCTGGACAGTCTGGTCCTGCAGGACAGGCATTTTGCCTGTTCGGTCCTGCAGGACTTTCTAGTGTGAGGAATTTGTCCGCAGCCCACCACCAGGAGGGTATGGTTTGGATATCTAGTCTAAGGTAAGGAATCTGCAGCTAGAAGTCTCTATCAGATGAATACGTTACTTACCTTGGGTAACGCATTATCTGGTAGAGACAAAATGTAGCTGCAGATTCCTTACGTACCCAACCATGCCTCCCCGCATTGCGGACTTATTCATTAGGGCTAGAGTTACTCCCTTTTTCAGGGACCTAGTTTTGGCACACACATACGTCAGTCTTTTCATGGCTCTGCGCTTCTGGCGTGGACAAGTGAAAAGTACTGACGTCCGCGTGGCTGGGTGGCGCCTATATAGGTGACCGTGCCGTCATAACCGACAACGTCACATGGAGCCGAACTGAGCCACCTGACGGCACGAGCAAGGGGTTTTGCTCGAGCAAAAGTTTCCAGATTCAGCCAGATGCCTGGGAAATTCTAAGGTAAGGAATATGCAGCTAGATACTGTTTCTACCAGATAATGCGTTACCGAAGGTCAGTAACTTGTTCTTCAAAGCTCTGTCAAAGCTTTAAAGGAAGGACCATCATCTGCACCTGAAAGCTTTGCAATCAAATATCATCAAACTACTTTTAAGACTGAGAGAAAGCCAGTGTCGAAGGACAAGTCACTTTCAAAATGTTTTCGTTTTCTGCATGAAGCCTGGGGAGTGGCACCCTGTTTTGGACCTTCAGGGTTGAAACAAATCCATCAAACAAGAACAGTTTAGAATGGTTACTCTCCTAGGCTTCCATCATTCAATGAATTGCGAAGTGATTGTGTTGCATCAATCCACATTCCCATTCATCTTTGACATCAGAAGTACCTGTGCTATATTTATGCATTTATTTATTTGCAGTTGTATCCAGTGCAACGTAGTCCTAAATGGGTTTTAGAGCGTGTTACAGAAGAACAGTTCTCCAGTATTGGGGTATCTTTCATAGATTCACATGCTTGAATCATTCCCCGTCGTCGAAGTGGGAGTCTCACAGTACATAGAATAGCAATAGAGCAATGAGCAAATACTCTAACATTAAAGTTAATCGAGAAAAAACCATTCACTTTAATAGCTCGTCCTAGTCATTAGATATGGTCCAAACTCCAGCCAATCAGGCGACAGCACCCTCTAGAACATGGGTACTCACAAACATTTTCTCGGGGGCCAAAATTGAAGTCTGGCTTGTGACAGAGGGCCGCACAGATGGGCCTGAGCGATGGGGGCGGGGTCGGCGGGAGGGGTCAGTGGGGGCAGGGCTACTGGGGTAAAAAAAAATCACCCCCTTTTCAAAACATCACTAGTCAACGCTGTATTTCGAAATGTGATATATGTATGTATGTACCCCGAATAAATACTGTCAATATTTTTATTTTTTACTGGGATCTGTGTGTTTCTGACCATAGTTTAACATCTTTGCCTTGTTTTAACAAGCACCCAGTTCCCTGCTCTTAGGCCCTCAGTTGCGCAGACACTTGGACACACCCTTTATTTGTATCTCAGAAGGCAAATCATACCCCTATGCCTCTTAAAGTCGCTCCGAACAACCCTTAATGGCCCTGTTGAGAGTTTACAGTACCAAGCCCCAAGATCATCTAGCAAAACTCAGAAGCGTACATGCAAAGTGCATTGACAGAGGTAGGTTTCCTGTCCTCTGTCCACCCGCTGTGCACACCTAAGCTCATGAAACTTACCACATACATGTAACCCCAGGCAATACAAGCAGTGACAGCAGGCTGCCATATTCTTAATGGACCTAGACAGTACATGCATAAATGTGCATGCATGAGCCCACACAATACATGCATTCATGTACTCACGCTGTAATGCACATTTACAATGGCACAATGACCGGCATGATGGGCAAGAGACCTGCTGCCTTCTCATGCTGCCTTCTCGTAGTCAATGAGCTTGTCCAACAATGCACCAAAGGTATTGTAGTGTCATCTCTGAAATAACTATCATCTCAGGTAGGTGCATTTCATTTCATAATAATGCATGTATCAGGCAGCACGTCTACTACCGATCTTCCCTGAGCCCTACACTCAATGACTCTGCGCCTAGGGTCCGCTCCTGAGCCCTACACTCAATGACTCTGCGCCTAGAGTCCGCTCCTGAGCCCTACACTCAATGACTCTGCGCCTAGGGTCCGCTCCTGAGCCCTACACTCAATGACTCTGCTCCGAGGGTCCTCTCCTGAGCCCTACACTCAATGACTGCCCCTAGGGTCCGCTGTGATCCTATGCATTCACTCTGACCCTGCTCTCTAACTCGGACCCTACCATATGACTGTTTCATTCTTGCAATATTCCTCTACTTTACCCCCTCACCCTACCTCTACCCACCACTTTGGCGTTAATA
Source organism: Calotriton arnoldi (assembly GCA_963921515.1). Taxonomy (NCBI): domain Eukaryota; kingdom Metazoa; phylum Chordata; class Amphibia; order Caudata; family Salamandridae; genus Calotriton; species Calotriton arnoldi. The sequence goes on along the minus strand of CAWUFW010002400.1, from coordinate 496,262 downwards.
ATTCACTTTTTTCCTGACCCGTCCCACAGCCTGGCACTCTGTCACAACTTTACTCTTCTCCTATTGTTTTACCCTCAATGTACACCACTCATTATACCTCTCCCCCGACCCTTGATTCTTTCCTTATCTCATAAATGCCTCTCACACTGTCCCTATCCCCGCTTTCTATTACTATAATCTCAATCTGCTCCCAGTACCTCTTTGCTTCCTCTGTCTGACCCTTCAACCTCATTATTCCACCTCTCTTCACTCTGCTTATACTCATTTCCAGGCCCTTCTATTACACTATGCTCATAGCCTGTAATTTTGCACCTACTCTGGCCCCAACGTCTTAACCTGCATTCACTCTCTCGACACCTTGACTTTTTAATGCTGCTCCTGCTCTCCCTCCATCACACTCTACCCCTATCTGGTCACACCTTTTTGGTGCCACACTTGTCTATTTTATTCAGCATTATTTCTCTCACGCTCCTCATACCCTATCAAACTGCCTACCCTCTCATTGTGCCCTAACACCTCATCCTAGGCCTAACCTCTCATTGCACGCTAATGCACCACCCTAAGCCTACCTTCTCGTTGTGCCCTACTGCGTCACTCATCGCCTACCCACTCATTGTGCCTGTACACCTTCGCTCTACTGAAGGTTTACTCTACTGATAAGCCAGTCCCTTTGTCCTCCCTGCAGTTCTGCTTTGCACCTTCACTTCACTGCTTCCCTTCACTCTGCTGCTAGCTCATAGCTGTTGGTTCCATTATTGTCATACCCAGAGGCGCAACTAGAGCCACATTTCGGGGGGGGCTAAGAACAAATTTCGGGGGAGGCTAATTCTTCCAGGAATAGGCAGAGTGAAGATGCAGGGGCTCTAAAAAGGGGTGAAAAAACAACAAAGCCTCATTAACAAGCAAATGGTCCTTTAAAGACCTGTGAAGTACTGGGGTGCGGCTGTGTGTGTGCCCAAAAAGCTGTCTCGGCCTGGACTGACACACACTATGGGGGGGAGGGGGGGAGAGAGCTGAAGCCCTTTGACCCCAATGGGCATTGCGCGCCTGGTCGTACCACTAACTATTTCCTTGCCCATGTCCCTGACTTAGCACTTACCTTCCATATATATCTCTCAATATAGTCCTTACGTGTAGAGCAGCCCACTCATCCTGTCCTTACTCTGCTCCTGCCCCCTCACACTCCTCATAACCTGCAATACCCTTACTCTGCGCTCATCCCTCGCTCTCTTCTGTTAACCCCTAACCTTTCCATACCTCCTCACAGCACTTTTCATTCTGCTTTATGCTTTACTCAAATGGAGTCTGCCAGTCCCTCTGTTTTTCCTTTCTCTGCCTCTTCCCCTTACCTCTACCGTTTCATTCTGCCTCTACCCATTCATCTCTATGTACACAGTGTGCCCTTGTCCCCTCAGCTCTGACTCTACCTAATGCGTGCCAAAACCAATAACTATTTGCTGTTCAATTCTGCAGCATAAAAGACCTGATGCTACATCTGCGCCATGACTCAGACAGGTAGTGTTGGATGACTATAAATTAATACACTTTCTTTTGTTGTAATGTCTGTTTATTAAAGAGAAAAAGAACAAACAATCAAGCAAATTAGGGACTCAAGTCCCGAGGAGATTATCCAAAGCATAATATCACATTCAAGGCTATACCTTATAACAATAAAGAAGCGACAACCCACTGGGAATACAGGCCAGGCTGTGTAAAAAGAAAAGAAAAAAGAAAAAGAAAAACAAGAGTCACAGTGGCAGGCCTTTGCCAATGTAAAACCCGTAGCTTGGAGGAAGGGTTATGTGGACTGTCCCTTTAGATTTCAAACAGTATCAACTTAATCCCAGGGTCAGGAAGATACATTCGGAGAGAACTGAAAGGCAAAGACTATATCATAGTTCAATTGGCCTGGGGGAAACATCCCAAAAAAAAAAAAACGAATACACTTTCTTAAGTAATGCACGAAGCAAGCTGAATTGCCTGTAATAAATGTTAGAAATATTGTCCGCAACACAGGCACATAAATGTTTCACTCAGAATCGCACAATTTAATAAAGTGGGGAAGCTGGGATTTATATATAATTATCCTGCTGGTCTGCTTCTGAGGCATATAACTTTGTGTATAAACTGTATCTCCCCCAATTCCACCTGTAAACTTTCCGTAGCACCACTGTTGGGAACCGAGAGCCTGTAGCATCACATGTACCTAAAGTGAAGTCATGCCATAAAACAAAAGGCTAGGCTCAGCCCATGGTTTCACGTGAGGACATTGCTGGATCCTTATTTTATTTATTGTGTTTACACTACGTGCCTGCTCTGACACCACGAGGAAGGAAAGTCCGGGCTCGGCTGAAACCCTAACCAGGGGCCTATAAAACATAAATTTAACTACAGAGACAGCTCTGTTTTAGCGGCACCAATTGAAAGATTAAAGAGGCCACACTGTTGGTGAGCAGCACCTACAGGCAGCACAGCCAATACACTCAATGGCAGGGTGAGCAAGTGACGGCAGAGAGGCAGGTGAGGGTGGGGGCTACGGGTGAGCATGCGAGACACTGGTTGTCATCGCATGCCCTTTTCATGCTTTTCCCGGCAAATGCGGCCCCGAGGAATTCCAACAGGCAGAAATGGTGCCGATTCCGTGCCTGCTGATTTCCACGGGGGCCGCATGGAATGGCCTGACGGGCCGCAAGTGGCCCGCGGGCCGTACTTTGAGTACCGCCGCTCTAGAACCATCTCCACAGAGGCTCCAGGCTCTCAGATTTTCTACCGCACGTCGTGTGAAGGGAGTCTCCCTGAGCTCTGCTCAGTACCTCAACTTTTTCTTCAGATTTCTTCAGCTTTTGTTCTCTGAACATGTCTACTTCTAAGAGATCTCTATTCAGACACTGTGAATCTTGTGGAAAGCTACGACTTCACTCGGATGATCCCCACAAAAAATGTATCTACTGTCTTCACCCAGATCATCAGGTGAGAGATTGCAAGATCTGTAGAACATTTTCTCAGAAGACCTTGAGAGACAGGGAAGGACGTCTTCTTCTGTGGCTACAGAAGCTCAAGACTAAGGAAAATCCCTTATCTGATGAGGAGAGTGATTCCTCTCTCAGAACAACAGCCTCAAAAAAGAGAGCAAGTGAAGCGGAGTTGGTATCTCCTAAGGCTACTAAGGTGTTGAAAAACATCATCACACCTCTAAACAAGAGGATAAACCTTCCTCCTCAAAAAAGGCACCTGCCCCTCCTAAGGGTCATTCTGTGCCCTCTACGCCTCCAAAATCCTCCTCAAAATCTAAGCAGGCGTCTAAGTCTCTTCCTGAGACACTTTTACCTCACAAAAAAGACGACTCGTCGACGAGAACATCCGTCGCCACGACTATGACGACGACATCTACTTTTTCTTCTCCTCAGCCCAAGATGATTATGTCGTCGGCATCTTCTCCGTCGACGTTTGTATCGGTGAAGGTGAGACCTCTTACGTCGACGTTGTCCTTGTCATCGTCATCGACGAAGAAGAAGCGGCCCTTGTCAGGACCCTCGTCAACGGAAGCTTCATCGCTGCCGAGACTGTCGACGGCTCTGAAGAATAAATCTCCTTCGTCGACGGTAGCTTCGTCGACGGTAGCTTCGTCAGCGGCGGCCTCGTCGACGGTAGCCTCGTCGACAGTGCCGAAGTTTTCCGACGCAGTTCCTCGACGGCCATAACGTCGACGGAAGAACCATTGATTAAATCTTCAATTTTGATGTCTGTAGTACCTTTAACATCTTCATCAATGCTTGTACCATCATCGGTGTTAGCGGATGCTTCAGGGCTTCCGAAGAGAAAGAATTCCCTAGACATTCTTTTACTGGTACATACCTCTCCAAGTAAGGTATCTCCTTGTCCTCCTGAGGAGATTTTTGACTATGGAGCTGATGAAGAGGATTCAGAGGATGATGAGAGGTTTTGTGCTGCTCGAAGTCCTTCCGAACTTCTTATTAAGTGCTAGGATGATGATGATGATTATGATTATTACCCAGAGGCTACTACTCAGGAAAGACAAGCAAATCAGACAGTGCAAATGCCGATGTCTCTTGTCTCAAATTTACAACACATGGAAGAGGATTACTACCGCAGGTTTCCTCCCTCGGAGCCGGCATCTTCCGTTCCACAGACACCTATTACGCAACCTTCCTTGCTCATCAGATCGCCCCCTCCAGTTTCTCCTGTGGCCACAGTGTCACAACATCCGGAGGAGACTCACACTACGGATGAAGAAAGGGCAGAGGGAGAGTTGGATGAAGGATCCCTTCCTAACGAATGGGATGATTACCAAATCCAGACACCATCACCTTCCACTCCACCTCCTATAGACTCACCACCTGCAGATATAGGAGGTTTCCATATTCTGATGGAAAGGGCGGCGAAGAGGTTTCAACTTCCTATGGTCACCAAACAGGATGAATGTTTATTATACGATTTTAAGGAACAAACAAGGAAACAGGTCCGCGCTATCCCTATTATTGACTTCATATGGCAAGAAGGATTAAAGGTCATGAAGACCCCAGCCTCAATTCCTGCAGTATTGCCAAAATTAGATAAAAAATATAAGGCTCCAAATAACTCTCCTGCCTGTCTTATTGGACAACCTAAACCTGACTCGGTTATATCCTAGGCGGCACAACGTCGTGCCAGGAATCCTTCATCTCCGTTATCGGCTCCTCCTGATAGAGATGGAAGACGTCTCGATTCTATTGGCAAGAAGTTTTCCACCATGGCGGCAACAACTGTCAGAGCGGCCAATTCACTCGCTATTTTAGGCAGATACGACAGGCAAATGTGGTCGGACATTTCGCCCTTTATAGAGCTGTTGCCTGAGGAATCTAGGGCCGAAGCATTAAAAATTCTAGAGGAGGGAGAGAGGATCTCGGCTGAGATCATTGATTGCGCAGTGGATGTCTCTTCCACAGGATTTTGCCAGCTGGCTGGGGCTGCGGTCCTGAGGCGTCGGGGCTGGTTGAAGGCTACTTCTTTTAGACAAGAAGTTCAAACAAAGGTGATTGACATGCCTTACGATGGTGAATCTCTGTTTGGCCAACATATTGATGAAGCCCTCCAGGCAATAAAGAAAGATACGGACACGGCAAAGGCTCTCGGCACTCTGCAATTTAGAAAGCAGCCCTTTCGTGGAGCAAGAGGTCGTGGTTCATCATCCTTTCGAGGAGGATACAACCAATATGGACAATATCAAACTTACCAAGGACAACCAAGATTCACATCGTCGCAGCAGCAGCAACAGTCATTTAAGCAACCACCGGCTGCATCCTACAAACATTACAGGGGTAAAACCACCTACAGGGGCAGAGATAACTCCAAGAAACAGTGACAACTGCCCACTGCCAACCACTTTTCCCATCAATCCGATAAAAGTTGGAGGAAGAATCTCCCATTTCTTCTCCAAATGGTCTGCAATAACTACGGACAGATGGGTTTTAGATATAATTTCCAAAGGTCACACTTTGGAATTTGTGAAGATTCCTCCAACTTATCCTCCCAGAGGTCCTCCTCCTGCCCATTTAAAAGAACTTTTGTCCCAAATAAAAATAATGTTGAAGAAAGGAGCCATCGAAGTGGTACCAAATTTACAGAGGGGAACAGGTTTTTACTCAAGGTTCTTCCTGATAAAAAAGAAATCGGGGGAGTGGCGCCCCATTCTAGACCTTCTTTCCCTCAACAAATTCCTAAAGAAACAATCCTTCCGAATGTTGTCTCTTCAGGAAGTGCTTCAGTTAAGTCAGGAGGATTTCATGACAACCCTGGACCTTCAGGATGCTTATTTTCATGTCCCTATCCTTCCCAGACACAGAAAATTCCTGCGCTTCAGAGTAGCTGGCAGAGATTTCCAATTCAAAGTCCTACCCTTTGGCCTTCGTTCAGCGCCCCGAGTGTTCACCAAGGTCTTGGCACCGGTGGCAGCTCATCTTCGTCAAGATGGAGTCCAAATATTTCCTTACCTGGACGACTGCCTCATAAAGGCGAAATCGTTTTCAGTCACAAGCAGCCACACTCAGAGATGTCTTTCTCTGTTCCAATCCCTGGGCCTATCGATAAATCTAACAAAATCTCAGTTAACCCCTTCAAAGGTAAAGACGTTCTCAGGGGCAACCCTAGACACTCAACAAGCAAATGCCTTTGTCTCACAAGAAAGGCAACAAAGGATTTACAAGCTGGCAGCTCTATTACTCGTAAAAAAGTCAATTTCTGTCCAAAGGTTCAAGTCGCTTCTGGGAATGTTGTCCTCCTACATTCCCCTGATTCCCAACTGTCGTCTGCGAATGAGACCCTTGCAAGAGGAGCTGGACAAACAATGGTTGCAGGTCTCCGGATCCTTCGACGATGTCATCAGAATAACATCTCAAATAAAAAAGGCATTACTATGGTGGACTCACATCCCAAACATATCAGCAGGCCTATCGTTTGTAGTGGACGCACCAAGTTTCATACTGACAACAGATGCATCCCTCGAGGGGTGGGGAGCACATCTACAAGGACTGACAGTAAAAGGAAAATGGGACAGTCAGCAAAGAGCTTTGCATATAAACCTATTAGAGTTGTTGGCGATATTCCTGGCTCTGAAATCCTTTCGCTCCATAATACAAGGAGCTTCAGTATTGATTCGGACAGACAACACGAGCATGCATTATTTAACCAAGCAAGGGGGCACAAAATCAGCCTTGTTATCCCGCCAAGCTCAACAAATATGGGACTGGGCTATACAACATCAGATAACATTGACTGCAGTACATGTGCTAGGAGTAACCAACATCCTGGCGGACTCTCTGAGCAGGTCAATTACATCCAACCACGAATGGGAGCTTCATCAGCCAACGTTAGATCACATATTTCGGTTGTGGGGCAAACCGAGTCTGCAGGCTCAATGATCACATTCCGGATTCCTGGAAAGGTGCCATCATTCATCCCATCTACAAAAGTGGCAAAAGAGATGATCCAAAAAACTACAGAATGATAGCCCTTCTTGATATCGAATCCAAATACTACGCCAGCATCTTATTAGAAGAATTGTCAACCTGGGCCGAATCAACCCAGCGTCTTCCTTTCAACCAGACCGGCTTCGTAGCTAACTCAGGCACAACCAGCAACTTATTGACATTAACTGTTTTGATGGAGAAGGCAGACGCCCGTCGTATGCAACTATACTGCTGCTTCGTCGACTTTAAGGCGGCTTTTAACCGGGTGCCACGCGGCCGCCTTTGGCAAAAATTAGACCGTTGGGGTATATCCCCGCCCTCTTAAAAGCGATAATACAACTCCACACACAGACCTGGATAAAGATAAAGTTGGGCGACGGGTCCTATGTTTAAAAAAGATCCAAACAGGAAGTGGCGTTAAACAAGGTTGCGTCTTGGCGCCCCTTCTTTTTAACCTGTTTATTTCGGACCTATCCTCTACACTCGACAAGGTCAACTCCCATCCACCCCAATTGGACGGAACCCGCATCAGTAATCTGTTATACGCCGACGACCTAGTGCTACTGAGCCACACAAAGGTAGGCCTGCAGAGGCTTCTTGACGAACTCCTTCCCTATACACTTGATAATGCGCTCGAATTGAACCTGTCAAAAACAAAAATAATTCATTTCACCAAACGGAAGCAGCGGAAAAGCAGCTGGTTTTTCAACAATAAAAGCATCGACACAGTGCCACACTATAAATATTTGGGAATTTTCCTTGATGCCAGAGGTTCCTTCGCTAAACAAAAAGATGCCGTCAAGGCCAAAGCACTGTCGCTTGAGGTTGCGTCGGCTAAACTTTCAAAACATTTACTAGGGCCAAGCTTGACTCCGCTGCTCAAGGTGATGAAGGCCAAGATCACCAATTCCTTATCATATGGACACGAGATCATGATGGGCTCAACAAATATCTTATTAAATAAATCAACCACCAGGATCTTTAAGCGAGCATGGCGCCTGCCGAGGTCCTCATCTCCGGCATAAGTCAGATTAGAACTCGGCCTGCTAGATCACAACGGCGTCGAGGCCGGGGCTTTCATCAAGTTCTGCAATAGACTGCGCAACTTCCGGGATGGCAGTCTTGAGTCCAAAATCTGGAATGAAATAACGACCAGCGCATCCAGCCAAAAATATCGGCACCACCTGGCCCGCTCCCTACAGCTACTCGGAGTAACGGAATATTGGGGAACAAATCCGCCACAACAGGCATTGAAGACCGTAATTAAGCGAAGCGTTCGGCTCTGGTCTTTCCACTCTGACAGGGCAAAATTATCTAGAAGAAAACATGCTTGGGCCGTTGTCTCCGACTACAAACCAGGGGTCGAGTCATCCTACTTATCAAGTACATACTCCGTCTATTGGAAGGTTAAGTTTATGGCCCTAAGGCTAGGCGAGTGGCCCTTTTTAAAGCATCTGCCACAATGGCAGCGCCCTAGTGTTGATATCGAATGCAGGGAATGCGGCTACCATTCAGAAAGCTTGGAGCACATAGCTTGCACATGCCCAGCCCTGCTAAACGATAGAAGGACTTCATTGCGAGCGGAACAAACTTGGAGTTTGCACATGTCGTCAGGCCATCACAGCAGCTATGAACCAAGAAAACACAAAGTTGAACATTCGGTTCACCAAATTTGTCATCAGAGCTGCTAAAGTGTTGGAGAAAGAGAAGGCAGCAATTCCTCCGCCGGTTGGCCTTGCCATTTCTCTGTAATAAAAACTCTAGCGGCCATCCGGCTCCTCCTACAAGGTCTCCATGGACACTGTTTTCAGCATTTTAAAAAATTAGCTGCTATATTTATTCATCTCTTTTTTTCTAGATTATCTTAAAATCATTCTGTGACTGTTATGTCATTCTAAGGAGCCTGATCCGCAAAAGACAAATGCATATTCGGACAATTCTTAAAAAAAATGTAATCCGCTTTTATCGCAAGATTATTGCATTGTTTTAGAACTAATCGGGGCTCCTTGTATTTATGAGTCACATGGTTTTAACATTTTGTTATGGTTTTTAGTAATCAAACAATAAACTTGAATTTGAAATTTGAGTCTGGATCTGTTTGCGACCAACCTGAACCGCAAATGCCCATTCTTCGCAAGTTGGCTACCCCAACAGGGATCGTGCAGGAATGCGTTTTTGATAAATTGGTAAAAAATGTATGCTTACGCTTTTCCTCCGATTCCTTTAGTCCCAAGGGTGCTTCGGAAGATGAGGAAAGAACCCTGCCGTATACTTCTCATAGCCCCTAGATGGCCTCTCCAGTTTTGGTTCACAGAGCTCCTACTCCTGTCGGAGTGCAAACCCATACTGTTGCACCCATTGCAGAACTTGCTGACAATGAACTGTGGCCAAGTCTGCCATCCGGATCCAACATATCTGCGATTAGCAGCCTGGCGCCTGAACACTACGAGTTTGCCGACTTAGTTATACCTGATGATTGTCGGGAGGTTCTTGCTAACGCCAGTGCGCCCTCCACCATAAAGACTTATAAACTCAAGTAGAAGAGATTCTGTCTTTGGCGTGAAACTTCCAAGGTGCACCCTGTTCATTCTACACCAGAGCAGCTACTGCCTTTTTTCTTACAACTGGCAAAATCTAGCCTCTCTAACTCTACAATTAAGGTTTTCCTTGCCGCAATTTCCAGATTTCGACGACAAAATGGATCACAATCTCTTTGGTCTTCAAGAATTTTAAAACAATTTCTCAAGGGATTATTTAGAATGTTTCCACCAATTAGGCGCCCACCTCCGCCTTGGCATCTGAACATTGTGTTGGCACAACTCATGAAAGCTCCATTTGAGCCCATCCATAGGGCTGATCTTAAATTCATTTCATGGAAAACATCACTTCTTTTGGCTCTTACTTCGGCTAGACGAGTAAGCGACATACATGCTTTCACAACTCGACACCCTTTTCTCCAAGTTACTAAGGACTCTGTTGTGCTTCGTACAAATCCCACCTTTATTCCTAAAGTACCATCGGATTTCCACCTAAATGAGCCAGTCATTTTGAAGACTTTCTTCCCTAATCCTCAGTCACCAGCGGAAAGGGCTTTACATTCTCTGGATGTTAAGAGATGTTTAAAGTTTTATTTACAAAAGACAGCCTGTATCCGTAAAGCTGATCAGCTTTTTGTAGCCTATGGAAAGATAAGGAAAGGGCATCCAGTGACTAAACAGACTATTGCACGTTGGATCTCAGGTGCAATTCAATTTTGCCATCAGCAAGCTGGCAAGCCTCGGCATGCAACGGTTAAAGCGCATTCTACGAGAGCAGTCTCATCATCTACAGCTCTCTTTGCCGGTGTGCCTATTCAACAAATTTGCAGAGCAGCGACTTGGTCCAGCAGGCATACCTTTACCAAGCACTACTGTCTTGAAGCTGCCAGTAATGCTGATACAGCAGTGGGACAAGCAGTGCTACGTAATCTCTTTATGTAAGGTGAGCCTCTTTTCTTCCCACCTCCTTTAAAGTTTAAGATTTCTATTTAAAAAATAAATATATATATACGTATATATATATAGATAAATAGTGATTCTGAAGTATGTCTTATTGGGTAGCATACATTTCTTCTTTCGTACACTGTTTACGATAAATCTTTTGGTATGACAGTCTCATACTTCTGTGATAACTGCTATCTACTCTGATTCAAGCATGTGAATCTATGAAAGATAACCCAATACTGGAGAAGAAAATAAGTTACTTACCTGTAAACTGTGGTACTCCAGTATTGGTATCTTTCATAGATTCACATGCGACCCACCCACCTCCCCATAGAGGTTCCCCATCTCTATTGTAGGTTTATACCACACTTGTGCTCGAAAATCTGAGAGCCTGTAGCCTCTGTGGAGATGGTTCTAGAGGGTGCTGTCGACTGATTGGCTGGAGTTTGGACCATATCTAATGACTAGGACGAGCTATTAAAGTGAATGGTTTTTTCTCTATTAACTTTAATGTTAGAGTATTTGCTCATTGCTCTATTGCTATTCTATGTATTGTGGGACTCCCACTTCGACGACGGAGAATGATTCAAGCATGTGAATCTATGAAAGATACCAATACTGGAGAACCACAGTTTACAGGTAACTTATTTTCTTTCAATACATAGGTTTGTTACACTATGTTTTTGAAGTTCAGGAAGACATTCATGCAAGAAAGGTAGTTCATTATTCAAGGTTCTACAGCGGAGCTGTTGTATTCCTCTTAGGGTGTCCGTATATAGGTTTTCCTGTATCATGTCCTTATGTAGGCACAATTCGCCCTGCCCTTATATAGGCATAAAATCCCAGTCCTTATTTAGGCATTAAACCGTGCACTCCAAATACAGGCATGGTCTCCGACATCCGTCCACCCTAACGTCACAACGAGTTCTTGAAGAACAGACCCTTAGGCTTCGGGAGTTTCCCTAGCACAGGACTATTGATTTCTTCAAGGACTCATCTATTATGCATGAACCGTTATACCTTAAGGGTTCATTCATGACGTCTTCCGCTGTCCGATTCACGTCAATGCTAACATTCTGAGGTACCTCTCAGGTATAAATATACCTTCCCTAGCCCTTGTAAATCAGAGGAGACCTCGACTTCAGAGGAGCCCGTATCCCGGCCTGACGCACTGAGAAGACGCTGTCATCCCTCCACGCAGAGAGTCCAGCTTCCAGTGATCTAACTTCCCTCGCGGGGTGTTGGAGTCCGAGTCTGGCAAGAGATTCCCACCTCTCTCATTAAGGTATGGAGCTGACTAGAACCTAGAGGGACTCTTGGCATACTAGGCATACTAGGCTTAGTAAGGAATACTTCACCTACTTCATACCTCTCCCTACACCTATGTTAGGTTAGGTACACTGGGGGTAGAACTAGCTTAGAGACGCATCGTATGAGTACTCGCATTTTTAGCTCATGTTATTTATGTATGTGAATATACGCTAAAAGATAATGCTAGCGCAGTATTATTTATTTCTACTGCTTACGCTGTACATTATTTATCTTGCATACTGTCTTGTGATCGTAACAGCACATATCACCTACACGAGAAACAAGACTGTTCAATAAATCCTTTTATTGAAACGCCCGTCTATTCTTTCTGTGTAACTTTGAGGAAAACTAAGCATGCACGATTGAGCTGAGTGAAACTGTTATCTATTGTTTCCACGACTCTGGGACACGTTCTGATTCTAAAGGGAAACAAAGTTGTCATGTTTTGCGGCTGCCAGAAACTACTCCCTTCTTGTTATCCAAGGAGTTTCTAGTGGCCTCTGAGCTAGCTGGCAAAAGTAATTAAGTTTAATATACTCGATAGGGACATACCGACCTTAGTCCTATGTCAAGCCTATAGGGTATATTATTCCAATGCGCAGAGCCTATTAGGGAAATAGGAGCTACACTACAGAGCGAAGGCCAAAAGCAATGTGATGAGAGCAACCATACGTATAGTTTGCTCCTTTATGAGGTGGGGACCGTCTGTCCCTTTTGAACCTCCACCAGTCCTGCCCAGGCTCACTTGCCGTCCAAGTTGTCAGGGACGAGGAAATTCATGCAATGGTCTTAGCAGCACAACAGTTCCAGACCAACTCGTGGCATATATTGATGAAAGGGAGATCAGACTTTCTTTCAAATATGGGGTTTGAATTAACCAAAACAAGATCTGTGGAGAGACTAGCATCTGGAACGACAGAAGTAGATGAGGGGAGAGGATGGTGCAAAAGCTAGAAGAGAAGTACTCAATTAAATACATGACCGGGCGGCCATTTTTCCATCCAAAATAGTCACTGTTTTTTACTTAGTGTATTTCTGTATTTGATAAAGACTTATAGCTGCAGCCCTGCGTGCCTGTAGGTGGCGTAATTCGGCTCTGCATGGCGTCGTCTGCACCAGAAGTGACGTGCGCAGTGCCTATAGAGGCGCCACCCCAATGCGCTAACATCAGTTTTTTTCTTTCCAAGCCAGTCCGCACAAATCCCTAATCACTTTTTGATTAGCCTTTATTCGACTTTTGTGAAAGTCTTTTGAGAAGTTTTTCTCCTGGTTTGGCAGGAATGTCATCTAGGAAGGCCAGCTTTAAGCCCTGGGGCACCTGTCACCGATTGATGTTGGTGACGGGCACAAATTGTTTGCCTCTGGTTCCTTGAGGTCAACAACGATGTTAAGACCTGCATCGACTGTCGCGTAATGAAAACTGTTGCGCGATGAATCTGAAAGAGACACGTTAGTGACAGATTCCTTACCTTAGAATATCCCCAGGCGTCAGGCTGGATCCGGAAAGTTTTTGCGTAGCAGTACCCTTGCGCGTCGGTAGGCGGCGTCGTGCGGCTCCGCGTCCGTCGTCGTGATCGCCGGGATGACGTCGCGGGCAGTACTTAGACGCCGCCCCTGCGCGCTGACGTCAGTTCTTCTTTTTCCGCGCCAGCAAGCGCAGATCCGGGAAGAGCAGTGCCCTAGTCATTTTTTGACTAACTTTTTGGGTGAATTTTTTCACTGTTTCTTTTCGTATCGACTCCAAGGTGTCGTTAGGGATGCCCGGCTTTAAGCGTTGCGACGCCTGTGCTCGGATGATGTCCATCACAGACCCGCATCTGGAGTGTCTCTTCTGTCTCGGGCGAGACCACGACACGAAGTCGTGTTCCGACTGCCGGTCCCTCAACCCGAAAGCTTTGCGAGAGCGGTCTCGAAAGCTCCTCGAGGCCCGGCAGTCGGCTCCGCGCCACACCAAGCCCCGGTCGCGTGAGAGGTCGAGGGGTCGGTCGCGGAGTCCTCGCCGGTCGTCGGGATCCAAGTCTTTGTCGTCCGGTAAGTCTAAACACAAGAAGTCCAAGAAGCATCATCGCTCTAGGACTTCGCCTCGCCGGTCTCGCGACTCGGCTGAGGCCCCTCCCGGCACCGTCCCCGCGGCCCCGGACATGCCTGTGGAGTCGCCCCCGCAATACCCGTCCTTCCCGGGTTCGGCGGCGGATCCGGCCCAAATACAGGAATTCCTGTCGGCCATGGCCCGCCTCTTCGGGCCTCAAGGTCCCTCCGGTGCGCCTGCGGGCCCTGATGGGGTTGCCCCGGCGTCGCCGACGACTCCGGTCCCGGCGTCGCTCGTGCCTCCAGCCTCGATCCCGGCTCCGGCTTCGGCCCCGGCCTCGATCCCGGCTCCGGTGGTACCGCAACCCCCATCGACGCCGGTCGACCTGACCACGCCGGCGCCGATGTCTCCGGTGCCGTTCCTGACGCCGCCCGGGGCTCCGGGCGGCGTCGTCCCCCTGTACTCTCCGGCTCCGGACATGGAGCCGGACCGACGTCGCTCGACGCCGGTTCCGATGAGACCTTGGGTCCCAAATGTCCCTCCTCCTCCTTATTTTGAACCGGAGGAGGACCAGGAGGACTGGGAGGGGTCTGAGGACCCTCTGGCACAACAGTGTCAGTATGATGAGGACTGGGCAGAGGAACTAGGGGATGCCAGTGGTCTAGATACTTCCCCTGACACTGGCATGCTGTCTCCTCCCGTGGCTACGGAGGAGGGAGCCAATTTTGCAACGGTGTTGCGTAGGGCAGCTGGAGCCTTACATCTCCGACTCCCTACTGTGGCGGTCAAGACTAATCTCTTGACAGAAGTGCTTCAGCCGGCAGCCTCCTCCTTGGAGACTGTGCTGCCGTTTAACGACGCACTCACTGACTGTCTTTTGGGCGCCTGGTCCAAGCCCAACACAGGGGCTCCTGTGGATAGGAACGTGTCCCGACGCCATCGCCCAGCTCCGGGCGACCCCTTGTTTCTCTCTGTCCACCCCCACTCCTGAGAGCTTGGTTGTCCAAGCCTCGGCTTCCCAAACCGCCTTCCCTACCGCCCCTCCGGATAGGGAATCCAAACGCCTGGATCAATTTGGGAAGAAGGGTTTTTCTTCCTCCAGTGCTGGCTTGCGGTCCATCAACACCGCTTGTCTTTTGGGGTGATATACCCACTCCCTGTGGGATTCGGTGGCAACTGTTTTGCCCCAGTGTTCTGAGGAGGTCCAGACACTGCTTACCCGCGCCATTGCGGAAGGTAGGGATGCGGCCAAATACACCATACGTTGTGGCCTTGATACCGCCGACTCGCTGGGCAGATCTATTGCAACGACGGTGGCGCTACGTCGCCACGCCTGGCTGAGAAGCACTGGTTTTTCGGGTGATGTCCAGAATACACTCATGGACATGCCCTTTGATGGAGTCGGTCTTTTTGGTTCCAAAGCAGACCATGCATTGGAGCGTTTTAAGGACTCAGGGGCTTCTGCCAAGTCCCTGGGCCTTTCTACTGCACGCCCTCCGCTAACTTCTGCTTTTTGCCCCTATCGTGGCCACGGAAGGGGCGCCCAGTCACGTCAGCAGCCCAGCCACCGGCCCGCGCAGCAGGCGTCTTCGCGTGGCCGAGGACGTGGATACCGCCGTGGCGGTTCGGGCAACCAGCGTGCGGGTCAGGCCACCACCTCCAACCCGTCCGCGGCCTCCAAGCCCTCCTAGTCCCTCCTTTCAGGTGCACAGCACGCCAGTAGGGGGCAGGGTCCGCCATCACCTTCACAACTGGCGTCCCATCACCTCGGACAGGTGGGTCTTGGACATTGTCCGAAGGGGCTACTCCCTCCCCTTCGAGACCACCCCCCAGCCATGCCACCTCAAATCCACCGCATGTCAGGGGATCACTTGGTACTTCTGCAGAAGGAAGTCACGGCCCTCTTGGCCAAGAGGGCCATCGAGCATGTTCCGACCCCAGAAGTAGGACGTGGTTGCTACTCCCACTACTTCCTGGTGCCCAAAAGGACAAGGAGGACATGCGTCCTATCTTGGACCTCCGGAACGTCAATCGCTTCCTCCGGAAGGAGAAGTTCAAGATGCTCACCCTAGCTCAGGTCTTGACTGCCCTCGACCCTGGAGACTGGTTGGTAGCGTTGGACTTGCAGGACGCCTATTTCCACATCCCCGTCCTGCCGGCCACCGGCGTTACCTTCGGTTCGCGGTAGGCCTCGAGCATTTTCAGTTCACCGTGCTCCCCTTTGGCCTTACCAGTGCCCCTCGGGTGTTCACGAAAGTGATGGCGGTGGTCGCAGCTCATCTGCGCCGGGCAGGGGTTTCAGTCTTCCCCTACCTCGACGACTGGCTGCTGAAGGCGGGCTCGTCCCAGGCAGTCGTCTCCCACCTCCAGACTACGGCCGAACTCCTGCACTCGCTGGGGTTCTCCATCAATGTGCCAAAGTCGCATCTGATTCCTTCTCCACAGCTCCTTTTCATCGGAGCAGTTCTGGACACGACGCAGTTTCGGGCCTATCCTCCCGAACGGCGAGTCCGGGATATTCAGGCTATGATTCCGATCTTTCAGCTTTTATCCTGGGTTTCGTTACGGATGACCCTGAGGCTGCTGGGCCTCATGGCCTCCTGCATCCTGCTGGTCAATCATGCCAGATGGCATATGCGGGCTCTGCAGTGGGACCTGAAGTTCCAGTGGGCGCAGCACCAGGGCAACCTGTCCGATCACGTCCAGATCTCGGAGGGGACTGCAAAACAGTTGCAGTGGTGGCTCTCGAACCGGCAATGGGTCATGGGCAGATCCCTCTCCCTTCCCCAGCCAGAGCACACAGTTGTGACGGACGCGTCCCTTCTGGGATAGGGCGGTCACATGGGAGAGGCGGAGATCAGAGGCCTCTGGTCTCCGGCGGAGTCCCGGCTCCATATCAACCTTCTGGAGCTCCGGGCGATCCGACTTGCACTCAAGGCATTCCTTCCCTCTGTCAAAGGGAAGGTAGTGCAGGTGTTCACAGACAACACCACCGCCATGTGGTACTGCAACAAACAGGGGCGGGGTGGGGTCGTGGACCCTCTGTCAGGAGGCTCTGCGCCTCTGGACATGGCTGGAACATCAGGGCATGTTCCTGATGGTTCAACACCTGGCAGGTTCCCTGAACGCCAGGGCGGACGAACTCAGCCGCAGGTGCATGATGGATCACGAATGACGTCTTCACTCGGAAGTGGCGCAAGGACTCTTTCTACAATGGGGAGAGCCTTGGTTAGATCTATTCGCCACCGAAGAGAACGCGCAATGTCATCAGTTCTGCGCGTTGGAATTTCCAAGGCAGCACTCGCTCGGCGACGCTTTCGTCGCGAGTGGAGATGCGGTCTGTTGTACGCCTTTCCGCCTATACCACTTCTACCCAGAGTGTTGAAGAAGATTCGGCACGACCGGGCCCAAGTCATCCTTGTGGCTCCGGACTGGGCTCGAAGAGTTTGGTATCCCGAGCTACTCAGTATGAGCGTAGATCCCCCGATCCGTCTGCCTCTTCGGGAGGATCTTCTGTCGCAGCAGCAGGGGACGGTCCTCCACCCGAACCTGTCCAGTCTACACCTGCTTGCGTGGAGATTGAGCGGCGGCAGTTGATTCCTTTCGACTTGCCTCCCGAAGTTTGTGATGTGATTCTGGCAGCCAGGTGTCCCTCCACTAAGGTGGTATACGCCTGCAGGTGGAACAAATTTGTGGCATGGTGCACAGCAAAGGCTGTGAACCCCCTTTCTGCCCCTCTTTCTGAGGTCCTTCTGTTCCTTCTTTCTCTGGCCCAACAGGGTTCTGCCCTGGGTACCATCAAGGGTTATCTCTGTGCTATCTCGGCCTTCCTCAGGCTCCCTGATCAGCCCTCCCTTTTCAAGTCCCCTGTTGTTAACAGGTTCTTAAAAGGCATTACACACCTCTTCCCTCCTGTTCCGTTTGTGATGCCTCAGTGGGACTTGAACTTGGTTCTTACCTTTTTAATGTGCGCTCCCTTTGAGCCTCTACATAACTGTCCTCTTCGTCTTCTGACTCTGAAGACAGCCTTTCTGGTGGCCATCACCTCCGCTCGGCGGGTGAGTGAGCTCCAGGCTCTATCATGCAAACCTCCCTTTTGTCTGTCCATCCAGACAAGGTTGTTCTTAGGACGCGTCCGTCCTTCTTGCCAAAGGTGGTTACTGCCTTCCACATTGGGCAGACCATCACTTTGCCCACCTTCTTTCCGCCTCCGCATCCTTCCAGAGAGGAAGAGAGGCTCCACCGTCTGGACCCAAAACGTGCGCTCTCTTTCTATATCGACCGTACAAAACACTTCCGGGTGGATGACCAGCTCTTTGTTGGCTACGTGGGCGCCAAAAAAGGTCGGGCGGTGCACAAACGAACCATCTCCCGCTGGGTTACCTTGTGCATCAAGGCCTGCTATTCTTTGGCTAAGAAGGAGCCTCCTGTTGGGCTGCCTGCCCATTCCACCAGGGCAACGGCTGCTACCACGGCTTTAGGCCGTGGTGTTCCGCTGCAGGATATCTGTCAGGCAGCTACGTGGGCCTCGCTGCACACGTTTACAAAGCATTACTGCCTTGACAGTCCGGTCCGGAGGGACGGCTTCTTTGGCCGTTCTGTCCTCCGGGACTTCCTTGTCTGAATCTGTTCGCAGACCC
Organism: Calotriton arnoldi; assembly: GCA_963921515.1. Lineage (NCBI taxonomy): Eukaryota > Metazoa > Chordata > Amphibia > Caudata > Salamandridae > Calotriton > Calotriton arnoldi. Next base: position 477,835 of record CAWUFW010002400.1, on the reverse strand, counting down.
ACCCCCGGGGTTGGTATTGCTGGGGTATCTATTCTAAGGTAAGGAATCTGTCACTAACGTGTCTCTTTCAGATGCACAAGTTACTAACTTGTGTAACTATATATCTGTAAGAGACAGTAGTTAGTGACAGATTCCTTACCGCCCCACCCATCCTCCCCGTTCTGCGAACTGATTTCTAGGGTTAAGGACATCCCTTTCAGGGCCCTAGTATTTTTCAGACACCTATGTCAGCTTCTTGCATGGCTCTGCGTTCCTGGCGCGGAAAGTCGTGTACAGAACTGACGTCAGCGCGCAGGGGCGGCGTCGTAAGTACTGCCCGCGACGTCATCCCGGCGATCACGACGCCGACGACGGACGCGGAGCCGCACGACGCCGCCTACCGACGCGCAAGGGTACTGCTACGCAAAAACTTTCCGGATCCAGCCTGACGCCTGGGGATATTCTAAGGTAAGGAATCTGTCACTAACTACTGTCTCTTACAGATATATCGTTACACAAGTTAGTAACTTGTGCATCTGAAGGCCTTGAGGGAGCGGTCCCTCAAGCTCCTGGCGGCTCGACGTCCGATTACGTGACAGTCTTGATCCCGGTCCAGAGGAAAGTCCCGGGATTCGTTGCAGAGCCCAAGATCTTCATTGCACTCTGTCGTCAGGTCACATGGCTAAGTCCCAGCGCAAGAATAAGAGTTAGAATTCGAAGAGACCTTCGTCTTCACCTCATCTGTTGGCCGCCGAGACGAGGGAGTGTCACCATTTAAGGCCTGGTTGAGCCATCGCCTGGGCCAAATCCATGCTTACCTGAGGAGCGGCCCCCGAACAATTCCAGAAGTTTTATGAGGCCATGTGCCTCATATTTGAGCGTCCTGTTCCCGTTGGTGCGCCTTCAGTCCACGTGGATTTGAGCCGGGAATTCTACTGGTTCAACGCCAGTGGCTCCGCGCCAGTCGTGCCCCTTGGATCCAAGGATGGATCCAGACCGATGCTGATCATAACACCTCGACCTTCCCCAGCGCCTGTCCCGATGCAAGGCTCCCAGCGGGGCCATCCCCATTCTGACCTGCGACTCCAACACGGAGCCAGAGGGGCATCGTCCAGCGCCGACTGGAGCCATGCCTTCCAGTCTGGAGCCTAAGCCCTATTCCTATGGGCTAGGATTCGGGAAGGAGTGGGAGGGGTCGCTGGACACTGTAGAATACCAGGCCTTTGATATCAGTGTGGACTGGTGTGAGGACTTGGCAGAGGTCAGTGGACTGGACACTTCTCCAGATACTGGCATGCTTTCTCCCCCTACCTTGGCTATGTAGCAGGGAGAGTGTAGGAAGCTGGCTCGGTATATACTATTCCAAAGGGAGGTATAGTGTGCACAGAGTCCAGGGAGTCCCCAGAGGTATAGCAGAGGCTAAATTACGTAAATACTAACAGCTCTCTTTGTGGTAGTGTGGGAGAGCAGTTAGGCTTATCCAGAGGGTGTGTTAAGCATTTATTGTATTCACTCAATCAAGACTGATGCACACACTCAGAGACTGAATCCAGACCAATTGGGGGAGTATAAAAAAAGGTATACTTGTATTTTGTTTCTAGAACCAAGCAGGACTTGGTACAGGTGGGTAAAATATACTTTCTGTTGTAGACCTTTACACAGAAATGCAATTGAGGATGGATATGCAGTTGTTACAGGTTTGTATCCCTTTAAATGCAGTCTGAATTACACAGTAATTACTTTCAGATTACCTTTTAGTTACTTTTGTATTACTTTGATTACTGGGGGTGGTATGCCTAGATACCACACCTTAAGATCTCACAATACACGGTAAGTAAGACTTTTTATACTTTGCAATTTAGTTCTCTTTTCTCCATGCAAACATCAGTTCAACACTTAAAACATTTTAAGCCCCAAAATCTCTTAACATCGGTTCCTATGGGAGAAAGTTGTTAGCGGTTTTTCGGGTAAGTACAAGCCTTATGAGTGGGAGTTTTGGGGGTTAGGACCAAGGTTCCCCAAGGTCTAGATGGGCACTCGAGTTGCCCCACAAGCGGCACTGGGGCGGCCGCCTGCAGAGTGCAGGGGCCCAATGTCAGCCAATGGGGCTAAGGGTGTGGGAGCAAAGCTCCTAGGGTTAAGGGCAGCACTGCAGGGGCCAACGACTAGCACAGGAGCTGCACCACCTGGTGCACTGGGGCGACCGGGTGCTGGGTGCAAAAAGGACATCGGGACCCTGTGCTTTTCTATGGAGGCCTTCGGTTCTGCTAAGTTGCTGCAGGCTCGGGCAAGGAGGCTTCCTGAAGGCGACCACCCACTCAAGAGTTAAGTTGGGCTGTTGGGGGATGCTTGGACACCGTCGGTTGGGCCGCCCAAGGCCGTGGGGCGTCGGGTGTAGGGGTGCCTTCTGGCGTCTGGTTTTCTTACCAGCTCTGGTCACGGTCGGGTGGAGCCTTCAGGTTGAAGCTGCAGGCGTCGTCTCGAAGTTTGTGGGAGGTTGGGGATCACCAGATCAGGATCGCTGTGGAGACCTCCTAGTGGTGTTGGGCCACTGGAACTCGGGCCACGAGCGTTAGGTGTTGAGTGGTGTAGAATGGCGTAGTCGCCAGAATCCGGATTCTGTGGGTGAGTCTTTGCTTGAGCAAATCAGATGCTCACGGGAGACAGAGTCTGTAAGATGGTTGCAGGGCAGGTCCTCCGGGCTCTCGGGGCTGCTGGACTCACCGGGGTTCTTGCTGTAGGCAGGTCGTAGACGGGAGAGGCCAGTAGGGCTGGGGCCAAAGCAGTTGGTGTCCTCTTCTTCTTCCTGGGGCAGCACAGCTCTTCTGTCCTTCTTCTTTCTTCCTCGAATCTGAAGAGGCAAGGTTCAGGGTGGCCCCTAAATATTAGATTTAGGGTCGTTAAAGGGATGTGCAGGTCGGGATTGAATGGGTCCCTTCCCTGAGGTGGGTACACCCCCTATTATGCCACCCTCCAGTGGGAGGGGGCATGAGCCTCATCCTAATTGGCTGAGTCCCCCCATCTTCACGATGGAGGGGACTGAGATGTGTGCTTCACCTCGCCTCCCCCACCTGATTAGTGGGGTTGGCAAAGGTGGGAACACCTCTCTTCCTAGCTTCATTTTCCCGCCGATTCTCCCGCCCAAAGTGGAGGCCAGAACCTGTTGGAGCCAGTTGCTGAAGGCAGCAAAAGGCTGGGAAAGCTTCTAAAGGCGGCAGGCCTTTGAAGCTTCCCCTTCGTGGACCCAGCCCATCCTGGGGGAGGAGGCATGACACTTCTGCCCTGGATGGGCTTGTTTCTGGACTCAAAGAGCAGAAGCTCTCTACCCAGAGGTCCAGAAACCTGTCTGGTGGTGGCAAATGGCGGACAGCCGTTCAGGAACCACACTAGGGCCAGTCGATTTTCAGGGGGCATCTATTAGATGCCCTCTGAGTGCATTTTACATTAAATCCTTCACTGGCATCAGTGTGGGTTTATTGTGCTGAGAAGTTTGCTACCAAACTTCCCAGTTTTTAGTAAAGCCATTATGGAGCTGTGGAGTTCGTAATGACCAACTCCCAGACCATATACTCTTTATGGCTTTACTACACTTACAGTGTCTAAAAATGGACTTAGACACTGTAGGGGCACAGGGCTCATGCCACTGTGCCCTCACCTGAGGGTTAGTGCACCCTGCTAGAGGGGTTACTTACCTAGACTTCAGGCAGTGGGTTGTAGGCATGGCACACAGGGATTGGTGCCATGTCGACTCTTCACTTTTCTCTGCACCAAAACACGTAGCCTGCAGTGTGTGGGTGTCAAGGTGCAGGGCCTCTAAGGGTGGCACAATAGGTGCTGCAGCCCTTAGAGGCCTTTCCTGGTCAAAGTGCCCTTGGCACCCATGGTACCTTTTACAAGGGGCTTACCTGTGGCCAGGGATGTCCTAATTGTGGGTACAAAGATACAGTCTTGGGAAAGAACACTGGCCCTGGGCACCTGATTGGCAGGGACCCAGGGCACATCAAGTCAGGTTGCATCAGATGTCAGGTAAAAAGTGGGGGGTAAGTATGCAAAAAGGGGCGCGTTCCTACAGAGATCTTTTGCAATGGTGGTTATAAGGGCAGCCGAGGTCCTGGACAAACGTCTTGACTGAGATGCTTCATCCGGGAGGGACCCCCTCAGAACCGCTTCTCCCATTTAACGAAGCCCTTACAGAGGTCCTGCTTCAGACCTGGTCCAAGCCCAACACAGAGGCTCCTGTGAACAGGACAATTGCTTCGCTTATGGACATGCCCTTTGATGGGTCGCATCTCTTCGGGGACAAGGTGATTTCAGCGCTGGAGCGCTTTAGGGACATCAGGGCTACTGGCAGGTCCTTGGGCCTTTGCATAGATCCTTGCCATCCTCAATCCACCTTTCACTCCTTTTGTGGCCACCTCCCAACCACTGTGGCGTGCAAACTTCCCAGCCTCTGCGTGGCCAAGGACACGGTACCCACAGACCCTGTGGGTTGGGCAGCCGGAGGTCGGGCCAGTTCACCACCCCCTCCCCCTGCAGCCTCAGCTTCCAAACCCATATATAGTCTACCCTGTTACCATCATGGGCACCCAGTGGGAGGTAGGATACGATATCACCTGCCCTACTGAAGGTCTGTAACATCAGACCAATAGGTCCTCTAAACTGTCCAGAAAGGATACTCCCTCCCCTTCGTGACTTCCCCTCCACCCATGCCACCTGCTTGCGACAGGCTGATGGAGGACCATCTCTCCTTGCTCCGCCAGGAAGTCACAGCTCTCTTGCCAAAGGGAGCCATCGAAAGGGTGCAGACGCCAGAAGTAGCTCATGGTTGATATTCCCACTACTTCCTGCTGCCCAAAAAAGTCAGAGGCCTTGCACCCTCTCAATTTCTTCCTCAAGAAGGAGAAATACAAAATGCTCACGCTCACTCAAGTCCTGTCTTCCCTGGACCCGGTAGACTGGATGGTAGCTGTGGACTTGCAGGATGCATATTTCCACAGTTCCATCCTGCCTGCCCATAGGCATCACAGTGGGCCACAAGCACTTTCAGTTTGCTGTGCTTCCTTTTGGCCTTACCAGCGCCCCTCCAGTGTTCACCAAGGTGATGGCGGTGGGTGCCGCTTATCTTCAGAGATCAGGGGTGCCAGTCTTCCCCTATCTCGATGACTGGCTGTTGAAGGCGGGCCCGCCCCAGGCTGTCATTTCCCACCTCTAGACTACGGGGGACCTCCTGCAATCGCTGGGGTTCACACTCAATGTGCCAAAGTCACACCTGACTCCCTCTCAGACGCTCCCTTTCATCAGAACTGTTTTGGACACGCTGCAGGGGCCTATCCTCCCAAACGGCAAGTCCAGTATATTCAGGCTATGATACTGGTATTTCAGTTTCTTCTCTGGTTTTCGGTGAGATTGGCTCAGAGGCTGCTGGGCCTCATGGCCTCCTGCATCCTGCTTGTGTTGGGCTTCTGCAGTGGGCGCAGCATCAGGGTATTCTCTCCGACATAGTCCAGATCTCGGCGGGAACTGCAGTGGTGGTTCAGCCATCTGGGAGAGATGGAGATTAAAGTCTTCTGGTGTCTGGAGGAATCCAGACTCCACATCAACCTTCTAGAGCTCCGGGCGATCCGGCTGCATTAAAAGCGATTGTACCCTCCATCAGGGAAAGGCTAGTGCAGGTGTTCACGGACAACGTGGTACTGTAACAAGGGGGTGGGGTCATAGACCATTTGTCAAGAGGCTCTGCGTCTCTGCCGAAGATGCCTAGCGGATCACGAGTGGCGTCTCTTTTCGGAGGTGGAGCAAGGTCTCTTTCAACAGTGGGGAGAGCCTTGGTTAGATCTGTTCGCCACCGCCGTGAACGCACAATGCCAGCTGTTCTGCACTCTGAAGTTTTCAAGGCAGCTCTCACTCGGAGGCACTTTTCATCTCAAGTGGAGCTCGGACCTCCTGTATGCCTTTCCGCCAATATCACTCCTGCCCAGAGTTCTCAGGAAGATCAGGAACGACCATGCCAAAGTCATCCCTGTGGTTCGAAACTAGGCTTGGGGAGCTTGGTATCCCAAGCTGTTGAGCCACACGGAGCCGTACAACGTAATCTACTGGTGCGCAGGGGTACTGCTCACAAAAAATTTCCAGATCCAGTCTAACACCTGGGGATAATTCTACGGTAAGGATTCTGCAACTACATAAAGTCTCGACTAGGTAAGGTGTTACCAAAGGTAATTAACTCGTTCATCAAGAGAACTAAACCATAGGTTGGTGTTCTAGTTGTTCAGGTGAGAAACAACCATCCACGACTCAAGACTGACACAAGAACAGGCCTCTCTTTAGCAGGATCCCCGGCCTTATGGAATGATTCCCAACTACGCTCTACAGCCCTCCACGGACATCTTGCGGTGCGTCAATGGAGATCGCCAGAGATTTTCATTTATTAGCAGTGCCAGTATAACCGGTACTGCTGGCAAGGGCACAGAAACACAGTGTCTCTGCCACACCCCAGTGCAAGCCACTTCCTACTTGCTCAGCACCACATAGCCCCAACAGATATCCTTGGGCACCCCCAGGATCTCATGCAGTGCTGTTCGTTGCAGTCAGTGGTCTGCAGCAGTTGGAGGGTGGATGTGGATTGGGTGGGCGATAGGGGCACTCAAATTCCCCCAAGTCTTTGGAGCTCTATGAAGGGGGTCCCAACCCTGCTGCTGCCGTCTTGTTAAATTAATTGTAGAAGTTTGAACACTATCAATACAAGACATTACTCTACAGCATCAGATCAGCTCCACAGGTATTCACGAAGTGCATAGCTCCGGCTCCTGAGCATATCTGATGTAAGAAGTGTGAGTGTTTCTGTACCTAGACAGTGGCCTTATCGGGCACAAAGAAAGAGGAGAAAGATTATAACCTTTGGATAAAAACCTGTACTCAAAGTTACACATAATGGTCTGGAAATACAAGAACTTTTTGGTGATGACATCCTCATGTATTCATTTAGTTCAGCAATGTCGCATAAGGATGGCACTCCAGGAATAATTAGATCTACAATGGCAGTCAAGTCACAGGAAAATGGGACATACTGATTCTGATCAGTTTCAAAATAAAACGAGCTCTAACCAAGTGGAAGCTCAAATAAAACATTTACATGGACAAGACATTCCAGGTGGAACTGCAGATCCATTTCACAATAAATTCTTCTCTCAAGGGTCAGTACGCTAATTTACAGGATCTTTGGGCAAGCGGTCTCTGGACTTCTCTGGAAGAAAAATTGTATATAAACATTCTGGAAATCCAAGCGGTCAGACTTTGTGACTTTGTTACCAAGAATCTCTCACCAAAAGGTTCTCATCAGGACAGACTGTAAGACTACACTACATTATATCAGAAAACAAGACAGAGCAAAGTCTCTCTTGCAGTCAGACGAAGCACAGAGTCCACAACAGTGAATTCTTCGGCAAGGAATCACACTGATGGTAGAGCATGTTCGGCAACTGCAAAACATCATGGCACATACTTTAAGCATATGCAATTCCTACAGACACAAATGAGACCTGGATAAAACCCAACTTCAACTGATCTTTCAAAGGTGGGGCACTCCCTTCCTATATCTGTGCACATCACTTGAGAATTCAAAATGGCAATTGTTCGCTAGTTGGTAGTGGTATCCCGGGGCTCAGGGGGGAGTGCTTTCAATTGCATGGTCAGGAAACTTTGCTTATGCTTCTCTTCTGATTTTCCTCAAATTGAAGAAAGAAACATGCACCCTAATACTAATTGTGCCAGCGTGGGACTGCTGATTTGGTACACAAAACTTTGGGTTCTCTCTGTGGATACACCAGTCCAAATAACCCTGCACAATTATCTCCTGTTGGAGAACCAAGGCGCTGTTCTGCATCGAGTTCAGCATCCTTACACTTGACTGCGTGGCAGGTTCTTAACTAGAATATGGCATTCTTAACATTCCTCCAAACTGTCAGGAAAATGCACAAGATGCTAGAGCAGCCTATACTTTTAAGATGTACTCAAAATGGAAGCATTTCTACATTTTGGCCACTTCACATCACATTGACCGACTCACAGTGCGCCCTCATGAAATACTTCCTTTCCTTCTTCATCTCGCTGAGTGAAGCTAAAATGTATAATTCCAGTGCATCTGGTGACTATCTCTATTTTTCTCAGGACATTGGGCACTCCTTTGGAGGACTGTTTTGCATTTAAACCCTTCTGGCAAAACCTGCCTTATTACTATGCAGGGTCCTCTCATTAAAAGCCAATTTGAGCTTATTCGCAATGTCTCCCTTCAAATATTCATGGAAGGAGCCATTTCTTTTACATATAATATTAGAAAGGTAAATAGATGGTATATGAGCTTTCTCCATTAGGCAACCATACCTTACGTTTGATAAAACCAAATGGTCTCTTTCCACGAATCCTTGTTTGATGCTGAAAGCACAATTATCATTCCCCCTTAAAGAAAAAAATCACTTGCCAACATTTTTGCTCAACCTGCTATTGCTGCAGAGAGGGCATTACATTCTTTAGATAGTAAAGATTGTTTAATATGATACATTGAAACAACAGAGTACTTTTGCAAGGCTGATCAGCTTTTTATCTGTTAAGGTAATTCCAACAGGGGTTTCCTTTCTCAAAGTAGTGGTTTGCCCTTTGGGTTAAAGCTTGTCTATCCTTCAACCATGCTAAAGCCATCTCAGACACAGATGAGTGGCGCATTCCACCAGAGACATGGCTACCACAGCTGCACTTTTTGGCATAATACTTCTTAACGACAAATGCAAAGCAGCCGCGTGAGCTTCCACCCACACAATCTCCAAGCAATATTTGAAGCAAAAATTCAAGTCAGTATCTAAGTAACAGTCAGCAAGATGGTTCTGTGCAACCTGTTACACTAAGGTTAGCCTAATTTCCAAAAACGTTGCACTATATTGATTGTGATACTGCTTTGGCAATCATAATTCAAGCATGTTTATGTATGAAACATCCAGTGCTGGAGTAGAAAAAGTTATTTACCTGTAACAACAGTTCTCAAGCAGTGGTATCTTTCATAGATTTCCATGCACCCTGTCCTCTCTTCATTTATGATTCTACTAATCATTAGTCTTGATAAGTTGTGAACATCTGACAATTGAAGCACCTGTTTAAATGGAACCCTGAGTCTTACCATGTCATTGGCAAGAAATTGAGTGATAAAACGAAGTGAATGGGCTACATGTAATCGGTGGTTGATATATCTGAAAGAGACACGTTAGTGGTAGATTCCTTACCTTAGAATATTCCCAGGCGTCAGACTGGAATCCGGAAAGTTTTTCGTCAGCAGTACCCCTGCGCGTCGGTAGGTGGCGTTGTGCGGCTGCGCGTCCGTCGCTGGCGTAGTAAGCGCCGAGATGACGTCACGGAGACTACTTAGGCGCCACCCATTCGCGCTGACGTCAGTTCTTTCTTTTTCCTTGCCAGCAAGCGCAGATCCGGTTAGAGCACATACCCTAGTCACTTTTTGACTAATTTCTTTTTGGGCTGTCTCTACTGTCTGGAGCGCGACCATGACTCCCGGTCATGTTCCGATTGTCTGGCCATGGCTCCGAAGGCTTTGCGGGAGCGGTCCCGAAAGCTGCTGGAGGCCCGACAGTCGTCTCCGCGCCGTTCAAGGTCCAGGGGTCGCTCGAGGGACCGACCGCGGAGCCATCATCATCGCTCCTCGGGGTCCAAGTCTTCACCCTCGGAATCGGGTAAGAGACGTCACAAGAAAAAGTCGAAGAAGCGAGTACGCTCTCCGGCCTCCCCCCGTCGGTCTCCGGACGCGGACGAGGGGGCCAGGGGTCCTTCCCCCACGGCTCCGTTGGAGCCTGTGAGTCCCGCGGCCTACCCGCCTTACCCGGGTCCGTCGGCGACTCCGGCCCAGGTGCAAGAGTTTCTTGCCGTCATGGACCGCCTTTTCAGGCCTAAGGCTCCCGCCGGCGCACCTTTGGGCCCCGCGGTCCCTATTGAGGGCCCTTGCTTGCCTCCGGCCCCGGCGCCACAAGGTCCTCCGCCGGCGGCTCCGGCCCCGGCGCCGCAGGGTCTGGCCCCGGCGCCCCCTGCGGCTCCGTTCCCGGCGCCGCGCTGGGTTCCGTTCGTCCCACCTCCGCCCTTGCCCGAGTTTCCGGCCAATTTTGCTCCGGCTTGGGACCCTAATTGGGACATGGAGCCGGATCGGCGCAGACCGGCGCCGTTCCCGGCGCCGTTGGATAATTTGTTTTCCCCTGTGCCTCCCCTGCCGCTGCAGCCTGTGCCTCGGGCCGTGGTGGAGGGTATGACTGGGAGGGGTCGGAGGACCCTCTTGCACGGCAGTGCGAGTCCGAACAGGAGTGGGCGGAGGACTCGGAGGATGCAGGTGGCCTTGACCTCTCCTCTGAGCCTGGGTTTGTGTCTCCTCCCACTATCATGGAGGAAGGCGCCACGTAGACTGTGGTGCTCCGTAGAGCAGCTGAGGCCCTTGACCTGCCTACTGTTACCCTCAAGACGAACCTCCTTACTGAAGTGCTTCAGCCGGCGGCAAGTTCTATGGAACCTCTGCTTCCGTTCAATGAGGCCTTGACGGATGTTTTGATGGGCACCTGGTCTAGGCCAGCCACAGGGGTTCCTGTGGATAAAAACGTGGCCAGGCGTCACCGCCCGGCACCGGGTGACCCTGCCTTTTTAATAAATCATCCGACACCGGAGAGCCTGGTCATTCAGGCCTCCACTTCCCAAAGTGCATTCCCTACCGCTCCGCCGGATAAGGAATCGAAAAAGCTGGAGCAGTTTGGCAAGAAGTTGTTTTCCTCTGCCAGCCTGGGGCTGCGGTCAGTCAACACCGCATGCCTCTTGGGCTGCTACTCTCACGCTGTGTGGGACACGGTGGCGCAAACTCTGCCCCAGTGCCCGGAGGAGGTTCGGGCTGTACTTTCCCAAGCTGTTGCGGAGGGGAAGGATGCCGCGAAGTTCGCCATTCGGTGTGGGTTGGACACCGCGGACTCTTTGGGGAGAGCCATCTCCACGACGGTGGCCTTGCGTCGCCACGCCTGGCTGCGGTCCACGGGGTTTTCGGGGGATGTCCAGAGTTCCCTCATGGACATGCCTTTTGATGGTACTCGCCTGTTTGGCGATAAGGCAGACAGTGAGCTGGAGCGTTTTAAGGACTCTCGGGCTACAGCGAAGTCCTTGGGTCTCTCCACCACACGCCCGGCCACGTCTACCTTTCGTTCCTTTCGTGGCCACGGAAGGGGCGCCCCTACACGTTCGTTCAGCCAGAGGCCTGCGCAGAACCAACCTCAGCGTGGCCGTGGCAGCACAGGGGGCCAGCGTGCGGGTCAGTCCACCTCCGTTCCCGCAGCATCCGCCTCAAAGCCTTCCTAGTCCGAGCTTTGGGGTGCACCCCACGCCGGTGGGCGGCAGGATTCAACATCACCTCCCCCACTGGCGCTCTGTCACTTCGGACAGGTGGGTGCTGCAAATCATCCGAAGGGGCTACTCTCTCCCTTCGAGACTGCCCCCCGGCCATGCCACCTCTGTTCCACCGCATGTCGGGGGATCACTTGGCGCTTCTCCGACAGGAAGTCACGGCCCTCTTGGCCAAGGGGGCCATCGAGCGCATTCCTGGGCCAGAAGTAGGACATGGTTGTTATTCCCACTACTTTCTGGTCCCCAAAAAGGAGAAAGGGGGCCTGCGCCCCATCTTGGACCTCAGGAACGTCAATCGTGTCCTCCGGAAGGAGAAGTTCAAGATGTTGACTCTGGCTCAGGTCCGCCCTCGACCCTGGAGACTGGATGGTAGCGTTGGACTTGCAGGACGCATATTTTCACATTTCCGTCCTGCCGGCCCACCGGCGTTACCTGCGGTTCACGGTAGGCCAGGAGCATTTTCAGTTTACCGTGCTCCCCTTTGGCCTTACCAGCGCCCCTCGGGTGTTCACGAAAGTGATGGCGGTGGTCGCAGCTCATCTGCGCAGGTCAGGGGTGTCAGTCTTCCCCTACCTCGACGACTGGTTGTTGAAGGCGGGCTCGCCCCGGGCAGTCGTCGCCCACCTTCAGACTACGGCCGACCTCCTGCATTTGCTGGGGTTCTCCATCAACGTGCCGAAGTCGCACCTGAGTCCCTCTCAGAAGCTCCCCTTCATCGGAGCAGTTCTGGATTCGACGCAGTTTCGGGTTTATCCTCCCGAGCAGCGAGTCCGGGATATTCAGGCTATGATTCCGATCTTTCAGCCTCTATCCCGGGTTTCAGTCAGGATGACCCTCCGGCTCCTGATGGCCTCCTGCATTCTGCTAGTGCAACATGCCAGGTGGCATATGCGGGCTCTGCAGTGGGACCTGAAGTTCCAGTGGGCACAGCATCAGGGCAGCCTGTCCGATCATGTCCAGATCTCGGAGGGCACTGCACGACAATTGGGGTGGTGGCTCACGAATCGCGATTGGGTCAATGGCAGATCCCTCTCCCTTCCCCAACCGGAGCACACAGTGGTGACGGATGCGTCCCTCCTGGGATGGGGTGGCCACTTGGGAGAGGCGGAGATCAGAGGCCTCTGGTCTCCGGCGGAGTCCCAGCTCCATATCAATCTTTTGGAGCTTCGGCCGATCCGACTTGCACTGAAGGCATTCCTTCCCTCTGTCCGGGGAAGTGTAGTGCAGGTGTTCACGGACAACACCACCGCCATGTGGTATTGCAACAAACAGGGCGGGGTGGGGTCGTGGACCCTATGTCAGGAGGCTCTGCGCCTCTGGACATGGCTGGAACATCAAGGCATTACCTTGGTGGTTCAACACCTGGCAGGTTCTCTGAACGCCAGGGCGGACGAACTCAGCCGCCGGTGCTTGATGGATCACGAATGGCATCTGAACTCGGACGTGGCGCAAGGTCTCTTTCTGCAGTGGGGAGAGCCTTGGTTAGATCTATTCGCCACCGAAGAGAACACGCAATGTCATCAGTTCTGCGCATTGGAATTTCCAAGGCGGCACTCGCTCGGCGACGCTTTTCGTCGCAAGTGGAGCTGCGGTCTGTTGTACGCCTTTCTGCCTATACCACTTCTGCCCGGAGTGCTGAAGAAGATTCGGCGCGACCGGGCCCAAGTCATCCTTGTGGCCCCGGATTGGGCACGAAGATACTGGTATTCCGAGCTACTCAACATGGCGATCGATCCCCCGATCCCACTGCCTCTTCGGGAGGAACTTCTGTCGCAGCAGCGGGGGACGGTCCTCCACCCGAACCTGTCCAGCCTCCACCTCCATGCGTGGAGATTGAGCGGCGACAGTTGACAGCTTTCGATCTTCCTCCCGAAGTCTGTGATGTCATTCTGGCAGCCAGGCGTCCCTCCACTAAGACGGTATACGCCTGCAGGTGGAACAAGTTTGTGGCATGGTGCACAGCAAAGTCTGTGGATCCCCTTTCTGCCCCTCTTTCTGAGGTCCTTCTGTTCCTACTATCCTTGGCCCAGCAGGGCTCTGCTCGGGGCACTATCAAGGTTATCTTTCGGCCATCTCCGCCTTTCTAAGGCTTCCAGATCAGCCTTCTCTCTTTAAGTCCCCGGTTGTTAACCGTTTCCTGAAAGGCATTACGCACACGTTTCCTCCCGTGCCTCTCATAATGCCTCAAAGGGACTTAAATCTTGTCTTGACCTATCTGATGTGCGCTCCTTTTGAGCCCCTTCATAACTGTCCCTTACGTCTTCTTACTCTAAAGACGGCTTTCCTGGTAGCTATGACCTCTGCCAGAAGAGTGAGTGAGCTCCAGGCTCTTTCTTCTAAACCTCCTTTCCTTTCTGTTCATCCGGACAAGGTGGTTTTAAGGACCCGTCCTTCTTTCTTGCCAAAGGTTGTCACGCCCTTCCACATCGGGCAGACCATCACTTTGCCCACCTTCTTTCCGCCTCCGCATCCTTCAAAAGAGGAAGAGAGGCTCCACCGTCTGGACCCAAAACGTGCGCTCTCGTTCTATCTGAAACGCACACAACAGTTCCGGGTGGATGACCAGCTCTTTGTTGGCTACGTGGGCGCCAAAAAAGGTCGGGCCGTGCACAAACAAACCATCTCTCAGTGGGTCGTTCTGTGCATCAAAGCGTGTTACTCGTTGGCTAACAAAGAGCCTCCTGTGGGGTTGCGTGCCCATTCTACCAGGGCGACGGCAGCCACTACTGCCTTGGGACGCGGCGTTCCCTTGCAGGATATTTGTTAGGCAGCTACGTGGGCCTCGCTGCACACGTTTACCAAGCATTACTGCCTTGACAGTCAAGTCCGGAGAGACGGCTTCTTTGGCCGTTCTGTTCTCCGTGACTTTCTGGTGTAATCTATTCGCAGACCCACCACCGGGGTTGGTATTGCTGGGGTATCTATTCTAAGGTAAGGAATCTATCACTAACGTGTCTCTTTCAGATGCACAAGTTACTTGTGTAACGATATATCTGAAAGAGACACGTTAGTGACAGATTCCTTACCTTAGAATATCCCCAGGCGTCAGGCTGGATCCGGAAAGTTTTTGCGTAGCAGTACCCTTGCGCGTCGGTAGGCGGCGTCGTGCGGCTCCGCGTCCGTCGTCGGCGTCGTGATCGCCGGGATGACGTCGCGGGCAGTACTTAGGCGCCGCCCCTGCGCGCTGACGTCAGTTCTTCTTTTTCCGCGCCAGCAAGCGCAGATCCGGGAAGAGCAGTGCCCTGGTCATTTTTTGACCATACTTTTTGGTGAATTTTTTCACTGTTTTTTCATCTTTCAAGGTGTCGTAGGGATGCCCGGCTTCAAGCGATGCGGCGCCTGTGCGCGGATGATGTCCGTCACCGACCCGCATTGGGAGTGTCTCTTCTGCCTCGGCCGAGGCCACGACACGGAGTCTTGTACCGACTGCCAGGCCCTCAACCCGAAAGCTTTGTGAGAGCGGTCTCGAAAGTTCCTGGAGGCCCGGCATTCGGCTCCGTGGAAGCCCCGGTCGCGTGAGAGGTCCAGGGGTCGATCGCGGAGTCCACACCGGTCGTCGGCGTCGAAGTCTTCTTCGTCCGGTAAGTCGAAACACAAGAAGTCCAAAAAGCATCATCGCTCTAGGACTTCGCCTCGCCGGTCTCGCGACTTGGCTGAGGCCCCTCCCGGCACCGTCCCCGCCCCCGCGGCCCCGGACATGCCTGTGGAGTCGCCCCCGCCATACCCGCCCTTCCCGGGTTCGGGGGCGGATCCGGCCAAAGTGCAGGAATTCCTGACGGCCATGGCCCGCCTATTCGGGCCTCCAGGCCCCTCCGGTGCGCCTTCGGGCCCCGCGGGCCCTGATGGGGTTGCTCCGGCGTCGCCGACGGCTCCGGCCCCGGCGTCGCCCGTGCCTCCAGCCTCGATCCCGGCTCCGGCCCCGGCCTCGATCCCGGCTCCACAACCCCCATCGACGCCGGTCGACCTAACGACACCTCCGCCGGCGCCGATGTCTCCGGTGCCGTTCTCGACGCCGCCCTGGGCTCCGGGCGGCGTCGTCCCCCAGGGCTCTGGGCGGCGTCGTCCCCCAGTTCCTTCCGGCTCCGGACATGGATCCGGACCGACGTCGCTCGACGCCGGCTCCGGCGCCGATGGGACCTTGGGTCCCAACTGTCCCTCCTCCTCCTTATTTTGAACCAGAGGAGGACCAGTTGGACTGGGAGGGGTCTGATGACCCTCTGACACGACACTGTCAGTACGATGAGGACTGGACAGAGAGTCTAGGGGAGGCCAGTGGTCTAGATACTTCCCCTGACACTGGCATGCTGTCTCCTCCCGTGGCTACGGAGGAGGGAGCCAATTTTGGTACGGTGTTGCGTAGGGCAGCTGGGGCCTTACGTCTCCAACTCCCTACTTTGACGGTCAAGCCTAACATCTTGACAGAGGTGCTTCAGCCGGCAGCCTCCTCTGCGGAGACTGTGCTGCCGTTTAACGACGCCCTCACTGACGTTCTTTTGGGCGCCTGGTCCAAGCCCAACACAGGGGCTCCTGTGGATCGGAACGTGTCACGACGCCATCGCCCAGCTCCGGGCGACCCCCTGTTTCTCTCTGTCCACCCCACTCCTGAGAGCTTGGTTGTCCAAGCCTCCGCTTCCCAAACCGCCTTCCCTACCGCTCCTCCGGATAGGGAATCCAAACGCCTGGATCAGTTTGGGAAGAAAGGTTTTTCTTCCTCCAGTGCTGGCTTGCGGTCCGTTAACACCGCTTGTCTTTTGGGCCGATATACCCACTCCCTGTGGGATTCGGTGGCGGATGTTTTGCCCCAGTGTCCTGAGGAGGTCCAGACACTGCTTTCCCGCGCCATTGCGGAAGGAAGGGATGCGGCTAAATACACTATACGTTGTGGCCTTGACACCGCCGACTCGCTGGGCAGGTCTATTGCAACGACGGTGGCGCTCAGACGCCACGCCTGGCTGAGAACCACTGGTTTTTCAGGGGATGTCCAGAATACTCTCATGGACATGCCCTTTGATGGAGTCGGTCTTTTTGGGTCCAAAGCAGACCATGCGTTGGAGCGCTTTAAGGACTCACGGGCTACTGCCAAGTCCCTGGGCCTTTCTGCTACACGCCCTCCGCTGACTTCTGCTTTTCGCCCCTATCGTGGCCACGGTAGAGGCGCCCCTTCACGTCAGCAGCCCAGCCACCGGCCCGCGCAGCAGGCGTCTTCGCGTGGCCGAGGACGTGGATTCCGCCGTGGCGGATCGGGCAACCAGCGTGCGGGTCAGGCCACCACCTCCAACCCGTCCGCGGCCTCCAAGCCCTCCTAGTCCCTCCTTTCAGGTGCACAGCACGCCAGTAGGGGGCAGGGTCCGCCATCATCTTCCCCACTGGCGTACCATCACCTCGGACAGGTGGGTCTTGGACATTGTCCGAAGGGGCTACTCCCTCCCCTTCGAGACCACCCCCCAGCCATGCCACCTCAATTCCACCGCATGTCAGGGGATCACTTGGTGCTTCTACAGAAGGAAGTCACGGCCCTCTTGACCAAGAGGGCCATCGAGCGTGTTCCGACCCCAGAAGTAGGGCGTGGTTGCTACTCCCACTACTTTCTGGTGCCCAAAAAGACAAGGAGGACATGCGTCCTATCTTGGACCTCCGGAACGTCAATCGCTTCCTCCGGAAGGAGAAGTTCAAGATGCTCACCCTAGCTCAGGTCTTGACTGCCCTCGACCCTGGAGACTGGTTGGTAGCGTTGGACTTGCAGGACGCATATTTCCACATCCCCGTCCTGCCGGCCCACCGGCGTTACCTTCGGTTCACGGTAGGCCCCGAGCATTTTCAGTTCACCGTGCTCCCCTTTGGCCTTACAAGTGCCCCTCGGGTGTTCACGAAAGTGATGGCGGTGGTCGCAGCTCATCTGCGCCGGGCAGGGGTTTCAGTCTTCCCCTACCTCGACGACTGGCTGCTGAAGGCGGGCTCGTCCCAGGCAGTCGTCTCCCACCTCCAGACTACGGCCGAACTCCTGCACTCGCTGGGGTTCTCCATCAATGTGCCGAAGTCGCATCTGGTTCCTTCTCCACAGCTCCTTTTCATCGGAGCAGTTCTGGACACGACGCAGTTTCGGGCCTATCCTCCCGAACGGCGAGTCCGGGATATTCAGGCTATGATTCCGATCTTTCAGCCTTTATCCTGGGTTTCGGTACGGATGACCCTGAGGCTGCTGGGCCTCATGGCCTCCTGCATCCTGCTGGTCAATCATGCCAGATGGCATATGCGGGCTCTGCAGTGGGACCTGAAGTTCCAGTGGGCGCAGCACCAGGGCAACCTGTCCGACCACGTCCAGATCTCGGAGGGGACTGCAAGACAGTTGCAGTGGTGGCTCTCGAACCGGCAATGGGTCATGGGCAGATCCCTCTCCCTTCCCCAGCCGGAGCACACAGTTGTGACGGACGCGTCCCTTCTGGGATGGGGCGGTCACATGGGAGAGGCGGAGATCAGAGGCCTCTGGTCTCCGGCGGAGTCCCGGCTCCATATCAACCTTCTGGAGCTACGGGCGATCCGACTTGCACTCAAGGCATTCCTTCCCTCTGTCAAAGGGAAGGTAGTGCAGGTGTTCACAGACAACACCACCGCCATGTGGTACTGCAACAAACAAGGCGGGGTGGGGTCTTGGACCCTTTGTCAGGAGGCTCTGCGCCTCTGGCCATGGCTGGAACATCAGGGCATGTTCCTGATGGTTCAACACCTGGCAGGTTCCCTGAACGCCAGGGCGGACGAACTCAGCCGCAGGTGCATGATGGATCACGAATGGCGTCTTCACTCGGAAGTGGCGCAAGGACTCTTTCTACAATGGGGAGAGCCTTGGTTAGATCTATTCGCCACCGAAGAGAACGCGCAATGTCATCAGTTCTGCGCGTTGGAATTTCCAAGGCGGCACTCGCTCGGCGACGCTTTTCGTCACGAGTGGAGTTGCGGTCTGTTGTACACCTTTCCGCCTATACCACTTCTACCCAGAGTGTTGAAGAAGATTCGGCACGACCGGGCCCAAGTCATTCTTGTGGCTCCGGACTGGGCTCGAAGAGTTTGGTATCCCGAGCTACTCAATATGAGCGTAGATCCCCCGATCCGTCTGCCTCTTCGGGAGGATCTTCTGTCGCAGCAGCAGGGGACGGTCCTCCACCCGAACCTGTCCAGTCTACACCTGCTTGCGTGGAGATTGAGCGGCGGCAGTTGATTCCTTTCGACTTGCCTCCCGAAGTTTGTGATGTGATTCTGGCAGCCAGGCGTCCCTCCACTAAGGTGGTATACGCCTGCAGGTGGAACAAATTTGTGGCATGGTGCACAGCAAAGGCTGTGAATCCCCTCTCTGCCCCTCTTTCTGAGGTCCTTCTGTTCCTTCTTTCTCTGGCCCAACAGGGTTCTGCCCTGGGTACCATCAAGGGTTATCTTTGTGCTATCTCGGCCTTCCTCAGGCTTCCTGATCAGCCCTCCCTTTTCAAGTCCCCTGTTGTTAACGGGTTCTTAAAAGGCATTACTCACCTCTTCCCTCCTGTTCCGTTTGTGATGCCTCAGTGGGACTTGAACTTGGTTCTTACCTTTTTAATGTGCGCTCCCTTTGAGCCTCTACATAACTGTCCTCTTCGTCTTCTGACTCTAAAGACAGCCTTTCTGGTGGCCATCACCTCCGCTCGGCGGGTGAGTGAGCTCCAGGCTCTATCTTGCAAACCTCCCTTTCTGTCTGTTCATCCGGACAAGGTTGTTCTTCGGACGCGTCCGTCCTTCTTGCCAAAGGTGGTTACTGCCTTCCATATTGGGCAGACCATCACTTTGCCCACCTTCTTTCCGCCTCCGCATCCTTCCAGAGAGGAAGAGAGGCTCCACCGTCTGGACCCAAAACGTGCGCTCTCCTTCTATATTGACCGCACAAAACACTTCCGGGTGGATGACCAGCTCTTTGTTGGCTACGTGGGCGCCAAAAGGTCGGGCGGTGCACAAGAGGACCATCTCCCGCTGGGTTACCTTGTGCATCAAGACCTGCTATTCTTTGGCTAAGAAGGAGCCTCCTGTTGGGCTGCGGGCCCATTCCACCAGGGCAACGGCTGCTACCACGGCTTTGGGCCGCGGTGTTCCGCTGCCGGTTATTTGTCAGGCAGCTACGTGGGCCTCGCTGCACACGTTTACAAAGCATTACTGCCTTGACAGTCAGGTCCGGAGGGACGGCTTCTTTGGCCGTTCTGTCCTCCAGGACTTCCTTGTCTGATCTTTGTTCGCAGACCTACCACCGGGGTTGGTATTGCTGGGGTATCTATTCTAAGGTAAGGAATCTGTCACTAACGTGTCTCTTTCAGATGCACAAGTTACTAACTTGTGTAACGATATATCTGTAAGAGACAGTAGTTAGTGACAGATTCCTTACCGCCCCACCCATCCTCCCCGTTCTGCGAACTGATTTCTAGGGTTAAGGACATCCCTTTCAGGGCCCTAGTATTTTTCAGACACCTATGTCAGCTTCTTGCATGGCTCTGCGTTCCTGGCGCGGAAAGTCGTGTACAGAACTGACGTCAGCGCGCAGGGGCGGCGCCTAAGTACTGCCCGCGACGTCATCCCGGCGATCACGACGCCGACGACGGACGCGGAGCCGCACGACGCCGCCTACCGACGCGCAAGGGTACTGCTACGCAAAAACTTTCCGGATCCAGCCTGACGCCTGGGGATATTCTAAGGTAAGGAATCTGTCACTAACTACTGTCTCTTACAGATATATCGTTACACAAGTTAGTAACTTGTGCATCTGTAAGAAACATTAGTTAGTGATAGATTCCTTACCGCCCCACCCATCTTCCCCGTTCTGCGAACTGATTCTAGGGTTAAGGTCATCCCTTTCAGGGCCCCAGTTTCATGGCACCAGTGGTCGGTTTCTTGCATGGCTCTGCGTTCCTGGCGCGGAAAGTCGTGTGCAGAACTGACGTCAGCGCGCATGGGTGGCGCCTAAGTAGTCTCCGTGACGTCATCTCGGCGCTTACTACGCCAGCGACGGACGCGTAGCTGCACGACGCCACCTACCGACGCGCAGGGGTACTGCTGACGAAAAACTTTCCGGATCCAGTCTGACGCCTGGGGATATTCTAAGGTAAGGAATCTATCACTAACTAATGTCTCTTACAGATATATCGTTACACAAGTAGTAACTTGTGCTTTAGTATATGTGCGCACTCACGGTTGTAACGATGACAACAGTGGGTTCCCAGCCTCGTGACAGAATAATTCAAGCATGTGGATCAATGAAAGATGCAAATGTTGGAGAACAGTAGTAACAGGTAGGTACTTTATTCTTATTGCCCTGCACTGCTGAACAGTGTGACATACTTCCCAGTCATGGTAGTTTTGTTTATGAGGTTTACAAGCGAGCCATCATGAGCAGCTCCCATCATCCCAAGGTTGATCCTCAAGAGAAAATATTCTTTGTTGATGAGGCTTTCCATGATATGAATGGAAACAAGGGAAAGCAGCCACCATGATCGCTCGCTTCTGAACCTCATAGATAAGGTTTCTACGACTAGGAAGTATGAGGTTTACATCTGTGTACTCACTCAGATGCACTCTCTTAAACATTCCTCTCCCTAACATGCAAACACAGACAGCTTTCCCTCTACCCAAAACTCCTTTCCAGCCCCTCATACCCTTTTGCTCCCTTTTTACATACCTCCCTTACACTACCTTCACTTGTTTACTTCCCTCACTTTCTCACCAGTCGATTCTCACACATTCCTCGACGTTTTAGCTTCATCACCTACACAGACACACTCTTGCCTATGAGGAATGTTTCTTATGCTCCCTATCACCAGTGCAAATGTTGGTTTAACATTTCTAAAATGTACACTGATGCAAACAAAGTGGTGTTTGGTTCGGGATACTAAAAGTTTCTTGGTGCACATTTTACTGACCATTAAAGTTTTGAGTGCAAGCACTACTTCATGTCAAACAATGTAGAGATTGTCTGCAAGTAGTATAAGTAGCAGAGGCAAGTTTCAGTTAGATTATCCAAAGTCTGTTGCCAAACAGTCTGAAAAACGTTTGTTTACCATAGATTAATGATATGTGGATATCTGCACCTGTGCCCTCATTAAATGGACTTTGCACTGTGCTATAGACAATTTCTATGTAAACTGGAAGTTTATAAGGCACAGATATTTATCTCCAGTAGTTTCCTGAATATTTTGAGTCATTATACATTTAATGTATGATCCATGGCTGAACCACTTAGAAATGGTTTAACTCGTAGCATTATTCTAAACATGATTCTATGCATTCTGCTCTTTTTAGAAATGTGTGTAGTGGTTTTACACACTACACAGGGTTGTCCATAGGGCCTTACTGCACATGCCTTATCAGTGTCTAGTGCATACGTATGAATCTGTCGACTTTAAATTGTATGGCAGATGATGTTTTAACAGGTTATTATGATATAAAAATAAACACTTTTCGAATTGTATTAAAGGCTTAATAAGTTGCTGATCCTGTTAATGTCTACATAGCCATTTTTGCTTCTTACTAACAGTTTTATTTAAGTTTTATACACGGAGTGAAAATTTTGCATAGACTTTTTAACAAATATCATTACAGTACTACTGAGTCTCTTTAAAATACCAGAAAATACAGAGAGGTATTTTTGCTTCTACATTCCAGGCCCAACATTACCATTTTAGTCTGTCGGTCCTGGATAGACTGATTAATATATTTTAGGTATATTCTCAGGGGACATGTTGTATAATTGTTATCGTCGATTATTTCCGGCCCCATAGAACTTGAGTCTTTGAAGTGTTTGAATGGCCTACAAGCTCTCTGAAATATATATTCTCGGTCCCTAACAGATGCCATTACTTTTTCCATTGATAGAGGGGTCAAACTTTCCCCCTCCAGTGGTACGCCATCAGGGTATATGGTGGTTTCCATACTTGTGCTATAGCCAATCTAGAAGCCAATAAGAGGTGTGATATCAGTGTAAAAGGCTAACAGACTGAGCACGTTAGGTAGGGGTGGTGTCTAATCTTTTTATTAGTCACCCGGTAGAATTTGATTAAAATATATGAAACTTACATGGCGGACCAAAACAACAAGATAAATCAGAGACCGACAGTCCTTCTCCATGTCTGCGTCCCCCAGGAGTTTCCACCAGCTCCAGTTCTCCCCAAGACATCTCTTGGCTGCTTCAACGACCCTGGGAAAAACAGATCAGGTCCTGAATGCCTGCTCATTTTATGCAGTTACCAGCTAGTTCAGTGCATACGCAAGCCTTCCTGTAAGACCCATATGTCCCTTGTTCCTCATCGTGATCCCCTTATTTGTGACTTCACCACAATTTTGTGTCATCCCCAAGATTGCAAAACCCTGGCCTTTGTGGTGCCACTCCGTAATCACGCAAATGCACTCTTGCGTGGTGCTATGGCCCGAAATTATGCTGCAGCGGTCTGGACCACAGCACTTTCCTCTCTCAGGTTGCTGGGCATGAGCAGTTTTGGTCCTTGCCATCCATCGTCCTCTGTTCCACGCCGACCTGGGTGACTCGCATCTGGTTCCGCTCCTGTTCCTCCGAAGAAGAGGTCTGATCACTTCCGTCGCATCCTCTCTCGTTTTTAGGTCGAGCCTAGACAGCGTATGCACTATCTAGAAGACATGCTGTATTCAGTATGTGGACTTAAATTCCGCCCCTCATAGCCGATTTGTTCTAGTGTGTGTTGTTCCCATTAGCTTGCTTTTCAGTGGCTTATTGTCCTTAATTGTCCCACCTTCTTGTGTCTTGCTCCCCCTCAGAGTATTGGCCTATTACGGGATCCTTTTTCTGATGTCTTTTTTCCATTTGGGTTTGTGCACTCTTTTTTTAACTTCCACGGTTATGCACGTATTTGTGCTGTATATGCTCTGCTCTGTTTCCATAATGCTTACTGCATCTCACTATTGTCGCATTTGTGATTATGTTTTAAAGGGAATTGGCGGTTGTGTTTTATCAGGAAACAGCGCTTTTACTTTTAAACGGATTTCCGCTATGAACATTTTACTATTGCCTCTTTTGAAGGAAATGCAATGCGCTTTATATGTAACCACAGCCACATCTTTCCAAAAGTTGTATATGTAATACTTTGCGCTTTATTTGACCACTTTTGCATTCCTGGTGGATGTTTTAAAGTGGACTCCGTTCGTTCTGCACATTGGGGCTCGCATTTTATGTTATCATATTATATCAGGATTCAATGCATTTACTTTTGTTATTTTTTGTTGATGTCTTTAGCGGAAATTCTCATTTTTGGTTCTCTTAGTTTCGGCTCAGGTATCAGGAGAGGGTGAGCGGAGGCCGTGTAGTAAGTTACATACACTTCAGTACGCTAGCCTTTTTTTGCATCATGTGATGCTTGTTTGCATGTTATTTGCATGACATTACAGGTTGACTCTGGTGCAAAAAGCGACCTGATACCTTGCGCACTTTGTATTAACCGGTGCCAACAAAACGCAGATATGAAGAATAAAATACAGAGGATAAAAAGTAGTTGACCTCTTCTGTCCAGCTCAATGCTCAGAGGGTTTGTAGCTATTCACTGCAGCTGCTACACGAGTTCCTGGGAGCCGGGTCTGATTGCCCGAGGACATACCGGAAGGGCCTCATGTTGCCCCCTGCAGGATCACACTACCGTCCCGCAGTTTCGCTGGGTGTTCTGTTGCGCATGGTGGAGTGTTGCCAGCCTCATGTTGGCAGCAGTGGTACATACTGATGTACATTTTAGCAAATGATTCACCCGGTGAGCACAGCTTATAATCTCTGCCATCCTGGCACACTTTCCTCGTCACACAGGGATGCCTTCTCAGCATCGGCCCAGCGGTGCATGCTTGCGCACCAGTGTTTGCTGCCCAGCACGTGAACGGATTTCTGTCCCATCCAGTGCTTTAAATGGGCTACAACATTTGAGCAAACAGACAAGCGCTTCCTGTGATTACAGATCAAACCGGACTCCTACTTGCGTTTATGGTCTACATACCCCGTTGTGGCAGAAATGGCAGCCTGCCATAAAACTGCAAGTACTTCTCAATGCAGTGCTATGTTAAACAACAGTAGATGTTGCAGCACCCAGGATAATGTGCTGCATGAGTACATTCTTGTAAGGGCTCAAAGGCAAGACCGATTGCATTGCAAATGCTAGGGTGTCGGCCTTAGCCTCTGGACTTCCTTGTGCAGATGAAGCACTAGCGCTGCACTCTCATTTCTCAAATGGCAATCCATGGTGGCCATCTTGGAATTTCCGCATGTCTGCCCGCAGTCCCTTCCACAATCAGTTTCCCCCCACTAATGTAGTGGGTCAGTAAATGTTTTTTTCCCGTATTCCATAGTAATATTCCGTCCTGTAGCATGATTCCTATAATGGTTCTGATTTTGGGTATAATTTCACTCCAGAACGATTAAATCCAGGTACATGACCACAATACATGCAACCACATTCCCCTCTCACCACATCCTTTCTAACAAAGATCTGAACCTCCAAGCACAAGTTTTAGTCTTGCAGGGGTGTGATGAATGTATGACGTTTCAACGCATACATTCACAACGCATGCCTTTACAACGTGGCCGTTACAACGACCGCTTTGTTACCACGCGTGCCATTACATCGCAAGTCGTATCAATGACTTGCTGTAGGGGGCGCGCTGGACTTAGGAATAGTATTAATTACTATTCCTACTCCAGTTTGTGCAACAGCAGGGAAGGTGTTGGATTCAAAACCCAACACATTCCCTGGTGTTGCACACCCCCTACAGCAAGTCGTTCATACGACTTGCGATGTAATGGCACGCGTGGTAACAAAGCGGTCGTTGTAACAACCGCGTTGTGAAGTCATGCGTTGTGGAAACAGCGTTGTAAACGCTGTTTCCCGGGTGTGATACCATCTTGTAAGGATTTTGTACGCACTTTCTTTATGTGGAGTGTGTAGGAAAGTAGGATCTTTCTTACATAGTTGCCCCCACGTTTTTGCCAGGTGTCAGTGAGTTTAGGCTGTAGTACACTGGGATCCTGCTAACCAGGACCCCAGTGTCAGTGCTCTCTCCCCTAAATTTACTTGGTAAGTACTTTGTACACCCCACAATTGGCATACTGGTGTACCCCTGTAAGTCCCAAATAGATGGTGCTAAGGTACCCAGGGCATTGGTATACCAGGGGTCTCCCATGGGCTGCAGCATGTTATGCCACCCATAGGAGCCCATTCAAACTGTGTCTACAGGCCTGCCACTGCAGCCTGTGTGAAGTGGTGCATGCATCTTTCACTACAGATATAAGGTTTACCATATATCCCAGTCACTGCACTTAAACCCTATAAGACACCCCTAAGATAGGCCCTTCAGCCTAAAGGCAAGGTGCATGGCACTAAGGGTGAGTGTCCTTGCATGAGCAAAGGCACCACTACAAACCCTGGACTCCATTCTCTGGGCTTTGTAAGTGCGGGGAAGCCATCTTAAGGTATGTACATTAGCTGCATACATGGATAATATGTGAAAACATTAACAAAGGATTATGATGAAAAAATTTTAAACAAACGAATGGAGTCTGTGCATTACTTAATTCAGATTTTATGGAATGTACAATCATTGTTTAAGGAATGTATAGCGAGTGCTGATCATTTGTGCTAAAAACTATTTCCACATACCGATTGTACAGAAACATCGAACAAGTTTATGATTTGTAGTAGGCTCCAACCATCTTCCATTCACAGTTCTTCCATTTGGGCTAAAGTCAGCACCCAGGACATTTCTCAAAATCAGTCAATGAATCAAACATTTATAAAGCGCAGCAACTCACCCGTGAGGTTCTCGAGGTGCTGTTGACATTTAGGCTGCTGCATGGTAGGATGTTCAGTCGAACAGCCAGATCTTGAGTTCCCTCCTGAAAAGCTGGAGTGAGGGTGAGGTTCTGAGTTGCAGGGGAAGGCTGTTCCAAACCTTGGCTGCAGAAGGAGCGTCCTCCACTGTTGGTTCGGCAGATCCAAGGGTTGTGGGCGAGGGAGGCAGATCAAAGGTGTCTGGTTAGTTGGTAAAAGGTCAGGTGTTTGGTTGATGAATGCTGGTCCTTTGTTGTGTAGGGCTTTGCAGGCGTGAGTCAGAATCTTGAACTGGCATCTCTTCTAAATCGGATGCCAGTGTAGTTTCTTGGTGGGGGATGAGGTTGGTCCTTCTGGGGAGGTCAAGGATGAGTCTTGCTGCTGAGTTTAATAAAGTCTGCAGTCTTTTCAGGAGGCGTGTGGTGATTCCTACGTAGAGTGTATTTCCGTAGTCCAGTCTGCTGGTCAGGAGGACCTGCGTGATGGTCCTTCTGGTGATGGGAGCCATCTAAAGATCTTGCAGAGCAAACGGAGGATGTGAAAGCAGGTGGATGAGACTACTTTGACTTGTTTCTCAATCAAAACCCTGCTGTCAAGGATGATGCCGAGGTTGCGGGCGTGGTCTGTCAGGGCGGGGAGAAGTCTGAGTTCTGTGGTCCACCATGCATCGTTCCAAGGCGAGGTGTGATTTCCAAAAATCATGATTTACGTCTTGTCTGTGTTGAGTTTGAGACAGTTGACTTTCATCCAATCGGCAACATCCCTCATTGCATCTGTGGAATTTGTCTCTGGTAGTGGAGGGGTCTTCGGATAGTTAGAGGATGAGCTGGGTGTTGTCGGCGTAGGAGATGATGTTGAGTCTGTGTGATCTGACGGTGTCAGCTAGGGTGGTCATATAGGTGTTGAAGAGTGTGGGGCTGAGGGATGATCCTTGGGGGATTCTGCGATGGTTTTTGTGGACTCCGAGGTGAACGGTGGGAGCCGGATCCTCTGGGTTCTACCAGTGAGGTATGATGCAATCCATTTGAGGGCGGCTCCTTGGATCCAGATGTGTTGAAGTCTATTGATCAGGATGTGAGGGGAGACTGTGTCAAACGCTGCGGACAAGTCCAGGAGGATTAGGGCTGCCGTTTCTCGATGGTCCAGTAGTACCCTGATGTTATTGATGGCTGATCAGGTTTGTCTGGGTGCTGTGGTTGATTCGAAATCCGGATTGGGAGGGGTCCAGGAGGTCGTGGTGTTCTATGTGTC
This sequence comes from Calotriton arnoldi, assembly GCA_963921515.1. Taxonomy (NCBI): domain Eukaryota; kingdom Metazoa; phylum Chordata; class Amphibia; order Caudata; family Salamandridae; genus Calotriton; species Calotriton arnoldi. Next base: position 450,347 of record CAWUFW010002400.1, on the reverse strand, counting down.
GAGTGAGTTGGCAGTTGATTGCTTTCTCTAGGACTTTTGCAGGAATAGAGAGTAGAGAGATGGACTGGTAATTCTTAGCTTCTGCTCGGTCGGCGGATGGCTTCTTCAGGAGGGGTTTCACTTCAGCATGTTTCCAGTCCTCATGGAAGGATGCCGCAATGATGGAAGTGTTCAGGACTTTCCTGAGTTCGTCGCCTATAGTCTTGCTTCCCAAGTTGAAGACATGATGGGGGCAGGGGTCTGTGGGTGCTCGGAAGTGCATGGAGTTCATGATGGCTATACTGCCTTGCGTGGTGAGGAGGTCCCAGTGAGTGAGCTGGTGTTCAGAGTTTGTGCTTGTGGGTGCACGCTGGTTGATGCTGTCCTCAGCAGGGGGTTGGTGTTTGAAGTTTTCGTAGATGGCCGATATCTTGTTGTGGAAAAAGTCAGCAATGTTGTCGCACAGTTCCTTGGAGGGAGTGATGTCGTTCTCGATGGCTGTTGGGTTGGAGAACTCCTTTACAATGGCGAAGAGTTCCTTGCTGCGGTTTGTGCGGACTTCAATGCGGTCTGCCAGGGCGTTCTTCTTGGCTTCTTTGAGGAGGTGGTGATACTAGCTCAGTGCTGCCTTGAAGGCGGTGTGGTCTTCCGGCTGTTTGCTTAGGCACCACTTTCTTTCTAGTTGTTGGTCCTCTGGTCTTGGCTGTCTTGGTGGGGGCGATTCTGTCGGCTCCTTCTGTGATCCACTAGGAGAGGTTTTTGGCTGCTTGTCGAGTCTGGAATGTGGGAGCGAAGAGTGTTGTTTCATTGTTCTTCTGATATCTTTTTCCAGTCTGTGCGAGTGGATCTGGGGGGTGCGGTGCTTGCGTTGGTGGGTCCTGCGATGGTGAAATGTATGCTGTAGTGGTCAGTCCAGGTGTGTTGTGTAGCGTGGGTGTACTTGACTCTGTCGCTGGAGGTGAAGATGGGTTCGAGCGTGTGTCCTGCAATGTGGGTGGGGTCGTAACCAGTTGCCTGAGGCCAATCTTGCTCAAACCTTGCAAGAGGTATGTGGTGTTGGCGTCACTATGTAGTTGGAAATTGAGGCGTTTCATCAGCGGGGTGGGTTGTCTGGGGATGTCGTGCAGGGGACGGTGTGCTTGTAGATGACGACAATTCCACCTCCATGTTTGTTGGTTTCGTCTCGGTGGGAAATTTTGTAGCTTCTGGGAATGGCGGTTGCGATGTCCTTGCGGAGGCAGGGTTCAGCCACATCTCTGTGAAGAAGACGACATCTGGGGTGAGAGATGTGATTGCGTCCCGGATTTCTGTGGCGTGTTTGCCGAGTGATCGTGCATTGAGCAGAATGCACTGAAGTTTTGTGCTGTGATCTCGGTTGGTGTGGTGCTTGTGTTGTCTCTGGTGCCGTTGGTTGCTTCGGTGCTGAACTTAAGACAGCAGTGTCAGCAGAACGGTCCTCTGGTGGTGCGTGCAGACGTGTGGCAGCAGTGGTTGTTGGCACGTCCGGGGTCCAGGGCTTGAAGGTCAGCGGCTGTGTAGGCATGTGGGGAGGAAGAGCCAGGGTTACTGGCGCTGGGCACGGTCCAGGCATGAACAGGCGCAGGCGGGCTTGCCTTTGGCGCGGCATGCCCGCTGCGCGTGGCCACGCAGTGGCCTGCATAAATAGAGGTGGGAGGGGCTGTCGGGGAAGCAGAAGGGCGGGACGCAAGTGGCGAGAGAATTGGCAAAGGGGTGTTGGTGCAAAGAAATCAAGACAACAGCTATAAATTCTCAACTAGGTCTTCAAGTCAACATAAACAACTCAATAGTACATCCTGTCCAAAAGATAAACTATCTGGGTGCTATTCTGGATACCTAAGCCGGAAAAGTGTATCCTTCAGAGGAGACACTGTTATCTATCCGCCTTGAACTGTCTCACTTTGTTGCAAGCTTATCATACTTCAGCTTGACAGATATTGTACCTACTGGAATCCAAGGCGTCTGCATATTTATATTTCCCCGTGCCTGACTTCACATGAGACCACTGCAACAGTGTCTGGAGGATCAAGGGAAACAGTCCTCCAACGGCAGGGAACAGTAACTAACTCTGGATCAGTCAGCACTCCAGTCTGTCCCATGGGTATCCCCTTCCATCAGGATATCTCAACCCAAATCTTGTCACAGATGCCAAGGATGGGGTGCTCACATGGGTCATTTTCAGACTCAAAGAATATGGGCTAACAAAGAAGTGTGTTACCATAATAATTTCCTGGAACTCAGAGCAGTCCACCTAGCATTGAAGTCCTTCCTTCGATAAATATGAACTCCCTGCTAGTTCATACAGGCAATATTACAACAATGCATTACCTGAACAAACAGGGAGAGACACATTCCAGATCTCTGTTACTCGAATCCCAGACCATATGGAAATGGCTCATAACAAAAAGCCTAACAATTACAGCAGTACACCTTCAGGTGTTCAAAATACAGAAGCAGATTCCCTCAATTGTTTTAGTCAAGGCAACCACGCATGGGTTCTAAACGACGAAGAACTGGAGGAAATTTTTCAAGAATAGGGCTATCCCCAAGTAGGTCTGTTTGCAAAAGTAGAAAACAAAAAATGGGAAGACTACGCCTCTAGATTTTACCTACCGGGGTCAAAGGGGAATGCCCTTTTGATCGACTGGTCAAGAACATTTCTCTACTTTTTCCCACTGTTCACTTTTATTCCGACAGTTATGATCAAGCTGTACAAATCCAAAACCAGTATTATACTAATAGTGTTGTAATGGCCTCATCAGTGGTGGATCACGGACTTTCTTCACCCCTCTGAGCACCCGCACAAGAGGTTGCCATGCAGGCAGGATCTCCTTTACAAGTTGGGAGGTCAGTTTCTCCACCTCAATTTTCCATCGCTGTTATTATCCACTTGGCTCCGGAATTCTTACAATGTGCCCATCTAAACTACCACAAGACTGTATGGACATTTGGAGAGTCCAAGCGTCATTCCACAATGAATTCTTGTGCTTCTAAATGAAAGATGTTTTGCATTTGGTGTATTCAAAACAATTTTGAACCATTTAATAGTCATGTTGAAGTGTTGTTACCTTAAATACTTCATCCAGCAAAGTTTATCTAGAGACTTCTAGCTGCAGATTCCTTACCTATGAATTTCCCAGGCGTCAGGCTGGATCCGGAAACTTTTGCTGAGCAATACCCCTTGCGCACGGTGTCGGGTGACTCCATTCAGCTCCGCATGACGTCGTCCGCGTCGGTTATGACCTCACGGTGCCTATATAGGCACCACCCAGGTGCGCGACGTCAGTTCCTTTCTTTCCGCGCCAGTTATGCGCCGATCTGAGCTACCCCTCTGCTGCTTTTTTTGTCAGGTTTTTTCTCGACTTTTGTCGAATTAAAAAATGTTCCACTTCGTGTGTGAGGGATGTCTTTCAGGAAAACAGGTTTCAAGCCGTGCAGTGCCTGTAACCACATGATGTCGGTCACCGATCCCCACCTCGTCTGTCTCTGGTATGTTGAGCGTGACCACGACTCGAAGTCATGCTCGGAATTCTGGGCCATAGCTCCGAAGACCTGGAGGGAGAGAGCGATGAAGCTCCTCGCGGCCCGGCAGTCGACACCGTCCACCGAGACTCCCCGAATGTCCCGGTCCCGATCGAAGAAGAGGAGGAGGTCGCGGGACTGCTCCCGGAGCTCTAAGTCCTCTTCTTCCAATCAAGGTCCTCAGGACACTCAGGGAAGAGGCATAAGAAGAAGAGGAAGTCCAAGCAGACTTCACCTTCACCTCGGCTGGCGTCCTTCGCCGAGGAAGGTAAGGAGCACCGACACTCTAGGCATGGTTCCACGGAGCCAGAGTCGACTTTGCACCTTCCTCCCTTTCCTGGAGCCGGAGCGACTCCCGCTCAAATAAAATAATTTTACGAGGCCATGCGCTGCATATTTGAGCTGAATGACCCCGTTGGTCAGCCCTCGGGCCCCGCGGAGTTGGAAGGGGCCACCCATTGGGTTCGATGCTGTCGGCTCCGGCCACGGTGCCGGTGGGGCCTCAAGGATCCGATCCCGGATCCGGGTCGACGCCGATCATGCCAACACGACCTCCTCCCGCGTCGGACCTGAAGTCGGTGCCGCCGGTGCCCATCAGCGGTGCCAGCTCCATCCTCATCCCCGACGACACAGAGCCGGAATGATGTCGCTCTACGCCAATTCCGACATCGATTGAACCCAGGGGTTCTATGTTGTCGCCTGAGCACTTTGAGAATGTGCTAGGCTCAGGAGAGGAATGGGAGGGATCTATGGACCCTCTGGAACACCAGGATGTCTCTAAGGAGAACTTGGACTGGTATGGGGAACTTGGGGAAGCCAGTGTACTGGACACTAACCCAGATATTGGCATGCTTTCTCCGCCAACAGTGACTACGGAAGAGGGGGCATCCTATGCCATGGTGGAGGGCAGCTGCGGTCCTTGGACTAGAGTTGCCCTCAGTGCAGGTCAGGACTAATCTCCTGACTGAGGTGCTTCAGCCAGAGGCTTCCACCTCTGAACCCCTTTTGCCCTTTAATGAGGTACTTATGGACGTCCTAGGCACGTGGTCCAAGCCTAGCACAGGGGCTCCTGTGAATAGGACGATAGCACACCACCATCGCCCAGCTCCGGGCAACCCAAAGTTCCTCAGCCAACACCCCACCCCAGAAAGTTTGGTGGTGCAGGCCTCTACATCCCAGGGTGCGTTCGCTTCCGCCCCTCTGGATAGGGAATCCAAGTGCCTGGACTAATTTGGGAAGAAGTTGTTCTCGTCCTCCAGCCTGGCATTGCGGTCGGTGAATACTGCATGTTTTTTGGGCTGTTTCTCCCATTCCCTTTGGGAGACGGTTTGTAGGAGGCTGGCTTAGTATATGGTGCTCACTTATGTAAGTGTAGCACCCTGCACTAATCCAAACAACCCTTATGGTGATTTTAGTGGTTTTAGACAACCATAGAAAGCTCTCTAAGTGGTAGCTGTGGAGAGCAGCCTTCAGGCTTAGTCCAGAAGGAGTGTAAAGCAGCTTGTTTTACCAGTACTTAATCTTAGCGTGTAGGTTAAGTGAAAAAGAACCACAGTGTACTTATAAAAATATGTATTTATTATAAACACTCACTAACACATCGCAGTATCTCCTACCCGGAAATATACTTACAAAACACACAAATACTTAGGAAATAGAACTGCAAGTAGCACAAATACACAGTGGTCTCCAGGGGGAGACCAAACCATATACTAAAATAGTGGTATGCAAACCACGACTCAAGTTGAGACTGGACCCAGAAGACGTAGAAGTGTTGGGGACCAAAGCAACCACCCAAGGTAAGTACCCAGTACCCCATGGAGGCCGTGTGAACATGACCGTGTAATCAACACAAGTCAATGGGTTAGTAGCGGTTGCAGTTTTAAAGAAGGACCCTTCCCAGTTGACCTTGAAGAAACCCCGTGGAAGATGGAAGGTTGGAGAGTCATCCCACCCGTGAATACCCCAGGAACCAAGATACCTACACCAGGGAAGCCGGGTGCATAGGTGCGAATTGACGTTGGAAACCGCCGTAGACCACAATGGAGGACTTCAGGAAAAGTGCAGTTGGAGAAGAAGGTGAAAGAGTCCTGTGGAACCCAAAGGTGGATTTAAAATGAGAAAAACTTGCAAGCAGAGGGGACAGAGTCTATGCCACTCTGGAGTGACCAGGAGGCACCGAAGACGAATGCCCACCAATGTCGATGAACGCAGGAGAGTTGACTTTGCCCTTGAAGTTGTAGCTGCACAGACCAGGCAACGCTGTGGAAGACCAGAAGCCGGTTACGAGCTGGCCCACGTTGGGTGTCGAGAGCCAGGGGGGTCAGTGTTCGGCAGGAGCACCAACAAGCCTTGGCCACGGCAACAGGCGTAGAAATCGAAGAAGGTGCAGTGTCTGGACCAGCAAGGACCAAGTGACTCACCATGACTAAGTAAGTCAGAGCAGGCCCCAAGCAAGCAGGGGAGCCCACTGGAATCAAAGAAGAACCTTGAGATGACCCACAGGCCGTAGGCACAGGAGTCGCAAGAGGACCTCGAGCTGCTCACCAAGGATGAAGGCCCACGGTGCAAAGGAAGCGGTGAGGGCAAGATCTTGGCTGAAGAGGTTGCTTGAGGTTGGAGCTTCTTGGAGCCCGAAGATCTCTGGAGGAGAGAGTCAACAAGTCTTGGCAACGGCAAGTCGACGGGGTGAACAGGGGTTCTGCTCCAGCGGTACCGACTAGGGATACTGGCCTCAAACTCGGTAGGAAGACAGTGCAGAGCTCGAGGGAGTTGCAGAACCACCACTTGTGTTGCTGAGCCTTTCGCAGTCCGTGGGAGCCCAGGATCAGCAGACCAGTCAGCTGCGTTGCGGTGCCTGTGGATGCAGGGTAGTGACTCCTTCACTCCAAGGGAGATTCCTTCGGGTGTCTTGGATGTCCATAGGCCCTGGGAAGAACCTGTATGGAGCACGGGCACAGATGTTGCAGCAGACTTGCAGGACGACAAGACCAGGAGCAGCAGAAGTCTTCCCAGTTGCAGTCTCAGTTCCCAAAAGCGAAGTCCAGCGATGGATCTGAATCGTTTCCCATGACGAATCTAGGGACCCACCCACTGGTAAGAACTTAAGTACCCTAAGGAAAGGGTTGGGACGATTCAGGGGTCCCTCCCAGAGGAGGGACTGGACAGTGGGGAGGATACTCCCATGTCCTATGTCAAGTTTCAAGCTAGAGCGGGAGCCAACGGCTCCCAGAGCTGGTTTGAACTGGAGTATGCAAGGAGGGCACCAAATGTGCCTTTCAAGCAGTCGACGTGGCTCTGGCAAGCACCCCCACCCTGCCCCAATACACTAAACCCTGTCTGGGAGGTGGTCACACCTCCCTGTGAGAGGTGTCTATTGTTCTGCCTTCGCCTGCTCGAGCTTGGCTCAGCAGCAGGAGGGCAGAATCGTGTCTCTGGTTGGCAGCAGCCCTAGCTTGCTGTCTGGTTCTGGAAGACTGGTACCTGGAGCACCCAGGGCCTCCCGAAGGAGCTTTACAGTGCATGGAATCATACCCCCACACCGTTTACAGTGTGGGGGTATGATTCCAGCATGTTTGATACCAAACATGACAGGGTTCGTTACAGGCAGTTTAGAGTTGGTCATCGCGAAATGGCGCTTGGCCACTCTATATGTCTCAATGGCTGATGCACTTACAACCCAGGAGAATGGACTGCAAAGGTTGTAGAGGTGCCATGCTCATGCTAGGGCACCCTCACACTTAGGACCCAGCACCCTGCCTTCAGGATTGAAAGGCCTGCCTTCGGGGCGACTTATAGGTTTTAAGTGTAGTGACCTTAGATATAGGGAAACCTATATCTGTCGTAAGTGGTGCTAGCACCAGCTTAAACAGGATGGAATGGCTGGCCTGGAGACACAATTTGAGTGGTCTCTCATGGGTGGCATAATACATGCTGCAGCCCATGGGAGACCCACTTGTGTACCTATGCCCTGGGTACCTTAGTACCATATACTAGGGACTTACAAAGGTACATCAGTAGCCAATCTGGGGGGTACCTAAGTACTCACCATGTCCAGTTTAGGGAGGAAGCACAGAGACTGTGGACCTAATTAGTGGGATCCCAATCAGACTAGTCAGAAAAACATAATGACACCAGCAAAAAGTGGGGGTGACCAAGCAAACAGATCCTACTTTCCTTTCCCCCCCCCCCCCCCGAATGTAAGGAGATGAGACTAACCTTGCCCAGTTGAGTCTTCATTTTCTAAGTGGAAATAGCTGGAGTCCATCTGTGTTGGCATGGTTACTCCCAGGCCTATGTCCCACTGAAAAGTCCACCCCCGTAGGGAAATGGACCACCTCAAAAGTTTAGGGTTTTCACCCTTCATCTGTTTAAGCCATAAGAGGGGCTTCTGGTCTGTCTGAACAATGAAGTGAGTACCAAACAGGTATGGTCTCAACTTCTTCAAGGCCCAGACCACAGCAAAGGCCTTCCTCTCTATAGCTGACCAACGTTTCTCCCTGGGGTCAACCTTCTGCTTATGAAAGCTACTGGTTGGTCCTGGCCCTCTGCATTCAGTTGTGACAAAACAGCTCATACCCCTATCTCAGATGCATCTGTCTGGACAATGAAGGTTTTGGAATAATCAGGACTTTGCAGAATGGGAGAAGTACACATGGCCTGCTTCAGGTCATCAAATACCTTTTGATAGCTAACTGTCCACTGAACTTTCTTTGGCATTCTCTTGGAGGTGAGATCATTAAGTGGAGTCACAATGGACCCATACCCCTTAACAAACCTCCTGGAGTACCCAGTCAGGCCCAAAAAAGCCCTGACCTAAGTCTGGGTAGTGGGAACAACCCAGTCCATGATGGTCTGGATTTTGCTCTCCAACGGTTGAACCTGGCCTCCACCTACCAGGTGGCCTTGGTATACAACCTTGCTCTGCCCCATCTGGCACTTGGTTGCCTTGATAGTGAGGCCTGCCTTTTGCAGGGCCTTTAGAATATTTCTGAGGTGGACCAGGTGATCCTACCAAGTGGAGCTATCATCTAGATATGCTGCACTATAGGCTTCCAGACCTGTTAGGACTTTGTTCATCAGCCTCCGAAATGTGGCAGGTGCATTTTTCAGACCAAAGGGCATCACAATAAATTGATAATGCCCACTGGGGGTTGAATGGGGGTTGAAAATGCTGTTTTTGGCTTGGCATCCTCAGCTAGTCTGATTTGCCAGTAGCCAGCAGTCAGGTCAAATGTACTCCGATATTTGGCTGAGGCCAAAGTATCTATGAGCTCATCTGCCCTTGGAATAGGATGGGCATCAGTCCTAGTGACTGCATTGAGCCCTATGTAGTCCACAAAAAACCTCATCTCTCTTTTCCCACCCTTGGTGTGAGGTTTTGGCACAAGGACTACTGGACTAGCCCAGGGGCTATCTGAAGGCTCAATGACCCCCAGTTCCTGCATCTTTTGGACCTCTGTCCTGATGCAGTTTCTGATATGGTCAGGCTGTCTGTAAAATTTGCTTTTCATAGGCAGACTGTCACCTGTGTCCACTTCATAGGTACACCAGGTGGTTTGACTGGGTGTCAGAGAGAACATGTGCTTGTACTGATTGAGTGCAAAAACAACAATTGTGTGTCTTTTGCTTTGTACTGATTGAGGACCTTACTACAATCAGCTTGCTGCTAGTTAGTGAGGCTGCCTGCCAAGGCTACTCCATCAACTGACCCATCTACAGGGTTCTGAAAGAGGAGATCACGGAGAGGGTCACTCTCTTCCTCCTGTCCCTCATCAGTGGCCATGAGCAAGCTCATGTCAGCCCTGTCCACAATAGGTTTCAGGCGGTTCACATGAAGTACCCTGTGGGGACTTCTGGGAGTGCCTAGGTCCACCAAGTAATTGACCTCACCTTTCTTTTCAAGGATTGTGTGGGGGCCACTCCATTCGTCCTGGAGAGCTGCTGTGGCCATTGGCTCCAACACCCACACTTTCTGGCCCGGCTGGCTGGCTTTCTACATGTACTCAGCAATGCGTGAACGCAGGCCAAGGACATAGTCCACAATATCCTCTTTAGGAGGTTTGAGAGGTTGCTCCCATCTCTCGTTAACCAGACACAATGGACCCTTAACTGGATGTCCAAACAAAAGTTCAAATGGGCTGTAGCCAACCCCCTTCTGTGGAACCTCTCTGTAGGCAAAGAGAAGGCAGGGTAGTAAGACATCCCATTTTCGCCTAAGCTTTTCTGGGAGTCCCATGATCATACCCTTTAGGGTCTTGTTGAACCTTTCAACAAGCCCAATGCACTGTGGATGGTAGGGTGTGGTAAACTTATAGTTTACTCCACACTCTTTCCACATTGCAGTGATATATCTGAAAGAGACTATTAGGTATGGATTCCTCATCTTAGAATTACCCCCAGGTGGATCCGGAGAATTTTTTCCTCAGCAGTAACCCTGCGCGTCGGTAGGTGGCGTCGGTCGACTCCGCGTTCGTCATTGGTGTCGTGATCGCCGGAATGACGTCGCAGTATCTACTTAGACGCCGCCCCTTCGCGCTGACATCAGTTCTTTCTTTTTCCACGCCAGCCAGCGCAGAGAGCAGTACCTCGAGTCACTTTTTGACTCTTTTTTTGCGACTTTTTGTCGACATCTTTTCGAGTCGTTCGACTCCTAGTGCACGTAGGGATGTCCCGTCCTCGAACCTGCTTCAAGGCTTGCGACTCCTGTCGCAAATTGATGTCGGTTACGGACCCGCATCTCGTGTGCCTTTGGTGTTTGGAGCTCGACCACGACCCGAAGTCGTGCTCCGACTGCCGGGCCATGAACCCGTAGTCCTTGCGGGAGCAGTCCCAAAAGCCCGGCAGTCGAGGCCCGGCAGTCCGCTCCGCGCCGCTCGAGGTCCCGGTCGAGAGGGAGGTCGCGGGACCGGTCGCAGAGCCATCACCACTCATCGTTGAAGTCTTCGTCTTTGGGTAAGTCGAAGCACAAAAAGAAGGCGAAGAAGCATCTTTGCTTGGGAGGCATAGATTGATTCATTTTAAGTTTTTGAACAGAACGTATTATACACCCTCCCGCCTTTATCGGTATGGCTTATGTGATTCTGACAGATGTGAGCGCTGCGGGGCCTGCAGTCCAGATTTCTTCCACATGGCATGGGCATGCCCACGTATTGCTGCTTTTTGGGAACAGATATTTACGGAACTGGGGAATATTGTTGGCACTCCACTTACTCCGGATCCCTTATTAGCCCTGTTGGGATACACTAAACCACACCCCAAAGGGATCAGGAAGCTTCTGGGATTGGGCCTCCTTTTAGCCAAAAGGCGTATAGCTATGCGCTGGGCGCGGGGTCCTCCTCCCTCCAAATTAGAATGGGAAAAAGATTTGATTTTCTGTAATACGCAGTCCGAAACATACAGCAAGTTAATGCCCCCACGGAGTCGCCCTAAGAATTTTTGGGAGTTGTATAAACAGTATTTGCTGTCACGGGATGATGCTGGAATAGACAGTGTATAAATTTTCACTATGCAGGAACATGTCTTCCAAACTGTGATATGCCATCGGAAGTGTGAATGTAGAATATGTTTATAGTTCCTTTTTTATTTTTTTTAATTGGATTGATGTTTGGGGCTGGTATGTCCATGTCGGTAGAGTGTTATCAATAAGGGGCTGCTGTCTTCCCTACATATTGAAGGGATATTATTTTTTTTCTTGCACTGCTTATCCTTATCTATATCTGGCTGACTGCATGATATTCCTCATTGTTATAATGCTACTGACATTGTGTTATGTACACTGCTGTGGATTGTTTAATAAAAATTAAAAGAAAAAAAAGAAGCATCTTCGCGTTCTCCCCGTCCGTCGGCTACGGAGGAGGGTGCATCATATGCAGTGGTGTTACGTAGGGCGTCTGAGGCCTTAAACCTTGAGCTTCATACGGTGTCGGTCAGGACTAACCTCCTCACCGAGGTGCTTCAACCGGCAGCGCCTCTTCGGAGCCCCTGCTGCCGTTCAATGAGGCCCTCACGGACATCCTTTTGGGCACTTGGTCCAAGCCCAACACGGGGGATCCTGTGGATAGGATGATTGCCCGACGCCACCGCCTGGCCCCATGCGACTCCATTTTCCTCTCTCAACACCCTACCCCTGAGAGCTTGGTGGTCCAAGCCTCGACTTCCAAGGGCGCATTCCCTACCTCTCCACCTGATAGGGAATCCAAGAAGCTGGACAACCTTGGGAAGAAAATGTTTTCTTCCTCCAGCTTAGGACTGCGGTCGGTGGACACCGCATCTCTCTTGGGCCGTTACTCCCACTCTGTGTGGGACACGGTCGCGCAGGTGCTGCCACAGTGCCTGGAGGAGGCTCGGGCCGTGCTCTCTTGTGCAGTTGCCGAAGGGAGAGACGCAGCGAATGTTCGCCATACGTTGTGGGCTGGACACCGCCGACTCGCTGGGCAGGACTATTTCAACGTCAGTAGCCCTGAGACGCTACGCCTGGCTGAGGTCCACTGGCTTTTCGGGTGATGTCCAAGCTACGCTTTTGGACATGCCCTTTGATGGCCGTCGCTTGTTTGGCGACAAAGCAGACAACGCGCTCGAGCGCTTTAAGGACTCCAGGGCTATGGCCCGGTCCTTGGGCCTCGCTTCCACCTCTCGCCCCATGCAGTCTGCTTTTCGCCCCTTTCGTGGCTACGGAAGGGGTGCCCCGCCACTTTCCATCCAGAGCCACAGGCCTACGCAAGATGTCCAGCCTCTGCGCGGATGGGGACTTGGGACCCACCGTCGTGGGTCTGGGGGCCAGCGGGCGGGCAAGTCCACCAGCACCCCCTCTGCAGCAGCCTCCAAGCCCTCCTAGTCCCACCTTTCAGGGCCACCATTCGCCAGTGGGCGGCAGGATTCGCCATCACCTCCCCCACTGGCTCAACATCACGTCGTACAGGTGGGTTTTGCAGATAGTCCGAAGGGACTACTCCCTCCCCTTCGAGCTACCCCTCCATTCATGCCACCTCAATTCCATCGCATGTCGGAGGATCATTTGGCCCTTCTCCAACAGGAAGTTACGGCTCTCTTGGCCAAGGGAGCCATCGAGCGAATTCCTGCCCCAGAGGTAGGTCGTGGTTGTTATTCCCACTACTTTCTGGTGCCCAAGAAGGACAAGGGCCTGCGTCCTATCTTGGATCTCAGGAACGTCAACCGCTTCCTCCGGAAGGAGAAGTTCAAAATGTTGACTCTGGCTCAGGTCCTGTCTGCCCTCGACCCTGGAGACTGGATGGTAGCATTGGACTTACAGGACGCTTATTTTCACATCCCCGTCCTGCCGGCCCGTCGGTGTTCCCTACGGTTCACGGTAGGCCACGACCACTTTCAGTTTACCCTGCTCCCCTTTGGCCTTACCAGCGCCCCTCGGGTGTTCACGAAGGTGATGACGGTGGTCGCAGCTCATCTGCGCAGATTAGGGGTTCCAGTCTTCCCCTATCTCGACGACTGGCTGTTGAAGGCGGGCTCGCCCCATGCTGTTGTCTCCCACCTCCAGACTAGGACCGACTTCCTGCATTCGCTGGGGTTCAACATCAATGTGCCGAAGTCACACCTAATTCCCTCTCAGAAGCTCCTTTTCATCGGAGCGGTTCTGGACACAGCGCAGTTTCGGGCTTATCCTCCCAAGCAGCGAGTCCGGGATATTCGGGCTATGATTCCGATCGTTCAGCCTCTATCCCATTTTTCAGTCAGACTGACCCTGAGGCTACTGGGCCTCATGGCCTCCTGCATCCTGCTGGTGGACTATGCCAGGTGGCATATGCGGGCTCTGCAGTGGGTTCTGAAGTTCCAGTGGGCACAGCATCAGGGGAATCTTTCCGTTTGCGTCCAGATCTCGGAGGGCACTGCACACCAATTGCAGTGGTGGCTAACGAACCAGGATTGGGTCAACGGCAGGTTCCTCTCCCTTCCCCAACCAGAGTTCACAGTGGTGACAGATGCATCACTTCTGGGGTGGGGCGGCCACATGGGGGAGGCGGAGATCAGAGGCCTCTGGTCTCCGGCGGAGTCCGGGCTCCACATCAACCTTCTGGAGCTTCGGGCGATCCGTCTTGCACTGAAGGCATTCCTTCCTTCTGTCAAAGGGAGAGTAGTGCAGGTGTTCACGGACAACACCACCGCCATGTGGTACCTCAACAAACAGGGTGGGGTGGGGTCGTGGACCCTATGTCAGGAGGCACTTCGTCTCTGGAAGTGGCTGGAACATCAGGGCATGTCCCTGGTGGTTCAACACCTGGCAGGTTCTCTGAACGCCAGAGCGGACGAACTCAGCCGCCGGTGCATGATGGATCACGAATGGCGTCTTCACTCGGAGGTGGTGCAAGGTCTCTTTCAGCAGTGGGGAGAGCCTTGGTTAGATCTATTCGCCACTGAAGAGAACGCACAATGTCAGCAGTTCTGCGCGTTGGAATTTCCAAAGGTGGCACTTGCTAGGTGACGCTTTTCATCACAAGTGGAGTTGCGGTCTTCTATACGCCTTTCCGCCTATACCACTTCTGCCCAGAGTGCTGAAGAAGTTCAAGCGCGACCGGGCCCAAGTCATTCTTGTGGCCCCGGACTGGGCACGAAGAGTCTGGTATCCCGAGCTTCTGCACATGGCCATCGATCCTCCGATCAGACTGCCTCTTCGGGAGGATCTTCTGTCGCAGCAGCAGGGGACAGTCCTCCACCCGAACCTGTCCAGCCTCCACCTCCTTGCGTGGAGATTGAGCGGCCACAGTTGACAGCTTTCGACCTTCCTCCCGAAGTCTGTAACGTTATCTTGGCAGCCAGGCGTCCCTCCACCAAAACGGTATACGGCGGTAGATGGAACAAATTTGCGGCATGGTGTGCGGCAAAGGCTGTGGATCGCCTTTCTACCCCCCTTTCAGAGGTTCTCCTCTTCATTCTTTCTTTGGCCCAGCAGGGCTCTGCTCTGGGCACTCTAAAAGGCTATCTTTCAGCCATTTCGGCCTTTCTTCGGCTTCCTGACCAGCCTTCTCTTTTCAAGTCCCCTATTGTAAATCGCTTCCTTAAGGGCATTACTCACTTGTTTCCTCCCATTCCTTTCATAATGCCCCAGTGGGACTTGAACCTGGTTCTCACGTACCTTATGTGCGCTCCTTTCGAGCCGCTACATAACTGTCCGCTCAGAATTTTGACACTTAAAACTGCCTTTTTGGTTGCCATCACCTCTGCTCGCAGGGTGAGTGAGCTTCAGGCTCTTTCTTCAATACCTCCTTTCCTGGCTGTTCTTCCGGAAAAAGTTGTCCTTCGCACTAGGCCTTCTTTCCTTCCCAAAGTGGTTACCTCTTTCCACATAGGACAGACCATCACTTTGCCCACCTTCTTCCCGCCCCCGCATCCTTCTAAAGTGGAGGAGAGGCTCCACCGTCTGGATCCAAAACGTGCGCTTTCATTTTATCTGGATCGCACTAAGCAATTCCGGGTGGATGACCAGCTCTTTGTTGGCTATGTGGGCGCCAAGAAAGGTCAGGCCGTGCAAAAGCGAACCATCTCTCGATGGGTCGTTCTTTGCATCAAAATCTGTTATTCTTTGGCAAAGAAGGAACCTCCTGTGGGGCTGCGCGCCCATTCCACCAGGGCGACGGCAGCCACTACTGCTTTGGGACGTGGAGTCCCTCTTCATGACATCTGCCAGGCAGCCACGTGGGCTTCATTGCACACGTTTACTAAACATTACTGCCTGGACAGCCAAGTCCGGAGGGACAGCTTCTTTGGCCGTTCAGTTCTCCAGGACTTTCTGGTGTGAACTTAGTTTGCAGACCCACCTCCGGGGTTGGTATTGCTGGGGTATCTATTCTAAGGTGAGGAATCCATAACTAATTGTCTCTTTCAGATGAACAAGTTACTTACCTTCGGTAACAATATATCTGTAAGAGACATATATTAGTTATGGATTCCTCACCGCTCCACCCATCCTCCCTGTTCTGCAAACTGACTTCTAGGGTAAGGGACTCCCTTTCAGGCCCTAGTTTTTGTGCACCAGTGGTCAGTGTCTTGCATGGCTCTGTGCTTCTGGCGTGGAATGTCGTGTAAAGAACTGACGTCAGCGCACAGGGGCGGCGTCTAAGTAGATACCATGACGTCATTCCGGCGATCACGACGCCAACGACGAACGCGGAGTCGACCGACGCCACCTACCGGCACGCAGGGGTACTGCTGAGGAAAAAATTCTGTGGATCCAGTCTGACGCCTGGGGGTAATTCTAAAGTGAGGAGTCCATAACTAATATATGTCTCTTACAGATATATCATTACCGAAGGTAAGTAACTTGTTCAACTAGACATGAAGTTGGTACCTCTATCTGTTAAGACCTCCTTAGGGAAGCCCACCCTGGGAAAGATTCCCAAGAGGGCCCTGGCCACTACAGGAGCTTTAGTGGTTCTAAGGGGAATGGCTTCTGGATACCTAGTGGCATGGTCCACCACCATTAGAATGTAACTGTGTCCAGATGCAATTGGAAGGTTCAAGGAACCAACAGTGTCAAACCCTACCCTCTCAAAGGGAACCCCAACCACTGGTAGTGGAATTAAGGGGGCCTTTGTAGTGCCACCTGACTTACCACTGGCTTGGAAAGTGGCACAGGAGCGACAAAACTCTTTGGAGTCTTCAGACATATGGTGCCAGTGAAAGTGAGGGACAAGCCTGTCCCAAGTCTTACTGTGCCCAAGGTCTCCTGCAAGGGGAATGTCATGTGCCAGGGAGAGAAGAAAACCTCTGAAATTCTGGGGTATTACCAACCTCCTTGTAGCACCAGGCTTGGGGTCCCTACCTTCAGAATACAGAAGCCCATCTTCCCAATAGATCCTATGGGACCCACAGACATTTCCTCCTTCCTCAGCAGCAGCTTACTATCTGAGTTGTTTAAGAGAGGGGCAGGATGCTGTTCCAAACTCAAGTCTGCCCTGGAAGGGCCCCCTGGCCCCAAGAACTCTGCCTGATCAGGCCCAAGTTCCCCTGGGACAGTTCCTTCACAGGGACTGAGATCAACTCCCTCAGGAGACTGATCCTCACTGGGAGTTTGGGGGGAGGATAATTCCTTACCCTTACTCCAGTATTGGAACTTTCAAAGATTCACATGCTTGAATCATTCCCCGTCGTCATGATGGGAGTCCCCGGTATTTAAAAATAGTAGTAATAGACTCAGTAGAAGTAATAGTACACTGATAGGTATAGACTAGAAAGGCCTAGGCATCTCAGTTTATTAACCTATCATGGTCATTATTAAGAAAGAACCAAAGTTCTGCCTCAACCAGTCAGCATCCAGTCACCCTCTAGAACCCTCCAGAGAGAAGGTAAGCACCTCAGATTTTCTAACGCACGTTGTGCTAAGGGAGTCTCCTCTGAGCTCTGCTCAGTTTCTCTTCTAAAGGACATTTTCAGGATTTCCTGTCAGGAAAGTACTTTAACTTCATTATATTGACTTTTATAGAGTGGATTTACTTATTTGTTGGGACTGAACTATGGCTGATAAGACTAAAAAGGCTCTCTTTAGAGAATGTGCCACTTGTTTGAAGAAGAGGCTGTATGTAGAGGACCCTCACAAAAACTGCATTTATGGTTTTTACCCTTCTCATAAGGCTACAGACTGCAAGATTTGTCGTACATTCTCAAATAAAACCCTGAGGGATCGAGAACGACGTCTTTTGATTTGGCTTCAAAAATTAAAAACTAGGTCTGATCCTGTATCAGATTCAGAAAGTGAGCAGTCAACCTCTTCTAAAACTTCAAAAAGATCCAGGGTTCCTTCACAGTCAGATAAGGAACCTGTAAAGAAATGCGCCAAGAAGTCCTTTCACGAATCTTCCTCTGAGTGCAGTAAGGGCTCTCACAAAAAAGAGCAGCTTCCAAAGACTGTTTCTGAGCCAGATACACCTCCAGCTCAACTTAAATTGACATTCAAAAAACCCTCTTCTGACAAGCCATCAGTCAGTTCTCTTGTGAAGGAGGGTATTTCAACCATTTCGTTGACGAGAGGATGCTGTGCAGGCACGTCGACGTCGACAACCTGTTCTATGGGTCTCTCATTGTTGATGACATCCTTGTCATCGTCGACACTGGGTCCAATTTTGTTGACTTTTCCTCTGATATCTAAGGAGAAACCATTGTCTACGAAACATTCGTCGTCGACGACGAAACCGATGTTGGGACCGTCGTCGTCGAGTAAGGTACCGTCGACGAAGTCGTCGACGGAGACGTCGACTAAATCGTCGTCGAAGAAGCCGTCGACGAAGGGACAATCACCAGCGTCGACGAGATCTCTACCGTCGACGGAACCGCAACTGTCGTCGAAGGCACGACCGTCAACGAAGTCATCGTCGTCGACGACGTCACCGTCGGCAACTGAGGCAAAATCTTTGGAACTGAAGACACTGTCGTCGACACAATCGTCGACGATAATTGTGTCTATGAAGAAAAAATCACAGGAAAATACACCGGAAGTGGAAATTACACCAGAGCACACTTTGCCCAGTAGAATTACGCCTTTATTACTGACTCATCTACTGGAAGGGGATGATGAAGATTCCGAGCAAGATAGTGGTCCATTTGGGGACGCTTATAGTCCTTCGGAGTTACACGTAAAGTGTCAGCCATATGATGATGAGGAGCATGATCAACAATACTATGATCAAGCCTATTTTATACAGCCTGCACAAGGTCACCAGCAGTCTCATGAAGAAATGGTTACGATGCCCTCTGCATTGTTATCTGATTTACAGTTTATGCTACAAGATTACAGGCAACGCTTTCCACCGCCAGGGCCAGCCAATAGACATCCGCCATCTCAGGTGACATCACCTGTACGACTGAATACTCCTGCTGTATTATCGGTCCCTAGTACTCCACAAGCTGTTCCTCTCCAGGAACCAGCCTCTTCAAATGAGAAGGGGGAATTGCATGACACGGCCTCTGAATGGGACGACTACAGAATGTCATTGCCTGCCTCACCAACACCTCCTTCGGTAGATTCCCCACCAGAGGATATTGGGGGATTACACAACTTGTTGGAGCGTGCAGCGAAAAGATTTGCTATACCCATGCCATCCAAACAAGCTGATTGCTTTTTATACGATTTTGAAGAGCCTTTTCGAAAGTCAGTTAGAGCTATTCCCATTATAGATTATATTTGGGAGGAAGGTATTAGGATCATAAAGAACCCAGCCTCAGTACCAGCGGTACTGCCACGTCTGGATAAGAAATATAAAACTACAGATGACGCCCCAGCGTGCCTCACAGGTCACCCAAAACCAGACTCAGTGGTAATGCAGTCCGCTCAACGACGCTCCAAAAATCCTGCGGCGCCTTTATCTGCACCCCCGGACAGAGAAGGCAGAGGTCTGGATTCCATTGGCAAAAAGTTCTCAGCGATGTCTGCTCTAACGGTTAAGGCTGCAAATTCCCTGGCAATTCTAGGGCGCTACTATCGCCAAATGTGGTCGGACATTGCCTCATATATCGACCAACTGCCGGAAGAAATGAAAGGAAGAAGCAAAAAAGATTCTTCATGAAGGAGAGAGGGCATCCAATGAGATAATAGATTCAGCTATGGATGTCGCTGTGAGGGGGTTTAGGCAACTGGCTGGAGCTGCAGTCTTGCGCAGACAGGGATGGCTCAAAGCCACCTCATTCCGTCCAGAGGTTTAAAATAAGATACTGGACCTTCCATATGATAGGGAAGCTCTTTTCGGCAGTCATGTGGAGGAGGCCCTCAAAACCATCAAGGCAGATACAGATACTGCCAAGTCATTGGGGACGCTTCAATTCAGAAAAGTTCCTTTTCGAGGTTCTAGAGGAAGAGGACAACCCTCCTACAGAGGGGGGTATCAGCAACACCGCTACCCGGCATACTCTTCGACACCTCAATCATACCGGCCTCAGTACCAACATCCCCTTTGGTATCGCTCAGTACCAACAGAGGCAGCCGCCTCAATCTTCCTACATCAGACCAAATAGAGGGAAAACACAACGAGCTGGCAAAGATGCTGGCCGTCGGCAATGATACAACACAGGCTCCGGCTCCATCTCTCCTTCCTTCACATTTATGTCCAACTCATCCTACCCGCCTAGGAGCCAATATCTTCCACTACCTCCAGCAATGGTAGTCCATTACTATGGACCAGTGGGTCCTTCTTCTAGTACAATTTGGACACACTCTAGAGTTTATACAGAAACCACCGACAACCCCTCCTCAAATCTCCGCCCACAGGCATCTCAAAGCAATTCAGCAAGAGGTCAGAAACATGCTTCAAAAAGGAGCAATAGAAAAGGTCCCTTTATCCAGCAGGGGCATAGGTTTCTATTCCCTTTTCTTCTTGGTCAGAAAGAAGTTAAAGCAGTGGAGACCAATTTTGGACCTCCAAAACCTAAATCTGTACTTAAGGAAACAATCGTTCCGAATGATAACATTGCAAGAAGTGCTGAAGCTCCTACATCAACGAGATTTTATGACAACCGTAGACATCCAGGATGCCTACTTCCACATTCCTATTTATCCAAAACACAGAAAATACCAGAGATTTGTGGTAGCCGGACGCCACTACCAATTCAGAGTACTCCCCTTTGGTCTGAAGTCGCCTCCCAGGATTTTTACTAAGTGCCTGGCTCCAGTCGCAGCATTCCTCAGACCAACAACATCAAGTCTTTCCATATCTGGACGACTGGCTGACCAAGGCTCCGTCCAAGGCAGCAGCTATAAAGTCCACGAAAGTATGCACTACTATCTTCAAGAGATTGGGTCTTATGATCAATCTACAAAAATCCAATCAGATCCCATCTCAAAAAATTGTCTTCCTAGGAGCTCATTTAGACACAGTCTCCTTAAAGGCGAGTCCTACGGAAGAGCGTCAGCAGCGTTTTCTCAATCTGGCAAATTCCTTCAGAAGAAAAAAGTCTCTTTCGGTCCGACTTTACAAATCCCTTTTGGGAATGATGTCGTCTTGCATACCACTAGTTCCTTTCTGCCGTCTCAAGATGCGCCCAATCCAAGGAGAGCTGGACAAGCAGTGGGTTCAATCAAGAGGATCCTTCGACGACATCGTCCGCGTAACTCCACGCCTAGTAAAAGCCCTAGGGTGGTGGATAGACAAGAGCCATCTGTCAGTGGGGCTTCTCTTGCAACAAGTAGCTGCTCCACTAGTGGTTACGACGGATGCGTCCTTAGAGGGATGGGGAGCTTATCTCCAGGAACTCCAAGTAAGTGGCAAGTAGAATCAAACTCAATCTCAATCCCACATAAACATTCTGGAACTGAAAGCGGTGCATCTAGCTTTACAGGCTTTTCTTCTCAGAATTCGCAACTCATCGGTGTTAGTCCGGACGGACAATACCACTACGATGCACTACATCAACAAGCAAGGTGGCACGAAGTCTCGCCATCTCTCCAGAGAGGCTCAGGTCTTATGGGAATGGGCCATAGCTCAAGGAATCCGCTTAAGGGCGGAGCATGTTCCGGGACGACAGAACACGATTGCAGACACTTTAAGCAGGTTGACAACATCGTGTCACGAATGGGAGATTCACTACTCAGATCTGGCGCAAGCTGGATCTGGACCTATTTGCAACTCACCAGAACCGCAAATGCCGGTACTATGCAAGTTGGCATCTCCAACGGGGGTCATGGGGGAATGCCTTTTCAATTGCATGGTCCGGCATCTTTGCTTACGCCTTTCCTCCCATTCCTCTTCTCCCAAGAGTTCTGAAGAAGATAAGAACCGAACCATGCAAGTTGATACTCATCGCTCCGGCGTAGCCGCGCCAGCACTGGTATACAGAACTGCTTCTTCTATTGCAGGTCCCACACCATCGACTACCAGTATTTCCCAATCTTTTGACCATGAACCAGAGTCAGATACTTCACCCAGATCTCAAGAGCTTGCATTTGTCGGCATGGCTCCTGAATACAATGAATTCCAACACTTGAACATTTCTAATGAGTGCAGAGATGTACTAGCCAGGGCACGGGCGGAAAGTGCCAACAAGACTTACCGCCTCAAATGGAAGTGCTTCTGCATCTGGTGTCATCAAGAAAGCATACACCCACTATCCTCCTCTCCGGAACAAGTCTTACCTTACCTCTTACAATTAGCAAAATCGGGCTTGGCTCATAGTTCGATAAAGGTTTATTTAGCGGCCATTTCCCAATATAGAAGATCACCTTCTTCTCCACCTCTGTGGTCCTCTAGAGTTCTAAGAGAATTTCCCAAAGGACTGTTACAAATGTTTCCTCCGGTAAGACCTCCACCTCCAGCGTGGCAGTTGAACACTGTCCTCTCGCAGTTAATGAAACCCCCGTTCGAACCAATTCACACAGCAGATATAAAGTTCCTGTCTTGGAAACTGGCTTTGCTCCTTGCCTTGACATCTGCTAGAAGGGTCAGTGAGATTCAAGCCTTTGTAATAGAGGAACCCTTTTTGCAATTTAAAACGGATGGAGTTCTGCTATGCACAAATCTGAAGTTCATCCCCAAGGTTCCCTCTGATTTCCACCTGAACGAGCCGGTGGTACTTAAAACTTTCTTCCCAAATCCAATGACATCGGCAGAGAGGGCTCTGCATTCACTGGATGTCAGGCGTTGCTTGAAATTTTATCTACATAACACGCAACCTTTCCGCAAGACATCTCAATTGTTTGTTGGATACAGTCCCCCAAGGAAAGGTTTTCCGCTCTCCAGAGTATATCTAGATGGATTGCAAGTGCCATAAAATTCTGTCATCACAAAGCAGGAAGACCTTTATCCGCAAGAGTCCGAGCCCATTCCACGAAGGCGGTGTCAACATCTGCAGCTTTATTTGCTGGAGTATTGCTTCCAGACATTTGCAGGGCTGCAACGTGGAAGAATAGACACATTTTCACCCGACACTACTGCCTGGACTCAGCAATACTAAATGACACAGCAGCGGGTCAAGCAGTACTTCATAATATGTTCCACTAAGGTGAGCCACCCATGTCTACCCTCCTACCTCTTCTTCTGTATCACATTTCCACGTTTAACCGTTTACCATGCTGCAGTTTACAGGAGTTTTGTATTAAGGATGTTGATTATTATCATCTCGTATATTATTTGATGAATACTTGAAAGTCTTACTGATATATTTGTTTCGGTTAAGCTCTAAAGTCTATGGTAAATGTGATACCAACTGCTTGCTATTCTGATTCAAGCAAGTGAATCTATGAAAGTTCCAATACTGGAGTAAGAAACAAGTTACTTACCTGTAACTATAGTTCTCCAGTATTGGAAGCTTTCATAGATTCACATGCGACCCACCCTCCTCCCCAGGGGAGTCTCACCTCGATTTCTGGGCATAATTGGGTTAGCACTTGTGCTCGAAAATCTGAGGTGCTGACCTTCTCTCTGGAGGGTTCTAGAGGGTGATTGGATGCTGATTGGTTGAGGCAGAACTTTAGTTCTTTTTCAATAATGACCATGATAGGTTAATAAACTGAGAGGCCTAGGCCTTTCTAGTCTATACCTATCAGTGTACTATTACTTCTACTAAGTCTATTACTACTATTTTTAAATACCGGGGACTCCCATCATGACGACGGGGAATGATTCAAGCATTTGAATCTATGAAAGCTTCCAATACTGGAGAACTATAGTTACAGGTAAGTAACTTGTTTCTTCCTGCTCCTTCTCTTAAAAGCAACCTGGTCCATTTTTTCAGGATCCAGTGCTCCCTCATTGCTGAGCTGTTTGGCTGAGCCCCAGTGACAGCAAAAACACTGGCAGAGATGCCCATCATCTCTACATGAGTCCTGAACTCTACTTCAGACCAGGCTGAAGTTTCTAGATCATTGCGCAACAGACAATCTACAGGTAGGTCTGGAAATACCACAATGCTTTTTGGGCCAGTTACCCCTTCCCAACTGAGATTTACAACTGCAAAGGAATGATCAGTCCTGACATTGCTAGCGTTGGTTACTTGGTACATCTGTCCAAATATGATCTGTTCAGGGGACACAAGTTTCCCTGTCACCATTGTGACACTGGCCCCTGTGTCCCTGAAAGCTATGGCTTCCTTTCCATTGATCAAAGGCTGTTTTCTGTACTTGCCCAAGTTAGTGGGAATTACTAGTAAGGTGGCAAGATCCATGCCACCATCACAGCCTAAAACTGCCTGAGCTGGAGTTCTGACTAGGCCAGTACCCACCTCGGAACCCAAGGTTAACCCGACTAGTCCCTTGGTTGCTGTACTACCACTTGTACTTGTACTAGGGGGAGCAGGGTGCCTTAGGGGCAGTGGTAGTAGTTTCCTTGGCTTTTAGACAATCACCATCTCCTGTCCGATGTGTCTTTACTTTACATAAATAACACCAAGGTTTCTTTTTGCCTTTCTTGGGATTTTGGGACTCACCCCCAGATGCAGGTTTCTGTGGACTTTGAGAAAAGTCCTGTTTATATTTGCCCTTGTCCCCACTTTTATCTTGGGATTTAGAAGAATCTTGCTTCTGGTCACCTCCATTGCCCTGTTTTTTCTGCTTCACCCTGGTGTGAACCCATTTGTCTGCCTTCTTTCCCAATTCTTGAGGAGAGGTCAGCTCAGACTCCACCAGGTACTGGTGTAAAAGTTGGTTCTGACAGTTATTAAGGATGTGCTCCCTCATTAACAAATTGTACAATCCTTCATAGTCCTGTACCTTGCTTCCATGAAGCCAGCCTTTCAGAGCCTTAATAGCACTATGAATGAAATCTACCCAGTCTTGGGTGTGTACCTTCTGGATGTCTCTGAACTTAATCCTGTATTGCTTAGTGGTTAAGCCAAACCGATCTATGAGGGCACTCTTCAGGACTGAGTAATTGTCAGCATCCTCTTCTCTAACAGTGAGGAGCTTATCTCTACCTTTGTTAGCAAAGGAGAGCCACAGTATAGCTGCCCACTGCCCTTGATGGACCTTCTGAACTTTACAGGCCCTCTCTAAGACAGTGATCCATTTATGCATGTCATCCTTCTCCTGGTAAGGAGGGACCATCCTGATCAGGTTCCTAGTGTCAAAGGTTGTTTCCCTGATCCTAGGAACACTATTGCTGCCACCATGAGACTCTAGTCCCAGTTTCTTCCTAGCTATCTGCACTTCTAGGGACTCCTTGTCAAGGGCCAACTGATCTCGCCTGAGCTTAAGTCTTTCTTTCTCAAGTTTGATCATTTTGTACTCCCTTTCCAAGGAGTTCTCCCTCTTACTAGATATGGAGGTCCCTATTGAAGTGTCTGAAGAACTGGACTCAACAGATGGAGACCTAGACCTCCTCTGTCTACTCTAGAGCCTCACAGGAGGAATAAAGGGGACACCCTCTGTGCCATCTGCACTATTCCCTAGGGGATCTGAGTTCTCCAATGTGGAGTCCTCTGACTCCTCTTTGTCATGTTCAGAATTAGGGGCAGTAGGGGTAACCCCTCCTGTCATTTCTTCCGGAACATCCCCACCCACGTTATCCTGATCCTCTGACCTGTCAGGGTTCTGGAGATCATCCATGGTAAGCAACTCTAAGAGATGCTTATTGGTTGGGTTGCTACCTGTCTTCAATTTCGTAGAGGTACACAGGGTCCTTAGTTCCTGGAACTTAAGGCCACTGTATCTAGAAGATGGGGGGTACACTAGTATCCCCAACTAAAGACATGGTCACTAGGTGTAGGGTGGTGTTGCACCTACCTAACCTAGTGTAAGCTAAACTTTCCTAAGATAGGAGAAATGTTTGCGCTAGACCCATAACACCCAATCTCAAAGTTCAGTAGAACTTACTTATTCTATAGTTTTTATATGTGCCTAATGCTAATGGTGGTTTTTCAATTAATCCACACCTAGATTAGCTGTTAAAACAACGGAGGCTTGAATCCCGCCGGTGTCACCGATGTGGGAGGCTGGCTTAGTATATGGTGCTCACTTATGTAAGTGTAGCACCCTACACTAATCCAGACAACCCGTATGGTGATTTTAGTGGTTTTAGACAACCATAGAAAACTCTCTTGAGTGGTAGCTGTGGAGAACAGCCTTCAAGCTTAGTCCAGAAGGAGTGTAAAGCAGCTTGTTTTACCAGTACTTAATCTTAGGGTGTAGGTTAAGTGAAAAAGAACCACACAGTGTACTTATAAAAATAAATATTTATTATAAACACTCTCTAACACATTGCAGTATCTCCTACCCGGAGATATACTTACAAAACACACAAATACTCAGGAAATAGAACTGTAAGTAG
Organism: Calotriton arnoldi; assembly: GCA_963921515.1. NCBI lineage: Eukaryota > Metazoa > Chordata > Amphibia > Caudata > Salamandridae > Calotriton > Calotriton arnoldi. The sequence goes on along the minus strand of CAWUFW010002400.1, from coordinate 424,614 downwards.
CACAAATACACAGTGGTCTCTAGGGGGAGACCAAATCATATTCTAAAATAGTGGTATGCGAACCACGACTCAAGTCCAGACTGGACCCAAAAGACATAGAAGTGTTGGGGACCCAAGGAACCACCTGAGGTAAGCACCCAGGAACCCCACGGAGGCCGTGTGCGGAGTGTGAACACAACCACGTGATCAACACAAGTCAATGGGTAAGTCGCGGTTGAGGTTTTAAAGAAGAAGGACCCTTCTCAGTGGATCCTGAAGAAACCTTGTGGAAGATGGAAGGTTGGAGAGTCACCCCACCCGTGGATACCTACACCAGGGAAGCCGGGTGCATAGGTGCGAAGTAACATCGGAAACCGCCGTAGACCACAATGGAGGACTTCAGGAAAAGTGCAGCTGGAGAGGAAGGTGAAAGAGTCCGGTGGAACCCAAAGGTGGATTCAAGATGAGAAGAACCTGCAAGCAGAGGGGACAGAGTCTATGCCGCACAGGAGTGACCAGGAGGCACGGAAGACGAATGCCCACCGATGTCGATGAATGTAGGAGAGTTGACGGTGCCCTTGAAGTTGCAGCTGTATGGACCAGGCAACGCTGTGGAAGACCAGGAGCCGGTTACCAGCTGTCCCATGTCGGATGTCGAGAGCAAGGGGGTCAGTGTCGGGCAGAGGCACCAACAAGCATTGGCAACAGGCATAGAAACAAAGAAGGTGAGTGTCAGGACCAGCAGGGCCCAAGTGACTCAACACGACTAGTTAAGTCAGAGCAGGCCCGAGCGAGCAGGAGAGCCCACTGGAATCAAAGAAGAACCTCGAGAAAACCCACAGGCCGGAGGCACAGGAGTCGCAAAAGGACCTTGAGCAGCTCACCAAGGATGAAGGCCCACGGTGCAAAGGTAGTGGTGAGGGCGAAGATCTTGGCTGAAGAGGATGCTTGAGGTTGGAGCTTCTTGGAGCCCGAAGATCTCTGGAGGAGAGAGTCAATAAGCCTTGGCAACAGCAAGTCAATGCAGTGCACAGGGGTTCTGTTCCTGCAGTTCTGACGAAGGATACTGGCCTCAAACTCGGTAGGAAGACAGTGCAGGCCTCGAGGGAGTTGCAGAACCACCACCTGAGTTGCTGAGCCTTTCGGAGTCCATGGGAGCCCAGGATCAGCAGACCCGTCAGCTGCGTTGCAGTGCATGCGGATACAGGAGAGTGACTCCTTCACTCCAAGGGAGATTCCTTCAGGTGTCTTGGATGTCCACAGGCCCTGGGAAGAACCTGTATGGAGCACGGGCACAGACATTGCAGCAGACTTGCAGGACGACGAGACCAGGAGCAGGAGTCTTCGCAGTTGCAGTCTCGGTTCCCAAAAGCAAAGTCCAGCGACGGTCAGAGTGTGCAGACAGTTGAAGATGAAGTGGAGTTGGATCTGAATCGTGTCCCATGACAAATCTAGGTAAGCCCTTAAGTACCCTAAGGAAAGGGTTGGGACGATTCATGGTTCCCTCCCAGAGAAGGGGATGGGCAGTGGGGAGGATACTCCCATGTCCTTTGTCCAGTTTCATGCCAGAGCGGGAGCCAATGGCTCCGAGAACTGGTTTGAACTGGAGTATGCAAGGAGGGCACCAAATGGGCCCTTTAAGCAGTCTCAGTGGCACTGGCAAGCGCCCCCACCCTGCCCCAATACACTAAACCCTGTCTGGGAGGTGGTCACACCTCCCTGTGACAGGATACCTATTGTTCTGCCTTCCCCTGCTCAAGTTTGGCTCAGCAGCAGGAGGGCAGAATCGTGTCTCTGGTCGGCAGCAGCCCTAGCTTGCTGTCTGGTTCTGGAAGACTGGTACCGGGAGCACTGAGGGCCTCCGGAAGGAGCTTTACAGTGCATGGAATCATACCCCACTCACCGTTTACGGTGTGGGGGTATGATTCAAACATATTTGATACCAAACATTACAGGGTTCTTTACAGTTTAGAGTTGGTCATCGCATAATGACGCATGGCCACTCTATATTTCTCAATGGCTGATGCACTTACAACCCGGGAAAATGGACTCCAAAGGTTGTAGGGGTGCCCTGCTCATGCAAGGGCACCCTCACACTTAGAACCCAGCACCCTGCCTTCAGGGTTGAGAGGCCTGCCTTAGGGGTGACTTATAGGTTTTAAGTGTAGTGACCTTAGATATAGGGAAACCTATATCTGTAGTAAGTGGTGCTAGCACCAGCTTACACAGGCTGCAAGGGCAGGCCTGGAGTCACAATTTGAACGGTCTCTCATGGGTGGCATAATACATGCTGCAGCCCATGGGAGACCCCTGGTGTGCCTATGCCCTGGGTACCTTAGTACCATACACTAGGGACTTACAAGGGTACATAAGTAGCCAATCTGGGGGGTACATAAGTACTCACCATGTCCATTTTAGGGAGGAAGTACAGAGACTGGGGGGTCCTGCTTTGTAGGATCCCAGTCAGACTAGTCAGAAAAACATAATGACACCAGCAAAAAGTGGGGGTGACCATGAAAGCAGATTCTACTTTCCTACATGGTTGCAAGTGCTGCCACAGGTCCCGGAGGAGGCCCGGGCTGTGCTTTCCCAAGCTGTCAAGGATGGGAGAGATGCAGCAAGATTCACCATATGGTGTGGCCTACATACAACGGACTCGTTGGGCAGGTCAATTTCAACAACAGTGGCCTTAAGACACCACGCCTGGCTTAGAAAAACTGGCTTCTCAGGCGATGTCCAAGCCAATATGATGGACATGTCTTTTGATGGAACCCGTCTTTTTGGGGAGAAGGCAGATTCGGCTCCTGGTCAGGTTCAAGGACTCTCAAGCTACAGCCAGATCCTTGGGCCTCTCCTAAGTCTTCCCTTCTCCCCTTTCGTGGCAACGGAATGGGTTTCCAGCCGCGTCAGCCCTAACCCAGCTACAGCCCTGCACAGGCTGCCCAAGCCGTACGAGGACGTAGACGCGGTGCATTTTGATCCAGGAATGGATGCCAGAAGTCGTCAGCCACTCTCCGCCCGGCAGCCACAGCCTCCAAGCACTCCTAAGCTGACTCTGCAGGACCACACTACTCCAGTTGGTGGGAGAATTCGTCATCATCTCCCCACTGGAGATTCATAAGATCGGACAAGTTGGTCTTGCAGATTGTCCAGGAGGGCTATTCTCTGCATTGCCTCTCTTTTCCTCCTCTCATTCTGCCAAATCAAGAACGGCTGACGGAGGATCATTTAAGATTACTCTAAGAGGAAGTTACAGCTCTCTTGATAGAAAGGGTCCCTGTTTCAGAAGTAGACAGTGGCTGTTATTCCCGCTACTTTCTGATTCCGAAGAAGAACAAAGGGTTGCGGCCCATTTTAGATCTTCGGACCGCCAATCTCTTCCTCAAGAAGGAAAAGTTCAAGATGCTCACTCTGGCCCACGTTTTGTCTGCCCTCGACCAAGAAGACTGGATGGCAGCGTTGTACCTGCAGGATGCGTATTTTCACATTCCCATCCTGCCGGGCCACAGGCTTTACCTGCGGTTCAAGGTAGGCCGCGAGCACTTTCAATTTACCATGCTCCCCTTCGGCCTTACCAGTGCTCCTCGGGTGTTCACACAGGTGATGGCGGTGGTCGCAGCTCATCTGCGCAGGTTAGGGGTGTCAGTCTTCCCCTACCTCGACGACTGGCTGTTGAAGGCGTCCTCGCCCCAGGCAGCCGTCTCCCACCTTCAGACTACGGCGGACCTCCTGCATTCTCTGGGGTTCTCTATAAACTTGCCGAAGTCACACTTGACTCCTTCTCAGACGCTCCCTTTCATTGGAGCTGTTCTGGACACAGTGCAGTTTCAGGCCTATCCTCCGAGCAGCGAGTCAAGGATATTCAGTTTATGATTCTAATGTTTCAGCCTCTATCCTGGATTTCGGTGAGACTGACTCGGAGGGTGTTGGGCCTCATGGCCTCCTGCATCCTGTTGGTCAAGCATGCCAGGTGGCGTATGGGGGCTTTGCAGTGGGACCTGAAGTTCCAATGGGCACAGCATTGAGGGAATCTCACCGACTTGGTCCAGATCTCGGAAGGAACTGTGAGAGATCTGCAGTGGTGGTTGACGAACCGCGATTGGGTCAGTGGCACACCCCTCTCCCTTCCCCAATCAGATTTCACAGTTGTGACAGATGTGTCACTTCTGGGATGGGGCGGCCATCTTGGCGAGGTGGAGATCAGGGGACACTGGTCTCCTGCGGAGACGGGGCTCCACATAAGGTTGTTGGAGCTCCGAATGATTTGTTTGGCATACAATGCATTTCTTCCCTCTCTCAAGGGGAAGCTGGTGCAAGTGTTCATGTGGTACTGCAACAAGCAAGGCAGGACCCTTTGTCAAGAGGCCCTGCGTCTCTTTACATGACTGGAACAGCAGGGCATAACCCTGGTGTTCAACACCTGGCAGGTTCTCTGAACGCCAGGGCGGACAAACTCAGCCTTCAATGCCTAGTGGATCACGAGTGGCGTCTCCAGTCGGAGGTGGCGCTAGGTCTTTTCAGCAGTGGGGAGAACCTTGGTTAGATTTGTTCGCCTCCGAAGAGAACGTGCAGTGTCAGCAGTACTGCATGCTGGATTTTCCAAGGCGGCCACGCACAGGCTGGGCAGCTGTCAGCTCTGCACCTCCATGCGTGGAGATTGAGCGACGACAGTTGATAGCTTTTGACCTTCCTCCCGAAGTATGTAATGTTATTCCGGCGGCCAGGCGGCCCTCCACTAAGACGGTATACACCTGCAGTTGGCAGAAATTTGTTTAATACTGTACAGAAAGGTCTATTGACCCTATTTATGCTTCTCTTTCTTCTGTCGTTTTGTTCATTCTGACCCTTGCCCAGCAGGGCTCTGCTTTGGGACCTCTCAAGGATTACCTTTCTACTCTGTCTGCTTTTTTGCGGCTGCTAAACCAGCCCCCTCTATTCAAATCTCTCATTGTGCATAGATTTCTGAAAGGGCTGGCTCATCTGTTTCCACCTATGCCCTTTGTTATGCCGCAGTGGGACATTAATTTGGTCCTCACCTATCCGATGTGCGCTCCTTTTCAGCCTTTACACAATTGTCCCCTCCCGTTGTTGACCATCAAAACAGTCTTCTTGGTGCCGATTACATCGGCCCGAAGGGTGAGTGAACTGCAGGCGTTATCTTGCTCGCCTCCTTATTTTGTCTTTTCCTGACAAGGTGGTGCTTCGCACCTGAGCATCCTTTTTGCCAAAGGTTGTGACCGCTTACCATCTGGATCAGTCCATCACGTTGCCCACCTACTTTTCTCCCCCGCATCCTTCTAAAGAAGAGAAACGTCTCCACTGGCTGGACCCAAAAAGAGCGTTGTCGTTCTACCTTGACCGCACAAAAGAGTCCCGGGGAGATGACCAACTCTTTGTGGGGTACATAGGAGCAAAGAAGGGAAGGGCACTGCAGAAAAAAGACCATCAATCGCTAGGTCGTTTTCTGCATCAAGATCTGTTATGCCCTGGCTAAGAAGCAGCCCCCTGAGGGATTAAAGGCCCATTCCACCAGGGGAAAAGCTGCGACTACGGCCTTGGCTCGGGGTGTCCCAGTCCAAGACATATGTCAGACAGCAACGTGGGCTTCATTGCACATGTTTGCAAAACACTACTGCCTGGATGGTCAGGTCCATAGAGATGGGCACTTTGCCCGCTTGGTCCTACAGGACTTTTTAGTTTAAGGTATTGGTCTGCACCCACCACCGGGACGGTATGGCTTGGGTATCTAATTCAAAGGTAAGGAATCTGCAGTTAGAAGTCTCTATCAGATTAACAAGTTACTTACCTTTGGTAACGCATTATCTGGTATTGACTATATCTAGCTGCAGATTCCTTACAGCCCTACCCATGCCTCCCCGCTTTGCGGACTAATGTTGTAGGACTAGGGTTATTCCCCTTTCAGGGCCCTAGTTTTGCACACGACTACGTCAGTTACTTCGTGGCTCCGTGCTCCTGGCGTGCAGAAAACGAAAAATACTGACATCCGTGCACCTGGGGGGCGCCTATATAGGCACCACAACATCATAACCAACACTACCGACACCGACGACGTCACGCGGAGCCGAATAGAGCCACCCAACGCCGTGCGCAAGGGGTATTGCTCAGCAAAAGTTTCCGGACCCAGCCTGACACCAGGGAAATTCAAAGGTAAGGAATCTGCAGCTAGATAGAGTCTTTACCAGATAATGCGTTACCGAAGGTAAGTAACTTTTGTTCTACAGTACTCCTCTATAAAGACCTTGCCTACAGAAAATCCCCTTCACAAACTTCATTTTTTTAAATATGTGTGGTTAAGGATTTCTTAGAGGGTATTAAGAAAGTTTTCCCTCGCGTTAAAACTCCTTCTCCCCCATGGGAGGTTAACATTGTTTTATCTAAATTAATGGGGCCTCCTTTCCAACCTATTCACAAGGCGTCTTTACAACACCTTACATGGGAAACAACTTTCTTAGTCGCAATTAATTCAGCACGCAGAGTAAGCTAAATCCATGCCTCTGCAAACGAACCATATGCAGTTTTTCACAAAAACAGAGATGTAATAAGAACTCATCCTAGTTTTCTCCCTAAAGTAGTCTCACTGAACTATAACTGTCGAATTTCAGCAGCATTTATTTGGTTTTTGAAGCTGTCTGTACATAGATATTTTTCGCATACATTTTTCGCATTTGCTGGCATAGCTGTAAGAGGAGTAGCTATTCCCATTCTTTTAAGTGGGAAATTAGGGAGGCCAAGTGGGGTCAACCTGGTAGATGTAGTTGGATATCTGTTTCTCTTCAGGGTCAGTTGTACCATTTAGTGAATTTCTATGGAATTATAGAAGATCAGACAACATTGTCACAACAGCTTTATAATCGGAATTATGTTTGGCCTATAATTATGGGTGGCGATTTCACTGTTATTAAAAATTTGGCATTCCACTCGTTTCGGATCAGGTAAAGACAAATTAAACCCAAAACTGCTTCATATATTCAGAAATTGAATATGCGATGATCGATCCTTGGGGCTTTGACAATCCCACTTTTAAACAGTTTACTTGTTTCTCCAAACAATTTGATTCTGCTTCAAAACTCAATTTTTTCTTAATTTCTCAAACGCTAAAGAGAAAAGAATCCTCTATGTTGGCCAACTGATTTTCTGACTATTCTATAATATGTTAGATATCTTAGCCAATATCAGGCCTACTTCCTCTCCCCAGATGGCAGTTTGACAAGATTCTTCTCTTAAATTTTGTTTTTACAGGCGGAAGTAAGAGCTTTTATAATAGAGTTCTTCCAGAGAAATATCAATTCTCCTTTAATCTTTTCAATCTGAAAGAGACTGTTAGTTATAGATTCCTTACCTTAGAATTACCCGCAGGCGTCAGACTGGATCTGGAGAATTTTTCCCTTAGCAGTACCCTTGCACGTCGGTAGGTGGCGTTGGTCGACTCCGTGTCCGTCGTCGGCGTCGTGGTCACCGGGATGACATTGCGATGTCTTTTTAGACGCCGCCCCTGCGCGCTGACGTCAGTTCTTTCTTTTTCCGCGCCAACCTTGCGCAGATCCGGAGAGAGCTACACCTGTAGTCATTTTTTTACTACGTTTTTTCTCAACTTTTGTCGACTTCTTTTTGAGTCTATCGACTCCTGGTGTACGAGGGATGTCCCATCGTCGGACCGGGTTTAAACCGTGCGAGGCCTGTAACCGCCTGATGTAGGTTATGGACCCCCACCTCGTGTGCCTTTGGTGTCTGGAGCGCGACCACGACCCGAAGTCGTGCTCCGACTGCCGGGCCATGAATCCGAAATCTTTGAGGGAGTGGTCCCTAAAGTTATTAGAGGCCCGGCAGCCGGCTCCGCGTCGCTCGAAGTCCCGGTCGAGAGGAAGGTCTTGGGACAGGTCGCGGAGCCATCACCATCATTCGTCATCCAAGTCTTCGAGATCCTCGGGTAAGTCGAAGCACAAGAAGAAGGCGAAGACGCAGCGTCGCTCTTTGCCTTTTTCCCATCGGTCGGCTGACGCGATGCGGGACCCACAGCGTCGCCGCTCTCCAGCTCCGTCTTCGGAGCCTGCTCCAGGGACTGCTCTGAGCTTCCCACTCTTTCCCGGTACTGGAGCGTCCCCTGTCCAGCTTCGAGCTTTCTACGAAGCTCTTCACAGCATTTTTGGGCAGCCAAACTCCGCCGTGCGCCTTCTGGCCCTGAGGACTCGGCTGGGGGCCCTGGGACTTCGATGCCGACGGCTCCGGCCCGGCGCCAGAGGGCCCCTGAGGATCCAGGCCTGGATCCGGATCGACGCCGGTCGACCTCACGGTACCTTCCCCGGCGCTGACTCCAGCATCACCCCCAACTTGGATGCGGCGCCGGACCAATGTCGCTCGACGTCAGAACCGGCGCCGGAAGGCACGTTTGTGCCTCTGTCCATCCCTGGTGTTCCTTTCAGGCCTACTTGGTAACCAGAGGTGGGTGAGGAGGACTGGGAGGGGTCTGTGGACCCTCTAGCTGATCAACTTGAGGAGCCGGACTGGCGAGAGGACCTGGGTGACGCCAGTGGTCTGGATACCTCCCCAGACCTTGGCATGCTTTCTCCCCCTACCGTGGCTACGGTGGAGGGAGCATCATAAGCAGTTGTGTTGTGTAGGGCAGCTGTGGCCTTGGGCCTGGAGTTTCCTACGGTGGCAGTCAGGACTAACCTCCTGACAGAGGTGCTTCAACCGGCGGCGGCCTCTTCTGATCCCCTTCTGTCTCTCAATGAAGCCCTCACGGACGTGCTTCTGGGCACTTGTTCCAAGCCCAGCGCAGGGGCTCCTGTACACAGGATGATTGCCCGATGCCAGCCCCGGGCGACACACTTTTCCTCTCCCAACACCCGACTCCCGAAAGCTTGGTGGTCCAAGCTTCGTCCTCTAAGGGCACATTCCCTACTGCTCCCCCAGATAGGGAATCCAAGAAGCTGGACCATCTTTGGAAGAAGATGTTTTCTTCCACCAGCTTAGTGCTGCGGTCGGTCAATACCGCATGCCTCTTGGGCCGTTATACCCATACAGTGTGGGATACGGTTGCACAAGTGCTTCCACAGTGCCCCAAGGAGGCCCAGGCTGTTCTCACCCGCGCAGTGGCAGAGGGTAGAGACGCAGCCAAATTCACCATCAGATGTGGATACCGCCGACTCACTAGGCAGAACAGTTTCCACGTCAGTAGCCCTGAGGCGCTACGCCTGGTTGAGGACGTCTGGTTTTTCTGGGGATGTCCAATCCACCTTACTGGACATGCCCTTTGATGGCCGTCGCCTATTTGGTGATAAGGCAGACTCGGCGCTCGAGCTCTTCAAGGATTCTAGGGCTACGGCCAGATCCTTGGGCCTCGCGGCGACCTGTCGTCCCACGAAGTCTGCTTTTCGCCCCTTTCGTGGCTAAGGAAGGGGTGCCCCACCATGTTTGTCCCCATCTAGCCACCGGTTCACGCAAGCTGCCCAGCCTGTGCGTGGCCGCGGACATGGGACCCAGCGACGTGGGTCTGGGGGCCAGCGGGCGGCCCAGTCCACCCATAACCCCCCTGCAGCAGTCTCCAAACCCTCCTAGTCTGACCTTTCAGGGCCATCAGAGGCCAGTGGGCGGCAGGATTAGCATTCACCTCCCCCACTGGCAGACCATCACGTCGGCCAGGTGGGTTATGCAGATAGTCCGAAGGGGCTACTCCCTCCCCTTCGAGACTACCCCTCCTTCCATGCCACCATCCTTCCATCGTATGTCGGAGGATCACTTGGCCCTTCTCCACCAGAAAGTTGCAGCTCTCTTGGCCAAGGGATCTATCGAGCGGGTCCCTGTGCCAGAAGTAGGTCGTGGTTGCTACTCCCACTACTTTCTAGTTCCCAAGAAGGACAAAGGCCTGCGTCCTATCTTAGCCCTCAGGGCTCTCAACCGCTTCCTCTGGAAGGAGAAGTTCAAGATGCTCACATTGGCTCAGGTCTTGTCTGCCCTGACCCAGGAGACTGGATGGTAGTGTTGGACTTGCAGGACGCATATTTCCATATCCCCGTCCTGCCAGCCCACAGGCGTTACCTACGGTTCACGGTAGGCCACGAGCATTTTCAGTTCACCGTGCTCCCCTTTGGCCTTAACAGCGCCCCTCGGGTATTCAGGAAAGTGATGGCGGTGGTCGCAGTTCATCTGCGCAGATCAGGGGTTCCAGTCTTCCCCTAGCTCGACGACTGGCTGTTGAAGGCGAGTTTGCCCCAGGCTGTCGTCTCCCACCTCCAGACTACGGCAGACCTCCTGCACTCGCTGAAGCTCACTATCAACGTGCCGAAGTCACACCTGACTCCCTCTTAGAAGCTCCTTTTCATCGGAGCGGTTCTGGATACGGCGCAGTTTCGGGCTTATCCTCCCGAAAAGCGAGTCCGGGATATTCGGGCTATGATACCGATGTTTCAGCCTCTATCTCGGATTTCGGTGGGAATGACCCTGAGGCTGCTGGGCCTCATGGCCTCCTGCATCCTGCTGGTGGATCATGCCAGGTGGCATATGCGGGCTCTGCAGTGGAACCTGAAGTTCCAGTGGGTGCAGCATCAGGGCAATCTATACGACGTCGTCCAGATCTCGGAGGGGACTGCATGTCAATTGCAGTGGTGGTTAACAAACCAAGATTGGATCAGCGGTTGATCCCTCTCCCTTCCCCATCCAGAGTTCACAGTGGTGACCGATGCGTCACTCCTGGGATGGGGCGGCCACCTGGGGGAGGTAGAGATCAGAGTACTCCACATCAACCTTTTGGAACTCCGGCCGATTCATCTGGCACTGAAAGCATTCCTTCCCTCTGTCAAAGGAAGAGTGGTGCAGGTGTTCACAGACAACACCACCGCCATGTGGTACTGCAACAAACAGGGCGGGTGGGGTCGTGGACCCTATGTCAAGAGGCTCTTCGCCTTTGGACATGGCTGGAACATCAGGGCATGTCCCTGGTGGTTCAACACCTGGCAGATTCTCTGAACACCAGGGTGGATGAGCTCAGCCATTGGTGCATGATGGATCACGAATGGCGTCTTCACTCGGAGGTGGTGCAAGGTCCCTTTGTGGGGAGATCCTTTGGTTAGATCTGTTCCCCACCAAAGAGAATGCGCAATGTCAGCAGTTCTGCACATTGGCATTTCCAAGGCGGCACTCGCTCTGCGACGATTTTCGTCTCAAGTGGAGCTCAGGCCTCCTATGCGCCTTTCCGCCAGTACCACTTCTGGCCCAAGTGCTGAAGAAGATCAAGCGCGACCAGGCCCAAGTCATTCTTGTGGCTCCAGACTGGGCATGAAGAGAACGATCAACTCTTTGTTGGCTATGTGGGCGCCAAGAAAGGTCGGGCTATACAAAAACGCACCATCTCTCGATGGGTTGTCCTATGCATTAAAGTCTGCTACTCCTTAGCGAAAGAGGAAGCTCCAGTGGGACTGCGTGTCCACACCACCAGGGCTACGGCAGCTACTACTGCCTTGGGACATGGAGTTCCCCTCATTGACATCTGTCAGGTGGCCACGTGGGCATCACTGCACACATTTACTAAACATTATTGCCTAGACAGCCAAGTCCGGAGAGACGGCTATTTTGGCCGTTCTGTTCTCCAGGATTTTTTGGTGTGAACTTAGTTCGCAGACCCGCCTCCGGGGTTGGTAGTGCTGGGGTATCTATTCTACGGTAAGGAATCTATAACTAACAGTCTCTTTCAGATGAACAAGTTACTTACCTTCGGTAACGATGTATCTGTTAGAGACATATGTTAGTTATAGATTCCTTACCGCCCCACCCATCCTCCCCGTTCTGCGAACTGACTTCTAGGGATAGGGACTCCCTTCCAGGGCCCTAGTTATGTGCACCAGTGGTCAGTGTCTTGCATGGCTCTGCGCTTCTGGCGTGGAAAGTCGTGTCAGACTGGCGTCAGCGCTCAGGGGCGGTGTCTTAAGTAGACATTGTGACGTCATCCCGGCGACCACAACGTCGACGACGGACGCGGAGTCTACCGACGCCACCTACCAACGCGCAGGGGTACTGCTAAGAGAAAAATTCCCTGGATCCAGCATGGGGGTAATTCCAAGGTAGGGAATCTATAACTAACATATGTCTCTTACCGATACATCGTTACCGAAGGTAAGTAACTTGTTCGTAGGGGAGGCTTTTAAAGCTTGTTTTAGGGGCCAGATAATTGCACATAAATGTAAGCTTCAGAAAACATGTGCACAGAATATTAGAGTGCTCAGAACAGCTATCAGTGGTAAGGTATCATCCTATGCCAGACAAAATCTCTGTTTTCTCTTTCTTGAAGAGGAAGTCTTAAATGAGAAGACGTTCCAACAGAAAGTGTATGAGGAGAGCCAACATAATGGCAAATTTTTAGCATGATTAACCAAAGTGAAATCTAGCACCAATACAATTCAGGCGATATTGGATCCTGATTCAAATATTATTATGAATCACGATGGACGGTCCAAGATGTCTTTCTTAAACATTGCAAAAATGTATTCTGCTCCATGGAGTATGTATCTCACAAAATTATACTTGATTCTTTTGGTTCCTATTTCTCTTCCAACCTTAACGGATTAGCATCAAGTCTCATGACTGATCTCGTGAAAAATGTGGAAAGAACTTTAGCCACAATGGCAAACTCTAAGGCGTGTGGCAGTGATGAAATACTTATTGAGCTATAGAAATGTGCCGCATGACCTGTTCTCCCGCGTGACCTTCCTGCGAGCTTCTTCAGACTCCAGAAGAGACCACACCGGACCCCCGATCCCTCACCGCACAGCTTACAGCACGTCCAGTTGCCTAGCAAACAGCCACCCACCATCTTCTCTCAGCTACGACGCCAGCACGTCACAGGCCCCACCCACCCCTCCAGGCTACTTAATGCCGGCTGCTGCGCGGAATAAGTGAGCCTGTGTCGCATGACCCGATCTTCTGCATGACCTTCCTGGGAGCTTCTTCAGACTCCAGCAGAGACCTCACTGGATCGGACCCCCGATCCCTCGCCGCACAGCTTACAGCGCATCCGGTTGCCTAGCAACCAGTTGGCTTTCATCTTCTCTCGGCCATGACGCCAGTGCGTTGCTGGGCCCACCCACTGACCCGCTTTCCCACCCCCAGGCTACTTAATGTCTGCAGCTGCGCAGCCACGCCAAAGGCAGGCCCGTCTGCGCCAGTCCGCGCACAGACCACTTCCAGCACCAGAACCCCATACCCACCAACCATCCACCGCTACACCAGCTCTGCCCTCCGAGGATTGGACCCAGGGCGCCGCAGCACCCTTTGCTGCACCCGCTCACCCTTGGACACCGAAGGAGCGTTCGACTGCCGCTCCACCTGCAATCCTTCGGTATCACAACCCCCTCACAAACATTACCAACCGCCAGCCCAAACTTTGATGCATGCTACTCAATGTCTGCTCCCTCACCAAACATGCCATTGAACTCTGGGACACCATCACCTCCACCAGTCCCGACGTAGTATTCCTCACAGAGGCCTGGCTCAAGGACTCCTCAGCACCCGACATAGCCACCACCACTCTGGCCAGCTACAAAATAAGCCACAGGGACCGGCCAGTCAGACCGGGAGGAAGAATTGCCATCATCCACAAGGACACCATCCGGCTTACCACCTCCGACGACCCCCCACACCCGACATAGAGCACCACAACTTCCACCTCCAAGCCAACGGTCACAGGTACGCTCTCCTACAGACCGTTAGGACCCAAACTCCTTTCTGTAACTCTCTACCCAAAATTATCTCCCCCCTCGCCTTGGAATCTAGACACTACCGCTTCCTCAGTGACTTAACTTCCATCTCTAAGACCCCTCAGACACCAATTCGGCCACCCTGCTAGACTCCATGGACAACCTGGGCCTAAAACAGATTGTCACCAACCCTACGCACACCGCGGGCCACACCCTTGACCCCATCTTCACATCCAGCAACAAAATGCAGTTCAGCCACATAACCGAGCTCCCCTGGATGGACCACAGCATAGTCCACTTCACCATCATGGTCAACTGACAGACCACCGCCCGCTGCAGCTAGAAAACCATCAAAGAATCCCAATGAACGACCGCCATCAACACCACCACCCCCCACAAATCCAACGATGTCAATTAAGCCGCCGTCTACCTGTCGGAATGGATCACCACCAGCGCTGACTCCAATGCACCCTTCATAACCCTCCGCAACAGCAAAACAAACAAACACGCCAACTGGTTCATCCCCCACCTCAAAGCAGAGAAACACAAATTCAAACCTCTAGAAAGACGCTGGCGCACCACAAAGACCCAGGCGACTGCACCGCTTTCAAAACGGCCCTCAAATCCTACCACCACGCCATCAAAGAAGCAAAAAAAAGCTCCACTCCCACCCGCCTCCAGTCCACCTACCGCACCAAAGAACTATTCCACATCGTCAGAGAATTCTCCTCCCAAGACGCCGTCGAAAACACCATCCAACCCTACAATTCCCTCTTGGAACTCACTCGCCGACTTCTTCCACACCAATTGTCAACATCTACAAGAACTTCGACCCCCAAGCACCGGAACCGGACCTCCCGGCTCCTCCCACCCCACTACCTGACAGGCTGGACACCCCTCGACACTGAAACCGAAACGTCCATCATGTCCTCCATCCATTCCGGAGCCCCGACCGACCCCTGCCCCACCACGCCTTCAACCTCAGACACAAAGAAATCGTACCCCGCTCACCAGCATCATCAACTCAGCGTTCAGATCCACCATGTTAGACCTGGCATATCTGGGCGTGATTACCCCTGACTTTTTGCCTCTATCTCCTTTGTTTTTAGATGCTTTGGGTACTTTGCCACTGCTGATCAGTGTCAAAAGTACAAGGGTTCCCTATGTAAAGTACAATGGTAATTGGTTGGCCATGATTGGTATGTTTGCCTTACTAGTAAAAGTCCCTAGTGATGTGCACTGTGTGTGCAAGGGCTAGTAATGCAAGGGCGCGCAGAGAAGGGAACTCAGGCCTTCAGTGTAGGGCCTGCGCGCCGTTTGCTAAGTTAGCATGTTGTCCTGACAAGTGCAACCACTTGTCAGGCCTTACTTTCCCTTTTGCGTACACTGTGGGCACCCCTGTGGTAGGTCCCGGGTAACCCCTGGGCAGGGTGCAGTGTAGGTAAAAGGCAGGACATATACTGAGGTGTGTGCTATGTCCTGACAGTGAAAAAAACACTCCACTTCGTTTTCACTGGTGAAAGGCCGTTCTGCCCATAGGACAGAATGGGGGAGGCTGGGTATGGTGTTTTGTTAGCCTAGTTTCCTATAAGTTTATAATGGAGAGGTGAAGTTTAGTATGTATGAACTCACAGTGTCATAAAGTGGTTTTGTCACTGTGTGTTCAGAAACCACTCTTTTAGAAAGTGGCTGAGTTTTGTGCTTTAAGCATTTCTGTGTGTCTCTGCTGAATGTGGATTGACTGTCTGGATCTGAGATGGGAGGGGGTGAGATGGCACCTGGCTGACCTGCATCTGGAGAGTATGCGAGGAGAAACCCCGGGAGGTGAAGAGGCCTGGGTTGCAGCTATAAAACAATTGACCCATCTCCTGCTGAGTGATTAGGGGTCCAGACCCCCAGTATCAAAGGGAGAAAGGTGACATTGGGAGGGAGACACCCAGAACTGATTTAGGCAGGGGTCAGGGACCCCTGAGCACAACGAACTTCAAAGACATGAAGGGGTATAACTAAGAGAACTGAAACCCCTAGAATTTGGTGTAATTTTGAATGGCGAAATGGACAGGTCGAGTCTGCAAAGGCTTTGACCTCTTTCGTGGTCAAGAAGAACCTCTGCCAAGGAAGAAGTTGCTGAAGAGACTGCTGGATAGGTCTGACCCTTGCTTCGTGATCTGGGGCTGGCCTGCAGTTTGTAGCTTTTACTAAGGAAGAGACTGAAGGGACATTGCAGTGGGTGGTGTCCCCCCCTTCTTGAACAGGACTGTGCTTTGTGCTGTGTCCTGAACCCCAAGGGCCCGAGGTGAGCTGGCTCCCTGTTTGGAAACACAGGAACATAAAAGTTTCCGGAGAAGTCCCAAGCAACGCTGTGTGCGCGTGCTTTTGCAGCTTGAGACCCTCAGAAGTTGTGCCTTGTGATCGTGGGCACGCAGGAGTAAACTGAGTCTCAGACGCGCAGGGTGCGTGTCGGGGTGCAAGCCGAGGCGTTGGTGAGGAGTGCCTGGTCGTTGGGTGCACCGGGAGACGAGGTGAGACTCGGACGCGCAGGGTGCGTGTCGTGGTGCAAGCCAAGGAGTTGGTGAAGAGCGCCTGGTCATCGTGTGCACCAGAGACGAAGCGAGTCTCGGACGCGCAGAGTGCGTGTCGCGCGGCAACCAGAGGCGCTGGTGAGGAGTGCCTGGGTAGCGTGTGCACCGAAATCGAAGTAAGTCTCCACAAGTGCTGAGGGCGGGTCTCGGTGTCCACTGAGACCGCCGGAAGGATGGCCAGGTCATTGGACCCTCGGAGTGCAACAGTAGCGGCCCGGACCGGCAGTCCCGGAGGAGCGGAGTCGCCGGCCCGAGCTCGCCGTGCCCATTGACGGAGTTCTGGATCAAGGCCCAAGTCGCTGAAGGAGGGGAGGAGAGTGGGGTCGCGCCCCCCCAGGTAACGTGGATCACCACCTGGGGTGGGGTGCGGGCTCGGAGGGACACTCTCTCGGCCTCTCGCTCCTGGCAGCTGCGTGAGCCTGTTGCTTCGGCTCGGATCGAGGCCCGTGCTGGCCCAAGGAGGGGCAGTACTGGGGCCGGAGTGAGAAGCGGTACTTTTGTGTCATCATTGATCCATGTCGGGGGCAACTGTTAACGGAGCACCTAGACTGTCGTATTACACTTTGCATTATTGCTGCTAACGAACTATCGAACTGTCGTATGACGCCTGACTCTATTTGTGCCTGACGAACTACATGCTGGGTGCGCTACGCACTGCGTTATTTTCCCTTGCAGAGTACATGATTGTAAGCGTGGTGCATTGCATTATTTCTTCATCGCACAGTACCTGATTATAACGCGGCGCATTGCATTATTTCTTCAGTGCACTGTACATGATTGTAGCGTGACGCATTGCTTTGTTTCTTCCTTGCACAGGGCATGCTGGTGGTGATACGCATTGCATTATTCCTTCTATTGCAAAGTACATGACTGTGGCGCTACGTATGGCATTGTTTCTCTATTGCACAGTTCAGGAGTATATCGTTACGCATTGCAGTATTTCGTTTCTTTTGCAACGTGTTTGATTCTAGCAATACGACCTACCTAACCTTTTGGAAACGGTTAGAAGTCAGCTTAACTTTGGTTAGAAGCGGTGGTTGGGATTAGAACCTACCAATCCACCGTAAGAAATACTACCCATTATTATATGTTGGTTTTGTATCGTGTGGTCATATCGTATATCTTCTTGTATAAAGATTATACTCGTTTTATAAAAACTCGTGTGGAGTCTATTTGTGGTGACATCGTTGGGTTGCTGTGAGTGTGGTTGCACATACTGTACACTCGTGCCTTGGAGATGAGCCTGGCTGCTCGTGCCAAGCTACTAAGGGGGTGAGCAGGGCTATCTCAGACGGTGTCCTTACTTAGCCTAACGTTGAAACGAGGGGTCCGGATCTCGCACCTGGCAACAGCGGTGTGAGACGGGGACTCCCGCCTCCAGCATTTGGTGGCGGCGGTGAGGGATAAGGACCCCCACTTCCAACATTTGGCGGCAGAGGGGTGGGATTCGATCCTAATATAAATTAAACGTGTATGTGCAAAATCACTCACAGTAATTGGTGTTCATCAGAAATTGATCGCAGACCACGACGCAACCACATATTGTGTTTTTGGAATTGTTGTTTCTATTGTTGAGTAACCTTTAAACCACACATCATGTCTCAGGGAGAGAGCCAGATAGCCGGTGAGGCTGAGGCTGCAGAATTAGAGTTTAACATTGAGGCACTGTTTTCCTACAAGGTTGATCAGTTGAGGAAATTCTGCAGAGCTTTGGGATGTCCCATGAAGGGTAGCGCCAAGAAGGAGGAGCTGCAAATGGCCTTGAGGGCCTGGTGGGAAGCCAAAGAGGCTCAGGAGACTGGGGATGTTGAGGTGGATGAGGATGGCCCAGGGAATGGATTTGGTCAGCAGGATTTGCCAGTGGAGAGACCAGCCGCAGGGGCTGGTAGTAGCCATTCAGGGAGGAGTTTTTCACCAGAGGAGTTGGAGGAAAACCAAGTGGTCAGACTGCATGAGTTGGAGGTGTTAAAACTTAAAACTCAAGCAGAGGAGAGCAGGAACGCTCTCGCGTTGGAAGAGAAACGGATTCTCTTCACTCATGAGGGAACTGGACATTAAGGGTAAACAAACAGAGTCCAGTTTGAATGGTGGCAGCGCACCACCAGTGCCAGGAGGGAAGGTGTACATTCCCAAGAATTTAGTGCGAGATTACCAGAGGGGTGATGACATTTATGCATGGTTCACGGCATATGAGTTCGCACTGAGGATGAATGAGGTGCCTGAAAAGCATTGGGGGGCGGGCCTATGGAAACACTTTGAGGCTTCGGGGAGGGACGTTCTATCACCCTTAGAGAGGGCGGGAACCCTGACCTACGCCAACATGAGGGAGGCTTTATGCCTCCGGTATGGGCTCACTCCTGAACAATACCGGCAGAAGTTCAGGACCTCCAAGAAGCTAGAATCCCGTACTTGGGTAGAGTGTGTGAATGAGTACACCCGGGCACTGGATGGTTGGATGCTGGGCAGCAAGGTCAATGATTTTAAGGGCTTATGCGATTTAATCAGTTGGGAGCACTTGAGTAGTCTGTGTGTTCCAGAGCTGCGCCAGCATCTATTGGATAGTAAGCTGACTGATCCCAGGAAGCTTGCTGAGGAGGCGGACCGCTGGACTAGTACCCGGGTCCACAAGGGGATTGGGAGTACCCCTGCTAAGGGTGTGCAGGAGGACAAGGGTAACCACAAGAAGTCCCCTAAAGGGCCCCAAGGTAGTTCCCCCAAGAAAGGGTCCCAGTCTCCCAAGGCCAAGAGGGCCTGGGCCTCCAAGGGCAAGAAGGAGCCCCGAGGTCCTCCTACGTGTTACTTCTGTAAAGAAGTGGGTCATATTTCCCCTAAATGCCCCAAAAAGTCATCTGCACCCACTGGTGCTCCAACACCTAGTTTAGTGAGTGTAGCGTTGGGGGAGGAATTGAGTCCTTGGAATGGGGAGGAGCAAGCAATTATGACCCTGGTCTCCTTAGGAGATCGAGAGATGGTTCAGGAAGTGCCTGAGAACACTAGAAAATACAGGCAGTGGGTGACCATCAATGGACGGAGGGTGGAGGCTCTGAGGGACACCGGAGCCAGTTTGACATCTGTCAGGTGTCAGTGGGTGTCTGAAGAGCAAGTAATTCCCGATGTGCTTCACCCTGTAATGTCAGCAGACAATTCAGTGCGCCTCTGCAAGGTGGCACTGCTTCCCTTTGAATGGGGAGGGGTCTCAGGTTCTTTGAAGGTTGTTGTAAGTCCGTCCATGCCTGTAGACTGTCTGCTAGGGAATGACCTGGAGAGTTCCCCCTGGAAGGAGGTGGAGCGCCAGGCGCATTTGGAGATGTTGGGTCTACCTGAGTGGGCTTGTGTGACCACTCGGTCTATGGTAGCCAGTAAAGGTAATCATGGGAACCTGGAGCCTGAAACAGTGGCCCAGGTGCCTGCCAGTAAGAGAAGAGGCAGGGGGTGCGGAAACCGGCCCCCACAGTTCCCACGGTCCAGGAGGAGGCACCCTTTGAGGGGGATGCCCTGGAGCCTACGGGGGAACAAGTGGCTGAACTGGGGGACCTACCCGGGCTGACCGAATGGCAGCAGGAAGGGGGCCCTCCAGGGAGGAATTCTGTGAGGAGCAGAAGAAGTGCCCTTCTCTTGTGGGTTTGCGGCAGCAGGCAGCAAACCAGGCAGCAGGTGATCCGCCGGGATCACACTTGATTTACTGGGAAACCGATCTCCTGTATAGTGAGCCAAAGGTGGCTGAGTCTGGGTCAGCCCGGGCGCTGGTGGTACCCCAGCGCTTCAGAGCCTTCCTATTGGGTTGGCTCATGATGTACCTTTGGCGGGACATTTGGGGCAGGACAAGACCGTTGAGCAGCTTGTCACCCACTTCTACTGGCCCCAGATGCGCAAGAGTTCTGATACTCATTGCAGGACCTGTCAGACTTGTCAGGCAAGTGGTAAGAGTGGAAGGAAGCGAAAGGCTCCCCTCCAACCTTTCCCTGTGGTCAGCGCACCCTTTGAGAGGGTGGGCATTGACATTGTGGGGCCTCTGGATCCAAAGACAGCCATGGGCAACAGGTTCATCCTGGTCTTGGTGGACCATGCCACCTGGTACCCGGAAGCCATCCCTCTCTGGACGGTGACGGCCCCCGTGGTGGGCCGTGCACTGATGGGGATTTTCTCCCGTGTGGGGTTCCCCAGAGAGGTGGTGTCCGACAGGGGTACTAATTTCATATCGCGGTATATGAAATCTCTGTGGAAGGAGTGCGGGGTAACTTACAAGTTCACCACCCCTTACCACCCCTAGGGTAATGGTTTGGTTGAGAGGTTTCACCGGACCTTGAAGGGCATGATTATGGGTCTGGAGGAACCCATGAGGCGTAAGTGGAACGTCCTTTTGCCATGCCTGCTGTTTGCCTATAGGGAGATGCCACAGAAGTCATTGGGGTTCAGTCCCTTTGAGCTCCTGTATGGGCACCCGGTCAGAGGACCCTTGAGTTTGGTGAAGGAGGGCTGGGAGAAGGCTCCTAGTAAACCCCCCCAGGATGTATACAGTTACATGCTGGCCTTCAGGAACCAAACTAGGCGTTTCAGGCAGCTCCCTCAGGCGAACCTGGAAGCCAGCCAGGAGAATATGAAACGATGGTACGACCAGAATGCCACTCTGGTCGAGTTTCAACCTGGGAAGAAAGTGTGGGTAATGGCGCCAGTGGAGCCTTGTGCCCTCCAGGACAAGTGGACTGGGCCTTATGAGGTGGTGGAGCGCCGGAGCGAAGTGACCTACCTGGTGGACTTACAGTCTCCTAGGAATCCTTTGAGGGTTCTCCATGTGAACCGCCTCAAACCACACTTTGAGAGGTCTGAGGTGACCATGCTCTTGGCTACAGATGACGGGGCGGAAGAGGAGAGTGAACCCCTTCCGGACCTCCTGTCAACCAAGTAGAAGGATGGGTCAGTGGATGGGGTGTACCTCTCGCCTACCCTGACCCCGGAACAGCGGAGGGACTGTCGCCAGGTACTGGGTCAGTTCGCCTCCCTGTTTTCCCTGACCCCAGGGGTCACCAAATGGCGCATCCATGATGTGGACACTGGAGACAGTCTGCCTGTAAAACAGAAATTTTACAGGGTAGCTGATAAGGTCAGGGCCAGCATCAAGGAGGAGGTTTCCAAGATGCTGGCGCTAGGGGTGATTGATGTCTACCAGCAGCCACTGGGCCAGTCCAGTGGTCATTGTGCCAAAAGCTGCTGCGCCGGGTGCCACTCCCAAACTGCGGTTCTGTGTGGATTACCGTGGGCTCAATGCGGTCACTAAGACTGACGCACACCCCATCCCCAGAGCTGATGAGCTCGTGGATCGGCTGGGCGCTGCCCGGTACCTTAGTACATTTGATTTGACATCAGGGTACTGGCAGATTGCCTTGACCGAGGGGGCCAAGGAGAGGTCAGCGTTCTCAACACCAGAGGGGCACTACCAGTTCAGGGTTATGCCCTTTGGGTTGAAGAACGCCCCTGCCACCTTCCAGAGACTGGTTAACCAGGTGCTGAGTTGGGCTGGAGGAATTCAGCGCCGCTTACCTGGACGACATTGCAGTGTTCAGCTCCAGTTGGGAGGAACATTTGCAACATCTCTGTGAAGTATTAAAGGCCTTGCAGAGGGCGGGCCTAACTATTAAGGCAAGTAAGTGCCAGATAGGGCAGGGTTCCGTGGTGTACTTGGGACAACTGGTGGGGAGCGGCCAGGTGGCGCCCCTACAGGCAAAAATTGATACCATCCTGGCTTGGGAACCCCCCAAGACCCAGACAGGAGTGAGGGCCTTACTAGGACTCACTGGGTATTACAGACGGTTCGTGAAGGGGTATGGCACCCTCGTTGCCCCCTTGACGGAACTGACGTCCAAGAAACAGCCCAAAAAGGTGGTCTGGACTGCTGCCTGCCAGACCGCCTTTGATGCCCTGAAGACTGCCATGTGCACAGCACCCGTGTTACGGGCGCCGGATTTCTCCAGAGAGTTTATAGTGCAGACAGATGCTTCAGAGCATGGGGTGGGAGCAGTACTCTCACAACTGAACAACGAGGGCTTGGACCAACCCGTAGCTTTCATTAGCAGGAGGCTACTTCCCAGGGAACAGAGGTGGAGTGCAATTGAATGGGAAGCTGTTGCTGTGGTCTGGGCGCTGAAGAAGTTGAGGCCCTACTTGTTTGGGACTCACTTCCTGGTTCAGACCGACCACAGGCCCCTCAGATGGTTGATGCAGATGAGGGGTGAGAACCCAAAACTGTTGAGGTGGTCCATCTCCCTACAGGGGATGGACTTCACGGTGGAACACCGTCTGGAAACAGAACACGCCAATGCTGATGGTCTGTCCAGATTTTTACGCCTTAGTGATGAGAACTCCCATGAGGGTGGGTAGTTCCCCCCACTTTTCGGCTGGAGGGGACGCGTGTTAGGCCTGGCATATCTGGGCGTGATTACCCCTGACGTTTTGCCTCTATCTCCTTTGTTTTTAGATGCTTTGGGTACTTTGCCACTGCTGATCAGTGTCAAAGTACAAGGGTTCCCTATGTAAAGTACAATGGTAATTGGTTGGCCATGATTGGTATGTTTGCCTTACTAGTAAAAGTCCCTAGTGATGTGCACTGTGTGTGAAACGGCTAGTAATGCAAGGGCACGCAGAGAAGGGAACTCAGGCCTTGAGTGTGGGGCCTGCGCGCAGTTTGCTAAGTTAGCATGTTGTCCTGACAAGTGCAACCACTTGTCAGGCCTTACTTTCCCTTTTGCGTACACTGTGGGCACCCCTGTTGTAGGTCCCGGGTAACCCCTGGGCAGGGTGCAGTGTAGGTAAAAGGCAGGACATATACTGAGGTGTGTGCTATGTCCTGACAGTGAAAAAAACACTCCACTTCGTTTTCACTGGTGAAAGGCCATTCTGCCCATAGGACAGAATGGGGGAGGCTGGGTATGGTGTTTTGTTAGCCTAGTTTCCTATAAGGTTATAATGGAGAGGTGAAGTTTAATATGTATGAACTCACAGTGTCATAACACATCTTTCTATGAAAGTGGTTTTGTCACTGTGTTCAGAAACCACTCTTTTAGAAAGTGGCTGAGTTTTGTGCTTTAAGCATTTCTGTGTCTCTCTGCTGAATGTGGATTGACTGTCTGGATCTGAGATGGGAGGGGGTGAGATGGCACCTGGCTGACCTGCATCTGGAGAGTATGCAAGGAGAAACCCCGGGAGGTGAAGAGGCCTGGGTTGCAGCTATAAAACAATTGACCCATCTCCTGCTGAGTGATTAAGGGTCCAGACCCCCAGTATCAAAGGGAGAAAGGTGACATTGGGAGGGAGACACCCAGAACTGATTTAGGCAGGGGTCAGGACCCCTGAGCACAACAAACTTCAAAGACATGAAGGGGTATAACTAAGAGAACTGAAACCCCTAGAATTTGGTGTAATTTTGAATGGCGAAATGGACAGGTCGAGTCTGCAAAGGCTTTGACCTCTTTCGTGGTCAAGAAGAACCTCTGCCAAGGAAGAAGTTGCTGAAGAGACTGCTGGATAGGACTGACCCTTGCTTCGTGATCTGGGGCTGGCCTGCAGTTTGTAGCTTTTACTAAGGAAGAGACTGAAGGGGCATTGCAGTGGGTGGTGTCCCCCCCTTCTTGAACAGGACTATGCTTTGTGCTGTGTCCTGAACCCCAAGGGCCCGAGGTGAGCTGGCTCCCTGTTTGGAAACACAGGAACATAAAAGTTTCCGGAGAAGTCCCAAGCAACGCGGTGTGCGCGTGCTTTTGCAGCTTGAGACCCTCAGAAGTTGTACCTTGTGATCGTGGGTACGCAGGAGTAAACTGAGTCTCGGAAGCGCAGGGTGCGTGTCGGGGTGCAAGCCAAGGCGTTGGTGCAGGAGCGCCTGGTCGTTGGGTGCACCGGGAGACGAGGTGAGACTCGGACGCGCAGGGTGCGTGTCGTAGTGCAAGCCAAGGCGTTGGTGAAGAGCGCCTGGTCGTTGTGTGCACCGAGAGAAGAGGTGAGACTCGGACGTGCAGGGTGCGTGTCGAGGTGCAAGCCGAGGAGTGGTGACGATCGCCTGGTCATCGTGTGCACCAGAGAAGAAGCGAGTCTCGGACGCGCAGAGTGCGTGTCGCGGTGCTACCAGAGGCGCTGGTGAGGAGTGCCTGGGTAGCGTGTGCACCGAAATCGAAGTAAGTCTCCACAAGTGCTGAGGGCGGGTCTCGGTGTCCACTGAGACCGCCGGAAGGAGGGCCAGGTCATTGGGCCCTCGGAGTGCAACAGTAGCGGCCCGGACCGGCAGTCCCGGAGGAGCGGAGTCGCCGGCCCGAGCTCGCCGTGCCCATTGACGGAGTTCTGGATCAAGGCCCAAGACGCTGAAGGAGGGGAGGAGAGTGGGGTCGCGCCCCCCCAGGTAACGTGGATCACCACCTGGGGTGGGGTGCGGGCTTGGAGGGACACTCTCTCGGCCTCTCGCTCCTGGCAGCTGCGTGAGCCTGTTGCTTCGGCTCGGATCGAGGCCCGTGCTGGCCCAAGGAGGGGCAGTACTGGGGCCGGAGTGAGAAGCAGTACTTTTGTGTCATCATTGATCCATGTCGGGGGCAACTGTTAACGGAGCACCTAGACTGTCTGTTAGACCTGTCCGCCCTGGGGTGGTCTTCCCCTACATTTTTCCCCTTTTTGTGCCTCTTTACTGACCGCCTTTTTGTTGGACATAGGACTCTGGGCACCTTACCGCTGCTAAACAGTGCTGAGGTGCAGGTGCTCTCTCTTACAAACATGGTTGCCACAGACCCCTGCTACTGCGGTGAGGCTACTGTCCTGTCTGCGTGCCAGTAGTTGGATTAGGCTGGGACTGGATGTTACTGTAGCCCTTACGACCCCGCCTCTTGTCACCGTAGACAGACAGGACAGAGGGGACAGGGAACACCATAGAGCCCTAGATTTTTCCAGAACCTTCCAACCCCCCGAGGTTGCCGCCAGAACTTGCCGCCTTTTCTTTGGTCACATGACTATGAGGGTATAAGGGGGGGTTGCTGGCCACACATCTCTGTTACACTACTGGACCTGGAGACGCTCTGCTGGAGTGGAGACTGCAGCGCTAGGAGGATTGCTACACTACTAAGGCTGACTGCTCCCAGGAACTGCTGCCCCAAGTTAGCTGAGTCGTCCTGCCTGCCTGCTGATCTTGCCCTGCCAGGAGGACTGAGGTAACCTCCCCAGTGTGTCTCCACAGGGACTGTCATAATCTATTCCCCTGGCTGGTGGGGAATGCAGGAAGACAACAGCCCATTCTTCTCTCTACGAATTACCTTTCTTGGAACGACGATCTGCTTTTCTAAATTGCCCCCGCAGCGCTGTCATCTGGGAGATCACCGCCGCCGCCTGGGACCTGTGTGCGCCGTGAGGCGCTGTGGTAACAGTGAAGCGCTGTGCGTGCCCAGCTCACCGCCGCAGACACGAGACTCACCCATCAGGCAGTGACCGATGATCTCGCCGGCTCGGGATCCGGCCGGCGCTGTGCGCCCGTGACCTGAGCGCTGCCTAAGGGATTGCTGGGCGCCCTGAAGTCACCGCCGCGGACCTCGTGTTCAAGTCCTTCCCAATCGGCCTCCCCGTAATCACCGCCGCGGCCCGGGAGCCGGGGGAGCCCCGGGGCGCGTCATCACCACGCGCTGAGATTGGGCACCGGCGCGAGGTGCCGCCTAGCAACGTCGGTTGCAGGAAGGAGGGGAAGCGCGCGCCCTCTCATGCACGCCGGAAGCCCGCGGCATCGGGGGAAGCCCTCGAGAGTCCAGGAGGTGGGCAGAAGAGGCCCCGGGCCGAGGAGCGCCCCGGAGCAGGCGGGAGAGACCAACCAGCCCCAGGTAACGAATGACTGCCTCAGCGGCTGCTGGGTTGCCTCGGCGGGCTGGGGAACAGCGAGGACTGCCTTAAAGACCAGCGGGACAGTGGTAATCGGTAACGGGGCCTGCCACAGGGGAGCCTATCTCAATGGGAAGAATATAAACGCATCTTGGTGAACTGACTCTGCTTGGGGGAGGCACTCCCGGGAGCGGACCTGCGGGAACCTGGTTACTCTACCCCGTAGGGGCAGGGGAGACATCGCGTCAGGAACTGCTGGCCCGGAATGCAAAGTTCTGCCCTGCCAAGGTGGAGCAAACCCATTCAGACTGTGAACAGGGGCTGGTTCTGCCATAAGTGACTGAGGAACTGTTTTTGCCCTAACGTTTTCTTTCCAGCTAAAAGGCAGCCCCTACTGGAATACTTGTAACCACTCGTTTGACTGACCGCTTTAATTGAATATGCTGGATTCTTGTCGTTTTGGATCTTGTTGACTTTCAGATAAAGATACTTGTTATTCCTATATAAAAACCGGTGTGGTGTCCTTTTGTGCGTGCTTTTACTGTGTCACTGTCGATGTGTGCCGCACAACCACTTTACACATTGCCTCGTGCGTGCCTACCTGCCTCGCGCCAAGCTACCTTGTCGGAATCAGTGGTCCCTACTTGGACTAGGGTGCAGACTCTGGCCAACTGGAGACCCCGGTTCTAACATTGGTGTTCAGCGGTGGGATTAGGACTTGTGCTTGTGTGACACCCTGCAGTGACCCAGTGTGCGCCACAATCCTACACCTGAGGCAACGCAAGCTCGAAATTCTCCCTGACTGCCTGATTGCAAGTACTCTTGTTTAAAGCCTGTTTGCCTAAGTCCCAGTGGTTTTCCCTAAGAGCATCTGAGGCCCTACCTAGCAAGATGGAATTCGAGCTGGCCAACCTGGAAATGTACACGGTGACACAGCTTAAGGAGTTCTGGCAGGGAAAAGGGGTGTTCTTCAATCGAGGAGCCAAGAGGGAAGAGCTTCAAAAATCCTTGAGAGCATGGGCATTGGCCCACCCGGAAGGGGAAAGGGACGAGGAGCGGGTAGAGCATGATGCTCCAGGAGAGTTGGACCTACTGCAGATAGATGCTAGCGACAATGTGTTGGCAGGGCCAGGAAGGCGTTCAAGGTCAGGCAGTAGTTTCTCAATGAGGAGCTGGTCGTCAGAAGAATTAGAGGACAGGCGGGAGGAGAGACAGCTGAAGCTACAGCTTGCCAGGGTAGAGCAGGAGCGCGAAGAGAAGAGGCTGGCTATGGAAGAAAGAAAACTTGCCCATGAGCTCAGCCTGAAGGAGCTGGAACTTAGAGCCCTACAAATGGGGGCTAACAGCAACACAAATGGTGGCAGCGTACCTACTGAAGCTTCACGTGAGTCCAGGTTCTATATGCCTAAAGATGTTGTGGCCAGTTTTAATGTGAGGGATGATATTGACAAGTGGCTAGCGGCCTATGAGGTGTCCTTAAAAGCCCATGGGGTCCCCGAGAGTTACTGGGGGGGTAGCCTGTACAGGTACATGCCTCCGGTGGGGAGGGACACACTCCTTACACTAGACAAGGCAGATCAGACCAACTATCCTGTTATGAGGGAAGTGCTAGTCAAGAAGTTTGGTCTTACCCCTGAGAAGTATAGGCAGAAGTTTAGGAATAGCCAAAAACTTCCCACACAGAACTGGGTAGATTTCCTGGATTACGCCCGCAAAGCATTGGAGGGTTGGGTGCGGGGCAGCGAGGTAACTGATTATGAAGGGCTGTATGATTTGTTCCTAAGAGAGCACCTTCTAGAGAAATGTTTTCCAGAGCTGCGCCAACACCTGGTTGACCGTAAGCTGACCGGTCCGAGGGAGCTTGCGGAGGAGGCGGACACCTGGGTCAGTACCAGGATGTCCAACAGGGGATCTGGGGGGGACCCCCAAAAGGGTGGACAGGGTTTCCCCCAGAAGAGAGAGGGGGGAGATAAAAAGAAGGAGTTCTCCAAAGGTCCCCAAGGGAGAGGATTTGGATCCCAGCCCCAATCTGGCTACCAGAAGCCCGCTTATCCTGACAAAGGTCAGCAGCCCAGAACTGTCCGGTGCTATGAGTGTGGGGAGGTTGGACACTACAAGGGGGATCCCCAGTGTCGGAAAAGTACCCCAGCCCCTACTGGAGGTAAGAACCCTGGGGTGGCGAGTGTAGCGCTGGGGGAGGAGCTGCCCCTAGATAATGGGGGGGAGTGGGCAGGGTTGACCCTAGTATCCCTGGGAGACAGGGAGATGGTCCCAACGATCCATGTGCCCGCAAATACTACCAAGTATAGGCAGTGGGTCACCCTCAATGGTCGGGGTTGGAGGCTCTGAGGGACACAGGGGCCAGCATGACGATGGTGAGGAGTCAGCTGGTGTCCCCGGAGCAGGTGGTGCCTGATGTATTCCACCCAGTTGTGATGGCTGACAACAGGGAGGGCCACTATCCCGTGGCCCAGGTTCCCTTTGAGTGGGGAGGGGTCTCAGGCCTTCTCAGAGTTGCAGTAAGCCCTGCCATGCCAATCGACTGTCTGTTGGGAAATGATCTTGAGCACACGGCCTGGAAGGCGGTAGAGCTCAAAGCGCATGCCGAGATGCTGGGATTACAAGAGTGGACCTGTGTAAATACCCGGTCCATGGCTACCCGGAAAGGGAGTCAACCAGGGCTGGAGCCTGAGACAATGGCCCAGCCAGCTGCTAGCAAGGAAAACGCTGTGGAGAACGCACCACGTGAGTTGGATGGGGCACCTGCGGTGGTCGCACCGGAGTCCACGGAGGGTGACGTTGGTCCCGTGTGGGACTTGCCAACCCCTGCAGGTGGAAGGAGGGCCTACCTGGGAGGAATTTTGTCGGGCACAGAAGGAGTGCCCCACCCTTGAGGGCATGCGGCGACAGGCCGACGCCCAAGCAGCCGGAAATGTTTCAGGAAATTACCACATTTATTGGGAGGACGGCCTCCTTTACAGTGAGCCCAAGGCTCCGGTGCATGGGTCATCTACGGCCTTAGTGGTCCCCCAATGCTATCGGGCCTTTTTGTTGGAGTTAGCGCATGAGATCCCCTTGGCGGGACACTTGGGCCAAGACAAAACTTTTGCTCGTCTAGTCCCACA
Source organism: Calotriton arnoldi (assembly GCA_963921515.1). Lineage (NCBI taxonomy): Eukaryota > Metazoa > Chordata > Amphibia > Caudata > Salamandridae > Calotriton > Calotriton arnoldi. Next base: position 395,385 of record CAWUFW010002400.1, on the reverse strand, counting down.
CTTCTATTGGCCCCGGATGAGGATTTCGTCTGATACCTTTTGCAGGACCTGTGTGACCTGTCAAGCTAGTGGAAAGACAGGGACAAAATTGAAGGTCCCCGTGGAACCACTACCGGTCGTTGGTACCCCCTTTGAGCGAGTGGGCATCGACATTGTGGGGCCGATGGATCCGCCGACCTCTGCTGGTCACCGGTTCATCCTGGTCCTGGTGGACCACGCCACCAGGTACCCGGAGGCTATCCCTCTGAGGACCATCACTGCACCTGCGGGGCGCGGGCCCTGATGGGGATTTTTACCCGAGTAGGCTTCCCCAAAGTGGTGGTGTCGGACAGGGGCACCAACTTTATGTCCGCCTATATGCAGGCCATGTGGAAGGAGTGTGGGGTGACCTACAAGTTCTCCACCCCTTACCACCCCCAGACCAACGGGCTTGTTGAAAGATTCAACAACAAGACCCTGAAAGTCATGATCAGGAGTCTGCCTGAGGACTTAAGGAAGAAGTGGGACGTCCTCTTGCCCTGTCTATTGTTTTCCTACAGGGAGGTACCGCAGAAGGGGGTAGGCTTCAGCCCCTTTGAGCTTCTGTATGGACACCTTGTCCGGGGACCTCTCAGCCTAGTGAAGGAGGGGTGGGAGAAGTCTCCCAGGAGGCTTCCCCAAGATGTAGTGAGCTACATGTTGGCGTTCCGCAGCCAGATGGCGGAGCTGTGGAAAGAGGCATCTGACAACTTAGAGGCCAGCCAGGCGGTCATGAAAGAATGGTATGACCGGAATGCCCATCCTGTGGAACTGGATACTGGACAGAAGGTGTGGGTCATGGAGCTCGGAGAGCTTAGCGCCCTCCAGGACCGATGGACTGGTCCATATGAAATACTGGAGAAGAAGGGCCAGGCCACTTACTTGGTGGATCTTAAGACCCCACGGCAACCCCACCGAGTGTTGCATGTCAACCGCCTCAAGCCACACCAGGAGAGGTCTGAGCTCACCCTCCTGATGGTGACTGATGGGAGCGAGGAGGAGAGCGAGCCTCTTCTGGACCTTCTGGCGTCCCAAGAGAAAGATGGATCGGTGGAGGGAGTAGTTCTCTCCCCGTCCTTGACCCTTGAGCAACAGAGGGACTGCCGCCAGGTATTGGAGCAGTACTCTTCCTTGTTCTCTCTCATTCCTGGGATTACCCACCTGTGTACCCATGATGTGGACACCGGGGACAGCCTCCCTGTCAAAACAAAGTCTTATAGGCTGTCGGATAAAGTGAAGGCCAGCATCCAGAGCGAGGTTACAAACATGCTGGAGTTGGGGGTGATTGAGCCCTCCACCAGCGCCTGGGCCAGTCCGGTGGTTTTGGTACCCAAAGCAGCCCCACCAGGCATCACACCCGAACTTCGGTTCTGTGTGGACTACCGAGGACTCAACTCAGTGACCAAGACGGATGCTCATCCCATCCCTAGGGCGGAGGAGCTCATTGATCGGCTGGGGGCTGCCCGATACTTGAGTACCTTTGACCTTACGTCAGGGTACTGGCAGATCGCCCTGACGGAAGGGGCCAAGGAGAAGTCCGCTTTCTCCACCCCAGAAGGCCACTTCCAGTTTAGGGTGATGCCCTTTGGACTGAAAAACGCTCCTGCCACCTTCCAGCGGCTGGTGAACCGAGTACTGTCCGGTTTAGAGGCCTTCTCCGCTGCCTACCTGGATGACATAGCCGTCTTCAGCGGCAGCTGGGAGGAGCACCTGAGTCACCTGCGGGAGGTGCTGCAGGCCCTGCAGCAGGCGGGCCTGACCATCAAGGCTAGCAAATGTCAGATCGGACAGGGATCCGTAGTCTACCTGGGACACCTGGTGGGCGGGGTAAGGTGCAACCCCTACAGGCCAAGATCGAAACCATCCTCGCCTGGGAGCCCCCCCAAGACCCAGACGGAGGTCAGGGCTTTCCTGGGCCTCACTGGATATTACCGCCGGTTTGTCAAGGGGTATGGCAGTATTGTGGCCCCCTTGACGGAGCTAACCTCCAAGAAACAACTGAGGAAAGTGATTTGGACCGAAGCTTGCCAGAAAGCTTTTGAGTCCCTCAAGCAGGCTGTGTGCACTGCTCCGGTGCTCAGAGCCCCGGACTTTGCTAAGGAATTTATTGTGCAAACGGACGCCTCGGAACATGGCATTGGGGCAGTGCTCTCGCAACTCAACGAGGAGGGCCTAGACCAACCCGTGGCCTTCATTTCCAGGAGGCTACTCCCCCGGGAACAACGGTGGAGTACGATAGAAAGAGAAGCTTTTGCGGTGGTCTGGGCTCTGAAGAAGCTGAGGCCATACCTCTTTGGCTCCCACTTCCTGATTCAGACCGACCACGGGCCCCTCCGGTGGCTCATGCAAATGAGGGACGAGAACCCTAAATTGTTGAGGTGGTCCATTTCCCTCCAGGGTATGGACTTCAGGGTGGAACACCGACCCGGAGTAGACCACGCCAATGCTGACGGTCTCCCTAGGTTTTTCCGCCTTAGTGACGAGAACTCCCTAGAGGTTGCGTAGCTCTCCCCACTTTCGGCTGGGGGGGACGCGTGTTAGACCTGTCAGCCCTGGGGTGGTCTTCCCCTACATTTTTCTCCTTTTTGTGCCTCTTTACTGACCGCCTTTTTGTTGGACATAGGACTCTGGGCACCTTACCGCTGCTAAACAGTGCTGAGGTGCAGGTGCTCTCTCTTACAAACATGGTTGCCACAGGCCCCTGCTACTGCGGTGAGGCCACTGTCCTGTCTGCGCGCCAGTAGTTGGATTAGGCTGGGACTGGATGTTACTGTAGCCCTTACGATCCCGCCTCTTGTCACCGTAGACAGACAGGACAGAGGGGACAGGGACACCATAGAGCCCTAGATTTTTCCAGAACCTTCCAACCCCCCCCAGGTTGCCGCCAGAACTTGCCGCCTTTTCTTTGGTCACATGACTATGAGGGTATAAGAGGGGGGTTGCTAGCCACACATCTCTGTTACACTACTGGACCTGGAGACGCTCTGCTGGAGTGGAGACTGCAGCGCTAGGAGGATTGCTACACTACTGAGGCTGACTGCTCCCAGGAACTGCTGCCCCAAGTTAGCTGAGTCGTCCTGCCTGCCTGCTGATCTTGCCCTGCCAGGAGGACTGAGGTAACCTCCCCAGTGTGTCTCCACAGGGACTGTCATAATCAATTCCCCTGGCTGGTGGGGAAGGCAGGAAGACAACAGCCCATTCTTCTCTCTACGAATTACCTTTCTTGGAACGACGATCTGCTTTTCTAAATTGCCCCCGCAGCGCTGTCATCTGGGAGATCACCGCCGCCGCCTGGGACCTGTGTGCGCCGTGAGGCGCTGTGGTAACAGTGAAGCGCTGTGCGTGCCCAGCTCACCGCCGCGGACACGAGACTCACCCATCAGGCAGTGACCGATGATCTCGCCGGCTCGGGATCCGGCCGGCGCTGTGTGCCCGTGACCTGAGCGCGGCCTAAGGGATTGCTGGGCGCCCTCAAGTCACCACCGCGGACCTCGTGTTCAAGTCCTTCCCAATCGGCCTCCCCGTAATCACCACCGCAGCCCGGGAGCCCCGGGGCGAGTCATCACCACGTCAGGGCCCCGCCGCGCTGAGATTGTGCACCGGCGCGAGGTGTCGCCTAGCAATGTCGGTTGCAGGAAGGAGGGGAAGCGCGCGCCCTCTCGCGCACGCCGGAAGCCCGCGGCATCGGGGGAAGCCCTCGAGAGTCCAGGAGGCGGGCAGAAGAGGCCTCGGGCCGAGGAGCGCACCGGAGCAGGCGGGAGAGACCAACCAGCCCCAGGTAACGAATGACTGCCTCGGCGGCTGCTGGGTTGCCTGGGCGGGCTGGGCAACAGCGAGGACTGCCTTAAAGACCAGCGGGAATGTGGTAAACGGTAACGGGGACTGCCACAGGGGAGCCTATCTCAATGGGAAGAATATAAACGCACCTTGGTGAACTGACTCTGCTTGGGGGAGGCACTCCCGGGAGCGGACCTGCGGGAACCTGGTTACTCTACCCCGTAGGGGCAGGGGAGACATCGCGTCAGGAACTGCTGGCCCGGAATGCAAAGTTCTGCCCTGCCAAGGTGGAGCAAACCCATTCAGACTGTGAACAGGGGCTGGTTCTGCCATAAGTGACTGAGGAACTGTTTTTGCCCTAACGTTTTCTTTCTAGCTAAAAGGCAGCCCCTACTGGAATACTTGTAACCACTCGTTTGACTGACCGCTTTAATTGAATATGCTGGATTCTTGTCGATTTGGATCTTGTTGACTTTCAGCTAAAGATACTTGTTATTCCTATATAAAAACCGGTGTGGTGTCCTTTTGTGCATGCTTTTACTGTGTCACTGTCGATGTGTGCCGCACAACTACTTTACACATTGCCTCGTGCGTGCCTACCTGCCTCGCGCCAAGCTACCTTGTCGGAATCAGTGGTCCCTACTTGGACTAGGGTGCAGACTCTGGCCAACTGGAGACCCCGGTTCTAACACTGTCGTATTACACTTTGCATTATTGCTGCTAACGAACTATCGAACTGTCGTATGACGCCTGACTATATTTGTGCCTGACGAACTACATGCTGGGTGCGCTACGCACTGCGTTATTTTCCCTTGCAGAGTACATGATTGTAAGCGTGGTGCATTGCATTATTTCTTCATCGCACAGTACCTGATTATAACGTGGTGCATTGCATTATTTCTTCAGTGCACAGTACATGATTGTAGCGTGACGCATTGCTTTGTTTCTTCCTTGCACAGGGCATGCTGGTGGTGATACGCATTGCATTATTCCTTCTATTGCAAAGTACATGACTGTGGCGCTACGTATGGCATTGTTTCTCTATTGCACAGTTCATGAGTATATCGTTACGCATTGCAGTATTTCGTTTCTTTTGCAACGTGTGTGATTCTAGCAATACGACCTACCTAACCTTTTGGAAACGGTTAGAAGTCAGCTTAACTGTTGGTTAGAAGCAGTGGTTGGGATTAGAACCTACCAATCCACCGGAAGAAATACCCATTATTATATGTTGGTTTTGTATCGTGTGGTCATATTGTATATCTTCTTGAATAAAGATTATACTCGTTTTATAAAAACTCGTGTGGAGTCTATTTGTGGTGACATCATTGGGTTGCTGTGAGTGTGGTTGCACATACTGTACACTCGTGCCTTGGAGATAAGCCTGGCTGGTCGTGCCAAGCTACTAAGGGGGTGAGCAGGGCTATCTCAGACGGTGTCCTTACTTAGCCTAACATTGAAACGAGGGGTCCGGATCTCGCACCTTGCAACAGCGGTGTGGGACGGGGACTCCCGCCTCCAGCATTTGGAGGCGGCGGTGAGGGATAAGGACCCCCACTTCCACCACACCACATTCCCAGGAACATGGAAGCACACCAAAGTCAAACCACTTCTGAAGAAACCCACAGCAGACCCATCTGACCTCGAGAACTACCGGCCCGTCTCTCTCCTACCCTTCCCGACCAATATACTGGAGAAAGCTGTCAACTACCAACTCACGGACTACCTGGAATCCAACCACCAGCTTGACTCTTCCCAATCCAGCTTCCGCTCCCACCACAGCACAGAAACCACCTTCAAAGATGCCACGGATGACGTAAGAGCCATCAGGGACCGCAGCAAGTCTGCAGCCCTGTTCCTCCTCGACCTGTTAGTGGTCTTCGATACAGTCTCCCACCTCCTCCTCATCCAAAGACTCCACCACATCGGCATCTACGGCAACGCCCTCAAGCTACTATCCTCTTTCCTCACTGGATGCATGCAAAGAATCTACTTCCCGCCATACATCACTGACCCAAAGAGCATCATCGGAGACATACCCCAGGGCACCTTACTCGGCTCCACACTGTTCAACATCTACGTGACTCCGCTGGCACCCACCGGAGACAGCGACAGGTCCAACATCATCTCCTACGCCAACGCCACACAATTCATCCTCTACCTCACTCGAAGACACAGAGCAAATTTCCGGAATGCTGTGACAGATGTCGCCAACTGGATGAGAGCCAACTGCCTCAAACTCAACACCGACAAAACTGAAATTCTCCTCTCCGGAAGACCCCCCTCACCATGGGACAACTCCTGGTGGCCCTCGGACCACCACCCGCAACCTAGTATCATCATTGACAGCGAACTCACCATGAGACGACAGGTCAACTTGGTCGCCTCCACCTGCTTCAACACGCTCAGAATGCTCTGCATAGTCTTCAGATGGATCCCAACCGACACCAGAAGAACCGTCACACAAGCACTCATCACCAGTAGACTCGACTATGGGAACACTCTCTACACCGGAACCACCTCCACCGTCCTCCCCAAGCGACTCCAAACAATCCAGAACGCAGCAGCAATTATCATCCTGGACCTACCCAGACAATCCCAGATCATCCCCCAACTCCATGGCCTGTACTGGCTCCCCGTCAAGAGAGATGCCACTTCAAGCTCCTCATGCATGCCTACAAAGCCCTCCACGACACGGGACCAGAATACCTTAACTACTGCCTGACCTTCCACCAGTACACCAGACACCTGCGGTCCACCTCCCTGGCCCTCGCCTCCGGCCCGCATCCATCGTACTCGAGCCAGAGGACGTTCCTTCTCCCACCTCACCGCCAAAGCGTAGAACGAACTCCCCATCCACCTCCGAACCTCCACCTCCCTCGCCAAATTCAGCAGCGGCCTCAAGAGACACAGCGCCTGGATACCCCTCAGGGTGAAAAGCGTGCTCTACAAATACGGATTCATTGATTGAAATGTTTTTTTCTCAGTTTGCAGATTTCTTAGCTGCCTTTTTGTAATCAAATTATGCTAGCAATCTCCATTCCTAACTCCCTTCCAAAAGCTATAGTGGTGAGCAAAAGGTAAACCATCTATTGACCCTAATTCTTATCCACCTATAAGTCTCTTAGATGTCAGTTAAAAGGTTTACATGAAAATTCTAATGAGTTGGATAGTGCACATTGCTCAGCAAATAATACATCATGATCAAAACAGCTTTTTGCCAAGATCAGTATTATTAACACTAATTATTTAGTGCAGGCCATTGAATATTTTTCAATTAACAATATTATAGAAGCAGTTATAATGATTGATGCCAAATAGGTTTTTGATCTGGTGAACTGGACTACCTTATTGCAGATTTTTATAAACTTCAATTTTGGAATCAGTTTATAACTTTTCTAAGAAATTTATATTCTCATGCTGTTTCCCGAATTCTAATAAATTCTAAAGAGATTGGAAAGGTCATAATTAATCAAGGCACTCACCAGGAGTGTCCTATGTCTCCGATAATATTTACATTCTTTATAGAACACTTGCTTGCCTATTTCGAAAGGACAGCGCTATTAGTCCTTTCCTGACGGGTGTCTCCAAATTAAAACTTTTTGCTGATGATATCATACACTTATCGTTCTGCAAGTCAACACAATATTCAAAAGGCATCAGTAGGACCCATGACTTCACTATGGTTGATGGATATAAAATCAGCCATTAAAAATCAGATATTCTACTATTTAACGCTTCTGGGCAGGATCTTCTGGGTTAAATTTGTGGGCAACTTTTTCAACACATCAAATCTTATATTTGGGTATTTATACTTCTAATTTTTCTGATTTGTTTTTCATAAACTGTACTGCTACACTAAATAAGATTCAGTAACTTTTGTTTCAATGGTAGTCATTGCCTTTATCTTTAACGGAAGTTTCGTTAAGATGTTGATTCTTCCTCTTTTTTTCATTTATATTTTCCAATGTTCCTATTAAAGTAAATCAACCCTTTTTTCACGAAATAGATACATTACTAAGAAAATTTATTTGGCGTGATGAACATTCTCATATTCAACTCCAATCGTTATATCCAAATAAGGATCCTAAGGGTTTAGCCGGACCCCATTGTAGATTCTCTTATCATGCCTATTTTTAGAGCATTTAGTTTGGCTCAATAATGATGTTTTAATGATAATTTTGTTTTTAATAGTATAATTAAGGAAGCAGAGACCCAGTTACCGTCTTTCTTTTTTTTTTTTTAAACAGCCAAATTTCCAAAAAGAACCAGATATAAGATATTACATATAATGTAGTTTGGAATAAATCAGATCTGCCAGGAATTTAAGATTCCGAATTGCCATTCTTGTTTTGTGTTTGAAGGACTGTGCAAGTTTAGGGTTACAGACATCCCAAACTACTATACAGAGCTGGAACGTATTGTGCTTCAAACTTATTAGTGATTTTATATTGAATCACTTGTGGAAAACCTTGGAACAGATTTGCTCTAATTCCCCTGAGTTTAATTTGCTCTTGTGGTTTAGCTTTACTCAGATTAGTAGGTTTTTGAAGAAATACCCCTCCGAAATAAATGATGTGGCCCAGTTGATACTCGCATTGTTTTTTAAAAATAGGCTACGTAGACAGCTGGTATCAGAGTCTATACCTGCTGGTTAGCCCCAAGTTCTTAGACAAGATTTTAAATTAACTACAAATTGTAGCATAACTCCTGTGTAATGAAAGAAGATTTACATAATGGGACATAAATTGCTGTGTGCAGCAAATTATAAAAGAAAGATATTTTTGTCTAGACGGATGCTCTTCTATTCACTCTATTTTTTACATAGGCTGTTTCCGGCAATGTGTTCAAAATGTTTCACCTGTGAATCTGACTCCATAGGTGATTCACTTCATGTTTTTGATGCCTGCTCTGTATTGCTTAACTTTTGGGATACATTTTTTGTATTTATTATTGGCAGGCTAGGAAAAAATATTGTGCCTGATCCCTATATTGTCTTATTTGTATATGCAGCTAACAGTATTGACCTTACTTACTCAGACCAGCAATTTATATTTGTGGCCATCGCTCAATCTCTTGAATTACAATGCTGGAAATTGACCAAAATACCTTCTATGGATCAGTGGCATTCCAAACTACAATGTGTCAGAAAGTTTGAATTTTTATATGCGTCTAGGAATCAATTGATTGCAAAATTTCATAAGATCTGGCCTGTTTTTGATACATAGCTTGTCTCTTTTTTGTTTTTGTATTGTCATTGGTCATGCTGTGTTCTACAGAGATGAACTTTATAGTGAACCGGACAATTTTGTTGTATTTCATGAATTTTGAATATATTGTACTGTTTGAATCGCTTGATTGATTTGTATCCATTTCAAAATTATTTTGATACTCCCTAATAAACAAGAGGGGTTACAATAACAAAGCTAATTGGGCCAGTCTATGATAATGATCGCCTCTAATTTGTAAACATGTCCATTTGTTATTGTTTTCATTTGAACATTATGGGACAGACAGGATGTTAATCACATTCATGAGCTATTTGGCCAGTATAACATGGAGATTTCCCCATTCTAAGATGGCGCCCACTATTTACAGAGACGATCATGTTATCCAACATATGCTCACTGACATGGTTCGTTTCTTTTGTCTTTATCGAATTATACGTTTATGTATAATTTCTGTTTGCACTTGTCTTGTAAATAGATATATCCTTTGTGTATTAATTGATGCAAAAACACAAATCTTACAGACCAGTATTATTGAGGTGATTGCCATTACGTGATCAACATGGCAACCAATTAACACTAGTCTTCTGGATAGCAGGCTAACCGTCTGCTTGTACTTTGTTTATGTTAATCACTGACCGCTATTTGTACACTATTGGTTTGTTGAATGAAACCCATGAGCAGGCCTTTCTGCCAAAACAAGTTGGGTTATACGCCACCATAAATTGGCAACTTTCTAACCCTCCTACTCCGGGTGAAAGTACAAGGATTATGACCCTTTTTTATCAAGCCAAAGGTGACAAACAAGAAATCTGCTTGGCGTAAAGAAGACATTCTCTGGCCCTATACTGAAAAAGCCCTGTGATGATCTAATGATCGCCAAATCATTTCTTCCTCAGAGGAAGGAGATGGAAGGAATACAGGCAACTCTAGGTCCCGAGACAATTTGGAAACATGAGGTGATTTCAGGAAGGAAAATAGGGTCAGGCCTCAGAACCACCTTATCTTCTAAAAACATCAAGAAGGGTTCGAAAGAAAGAAGAGCTCCAATTTCCCCTTGTCCAGTTTCAACTAGTCTACATCCCAAAGAAATGGCCAGTAGAAGAAAGACTTTTAAAGTCGGAGCCATTTAAAGCTACTGACTCCAGTGGTTCGAAAGGGGAACATTGTAAGACAGAAAGAGCTAGAGGCACTGTATGCACTACAGGCCTTTTCAAATGAAATCTCCTCAGGATATGGAAAGCAGGAAAGTCAAACCAAGAGATGGAAGGACATCTAATGGCTCTGATGTCTCCCACTCACTACGCAATGTAGAAGCAGTGAGTACAAGCAAAGAAACCTCTCTTAAAAATTCTAAAATATTACAACCATCATGGGTAGAAGCCTTATAGTTCTTAGATATCCACCAGGTATTAAAATGTCTTCAATGTCTCTCCTACACTCTTAAAATTGACAGAGCTACATCTGATGAACTACCTAATGCTTCTAATCTTTCCCTCTCAATCTCCAAACCCCCAAGGAGAGGCAACAGAGAGTATTCTCTGTAAGATTCTAAGCTCTCAGGGGAGATGCTGACATTGGAAAGATCCAAAAAGGCTGGATTGCCAGCTGACAAAGTAGAGGAACCAGTGGCAGCAAGACCAGTAAGAAGCCGACAGGAGAACCTCCACTTGTTCCTCTTTGATTTTGCCAAGGAGTAACTCAAAGGGAGGAAAAGCAGAGAGAAGACCCTTGGGCCATCTGAAACTCTTTATACAAAATGTTGGGAGAAGAGCTTTCTGAGGGGAAGCAAAAAGGTCCAACCAAGGCCGTCCCATCTCCCTTCACATTTTCTAAAACAAGAGAGGGCAAAACGTCATAGAAACTGGGATAGTAAGGTGCAACTCAACACTTCTGCATCCCCATTTTCCGCCAACAGTAGATAAATTGCTGTCAAAGAGATAACATTCTCTTTCGACCCCGGTTCAAATAAGCTTTGCTAAAGGAGCTAAATGAGGAACCCTGTTATGCACCAAAAAGTTCACATAGGCTTTTTTCACTTGATTGTCCATATGTATCCGGATGGCTTGGTTCTGGAGAAAAGGAACGACAGTCAGCAGGGCCCTGTGAACCACCACAAGTTCCTTCCAATTGAAAGAGCTGACCTGCTCCAATCTAGACCAAAGTCCATTGGCTGAGTGATCTGTCTACCCCACCAAACCCCCTCCACCCGATTCCTTCAACCTCCCAAATACAATCCAAACTGCTGGGATCTGTAGAGAGGAGATAGCAGATACAATTGTTTAGATGAGAAGGATCCAGCCACCATAGTATCTTCTTTGCTACCTCAGAGGAAATGGGAACCATCAGGTTGTAGTTCTTTGTTTTCAGATCCCAGTGTGCTAGAAGATATTACCAAATAGTAAAGATGAAGTCGTGCGCAAGGACCAATAGCAAGGAAGCTGCTATGTCCCCCTGGACCATGAGCCACTGTCTCACTTGAGGTCTTGGCACTGAAAAAGGTCCTCAATCAACACCTCAACTTCTCCTGTCTTGCTGGAGGCAACAAAATGTGTCCCACATCCGTCGTGAAGAGAACCCCTATGAATTGAAGTCTCTGCTCTAGAAGAAGAAAGGGATAGGCTTTGTTCAGGAGATTTAATCAAATGCTTGGCAGTAACCAAAACCTCTTACTTTTCACGGCAGAGGGTTAAGGCCCAAACGTTTATGGTCCTGTACAGACTTCTTCACCAATTCCTCCAATAGCACTCCAAATAGTTTGGCCCCATCAAACGGAAGATAGTTTAAAAGTGCTTTCTGGGAATTTTCTACTCTCCATGACCCCATCCAATATACCTTCTAGCTGCAACTGCCGAGCCAGATCAGAAGCAGCTGCACAAAGATTGTCAAAAGGTATGTCTAAAGTCTGACCAGTTGCTCCATCACTGAGAGTCTGGCAGTGCAATCTTTTCCTGGCTGGAACATATATTGAATCATGTAGGTAGTGTAAGTCCCAGCTCTTAATGCAAACTTGGATGTTCAATAGGCTCTCTTGATAGTGCCTTCTACTTTCTTGTATGTAGCATCCGATTAAATGGTGTCCTCTGAGAAACTGGTACCGCTCGAGTCCAACCTTGTCATCAGAGAGTCAACTTTTACATTTACGGGGAATTTCTCACAGTATACTGCCTAGAGAGGAATCTAAAAAAGTTTGGTTTTTCCGCATCCACCCACTCTCTAATCAGGTAATCTCCAATAGATGTATGTATTGGCAAGGTTTTAGGGGCCAGATGTCCGACCATGACAATTTGGGACTCACAAATTGCGCTCAATTGCGAGTCGCAATTTGTGAGTCGCAAAATGCCATGTACAACAGTGTCTGAGACACTGTTTGTGATTCCCAATGGGGTCTCAAATTGCATGCCTCATCAATATTCATGAGGCACTCGCAATTTGCGACCCTCCCAGGGGTGGCTGACCCTCCCAGGGGTGGCTGGCCCTCCCAGGGATGGTGGCCTGCTGGGCTCAGCAGACTTCCATGTCTGGGACTGCTTTTAAATAAAGCAATTTTTTTTTTTTTAAATGTAGCCCGTTTTCCTTAAAGGAAAACGGGATGCATTTAAAAACAAGCATTTGCAATGCAATCGGTCTCGCCTTTGGGACCTTATATGTATTTAGCTATGCAGCACATTAGCCTGGGTGCTGAAACATCTAATGTTCTTTAACATGGAGGGAAAGTAAGCACCAAACTGCATGACACGCCAGGTATGGGAACACATGGAGAGAAATATTGCCTTTCAGCGGGAAATGGTATAGTCCAAAGCTCTGTTTTTAATATAAAATCAGGGCCTTCGGTGGTCATATCACTGAAAATACAAGATTTGAAAAAAATATTAATTTCTACGGGTGCTCATGGAAGACAATTTCTATGGACTGGAATCTAGAGAATGCTAAAGTGATTCTGGTATTTTACTGACTTCTGCTGGTCGTTTTCTATCAAGAAAGTTAAATAGAGGCGGGGGCGTGGCCAGGCGCCGAAGATGGCGGACGCGTCTTGCTAACGCTCCGCACCTCATCCCCGGTTTATCCTGAGCATCCTGCTGAGTCGGCGCTCTGCCCGGCCTCGGGGCCCCTCTCCCCTGACTACCCGAGGCGGCGCTGCCGGAGGAGGGTCGCCTGGATCCTGCAGCTGATCTGCAGCGGCCCCGAGAGTTGCGGCCGGGCGTGCTGACGAAGCCTGGACCTGGCCATGCGGCTGCTCTGCATGGGGCGCCCCTGAGGCCCGGGTGTGCGCGGCGGCCCTTGCGGCGCTTGAAAATTGATTGGCATTGTCGGCTCCCGGCCCGGTGGCACCGCCGGGGGCTCCCCGTGCCCCTGGTGATCGGCAGAGGCCGCCAGCGAATTGGCCGCGGGGGTGCTTGGCCCGGCGGCCCACGCAGAGGCCGCATAGATCCTCGCTGCTGCCCCCTGGGGACCCCTGAAGACGCCTTCGCCGGCAAGGTAGGCCTGAGGCGAGTGTTTGCGGTGCCCGTCTGGTGGTGGGGGGCCACGGGGGTCGTCCGGGCCTGGGAGTGGAGCTGCTGCGTCTGCATGCTGGGCTGGCGGTGTGGAGTCGTGGGGGTCGGTCGGGCCTCAGACTCCTGTGGCGAGGTGCTCCTGTCTCCTGAATCCCGCGGTGGCTCCTGCGGGGCCCCCTCAGAACTGCGGTGCCTGTGTGAGGTGGGAGGCCGCGGGGGTCGGTCGGGCCTGGGGCCCCTCACTCGGTTGTGCCTGGGACTGTGTGGCGGCGCCTGTGGCGGTCCGGAGGGCCGTGAAGTCACTGCGCCCATACCGCGCTGCTCCTAAAAACTCGTCTTGCAGCCGCCTGCCAGCCTATTCCCCCCCTCCCCCTGGTGCGAGAACTACCTGCTGCGCCACTGGCGGTGGCTCCTTCTGAGGCCTGATTCCTTGGTGCGGCGTCTGCTGCGGGCCGCGGTGCACCCCCGCTATGTGCTCTGCCGCCGACAATAGCCCAGGGAGGGGACGGGAGCCAGTGACACGCCACACACGGTGCACGAACCCTGCCACTAGAGGAGCGGCCTTGGCGGCCAGCAGATTCTGCTGGGCTGACTAGGTGATCTGCTTCGCTGCTGGGGGCCACGGGGGTCGGTCGGGCCCAGGGCCCCGCGCCTACATCGCTCTCGCGGGCCTTCGGCTGAGGTATCGCTCAGCGTCCGTGCCCGCGCACCGGGTGGCTACAGCGGGGGTCCCTGGGTGGAGGTGCCTGCAGGCCCTTGGCGGTTTTCTCTGCGCCCAGATCTTGGTTTGCGGCGTTGCGTCCCTACAGAGGCGAGGGGCCTCCCTTCTCTCCTCATCTGTGGAGCCCCGGGTGGGCCCCTTGGGAGACAGCTCACCGCCCGGGTTGGCCCTGTAGCTGCTGCGTTCACGGGGGCCACAACGCTGCTATCCCGCGAGAGACCTAGTCCTAAGAGTGACCTTGGGCTCTGAATAAGGTGGTTGTGTAGATCCGATGCCTTGGCCTCACTCCGTATGTGGAGCGCACAGCAGATCGTCATGGGCCGACTCCGTAACAATCCCCACCGAGACGTGCCCCCGGGGAGCTCAGCTGAGGCGTCGGGCGGGACTGCCGGCTCCACGGCAGGGGCGAGCCCACCCGATATTGCAGCCAAACTGGACACTGTCCTGGCGGCGGTTGAACGTATTGGCAATGCCCTGGACCTGACCCGCACCTCCCTGGAGGGGAGGATGGACTCTCACCGCAGATTTTACGCTCCTCCGGGCCGACCAATATAAACTCTCGGACAGGGTCCGTGAGGCGGAGGCCGCGATTCTGGACCTTCAGCCCCGATCCCACAGCCACTCTTCTACATTGCAGGATCTGCTGGACCGGGTTTGTACCCTGGAGGAGAAAGTAGACAATGCAGAGGGTCGCTCACGCCGGAATAATGTGCGCGTGGTTAATCTGCCTGAGGGGTCGGAGGGACGAGACCCGGAGACCTTTACGGAAACCTGGATAAAGGAACTGATGCCTCCCGGATCACTCTCCCCGCAATTCGTAGTGGAGCGGGCCCACCGGGTACCCGCCCGTAGGCCACCCCCTGGAGCTCGTCCCCGCCCGTTCCTGTTTAGAGTCATGAACTTCAGGGATCGAGACGCTATCCTTCGCAAGCTTGGTAAGCACCCAGGCCCCAAGGTACAAAATGTCACTATCTCCCTTTTTCCGGATTACACGGCTCAGGTGCAAAGGAGGCGAGCTACTTTCACCGCGGTGAAGAAGCAACTTCGCGATCTGGATTTGCGTTACACCTTGCTCTTCCCCTCTCGCCTGCGGATCATTAAGGACAGCAACACTAAGTATTTTGATTCCCCTGACGAAGTTTGGAGCTGGCTCGAGGAACAGGGACTAGCGACGGCCCCCAAAACATCGGAGGAGTCCCGTCACAGCGAGCGCCCCCGCCGACGTAGGCGCGGAGGCAGGGCCAGCAAAGGCACAAGGCCCACAATAGTCGCCCCTAGCCCTGATCAGCTTCGCCAGGAACGCCAGGAGGCCCTGCAGGCGATAGCAGCCCTCCGGCCCCATCGATCTCCATCCCCGGCTGGCTCCCTTGCCTCGGGGTCCAGGTCCGGGGCCTCTGAGTCCACCCCGGAGTGGTCCATGGACGCAGACTTCCCTCCGCTTGAAGGTGTCACCCCGCAAACTGCAGATGGCATTATCTGACCCCGGACGGTCCTGCGATGCGATGTCACTCCGTGCCAGGGCACACTGAGTAGATTCTTGATGCTCTATCTCCTACATTTATAGGGTAATCACAGGGGACGGTCTTTATATTGACTCCTCTTCTCCACCAGCTTGACCCCCCGAAGTCACACAACGACACCAGTCTAGTGACCATGACTCTCTTTGGTTGTTTGGGCAGTTCCTCACGTTGGGGACCCGCTCTGTCCTTGTTACAGGACTCAGATCTCCATGTTGGGAGTCCGTTCTTATGCTATTACATGATGTTAAGACCCACAATTTTATTTTTCCCCCAGTCGAGTCGCTTTGTTCAGAGACCTGCTGCCTATCCACACTCCCTTCCGGGGGCTATCCGACATACACCACTGCCCTGCTGCCTGTCCATTGTCCCCCCTAGGGGAGGTTTAGCACCCACGGGGCGCCACAGTACACGGGGTGGGGACCGCCGATCACATGTATTACAATGACCGCTCTTAATATCGTGACCTGGAATGTCAGGGGCATACACACACCCTCCAAGCGCTACGCCATCTACGCCTATCTGCGGCGTCATGCGGCAAGCGTGGCACTCTTACAGGAGACACATCTGTCAGCGGTGGAGGCTACTCGCCTGCGTCGTCACTGGCGGGGCCAGGTATACAGCACCAACTACTCAGCCATGGCGAGGGGGGTGGTGATATGGGTCAGGGCCGGGGTCCCATGGGAGGAGGGGGAGGTCCGGACAGACCCCTTGGGACACTACGCTTTAGTGAGCGGCAAGCTGAATGGCCAGCCAGTCTTACTGGGTTCCATCTATGCCCCTAATGTAGCGCAGGGCACCTTTCTTAATGACCTCTCGGAGGTCCTGCTTCGGTGGAGGGAGATCCCGTGGCTGCTAGTGGGTGACTTTTACGCGGTACTTAATGTCTCGCTTGACCGTTCTTTTCCCCCTCTTACAAGTACCACGGCCCTCTCTAACGCACAGCTTTTGAAGTCATGGATGGGCGGTTGGGCACTTTCAGACATCTGGCTGAATCGCCATCCACATTCCAGGGTGTATTCCTTTTATTCCCCGGTCCACAGCTTACATGTGTGCCTCGACCGCATACTATTGTCCGCTGCTCTGCTGGATTTAATACAGTCTATTGACTACCTTGGTCGGACACACTCCGATCACAACCCCCTGGTGATGAGCCTGGCTTGGGAGGCACGGCTTTCTCCACTTCCGGCCTGGCGTCTGCAGCCAGCGGCTTTGGAGGATCCCCTCTTCCGCGGCTCGCTGGGAGCTGAGATAGCTAGCTACTTCGAACTCAATACGGCCACCACGGACTCGGTCCTTACCTAATGGGAGGCCTTTAAAGTGGTAATTAGAGGCCATTGTCTGGGTCAGACCTGGAGTATTCACAAGCAGCTTGACACCTCGCTATCCCTTATTGAGAAACAGCTGCTTTCGCTTGAGACACGGGTTGCCCGCTGCCCAGACCGACAGCGGCCCCTGGACGCTGCCCACGCCGAAAGGGAGGCGCTTCTGGATCGCCTGAAGTGCCATAATTATCTGGCTCATTCGGCCCGTACCCACTCCGTGGCGGATAAGGCCGGAAGGCTACTGGCCTACTTGATCCGGCAGGAACATCCCCAGCGCCCTATACAGTTGCTACTGGACGATCTGGGCCGGGAGCGCAACACTCAGAAGGACATTCACGCTTTGATGACCGAGCACTACACTCGTCTATATGGGGCCCGACTGATAGATAACGCCCGGGACGTGGGTTCTTTTTTAGACACGGTGGAGCTGCCTACTCTTACTGTCGACTAGTTCCTGGAGCTGGATTCCCCCATCACAGAGGACGAAATTCGTGATGCATTACGATCCTTGTCCTCCGGTAAGACGCCGGGTCCAGATGGCCTCCCGGCGGAATTTTTTTAAACTTATGCGGAACATTTAGTGCCACACCTCCATTCGTTGTTCGTAGAGGCGATTTCGGATGGGACTCTACCCCTGACTATGCGCGCCGCTAATGTGGTCTCTCTGTTGAAGCCTGGGAAGGACCCTACATCCCCTGGCTCTTACCGGCCGATCGCGATACTAAACACGGATTATAAGATCCTGGCGAAAGTCCTGGCCAATCGACTGGCCCCGCTCGTTCCTGCACTAGTGCACTCCGATCAGAATGGCTTCGTTCCACACCGTAATACTGCTTTGAACATACAACGCTACTTTCGGGTGGCGGAGTTTGCTTCGCTCAATTGGCCTCGCTCGGGCTGTATGGTATTAGACCTTGAGAAGGCCTTCGATTCGCAGGCTTGGAACTTTCTCTTCGCCGTTCTGGCCCGCTTCGGAATCAGCCCCCACTTCCTTAGCTTGGTGCGACTGCTGCATCATAACCCTTTGGTCCGGGTCCGGACAGGACCCTACGTTTCGGATCCAATACAGGTGCGACGCGGCACCCGGCAGGGATGTCAGTTATCCCCGCTCCTGTTCGCGTTGGCGGTGGAGCCTCTGGCGGCCCATGTACGCGCCCACATTGACATGGGAATTGAGCTGGGGGATGGCATTCACACCATCTCGTTATACTCAGACGACCTGCTGTTATATGTTCGAGACCTCCATAACATCCCCTCCACACTTGACTGTGCCCTCAGCCATTTTGCACGGGCCTCGGGGCTACGAGTTAATGCAGCGAAATCTATACTCTCGCCGTTTCTCAGAGAGACTCCTGATCCAGGATATGTATTGGGGGGGGGGGGGGAGACACCCGTAACCTGGTGTGTAGACCCCTTCCGCTACTTGGGGGTCTTCATATACCGTTCCCGTACTGATCTCTTCGAGGGCAACATAGTCCGGGATACCACGGCGATTCGGTCGCAAATGGGTTTTTGGAAAACTCTACCACTGGCGATCTCTGGGAGGATCGCCCTTATCAAGATGGTGGTTCTTCCCCGCCTTCTCTACTATTTCGCTACCCTGCCCCTCCTCATCTCCCCTCCTTTCTTCAGGCAATGTGAAAAGAGTGTACGGGACTTTATTTGGGGAACATCACGTCACAGAGTCTCCATGGGGAAACTTTATTTAGCCACCGAGATGGGTGGCCTAGCGGTGCCCAACTTTGAACATTACTATTTGGCCTCCCAGTTGCAATGGGTTGCCAGATGGCTAGCCTCCCGCCACTTGGCGAACACAGCTTCTCTGCAACCCCCACTGACGCAAGGTACCATTCTACCAATCTTCCACCCTTGCTCCAAGTCCATGCCTCCCGATATATTTCTACTCAATGTTGCGTATAGGTGTTTCTCTAGATGCCTTTTTCTCACCAGAACTACCACTCCCTATGCGCCCGCTATCCCATTGCTGGGAACTCCACGAGGGGGCACCTACACAACGGCGACTGAGCTATGGCACTGGGCCTCAGAGGGGATACAAGACGTGGGTGATCTTTTTCAAGATGGCACTCTCATCCCGTATCAAGATCTCATAGCAGAGGGGAACCTATGCCCTGGACAGTTTTTACTCCTCAGAACTATTGTTGCATCACTATCATCCAAATGGGGAGCTCTCACTGAGGAACCCCCTATGCATCACACTATACAATACCTTCATGTGATGGGGACGGGGACACACCTCACGCGCTGGTTCGCATCCTCCCTTCGTCAACACACAGGGGCGGAACTTACTCGGCTTCGACATCACTGGGAAGAGGCCTTGGGAAGGGAGTTTACAGATAGAGAATGGACCACCGTCTGAGGTAGCCCGACATATGTTCCGCGTAACCAACGGTTCAAACAAATTCAATTCTTCATACTACATCGGGCCTACCTCTCCCCAGCCCAAATTAATAGGTACTTCCTCCGCGTAGATGCGGCTTGCCCCCACTGCCAGCAGTTAGATGCTGACATCCTTCATATGCTCTGGCACTGCCCGTTCTTAACTGACTACTGGAGCAATGTGAAGATCACCTTGATTACTTGCACTGCCCGCACTATACCCCCTGGCTGGGAGGCACATATATTACATCTTTTCAGTAGATACAAAAAATATAGAGCTGCCATACGATTTCAGGATTTGGGTCTAATAGTGGCCAAGCGACTGATCACTCGGCTTTGGAAATCCCCTCTATCACCTCACCCGCTTGCCTGGGGTCGGTCCCTACTTAACTGGGCTAAGGCAGAGGGCGTATCGCTGCGTAGGGAAGATCTGCTCGGCATCCGTAAATTTCCCCTAGCACCTCAATGGGATACAATGGTTTCCAGGCTTCAGGAGGTGGTCACTAACGCGGGGGACACGAATGCTGTATCTGGGGCTGACACTCAGGATCCATCCCTCACCGATAGAAACATAGAGTAATGCTACCCTCTGGACGGATTTTTCTTCCCCTCCTGTTTCGGCACCTCCCTCACCTTTAGACTCTAGACCCTGGGAACCCTGGTCCTCCCGGCTGCACTGGCTGAGGCAGCAGGTCTCACGCGACTCTAGTCTCCCTCCTTAGCTTAAGTTGTCCTCATTTTGTTGTACCCTATCTCCCCGTTAGAATTCGGACTGCACCACATTTGGTTCGTTTATATGTCACTCACTGGCACGCTGATCCACCCTGTTTAGGGTATTGCTTTAAGACTTCTGAATGATTGCTGTGCACCATTTACCAGTTTCTGTTACAATTGAGTACTGCGCAATATACAATTGATCATCACTTGTCTATGCCTTCTTAACTGCTGTGTAAGCGCTGCTCTGATCATGACTTAAAAATGTGCAAAAACGTTAATAAAAAAGATTTAAACAAAAAAAAAAGTTAAATAGAGGCAGTTGCCAGAAAATTAAAAAAAAGAAAGTCTCTCAGCAGAAAACAGTTCTGGTATTTTACTGACCTCTGCTGGTCGTTTTCTATCAAGACAGTTAAATAGAGGCAGTTGAACAGAAAAAAAGTCCCTAAGCGGAAGCAGACAAGTCCTAGGGCTGATCTCCAGAGCCCACATAAGTATATAATAAGTATATACTAAAGTATATACAAGAGGTCTCGAATGCTCGACCTAAAAGCAGAACCCACACAATCGCATAATTCCAGTGGCCCTGATTATGGGGAATGTTTCCAACTAATAGATTTTCTCCATACACCATCAATGAAAGTTGTTTTACTTGTGAAAAAACCTTATGACGGAAAGCTGTGCGTGTGGATCTTTTATAAGACTGAGGGAACCTGTGTTTTGGGTAGCACTCGAAACGGATTCAGCCCTGAAGAAGGAGGGCATTTCCTGCGAAACATGTGAACACGTGTTAGCTGTTAACATCGGAGTCCTATTGCGGGCCTCAAATCCAGGTCTTCATATCGAATAAGGAATAAGGAAGACAAACAGATTCATCTGATGGACTTTTTAAATTGCATGTAGATTTAGACTAAGTGAGCAGTGGGAACACCATCAAATTAGATTTATTATGTGGGAAATATGTGAATTTAACAAAGAGAAAGGCAGAACTTATACCTGTATGAGGTGTTGTAAGTACTATGATCAGAATTATGAAATACATTTCTTTGCAAAGTTGTACATAAAGGTTTGTGAGATTTCTTTATATGTAATATACTGTCTGAATATTATCTCCTCGAAAAAATGCAATGTACTATAGTTGAATGGTTTCCAGTGAGACTTTGTGGTAATTTTGGTGAGGCAGAAAATGAAACAGGTTGAGATTGAGGAGGAAAATAGCGCTGGTCTTGCCTTCTACAAGCTTTATGAGGAGGTGTGCAATGGACATGATTGTTTATACTTTCATGGGCTAGGCATACATGTTCACACAACATTAAATTGTTGATTCTATTTGAGTTTTCATTGTGGTTTCAAGTGGGTACCAGAACGCTCTTCACACTTGCACTGGTATGGTTTTGTTAAAGCAAACACAAGCAGGAAGTGGTTAAGATTTCAAGAAATTGTGTTTTTAGGTCTCGCCTACGCAGCGCGCATGCGTTGCATAGGAGGGCCTTTAGCCGTCGCTCTGCTCATTTTCAAGCACACACTCGTGCTTGTGGCGGCATCCACCTTGCGGGAGCGAGCAGGGGCGCGCCACAATCACGAGTGCAGTGCTTGAAAATGAGCAGACTGCTCTCCCAAGTGCGCACGCCTCTCTCCTTCCCCACAAGTCCGGGCCACTCACTCGCTCCGCCCTCTCCGTCTCCTTTTTGCTCACGCTTCTTGTTCCTTCTGCAAGGGTATTGCCCGTGTTCTATTCTGCTGATTGCACCTTCCATGCTTGTTTACTTTTGTCCTCAAAAGCTTCCCTTTCTCCCTTGCCATTACGCGCTTCCCTCTGTCCATTTTCCTGTTGCCCTTGCTTACTTCACCTCCTGACAGCCCTGATTTCTCCCTTCATCGTCCTTTAAATTTACACAGTGGCGATGGTGATCTTTGAGAGTGTTGTGGGGTGCAATTCTTGCCCCAAATTCCAGCGAGTGAGTGAAGAGAGTAAGCCCAACTTTTTCTAGGATGATTTTGGAAGTCCCTCCCCTTAGAAAATGTTGAAAAAGGAGTCAAATAGTGCATTTCACATATGTCACAATTGCCACATAAATTTGTTCAGAATCCATAGGCTCTGAAAGGGCACTCATCACTCCCACTCATTCTCACTCACTTCCCTGTCACTTTCAGTCACACTTTTTCACACTCACTCATTTTCACAGCATAGACCTGGGGGAGGGAGGCTCTTTCTGTCCCAGTACTGGGACTTTACCCCCAGGGCTCTCAGTCCGGCCTCGGCGCTTCATCATCATCTGCTCGAAGGCTGTACATCCAAGCAGGGATCACGCACCTCCCGAGTATGTTTATTGTAAGGCCCGCTTCACGCGCCAGCAGTGACGTCATCTGCAAGGATAGCCGCAGCGTCTCTGAAGCCAACAAGACGGGCAGAGATATTTTTTAAATAATGTTTTCCGGGATGTATCCTAAAAAAGATTTAAGTGCAGCCATTTTAAATGTTATTTTCACGTTTTGGGAAGGGACGTGGAAAAACGTACTGGCTGGATTTTTCTCTTGCAGGCGTAAGGCAGAGCTTGTTCAGCTTGGGTTGGCCGAGGGAATACTGCAGCTTTTGACTTTTTTCCCTATTTGCATTTACTCTCTTCATTTTGTTGCCTGGGCTGCCAGTGGAGTAGCCAGTGAATCATGAACCCTAGTGCAATAAAGTACACGCCCCCCTGGACACTGTTTTCAATCACCAGGGTTCAGGGGGGCCCTCAAGCCTCTAGACCCCGGCGCCACTGCACCAGTTGCACCAGTGGAAGCTACGGTCGTGTGCAATGCCTGCACTCTGCAGTTTTAGCGTCGTAGGCTACTCTTGCAGGTTTTACCTTCGATTTAGCCGGTGCTTTAAAGGGGCCGGTGCTCACAAGTGCCGAGTGCCTGCACTTCTCGAGGGGGGGTTCAGTACTTTTAGTGGGAGAGTACCTGCACTGTAAAATAGGTCGCACGCATACTTCTATCCAGTGAGTTCCACTTCTGTAATTCTATTTCAAACATTGGATTTAGCGTGTGTTTCCCTTCATATAGCATGTCTTTTTGCGCGGTGACTGCCAGAAATGCCCCGCTGTGTTTTGCCTTCTGTCGGGTTGTTCATCTGTCGCCCCAGTAGTTGGGCATTTCCTAGTTAGCAACCCCTGCAGCAGAGCCGGGTGTGGATTTATTTGGTGCTGTTTTGGGTGGAAGGTTGCCTTTCTGTTGATGTGGCGCTCTGACTCCCATCGTGTTTTGCTTCCTTGGCATGTACTGTAAGCACAATCATCTGCTTGCAAAACAGGAGGTGCGTGCTGACGTGACGCCAGTGGGTCTTTTGTCCTCCAGAAAATGGCTACTTAATCAGCCACACAGGCTTCGTTTTCTTCCTATAGAGTGGGTGGTTTAGTGCTGTCCAAAATCTGCAATACGGGTTTTCTGCTGCGGGTAGTCTGCACACACTTCAAAAGTGCAGTCTTGTAGTATTTCAAACATAATTCTGTCGGAAGTGCGAACATATTCTTCGTGAGTGTTGTACACCATACTACCAAGAATGCTCTGCAAAGTATGGAAATAATCTTAGTTTGCCCTGGAAAATGAAACCATCGTGTGTATTTCCTGCAATTCGCCTCTCCTCTGCACAGAAAACAAAATACGGGCAAAAGGCCATTTCCATGAAAAATTGGGCAGTAGGGCATATTTCCATACTCACTTGCCGGATTGCAATTGGCCACCTGTTTTTACTGGCACTCTCACTGACTGACTCTCTCACTCTGTCTCACTGACTGTCTGACTGACTCAGTCTCTCTCTCACTGACTGGCTAACTGACTCTCTCACTCTCTCACTGACTGACTCTCCCACTCTCTCTGACTGACTGACTCTCTCACTGACTGACTCACTCACTGACTGACTGACTCTCTCGCTCTCTCTCACTGACTCTCTGACTGACACTGACTCTCAGACTGACTCTCACGGACTCTCAGACTGACTGATACTCTCTCTCACTGACTGACTCACTGACTGACTCTCAATCTCTCACTGACTGACTCTCTCTCTCTCACTGACTGACTCACTAACTGACTGACTCTCACTGACTGACTCTCTCTCACTGACTGACTCTCTCACTGACTCTCAATCTCTCTCTCACTAACTGACTGACTCTCTCACTCTCTCACTGACTGACTGACTGACTCTCTCACTGACTGACTGACTCACTAACTGACTCTCACTAACTGACTCTCACTGACTGACTCTCACTGACTCTCTCACTGTCTGACTCTCTGACTCTCTCTCACTGACTGACTCTCTCTCTCTCTCACTGACTGACTCACTGACTCTCACTGACTGACTCTCACTCTCTCTCTCACTGACTCTCTGACTGACTCACTCTCACTGACTGACTGACTCTCTCACTGACTGTTATACAGGTACTATTTCCCAACCTTCACCCTCCTGTTATTTATGCCCCCATAACAAAAAAAAAAACATAACAAGCAACCATTGGGACAGGCAGATAGAAGGCCAGCATTGAAAGGACAGAAAAACTCAAGACATTTATTGTTAATACTTTTTTAATATGGTCGTTCAGTTGTACATAATGCTTTCTTGGTCATATATAAGGTAACAAAAATGCTTCTGACAATTCTTTATTATAACTTTTCAGCATGCTGCAGACTTCGGTACAGCACAGCTTAAAGACATAGGCAAAGTCGATATCTCTGGCTAAACACTTATAAGGTCCCAAAGGCGAGACCTATTGGCTATGCCAATGCTTGTTTTTTTAACTCTGAATATTTTACAGATTGGCAGTGGTGAGCGAAGCTGCAGTCAGGAGACCTCTACTTTGTAAATTATTTTGAATCTTTGCAACGCCGTGAAGTGCAGAACTTGCAAGGTTTTAAAAAAAAAAATGCTTTGCTGCCATCTGGAGCAGCGGGAACCCGTCCCTGCTGAAGCCCCTACGCATGGCATGTCCATGCCCCAACGCATACTTGTCATACCACCCGCATTTGCAGGAGTTTACCCTCTTTTTATCAGTCTTCACCTTCTAAACAAACCGATCAAAAAATACCTCCATAGACGTCAAAAGGGTCACCCCTTTTCAAGGCCACTTCCCCCTCCCAAAAAGCTGTCATCTTCCATTCACATTAATAGGATCACCTTCTTAAACACATTACATCACTGGCATTTTTGAGTAAAGGGGGTAGGACCCCCACCACAGAGACCCCAGCTCTGGGGTCCCTTTTCAGGGAATGTTAGATTGTGTTGCCTGCTGTGGTGTGGTGAAGGGGTGTGTGGTGTGGTACTATGTAGTGGGTACAGGCTGATGTGTTGTTGAATGGTGTGGGAGGCGAATGTATGCAAGACTGTAGTGCGATGGCGCGGATTGTTGTGTGTGCAATATAGCGAGGACTGGTGTTCAGCGGTGTGTGGTGTTGGATGTTGTGGTACAGTGTGATGCAGGTTGATGAAAAGTACAATGTGAGGTTGTGCTGAATGATGTAATGTGGTAGAGTTTAAGGTTGTTGGCTAAATGTGTAGTGATGTTAGATGATGTGAAATGGTGTGGTATTGGAAAGTGTAGGGTTGTATGGTGAATTGTGAAATGTAGTGTGGTGTGATGTAATGTGGTACAGGGAGACTTAGGGGCTTTACAAGCCGCTGGTACGTCACTTTTTCCCAGATTAAAAGTGACGCACCGGCGTCGCAAGGGGCTTGTAAATAAGCCCCTTCGTGTTGGAAGAGGTGTTGTGCACTTGTATCATCAGGCAAAGTATTGTGTGATGTGATGTACAGTTGGACAGAGTGATGTGGTGTTGAATGGTCTTGGCTGGATGGTGAGATGTGGTATGGTATTGTGTGCTGAGATAGGGTTTGGTGTAGTGTTGTGTGGTACAGTGGTGTGTAATGTGATCGGGTATTGGATAATGTGATGTTGCTTGGGTGGCATTATCTGATTTGGGTTATGTTTGATTGTGTGGCACGGTGCTATGTGGCCTAGAGTGATGTGTTGTAATGTGATGTGGTGGAGTGTTGGACAGTGTGTGTGGGATGCACTACACTTTATATTAAAGTGCTCTGTTCTGTAGAATATGCCTCCAAGTGCTATTCAGGCCTGGAGGACCACAAACAGAACCACCACAGGCAAGGTCACGGCAGTGGGGTGAAAATCTCCCCAGACTGTCAGCATCTACGAAGATAACTGGTTGTGCAGGAGAAGTCCTTAGTTGTTGAAGCGCGAGGGGCTTTCCAGGACCTCACTCAGATCTGATCTCACAAATTAACCTGATGCGGGGTTGTGGTGGGCCCTGGGGTGTTTCCAGGGGGCAGGGCTGGGCTCCACCAGCCGCTCAGGTGTCTAGGGCTACTCTAGGGATACGCTTCAGCGTCATTCCCCATGTCGACAACACCCTGGTGTGATCTCAGGTCTGACCCATGAAGGCTGGTTTCCATGCCAGCAGCAACCATCCAGCCTCGGCCAGGTCCATGGTAATTCCCATTGGTTGGTTGACGGCGCAGCGCCAGGCATGGGGGCAGCTAAACTTGAAAAACCACCAGGGCGCACCCAGCACGCCTCCGCAGAGCCAAGGTGTTGGCACTGCTTCCCCTGGGCACTGTTCCCTCGCCCCCCAGGACTGGGGGACGTGGGCTAGCAAGTGACCAGACTGGCTTCAGTAGCCGGATCCCCCTCCTGACAGGTCCCCCAAGCTTTGCCTCGATTCTGAAGTCGCTCTTTGCTCTTACTCCTTCACCATACCTACGTGAAGGCCGGAAGGAGATCTGATCACGTGGTCGGTGCTCAGGCTAAATATCCGGGTTATGTTCAATATTTTGGTGACCGTCAGTTTTTATCTTCAAATTACTGGGACGTGGGAGTTTTGCAGTTATGGCTGGCAGATGCCATGTGTTTGCAGGCTGCTCTTTCAAATGTTCGATCTCAGAATACAATTGAAAATTCGCTAAAATGGGTGCCAGCCATTTTAATATCGGGCACGCCATTACTGCCAACTGGACCCCGGTCATTGGTGAACCGGAAAAATTATAAATATGCAAATGCGGATTTGCGTCATATTTATGATGCTTACTCCTGCGGTTTCTCCACAGTGCGGAACATTTGCAGGAGTAAATGTAGGGGTTTAGGAGTACGCTTGGATATCTGCAATTTGGGCGAACCCTAAAGATGAGGAAAATCTACGCAAATATGTGGCAGAAACGTAAGATGCTCAGTTCTGTTTTTTGTGATTCAGGACCAATGTTTTTGATATTCTGACGTACATTTTGTTGACAACTTGATACTATGACAAGTTGTTTACTGCCCTTTGGAGGCTGAGTAGTGCATCTTCTAATACAAGGTCATCATCACTCGTCTGGTGCAGAGAGTAGGTAGGCAGAGGTTTGCTTTCCAACTTTGACTTGGTTAGAAGCACCCTAGTATTCACCAAGGCTGCCAACCCAGTGCTTCATTTGTAAATGAAAGAGTCCCGGTGCCCAGGATTCTGCTCTGGAACACGTGGCCGGTGCAATTAAATGTCCACACACTAAATCCCAAGGCTTCGTAGTCCTAAATCCACCTCATGCCTCTTTAATCCTCTACCAGACACCCCGCCCCCTTTATCTCACTCCTGCATGTTCCTGCTGTCTTTCTTCCAGCACTTTTTCCTTCTTTCTCTCTCTCCGTCCTTCCGCTTTTTGAATTTTTCCATCTCTTGCTCTCTGTAAATGTCTGATGCAGAAAAATAAGGGCTGGTCCCCAAAAATAAGTTCTGGGGCCCCCCCATCGGCAACCACAAGCTTAAATTAAGCACTGCCCATTCAATGCTGAATCCCCTCCGGAACCTGTGGACTCAGCCAGGAATCTTGGATTCCGGTTCAACAACGAGTTATCTTGTAAATCGCAAATCGATCAGGTTTCCTTGGCGTGTTTCGGTAAATTGCACATGATTCGCAAAATTCTCCCGTTTCTCCCTCAGGAAGCTCGCCGGACCATTGTCCATGCCCTGATCACCTCACATCTAGACTATGCTAATAGTCTGTACGCTGGGGCTCCTGCTTACCTGATCAAACGCTTACAGATCGTTCAGAACGCGGCGGCCAGGTTGATCTATAACATCCCATACCACCACTCGATCTCTCCCCACCTGAAGAAGCTCCACTGGCTTCCAGTGACCAGGCGCATTCAGTTTAAGGCACTGGTTTTGGCTATTCGAGCAATGCAGGGTCAGGGCCCGGCCTACCTTAGAGCTCGACTTAAGCATGCTCAGTCTAACCGCTCACTCAGATCAAGCCATCTTCGCCTCTTGGTGACTCCCCGTTTTCGCCGCTCCAGAATGGGTGGCAGAGTTTTCGCAGTGATCACGGCCAAAGCCTGGAACAGCCTACCATTGTCCTTGCGGATGGCTGAATCTGAATCTATTTTCCGACGTGACTTGACGACCTGGCTGTTTTCCAACTCTTAGCCCTCTATGAGTACCCGCATCTACTGCCCGTCCTAGCGCCGGGACACCCCGGTTGGGGGTAGCTGTGCGCTTTACAAGCTTCAAAAATAATAATAAATAAATAAATAATGCTAAAACCAAATGATGATTCATTTCAACGTGAACCACAAGGAGGGGGGGAAGTGGCTGTACCACCTGCCTAGCCTCATTACGCTAAAGGGGCCGCAACGTTAATATTATCATTCAATAAATAGTATATTTATGGAGATGGGCGGAGTGTAATATGCTTTTTATTACCATTGTTGAGTTTGGGGGGGGTGTACTGACTCATGAGAGGTCACGCCTCGAGTGAGTTATGATTTCCGTCCCCTCACTCAACAGTGGTAATAAACATCATATTACACTCTGCATATCTGGTTTATGCCATGGTACTTTTTCATGTTGATTTCTTTTAACAAAAGATATTTGCCCAAAACCAGGATTCAAAGGAGTAAATTTGTGCATGAAGGTAAAATCACATT
Source organism: Calotriton arnoldi (assembly GCA_963921515.1). Lineage (NCBI taxonomy): Eukaryota > Metazoa > Chordata > Amphibia > Caudata > Salamandridae > Calotriton > Calotriton arnoldi. Next base: position 366,241 of record CAWUFW010002400.1, on the reverse strand, counting down.
GAAGAGGCCTCAGGGCTATTAGGAGAGTTGCTTCCCTGTGTAAAGTTATTGTTACAGGTCGTCTGTAAGGCAGTAAAAAGTGTGTTTCTCATGCCAGTTTGTGTATTTATTAGTACAGATGTTCTATATAACGTGTTATTGGGTGATTTATTATTTATTGCACGGCCAGAGATCATACAATCCCTTCGTACATCTGGGACTTATACTTTACTATAACAGTGCAGTCCTCCTCAGACACAGACTAGGGACAAGCCTTTGATACATCAGCCCCTTAGACCCTCAGTGCTCAGGTGTTCGGCTAGTTAGCTTTTACAGGACGTCCAGGGCAAAGCACTGACCAGCGGTAGGAAACCCCTTAATTCAATCCAACCTGCACACCAGGCTTCCCCTTCCTCTTAGGAGGGCAGTCCACAAGAAGCGATGAAATCTGTTGAGAACATTTTCCACCAAGAAGAGAAATTATTTTGGAGAAATCCTGGTCCTTCACACCTCTTGTTTGTACCTTGGAACTTTGACATCGCCCTCCCAAACCAGAAAGCAACACATAAAACGGTTGTAAGGAATGGTTTGTATCGCCAACTTCTAAATGTTTCATCCAGGCTTTAGGGCCAAGCACCTGGTATCAAAATAATGTCGTCAGATGCGGATGACACCATGTCAGGTCCATCATCATAGACTTACTCTGTTCCTAGAAAATAGGGTCTAATGTTCAGAAATCACCAGTATTTCTTGCACATCCTTAACAATAAGGTAGAAGTGCAAATCAAGTCACTGGCACTCTCATTTTCGTTTAACGTCAGTACAAGTATTAAACAAGCTTTGGCAAAGTCAAAAGGTCGGGATTGCCAATCCTACCATGTTTATCTTTATTTTATTTATTCCTGCACGCAAATGGAATATGCAGAAAAATTACAATAATGCAAAAATACAGGAGAAGCTGGCAAACCAGACACAGCAGCTCTGTCATTGAAGTGCACTCTTTTTCAGACGGTTGTGCGCAGGAGATCTTCCAAAATACCATCACTCAGTGCAAGAGAGCTAATGTCGGACCCGGTACCCCATGCTGTATGCTTTGGTGCACAGAAGCAAAGTGTGAATGAGACAAGACTAATGAAGAGGGCTGACCAAAAGCCCCTGTATACATGTAGAGATTATATTATACATTTGGAAAACATGAGGCAGCAAGAAACCATACCCGTTTCTCGACCAGGCATTAAAAGTACCATTGTCTGAGTGAGACACAAAATGCTAAACACACATGCAGAGAGACACAGATAAATGTGCACTCATGTATAGACACACAAAGGTGAGGCTCATAAGTGGATCTCGCCTCTAGAGCCAGCCCCTGCTCTCTGTGGATCCTGGGAGGATCACGCACCCAACTCACACACTCGGCTGGCCCACCTGAGGTGACACTACTCTGGCTCCTCCTGTGGCTGCTTCTGGTCCTCTGCTTTCCTGGCCCATTGTTCACACACGTAGTGTGACTGATAGAGTGGGGTCTACAACATGTTCACATTCCGTATGTCTTTGCCAGACTGAGAGCAGATACAGATGGACACATTGCATTCCTCGTAGGCCAATAGAGTGTTGGTGTGGTAGCATGAGGCCTACGTTGGTTTGGGCGGCGGCTGCTCTAAGGGTGTTGACATGGGTAGTGCTGTCTTCTTTAATGTGCATACACCCTCTGAATGATGTACTGCGCTGAGCTTCACTTTGGAAAGCTACTCAAGGGCGCTGGTGAGCTACAAGTAACTCCTCAGCTACTCGTTGGAGACCCATGCTCTAAGTAATTCCTATCATCACTGGCCACATGAGCTTAAAATACACAATTGGCAACTACAGCTTTCAAAGATCTTTTTAGGAGGGAATTCTCAACCCCCCACCCCCGTAAATGGTTATTTATCCCATACCAAATTGTGATCAACTCCATTGACCTCGTGTTTTAAAAATTTAGAAATTGGATGATTTCCAAAGTTGTTTTGAGGGTGAACCCCCAGCCACAACCCCACAAAATGGAAAATAGATCCAACACAGTTCTGACCAATGTCACTCTGTACCCTTTGGTCAAAACCTGGCAGGATTTAAACATGTGTTTACAACTCCACCATTTGCAGATTCGCAACAATGGTCTTGCGGGAGAACCCCCAAGCACACCTCTACAACGGGGTGTAAAACATACAAAGCTGTGGACTATGTCACTCATCACATGTTAAAAATGCACCGATTGTGACTAAGTTGTAACCAAAACATTCTGGTGGGAGCTCAAAGACCCCTGAATTGAAAATCCACCTGGGCTATGCCTGTACTTGCAGGTTCTACAAACTCCCACGTCTAATGGTGACATGGTTATTACAATTGTTCATTCTACCAGCCTTTAATGCTGATGAGCAGCACTGCGTTCTGACTTTTTCTGGCTGTTTCATTTGATAAGTAAATGCTGCCGAGTAACCTTACTCGTTTGTAGTCCCATGCTGCAGGCTCCGCTTCCGCCGGACCCCCTTAGGCCCCACTATCTCCAGACTTACAATGGGGGGAAATACACAGTACTGGCAAACTGTGCACACTTTTGGGGGGCGGAGCTTGCCTGATCCTAAGATGGCCGCTCTTTAGGGTAGCTCTCCCTAACGCCACCAAACATCCGTAATTATCCTCCAAAATCACCTAATATAAAAGAAGCTAATATGTCGGCAAATACAGCGGAAGTAAAGCGCTACACAGAGAGACAACCGCAGTCGAGATTGTGACGCACATTGGTGAGCGCGGTGAGGCGCCCCCGAGCTCCGTAATCCTGCGCCAGGCCTCGGAGTAACCCGTGGGAGCGGAGAGCAAAGAGAAGCGGCGCTGACCCAGGGTGCTACGGTGAGTGACGGCGCCAGAGTAGAGCTGCGAGACATCCTCAGTACGCCGGACGGCCGCGGGGCCGGAACTAGAGAGAGACGGCCAGTCCGGGAGACTTGAAACCGCCGAGGGCCCGGAGGCACTGTGGGACGACAACGCTGTGAGGTCTCGGCGTGCTGCCAGGCACCCCGTTCCCAAACGCTGCTGTGCTGTGTTGCGTAGCGATCCCCGCTGCAGGAGAAGGTGAGGGGGTGCGCGAGTCGAGGAGACAGGCCGCAACGGGAAATTTGCAGCGCGCCGCGCTGGTACAGTGAAAAGAAGGGCACTCATAATTGCTCCACCCCAGAGGGACGACTAAGGGGAGCCATTTACCAAGAAAGACACACGCGCATTACCTGAGTGCTGCGCAACAGTCAGAGACATCAGCCAAGTGGCCACAGGTGTCTTGGGAGCCCCCACTGCCACATGTTGCCTGCAGGAAAGAGCCGATAAGAGAGGCCTGCTAGGAGACTTGTGAGCTGTGCAAGACCACGAAGTAAGTGGATATTAGACTGTGTGGTGACGCCCTGCTAATCATCTCTCCCATACGGTACTTCAGCGCTAATTGGGTACATAAGTGGGCAGCATGGGCAAAACGGATAAATTACAGCCCAAACTGCAATTTGACTTGCGGAAAACCCCCAGAGCCAAGGAAGCCGCGACCCTGGAGCAGGACTCAACCCCGGATGACCCAGACTCTGGATCTGAAGTAGACATGAAGCAGGCTTTTCACACCATTCAACAGAGCCTATCCAAAATCGACAGTAAAATAGATGCACTGTCGTTTCGCATGGACAGGATGTCCGAAAGACTTGACAAGCATGGCAGCAGGCTCGACGTAGCGGAACAACGAATATCGGACATAGAGGACATTATCAGAGCGGAATCGGAGACCGATAAGGAGAGGGACAAGATACTACGTACCCTGCAAGCGAAGGCCGAAGATCTCGAAGCGAGATCCAGACGCAATAACATCCGCATTTTAGGCATGCCAGAATCCACAAATTTAGGGAATATGGAGCAATACATAGAAAAGCTGCTGGTACAACTCATGGGGAGAGACACCTTCTCCGAAATACTAGTGGTGGAACGCGCGCACCGATCGCTAGCGCCAAAACCAATACCAGGCGCGGCCCCGCGACCAATAATAGCCAGGCTCCTTAATTTCAGGGATCGCGACGCGGCATTACGTAAGGCCAGAGAACTGGGGGAACTGCCTCACGACTCTGGAATGAACTCCCCCTGCATATTAGACAAACTGACTCGCTGCTCTTATTTAGAAAAAGCTTAAAGACTTGGCTTTTCCCTAGGGATGAGTAATATGAATTTGAATTAGCGTACAGGCTATCTATTCTGCCCAGTGACAACTTGGTAAGTCGCAGCGCCAGGATACCCGTAGGGTGACAGTTTTTGCGCTATATAAATCTACGATACAATACAATACAATACAGCGGCACGAAGGAATGGAAATAACATTATTCCCTGACTTTACAATGCAGGTACAGGAGGCGCGACGACTTTTCACACCTGCAAAAAAGAAACTTCGGGACCTCAACCTGGAATATAGTATGCTATATCCCGCGAAATTAAGGGTCAAAGCCGACGGCAAGGTGCATCTGTTCACGGAACCCAAGGCTGTGTTACGATTCATCTCAGAGAAGGAGAGGCGACGTAGACAGCAGGGATCGCTGAGCCACTCACCGGCACGGTCGGAGACTCCTTCACAAGCCCGGGAAAACCAAGACACGGAGGAGTGAGAATCGGAGAAACTCTGGGACAAGGCGAGGCGTGGTAATGTAGTGAATTTATAAACAAAACACTAATTACTTAATGATCGTACACAAGTGACTGCCAACTGCTCCCATAGTGGGGCCAGAACGCCAACTGAACATGTGTAATAACTCTGGCTGACACACTGGAGCGCCTTGACCGGGAAACATGAAGGTGCATTAGGCACATTGATCGCAACTCGTCACGCATCGGAGAGATGATGCATTTAGAGACTCATGACAGAATGTGAACTATTAGAGTGGCATTGGGAACTTAACTGGATGGCCACATCTGCCCCCAAGTGTATCACACCTTTCATCTTTCTTGTTCTTGAGTGGGGGATTGTTTCTTTAGTTAGGGGAGGGGGGAAGGGAAATCAGATAGCCGCGACAGTTGGGGTTTTTCGAGGCGTGGGAGGGTATGGGTGTTTTATTTGGTTGGATGATAGTATTGTGCGACTATGCCATTTGAGATCACACATGGTACATATTACAGGCAAGAAACATTATACATGGCAGAAAAGGCTTAAACAACATGGCTATAACGGGTGAGAATGCACAAATCCTCCAGCTTCTGACCTGGAATGTTCGAGGCTTGAATGACAGCAGAAAGGTCATAAGGGTGGACGCCTACTTGAAGCGGCATTCTGTGGCAATTGGCGTGCTACAGGAGACGCATCTAGCCCCGGAGCGTAGCGAGGCAGTACATCGCAAATTACTCGGGGTATGCTATTACGCAGATTTCACATCCCACGCTTGAGGGGTAATGATCTGGGTGGACAAAAAGGCTGGAGTGGAAATGACGGGCTACTCAAGGACCCACAAGGCATACATGTCGTAGCTGTGTGTAAGCGAGGGGCTTTGCAGTTCTTCCTAGTAGGTATTTATGGCCCTAACCACGATGACCCACAATTTTATTCCTCCCTAGCCTCCAGGTTGACACAATGGAAGGGGATTCCACAAGTCTGGGGTGGCGATTTTAATTGTATACTAAACCCAAACATAGATAGATCACAGGGTCCACCCAGACGTCCAGCTGCGGTGGCCATAGCCATCCAAGACATAATGCAATCAGATGATCTCATAGATATCTGGAGATATAGATTCCCAGATGGGAGAGGCTATACACACTCCAGTCTTCCCCTACCTCGACGACTGGCTGCTGAAGGCGGGCTCGTCCCAGGCAGTCGTCTCCCACCTCCAGACTACGGCCGAACTCCTGCACTCGCTGGGGTTCTCCATCAATGTGCCAAAGTCGCATCTGATTCCTTCTCCACAGCTCCTTTTCATCGGAGCAGTTCTGGACATGACGCAGTTTCGGGCCTATCCTCCCGAACGGCGAGTCCGGGATATTCAGGCTATGATTCCGATCTTTCAGCCTTTATCCTGGGTTTCGGTACGGATGACCCTGAGGCTGCTGGGCCTCATGGCCTCCTGCATCCTGCTGGTCGATCATGCCAGATGGCATATGCGGGCTCTGCAGTGGGACCTGAAGTTCCAGTGGGCGCAGCACCAGGGCAATCTGTCCGATCACGTTCAGATCTCGGAGGGGACTGCAAGACAGTTGCAGTGGTGGCTCTCGAACCGGCAATGGGTCACGGGCAGATCCCTCTCCCTTCCCCAGCCAGAGCACACAGTTGTGACGGACACGTCCCTTCTGGGATGGGGCGGTCACATGGGAGAGGCGGAGATCAGAGACCTCTGGTCTCCAGCGGAGTCCCGGCTCCATATCAACCTTCTGGAGCTCCGGGCGATCCGACTTGCACTCAAGGCATTCCTTCCCTCTGTCAAAGGGAAAGTAGTGCAGGTGTTCACAGACAACACCACCGCCATGTGGTACTGCAACAAGCAAGGCGGGGTGGGGTCGTGGACCCTATGTCAGGAGCCTCTGCGCCTCTGGACATGGCTGGAACATCAGGGCATTTTCCTGATAGTTCAACACCTGGCAGGTTCCCTAAACGCCAGGGCGGACGAACTCAGCCGCAGGTGCATGATGGATCACGAATGGCGTCTTCACTCGGAAGTGGCGCAAGGACTCTTTCTACAGTGGGGAGAGCCTTGGTTAGATCTATTCACCACCGAAGAGAACGCGCAATGTCATCAGTTCTGCGCAATGTCATCAGTTCTGCGCGTTGGAATTTCCAAGGCAGCACTCGCTCGGCGACGCTTTTCGTCGCGAGTGGAGTTGCGGTCTGTTGTACGCTTTTCCGCCTATACCACTTCTACCCAGAGTGTTGAAGAAGATTCGGCGCGACCGGGCCCAAGTCATCCTTGTGGCTCCGGACTGGGCTCGAAGAGTTTGGTATCCCGAGCTACTCAGTATGAGCGTCGATCCCCGATCCGTCTGCCTCTTCGGGAGGATCTTCTGTCGCAGCAGCAGGGGACGGTCCTCCACCCGAACCTGTCCAGCCTCCACCTGCTTGCGTGGAGATTGAGCGGCGGCAGTTGATTCCTTTCGACTTGCCTCCCGAAGTTTGTGATGTGATTCTGGCAGCCAGGCGTCCCTCCACTAAGGTGATATACGCCTGCAGGTGGAACAAGTTTGTGGCATGGTGCACAGCAAAGGCTGTGAACCCCCTTTCTGCCCCTCTTTCTGAGGTTCTTCTGTTCCTTCTTTCCCTGGCCCAACAGGGTTCTGCCCTGGGTACCATCAAGGGCTATCTTTGTGCCATCTCGGCCTTCCTCAGGCTGCCTGATCAGCCCTCCCTTTTCAAGTCCCCTGTTGTTAACAGGTTTCTAAAAGGCATTACACACCTCTTCCCTCCTGTTCCGTTTGTCATGCCTCAGTGGGACTTAAACTTGGTTCTTACCTTTTTAATGTGCGCTCCCTTTGAGCCTCTACATAACTGTCCTCTTCGTCTTCTTACTTTGAAGACAGCTTTTCTGGTGGCCATCACCTCCGCTCGGCGGGTGAGTGAGCTCCAGGCTCTTTCATGCAAACCTCCCTTTCTGTCTGTCCATCCAGACAAGGTTGTTCTTAGGACGCGTCCTTCCTTCTTGCCAAAGGTGGTTACTGCCTTCCACATTGGGCAGACCATCACTTTGCCCACCTTCTTTCCGCCTCCGCATCCTTCCAGAGAGGAAGAGAGGCTCCACCGTCTGGACCCAAAACGTGCGCTTTCCTTTTATATCAACCGCACACAACACTTCCGGGTGGATGACCAGCTCTTTGTTGGCTACGTGGGCGCCAAAAAGTCGGGCGGTGCACAAGAGAACCATCTCCCGCTGGGTAACCTTGTGTATCAAAGCCTGCTATTCTTTAGCTAAGAAGGAGCCTCCTGTTGGGCTGCGTGCCCATTCCACCAGGGCAACGGCGGCTACCACGGCTTTGGGCCGCGGTGTTCCGCTGCAGGATATCTGTCAGGCAGCTACGTGGGCCTCGCTGCACACATTTACAAAGCATTACTGCCTTGACAGTCAGGTCCGGAGGGACGGCTTCTTTGGCCGTTCTGTCCTCCGGGACTTCCTTGTCTGATCTTTGTTCGCAGACCCACCACCGGGGTTGGTATTGCTGGGGTATCTATTCTAAGGTAAGGAATCTGTCACTAACGTGTCTCTTTCAGATGCACAAGTTACTAACTTGTGTAACGATATATCTGTAAGAGACAGTAGTTAGTGACAGATTCCTACCGCCCACCCATCCTCCCCGTTCTGCGAACTGATTTCTAGGGTTAAGGACATCCCTTTCAGGGCCCTAGTATTTTTCAGACACCTATGTCAGCTTCTTGCATGGCTCTGCGTTCCTGGCGCAGAGAGTCGTGTACAGAACTGACGTCAGCGGGCAGGGGCGGCGTCTAAGTACTGCCCGCGACTTCATCCCGGCGATCACGACGCCGACGACGGACGCGGAGCCGCACGACGCCGCCTACCGACGCGCAAGGGTACTGCTACGCAAAAACTTTCCGGATCCAGCCTGACGCCTGGGGATATTCTAAGGTAAGGAATCTGTCACTAACTACTGTCTCTTACAGATATATCGTTACACAAGTTAGTAACTTGTGCTTTCCTGTATCATGTCCTTATATAGGCACAATTCGCCCTGCCCTTATATAGGCATAAAATCCCAGTCCTTATTTAGGCATTAAACCGTGCACTCCAAATACAGGCATGGTCTCCGACATCCGTCCACCCTAACGTCACAACGAGTTCTTGAAGAACAGACCCTTAGGCTTCGGGAGTTTCCCTAGCACAGGACTATTGATTTCTTCAAGGACTCATCTATTATGCATGAACCGTTATACCTTAAGGGTTCATTCATGACGTCTTCCGCTGTCCGATTCACCTGAGGTACCTCTCAGGTATAAATATACCTTCCCTAGCCCTTGTAAATCAGAGGAGACCTCGACTTCAGAGGAGCCCGTATCCCGGCCTGACGCACTGAGAAGACACTGTCATCCCTGCACGCAGAGAGTCCAGCTTCCAGTGATCTAACTTCCCTCACGGGGTGTTGGAGTCCGAGTCTGGCAAGAGATTCCCACCTCTCTCATTCTTAAGGTATGGAGCTGACTAGAACCTAGAGGGACTCTTGGCATACTAGGCATACTAGGCATACTAGGCTTAGTAAGGAATACTTCACCTACTTCATACCTCTCCCTACACCTAGAGTTAGGTACACTGGGGTAGAACTAGCTTAGAGACGCATCGTATGAGTACTCGCATTTTTAGCTCATGTTATTTATGTATGTGAATATACGCTAAAAGATAATGCTAGCGCAGTATTATTTATTTCTACTGCTTACGCTGTACATTATTTATCTTGCATACTGTCTTGTGATCGTAACAGCACATATCACCTACACGAGAAACAAGACTGTTCAATAAATCCTTTTATTGAAACGCCCGTCTATTCTTTCTGTGTAACTTTGAGGAAAACTAAGCATGCACGATTGAGCTGAGTGAAACGGTTATCTATTGTTTCCACGACTCTGGGACACGTTCTGATTCTAAAGGGAAACAAAGTTGTCATGTTTTGCGGCTGCCAGAAACTACTCCCTTCTTGTTACCCAAGGAGTTTCTAGTGGCCTCTGAGCTAGCTGGCACAAGTAATTAAGTTTAATATACTCGATAGGGACATACCGACCTTAGTCCTATGTCAAACCTATAGGGTATATTATTCCAATGCGCAGAGCCTATTAGGGAAATAGGAGCTACACTACATGGCGCCCAACGGTTTGGTAATGCGGTAATTTAACGCTAGATACGGAGTAACTCAGCTGTGCTTTTTCTCTCAGAGACCCCTACCCATATGCTCCAAAAGACGTCTGGAGTGGGCAGGGTTAAGTATCCGCCACAGCAAAATAGGGAAGCACCCTATATATTAGCTGTTTGGTTTGCTCAACGTTGAAGGATACAGTGTTCCAAAATATTGTGCACCTTATCTTTTGTTTCCTTGAAACTTGTTCTACATTTTTCAAAAAACAAAAATGTCCATACACGGGGACGATAACACCGGGAACGGTGTAGCTGCGGCTGACCCAGTCGTAACAGCTTTTAACTTTACAGGTTTAAATGAAACCGAGGAGGGTGTTATAGACATCCATCCAAACTTAAGAAGAGCCATCACTCTAAAACGTATAAAACACGGCCTACCACCGAGAGGCCGTAGAGCAGTTTTCGTGATAGAGGCACACGAATCCTTTCAGACAGAGGTATTCTATTCATGGATAGTATTCCCAGAATCAAATCCAGTAACAAAACTGTTTCACTTCTACAAGGAAGATGATCCACCAGAGGAATATATTCCTTTCGAGGATATTGAAATTCCATTAACATACCAGGAGCATCAGCTCTGGTTTAAAGGCGCCCTAAAACATCACAGAAACATTACCAAGCTCGGTCCCCCAGGGAGACCAGGAGCAACATGGCCGATTCTAGCCGGCTACACACCTCATCCTGAACTGGATATAATGTCAGATGAGGAATTACTTACTCAACTACAAGAGTTAATAAAAATCTACAGACAATTGGTCCAATATGTCATGCAGACTTTCACAGTCCAACCACCATTGACACTTCCAAATCAGACCCCTCATCCGGGGACTACACTAAAAATTACACCACAGACTCTCTACTCAGTCATGGGTAAAATGCCCACAAAACGTGAGCAAATTCCATTCTGGATAGCTCAAAAAATTACTCAAATAGAAGCAGTATTTCCAAATACTAGCCCTTATGAGAAACACAGAATCCTAACAATCAGTTTACCAATGGGGATCACACCACAACTGGAAGACTGCACCACTTGGGGCTCAGTCTTTGCTGCCATCTATACTAAAACACATGGTATTCCATCAATTGCGGTAATACCTGATGTCCTGAAACAAATTCAAAACGAATACGGGGCAGAGCCTGCTCTGAATTTAGGTATGAAATTACTGAAAAATTTCGACCAGGTCTCAACAATAATATTATCTAATATTAAAGGGGAGGCAGCAGCAGTGGCGATCCGCCAACGATTAAGAGAATTCGATGTTACAGAACATCAAACAGAACTACCCAGAATAATTGAACAATCCTATGCAGAATTAGGCAGAGATAGTTTGGGTGGAAGACCATTAAAACCAAAACTATCTGAGAATCCTGAAAAGGACTCTATTAAACAAACTCCTACATCTTCTAAAAAGAAGTGGGAAACTAATAAACAAAACTCAAACGAGAAACGTTCTCAATCCCGAGGTAGGTCTCCTCAAAAGGAGCCCTCTGAAAGGAGGTATAACCTCAGGAATAGGGATAATTTGAGAAAACCTGACAGGTATCAAGATACTGATACACGTTCCTCTCGTACCTTTCAGATCTCGTCACAGACATCGGGAAGAAGAGGACGGTCAGAACATAGAGAAGAACGCGTGAAATCCAAGGAAGATAAACACGCTCCAAAAAATAAAACAAAACCTCAATTCTCCAAAAGAAAGTAGCAGGTCTGAAGATCAGACATGCCGAGGATACTGAGAACACAACTCAAGAACGGAGAATGGGCTCAGACAATGCTGGACAGTGCAGCAGAAGTCACAATAGTTCGCCAGAACGTGAAGGAACTTCTGGAGATAGTGGACTTGAATGAGTACATCTACAGTAGAGACTGTAGACACCAGGGTTAGTACTCCACAAAGGTTATATGAAATAACACTCCGAATGGAGGGAGACATACCAAGACAGGTGAAAGCACTCTTTTGGGAAAAACTTTCAAAGGGCTATGACATACTTCTAGCAGAAAAGACTGGCCACCACAATTTGTCAGGGAGTGCCCACATGGCGAGGACATTATTATGCCTGCCTTCTCCAACCATATTCCAATTCACCAAAAATATACATATGCCAGGAAATGGGCAGTAGCCCAGGCCCCAGCATTATATAAAAATCATGTAGGATGGGATGAGGACTCACCTCACCATAAAATACATCTGAAACATGAACCAACTGCACAAAGGCAGTACCCAATAAAGCAAGAAGCTAAAAAACAGGTCAGGGAGATCTTAGATCAACTTGAATACCAAGGGGTGATTGAAACATGCACCTCCTCAATGAACAATCCTTTGTTTCCTGTCTCCAAACCAGACAACACCTATCGTCTAGTTTTGGATTACAGACATTTAAACACTTGTTCTAAAACATTTGCAGTGCAAAATGCACATAGTACAGCATTAATGAATAACATTGTGTGTAAAAATATAAAACCACATTAGATATCTCAAATGGTTTCATTTGTCAAAACATAGCACCTGAAAGCAGGTACTTTACACCTTTCTCCATAATGGGGACCCAGCGTCAATTTTGTCGACTCCCACAAGGGTTCAAGAACAGCCCGGGGTTATTCTCAGCGAGGGTAACGGAGTTACTACAAATTTATGATAATGAGGCATTGTCATATGTCGATGACATCTATCTGACAGACGATGACCTGGAAAAACACTTGAACAGGGTGAATACCATTATATTGGGCTTCGCCTCTGAGGGCTACAAATTCAACTTCAAAAAGTCCAGAATTGCCCATCTCAATGTCCTGTTTCTAGGATATGAGCTTTCAAGTGAAGGCAAGAGCTTTGCAGCAAACTTTTTAGAAAAGTGTGCGCTGCTCCAACCTCCAAAAACGCTGAAAAACGTACAATCCATCCTGGGTTTCCTAAATTTTGGAAGAACATACATTCTAAATTACGCGGAAAGGGTTAAACCTCTCTACGCACTAATCAAACCTGATTTTTCAATCAAGAATTGGACACAAGAACATACAGAAATGTTGCGTTCACTCCAGGCTAACATGTTAGCAACAAATCACTTACAAACACGTGTAAGTCAACGCAACTTAGTGATCCGAATAATTTCGGGTCAATACGGATTCACCTACTTAACATTTAATGAGGGTGAGAAAATACCAATTGCATACAAATCACATTTGTATACACAAGCAGAAATGCGCTTCACTTCAACTGAAAAAATTACTGACAGCAGTTCAAACCGCTGTAGCAAAAGAAAGAGCTCTAGCCCAAGGGAAACGCATTATTGTCGTAACCCCAGTACCGGCTTTAGAGGCGGTCACAAAAGCGAGCATTCCAAATGCTAAAGCATTACATCCAAGATGGATACAATGGGTTAATTCTCTTGCTGCAACAGATGTTGAATATGTTTTTGATCCTGATCTAAAAACACAAGCGTTCCTGCAATATGAACAAGAATGTCCTCTGCCCACTGAAATTCTGCCTCTCGATCAGTACGAATTCATAATTTACACTGACGGATCCGCACAACCCGCAACAGGGGGGTAAGCAAGCTTACAGTGCAGCGTGTGCAATCGTTAAAGGTCGCATGCGAGATGGCATCTTCAGACCTATGGTCACAAAGACACAATCTCTAGGAGATTGTACAGCTCAGTGAGCTGAACTACAAGCATTCAAACTGGCACTTGAAAGTACAGATCGCGAATTCCCCACACTAATCGTGTGCGATTCTTTTTACTGTGTTCAGTCGTATAATGAATATATACAAAATTGGCTTGAAAACGGGTTCAAAGATGCAAAAGGTGGCACAATAAAGCACAAAACGCTTTGGGAACAAGTAGTTCAGTTGAAAAACGAACTACCAAAGGCTCACGTGATACACACACTGAGTCATCAACGTGATGGCGTTCACGTTGCAGGGAATTCATTGGCTGACGAAGCCGCAAAGGGGGCTGTTCAGGTGGCTTCCGTAGCTGCGATCACTCGTTCAAAAACGAGAATAGACAGTGAGATAATGTTGGCTATCAATGCTACAAGCAAAGGCAGTGGTGCAGCGTTACCAAAAAAGTTTCCACTCAAGTACTCTTATGTAATTGATGCGAACAACGTTCCTTTTGCTCGAATCCCTGGAGTGGGGGATAGGGTGATTCCAAACATGGAACGTAGAGCAGCTTTGATTTATGAAACACATCTGGGGGAGGGTCTGTCACATCAAGGGATCTCTAAAACAATATTGACATTAAAAGAGATGTACTGGTGGCCTGGGATGAATACAGAAATACACATATTCATCAACAACTGCATAGACTGCAAATTACAGCGAGAAAGCCACCAGACACCATGCTACGAATGTAGCTGCCCTGCACAGACACCATTGTTAGACAGCATTAGATTATCTATGCACAGGAGTCCTCAGTGCAGTCCCACAAATACTAAATCAAGGTTCCTATGGATATGGCCTCAGCGCTCGGCTGACGCTCGAACTGTTATAAAAGATTTGCGAGTCTTTATCGGCACATACGCAATAGGCACGCTACATTCTGACCAGGGCCCTGCGTTTAGCTCTCGGAGCTTACAAAGAAGCCATGGCCAGTCTGGGCGTTGCATTGCGGTACTCCTCTCCATTCCATCCTGAGGAAATTCGGTTGTGGAAAGGAAAAACCGGGACATAAAGCAGTCTATAACAGCTAGGGTATTAGGTTCGGGTGATGGGTGGGTCAAACATCTTTATGGGGTCCAACGCTCATTAAACAATTTGCCAAGAAGTTCTCTAGGGGGGGGTCACTCCATATGAGGTCCTATTTGGGAAAAGAATGTGGGTACCAGACCTCGAACACGTAGGCACAGTGGTGGAAAATAAACCCTTTGATATCAAAGATCGTTTGGCTGTTTTGCAGGACTTAAACAAATTAAGAACGAAACAAAGCAACGTCTTCCTGCAGCCAACCACCACTGGGGATAAACCGGCGGTCCCGGCAAGGCCTGTCTGGATTCCAAAAGTTGGGGATCTAGTCAGAGAAAAGATTGCGGTCAAGAAGGAATTTGGACCTTCTTACAGACAACCAGTACCTGTCCTAGCTAGTTCAAGGAACAAGAACAGTACTACTGCCGCCCCTTGCTGGAAAAAAGGAGAAAAGATTTGTGTCCATCGACCTCATCAAACCACAGTATGTGGCCAATACTAAATAGTAGGCCTCGTGGACTCCGACCTAGTAGCAGACGCACTCCTCTCGCTACTATCCAAGAGGTTCAGACTGAAAGACTGATAACCATCGAGAATTCAGCAGTAACAGATGAAGGACTGTGCAACAATGCTATGGAACTCATCCCTCTTGAAACTCAAGTAACAGTTCGTCCAAATACACCTGTCTACACCAACGTAGCAAGTGATCAACTGGTTCCAGCGATTTCAACAAATCCTGATGCAATTTCAACAATTGACAGAACTGCTTCTGGCTATTTCATTAACTTTGATACGTTCTCAGAAGATCCCAGTGAACCTGAAACGACGCCAGCATCATTAACTTTCAAACAGCAAGTACAAGACTTTCTTCACTTTCTGAAAAAGACTTATCTGGTTTCACCATGGATTGAACTCTGGATTATTTCTGGAATATTTGTTTTCCTGCTTTGGCTAGCTTTGGTTATGACTATGAGCGTGCTTATAAATGGCAGATACATCCGTGTGAACACTGAAAGAAAGATGTGAACTTACTTTTGAAACCACATAAATCTTCCCATTGTGAAGCAAGAGACTTGTCAACAGTGAACATCACAGCCGTTCCTATACAGGATGGTATAGTGTGGGACGAAACTGATTTCGATATATTAGGTCCAACGGAACAATTGAACATTCCACATTTGTTTAAAATTTCACTAAGTGATCTTATTTCGTCCAATACCTATTCTGATGATTGGGACTTTGAGACTGTTAATGACAATGTTTGACCTAGAAAAATCTGCTGCATTTTCTAAAAATGAATATTTAGAGGGTTCATCAGACTATGAACAGCTGTATTGCTATAACCACTATGGTCATCATTATTTGCATAAATCTGCATACCCTAGAAATGTGTTTATGTTTAACCAATGGGAGCATTGTCCTACACCACCAAAAGGCAGTTCAAAAACATTTGTTAATAAGTTTCCATATTTTTCAGGATACAATACATCTGATCCAGAAACATTTTACTATAAAAATGTAAACAAAGCAGGACTGAAAATTATGTTAACAAATACAAAACAGATTTATTCTGCAGCATTTATTACCCAACTGTCTAGACAGGGTTTTGACTTATGGAAAGACACAATAGACACAAAATCTGTCTGGGGTACTAAAGATTGGCAAGTACAGGGGATAGAAGCTTTATTTAGAGCCTGCATCATCCCTGAACAAATAATGTTTTGAATGAAACTGTCCAACAAACGTCTTGTCTTGGACTAGCCAAGATCAAAGAGATGAAAACACCTTCTGTACCAACACCTGCAAGTGATAATACACAGGCAGCGGTTACAGTTGACACAATACTACAACTCAACAGATCTAATCCTGATTGGAGAAAATGGTTGATCTGGCCCACAGACACGAACAACTGTCGGAAAGATTCCTGAATAAAACTCAGGGCTTTACTATTCATAGCCCAGACCCAAGATATGTCCAAAGACAACATCCGGGGGTAGTAACAACATACAGTGTAGGAAAATTATGCCTCGATTGGCTGCAGAAATCTACACTACAGGATGTGAAACAACACTTATCCTTACTTAAAGAAGACGCAGACCTTAGGGAATTCTTGCTTGGACCAAGAAAACCGCGTCAAAAACGTTTCATATATGCCGGCATCTATGCTGCTTATAATGAAGCATGGAAGGTGTCACAGATAGAGGCCGCAGAACGAATACGTGAACTTGATCGTATTAATTTAGAGAAAACTCTCTCTGTGGTCGACAATGGGTTAACAACTTTGTCCTCCAGAATATATTAATTGGACGGCATTGTATCCTCTGCTATCGACATACTGAAACAAGATTTGGCGATGTTACAACAAAGCCAATCTCAATTACGTTCTATTGTGTTATTGAGCTGGACGCTGCAATCTTTGCGAGCGGGCTATGTGCCTTGGCGTTTTATCAACACGTCGGCTCTGTTTACAGAATACAATCTCACTGATAAACAGATCGAACTGGCACAAAGAGGAGCAAAGTATACAGTGCTGAGCATTGAAAAACTGGAAAAGTTACCATTCACAGTGGCAGAAAAACCAGCTACAGAATGGCTTATTCATGGCAAAATCACGCTACCTGTGACTACTTTTCAGTTTCAGTATTGCCTCAAACAGATGCAAGCAGGCAAATATGAAAGGTTGGGTAAGGAATACATTAAGACATCTTGGAATTTACCTTACACATATAGATGTTGGAGTGGGGATCGTGAAGTGTTTCTGAGCGGTACACACTGTAAAAGTGCACTGAGCGGTTCACTAATATGTCAGGACATTTCTTTACATGGGGCATGTAATGGTTCCGTGGCAAATTTGTCTTGCCATCAGCAGGGTACACCAGCTGACTGGAAAGGAAAGCCGATGGGATACCCGTTAGCTTGCCCTCCTCAAAAAGAGAACCTGAAACAGAAAAATCTGCTTTTTTCACACAATCTGGAAAGAAAATCGCATGTTTATCAAGGACATAATAAAGAGTGTGTAATGTCGTGTAGTGTGGTGTGTGTATTTGTGTATCCTGAATGGTAAATTAAAAAAGACATAGGGGCATAAATATGCAGTTTAAAATGAGTCAATGCTTGAATATGCTATCATCACTCTTCCTTCTTAAGAGTAGCTTGTCAATTCTAATACAGTTCTCCACAGTCGAACACTCTGCATGGAAATCAACCTCTTGTTGGTAATTTCTCTGAATGCAAATGAAACTAGCACGTTTCCCCTACCTACTTGTACACACTGAATAGTGCTTTTTCAGTTGTACTCAAGTTTCCTGAGGAAGTGAGCTATGTTTTTGGAGAAGAGGTGACTCTTGATCACTAGTGGTTAGTCTTAAAAGTATTTCACAGAAATGAAAAATATGAGGTTTTGCCGAAGGGATTGGGAAAATAATGGTTTTGTTTCAATAGGAGATCATGTTTTCATGCGCTCGTTTATAGTGATATTTGGGGTTCTTTTAATTAATTAAACCCCTAATGTATTCATTGTTCCACCATGTCTGTTTTGTTTTTCTGTGCCGTAACTGTTATGTCTATTTCTGGCTTCGTTTAAAAATTGTTACTAGTGGATACTGAGGAGATTATACTAATGATAAATTGCATGTTACTCTGTTGTGACTGTGTTGATGCGAAATACAGTCACAAGTCGATGATTTCATAATCCACTATATGGTAGACCCCCTTGAAAAAAAGGTACAGTGAGACTAAAACTTGCTTTACATTCTTGGAACTTCTTGATGGGAAGAGCAGAATGTACTTGAAGTGGGTATGGTGGCCAACACACATACAGACATTCGAGATTCTACAAGTTAATATTTGGGAACATTGGGAAGAGACTTTATGGTTTTATTTGACACCACAACTTTAAGCAAAGGATATTTTCTGCAGTGCCCTATTGTGTTGTGAAAGCTTGTCAAGACTACACCCTATGGTCTACTTTTGTGGTGATATCTAATGATTAAATCAATAGAGGAAAACTCATTGGGTTGCAGTCACTTTATGGATCTCATGTTCCCATGTGCAGATGGCCAGTATGAGTGCCTCACATCCTCTTATAGTTCATGGGGATATTATACAATAATTGTGCATAACTACTTATTTCTTTCAAAGACGGATAATTAAAGAGGGCAGAGCCTGAGGTGAAATTCACTTTCTGCTATTCTTTTTACAGATTGAGACTCATAAGCTGAGCTTCCGTGAAAATGCCAGAGCCAAGACTGACCACGGAGCTGAAATTGTGTACAAGTCCCCCAACCTCTCAAGTGATACTTCCCCTCGTCGCCTTAGCAATGTCTCCTCCTCCGGAAGCATCAATATCGTGGACTCACCACAGCTTGCAACATTAGCTGATGAAGTGTCTGCTTCTCTTGCCAAGCAGGGCTTGTGATCTTGTTTCCAGAATTATTCTATAGAGAGGCAAAAAAAGAAGTAATGGAAAAAGTAATCTCTCCTATTTCTGTTCCTTTTACAGCTGTTTCTTATGAATATCCTATCTGGTTATTTATCTAACCTGATTTACAGTTACTTTACAACTGGCTCCTGGACATAAACATTTCTCAGGCCACAGAACAAATTTTGGAAAATACATGTGTTATCGCTTCATTTGGTGACCACAGGGGTTTAATGTATTTAACTATTGAGAAATGAGGTTTTAATCAATGGTGAAACTTAGATTTAAGTTTGAAGGAATATTTGGTGTATTCACCAGACACATATACGTTTTTATCAAGACATAATGACTGGAATTGTGTTGAAGCCAAATCACTTTAGCTGATAACCAGGAAGTCATTGTACTTGAAGGTTTTAGGGAAAATAGATGTGGAGCACCTTGCTTTTGGAGCTGCGTCTAAACCTGAATTGGTGGGGGTGGGGGGACAATAGATTTGCCTCCTACATTTGTGAGAGTAGCTGTTTTGTGGTTGAGTGCTTGAAAGTGACAAAAATTTGACTTGCAATGGTATCACTTTCTGCTCCAAAACGCTTTTAAATGGATCCTACTTGTGGATTGCATTAATCATGTAAGTTATTTCGCAGATATGGCCTAGAGCAGCTATTGCTGAAGGACAAGAAAGGTAGAATTTTCTGTTATCTTTTATTGAGTTTTTAGGACACAGAAATAAAACTTGAATTTGCCTTCAATTGCCAGCAAGCATTGCATGGTAAAATGACTTTCATCCAAGCTCAAACTCTTGTATTTATCATCTATAGCAACAGCATTGTGTCACCTTTTATTGCAAATGTAAATCAAGAGGTGGTAAGACATAATAAATAAGCTGAGAAAGTAGAAGAAGTCTGTTTGTAAAAGTATTATGGAACAGGTGAAATATACCATTAGACTTTTAATTAGAAGTTATCAGACTGTTCCTTAGACATGCACATTTTCCCAAATTCCTGCTAGAAAGACATCATGTCTATTCCTTACTTATAAAAGGAAATCACATTACAAGAGCAGTTGCGTTTCTGCAGTATCTACAAGTTTTTTTTGCCTGCAAACCACCATGAAATTGAAAGCTAGGCATTGTTTTTGTAGCAGCTTTTATAGTTTTTTATTTATGTATTGATGTAACTCTTGAAATAGTGTTACCTTATTTCCTTTGGAAATATACTTTGCGCTTATCTGCACAATGACCATGCTTGGATACAATGCATTAAAGCACTAGTTCCAGTAGTTTTCTATACCAGCTCACGGTCAGCACCTTCTTTCCCATGTTTTAAAAACACTTTGTCTTGGATTGCCATTTAAAGCATAGATGGACAGCTTTGCTTATGCCTACGCAAAAACTAGATGTGAGTTAGGGTGATCACTTCTGATATGCATCACCGGCCAGACGATGCTAGAGCTATAGTACTGTCATTCTCATAAGTAGATAAGTAGGTTTGTGAACCCAATGCTAATTTTGGAAAATAAATTTGATAGCCAGGGATATATAACCTGAGAGTTTAAATGGAAAAGTGCAAAATAAAAAGAACTTGCACACTCCAGAGATAGAGGGAGAGCTCAATGCTGCTACCCATAATATGCTGTGTTGGTCAGTCCTTAATTATGTCAGGACTGTCTGCAACTATTGCTTCCAAATTAAAATGGCCACCTATACATGCAGACATTTAGGGGCTTATTTTACAAGCCTCTTGCGCTACTTTTGCGTAATTTTTAACATGGGAAAAGTGAAGTACGGGTGGCGCATGGGGCTTGTAAATAAGCCCCTTAGGGTATATAGTAGGCCTTCGATGTGGTACATATTTGTTATATTCAAATATTGTTTAATGAAAATATCTCAGTATCTGGATAGCCTCAGAAAATAGATGGGACATTTTGTTACTAGAAGATTTTGTGCTGAATGGGCATACGTCATTAGGCAGTATACACTATGCATGAAAGTAGAGTATCTGCCTTGCCGACTTTCTATATAGTTCACTAAAAAGCTGCAAAACATAAAAATCATTTGTAGTCTAAAAACTCCAACAGAAAGAAGTCACTGAACCTCTGCAAAACATAGAAAAATAATTTGTAGTCCAAGAGAGAAGTGTTCTTAAAAGTACCATTGCTCAAAAATAAACATCCAATGACTGTGCCTGGTTGTAGCATGGACCTATAGATTTGAGAACCTATTTTGGGAATTTGAATATCAACATGTGGAAATTGGGGTAGGAGGTCTTCATTGAAAAATATTATATTCTGGTAGACTAAAGATCATGCACCTGTTATCAGTTGCACATGATTATGTCAGTATCACAGAGACATACTCTTACTCTACTTTTTATTAATTCTTGTGACAGTTCACCAAGCGCCGGATCACATAAATTGCACTGGTGTTGGGCAATTTTGCATTGCTATTTGCACTGACAAGCAGTGTAAAAATTTAATTTGGATCCAATGATTAGTGTAAAATTTAGATTTTCTACAAGTTGGTTTGAGAACATATTGTTTCAAAACTGTTACATAATTGCCCTACACCAGTGCTTAATTGTCTAGAAGTGGTTCAACTTCCATGACCTGATCCCATTTTTTGAAGTGAGAGTATCCACTGAGGCCATTGAAAGTATGCTCTAAATGTTTGTATGTAGAACATCTGAGTGACCAGAGCACTGCATTGGGGAAAAATAAAGTTCGCAAAGTCTGCATAATATTACTTGAATAGGGATATAACATTGCAACTGATGCATCCCATTCTGCATGCTAAAACTGTTAGGTCTTAATCTGGGCCTTTGATTGGGATTTTGTGGCAGTGTTTTTCATCTAAACAGATGTGTAATTTCAGACCTAACACTACAGGCTGAGCAGGTATTTTTAGATATAATATTTCGCTGGTAGATGAGCCATGCTTTCCTTCTCATGGAGCACATTGAGAACATTGAAAAGGTCTCATATAAAGAATGCAGTAAGGGGTAAAAAAACAGTGGCATTTCTTTCCACACCCTTTGGTGTTATGAGCTCAACAGAAAGGTGATAGACATGATTCAGAGCTTCCACTGCACCACCATTGGGTCTGTCAGGTCTTGGTGCGAGGCTACCTACTTTTTAGGCTAACAGCAACCCTATTTAGGGTAAGCAGTCCAGCATCATTTTAGGTGTCATCATTGGCAAGATAAGACTGTATTCGCATGGTAGTCTTTCTTTGGAACAACTATTCATGTGTTCAATATGTGGTGGAAAGTTTTCTGAGCACTTGAGTATCATTTGGAATGTGGCTACCAAGAATGTAGCCTCACATATGGGGACAGCAGTTCCAGTATGCTTCAGGGGCATGGTGGAATAGCTGTCACAAAGACTTCCCATGGTGGAGGTAGATTCTTCAGGAGTTGAAACTCTAGCTGCTCTGGTGTCCCTTTATAAAAACACAGTGCATCTTTCCTCCCCAGTGTGGTATGGGGTACCGCCCCCTAAATGGAGATTGAAAGCCCACTCAAATAATTTTAAATGAAGCCCAGTTTACTTTAATATGGTCACTGTTGCTACACTGGTTTGACTAATTCAGTGAGTCCTTTGTAGCAGACTACAAGTTTATTGATGAGTAGATCACTATTGCAGAGAACAATAAATAAATAAACATTTCTCTGAAATGGTTGAAAATTTATATTTTTCTGCCAAACCTAGATTGAAATCTCTAGGGCTAAAATCTATATAAGGCGGCACCAAAGTAAAGATTGAACAAATTCCACGAGTGGAACATTTGTATGTAGAAAAGTGCTGGAAGGCTGAAGAAATATTGATTACATAAAATTGGTATTTATTGTAGGTGTTCACAATACCAATGACAACAATTTAGACTAATTTAAATTCTAATGAAAGTTCTGCATTGTCAAAATATACTTCTCTTATTCTCTGTAAGTGAATGTGTTTTGCAACTGAACCCAAGGCAATAGCACTGAGAAATATTTTATGGCTACTTAACGTTATGTTTTTTCTTAGTACAACATTCACCCAATGACATTTTAGTTCTGTGTGCAACACTATGAGACAGAGGTGAAAAACTACATAGAGAACAGCCAGGTCGTAATGGTTTTCCAGAAGCCTGGGAAACATTCCACAGTCAGTCATGCTTCCAGGCAGTTATCTCGTAATATATTGAATGGGTTTTTGAAAGCCATGACTGGAACACAATCTTCACATTGGTGAGCCTAAGAGCTAATGATGTAGGTTAAACTTTAGTATGGATTAAGTGGACTGCTACCCACTGTAGCAAAACCCAATACCTCGTTTTAGGTCCTGTTACATGACTCTGTAATTCTCTCTAAGCCTATGTGAAACTAATATAGCTATTAGGAAGCTTCCAAAAAAACCTAAATTGATTGTCACTGCGAAGAGAGAAGATGATACTTAACCATGAATCTAAAAAAATATAGAAGTGTTTACATTAATTTTCTACATAACTTGTGCATGTTGTGCAATTGGACATGCCTGTCTGTGATCCAAAATTACCAAGGTATGATATTTCTAAACATGGTATATATGAGGTTTAATTTGCTCCTTAATCCCCAATGTTCAGGGCTCGATTGATGACCTCTAAAAATCACTAAGCTAGAATCTATTTAGATATTGACTTTGTGACTTGAGTATCGATAGTACCTGCTTAAGATATCCATAATAAAATGCAGCTAAACCTGAAGTTAATAGATTTATAAACCAGTGACATTAAACAGCTTTTTTTGCTTTCGAGGTTGGTAGAGTAAGAACACACTTTTAGTAGCAGATATAGGGCACAACCATGTTAAAATATGGCAAATTGATTTAGTAGAGTATGAACTCCTACTATATGATTAATTTATTGTCTTACATTTGTTAAGAACAACTGAACATGTTATGATTTGAAAAAGAGCATTACTCGTGTTGTCACATCCCACAGAAGATGACTTACCCAGTCACTCTACATACATGTCAGATTATTGTTGAAAATGTGTTTATGACTTAATATTAACATTGTTTAAGGGCATATTTGGATAAAGGATGTTTTGCAAGAACTACTTTTATTAGCAACAAGGAGGATTGCTGAAATCAACATGATTGGCCCGGTGGTTTAATGAGGTTGGACTCAGAGCAAATAATTGGTGGTTAGGATTCGAGTACATCACACAATAGTCCTAAAATGAGTGAAATATTTGAGATGTGTTGCTTGAGCTATATCTATTAGACCGACTATCGTGCTGCCGAATCCAGCCAGAAGAGAAAAGGCTGTATTTTGTAGCTTTATTACATTATCCTGTATACCTGGTGTCACCAATTTGAAGTAGTGGTTGTGATTGCATTCTTATAAAACATACATATGGTTGGCCCTTTTATACAATCAATTTAAGGCTTCCTACTTATTTCCTAACATCCTTTTAGCTTCCAGATGCGTGTGTCTGGTATATGCTAGGAGCACACCTACATAACAATATATTTGTTTAAAACAGTATATTAACAATAGTCAGGTTCTGAAATAAGAGTAATGTTTTGGTTAACAACTCTTGCACTCTAGTCCTCCCTATTTTGAGGTAATCACTGCTGCATTTTTGCATGTCTAGTGTAAGAAAACCAGTTGATGACTAAAAAGCGTTTGTTCTTGGAGAACCATAATTATAATTTCTTTTTGGGTTTTAAATTTTAGAGTTTTGGAATGTTTGTAGTAAAAAAAAATGGAAGAAAGGCTCGTCAGTATCTGAATGATATTATATCTGCTCCGCCAACCCGCAAAATATCCTGCATGAAACTTCTCGCACCATGAAGAACAAACGCATAGCATCCTTAGTTAGAAAAAAACCTTTTTAGGGAGAAAAGAAAAACACAAATTTAAAGTATGAGGGTACTTTAGCCCTGTATAAAGACGTACATTTTTTTAAAGTGCTTTTACGTGCTGTTTGCATTGCTTAATAACTTACGGTAGTTACTATAATTTTTATTATTGCTTTTGTTTTACAAAGCAGTAGAAAAACAGTAGACTAAAAATATGTTGCTGCTTTTGGCAGTATGGCACACATTAAAAATATTTTTGGGGGAGAATCCCCTGTTTGACTGACATGCAAGATTTGGAATATGGTTATTTTTGGTAACTGTTTCAGTATTTTCAAAGTGTGTGGTGTGTCTTATTTGGCACTTTGTGATTCTTTGCCGGAAGTGTTTGAAAGGCACAACAACATGCAATCATTTTAGGATTTAATTAAAGGGTTCCGGATGTGTACGCCTGAAGAATGTTTGATACGTTTTAACCAGACTGCTTCTTCAGACACATTAAATTATCGCACAGAAAAAGAAGATCAAATCTTGTGAAGACTCAAATGTTTCAAATCCAATGTGCTCTGAAAATGTTCTAGTTATTTGTCTATTGCATTCCCCTAGTTAATTTCAGTGAGGTTTATGTTTATGATTTCAGAGTTACACTCTAAATGCATGGCGTTTGGAAAAGGAGACCACTGAGGAAATTGGTTCTCTGCTATCAGATTAAAAACGAATGGTTGACAATCTACTACCATGAAAAGTAATTGAACATGTCACTGAGAAATGTTGTCCAGTGCAAGTGGTGCAGTTTCATTGAAGATATGGGATCATCAACCTAAATAGCTAGAGTTTATATTCTGGTTCTGGGGTCTTGAATTTGCCTAAGTTCCATTAGGTTTTAATTGGGATTGGGCGTGAGCTTGCCCTACATGCAATATTAATTCATTGCCTAAGTTCCATTAGGTTTTAATTGGGATTTGGCTGGAGCTTGCCATAAATGCAATATTAATCCATTTCCTAAATTCCTTCAGATTTTAATTGGGAATGGGCATGAGCTTGCCCAAAATGCAATTAATCCACACATTTACATTTTCGTGGGATATAACACTCTAATTTTGAAAATGCTGAGCATCCAACATTTTTGTTGACTAAAAACACTGCTGTTTAATGTAGTTTTAATACTGATTTTCCCGCTTGCGGTTTTCTCATTTTGTAATCATAGTCTATTTCCACGCCCGCTTACTGATTTAATGTGTCCTTGACCCTTTAAAATGATATAGCATCCCAGTTGTTTAGTCAATTGTCCTGAATCTTCACATTATCCATGCTGAGTCTTCATAAGGAACTACAGCCAAACTTAACATAAAAGGTATTCTCACAAGACACTTTTTTGGATAAAAGTAGAGTGCCTCCAGACGACATTCCTGCAGTCATGTACAGAGCAGATGGTATGAAATGAGGATTCCGTGACCTTGAATACTTGCCACTTCCTACAAAACATACTGCATCAGCAGAAAAAAGAGCATGTTCCAGAGCAGTAATGGATGTATTACTTTCTTATAAGTAATATCTTATCTGAAATTTTTCTCCTCACAGAATCAAGGTTAGGGTGTGTTCCACTCAATTTTTAAGATTTATCGTGGAACAGCCTGTAAAATACCTTAAAAATTCAAATATGTTTCAGTAAATATCATTTATTGACTTCCAAATGTTTTTCAACACAAATCTTAATGAGTTAAGAATTAGCATAAGTGAAGGGATGATCTTGACATTTTTTAGAAGTCTATTTAGCAAATCCTAGTAAATCTGAAAATGTCCAGCAATAGTAACTCCTGATAAGGGCAAGCACCCATTTCTATGGTAATTATATATCTTGACATTAAACAATTTAGATCTTGTTTGTGTAGCCCCAATACTTTTTCTGCTCCTTCCTGAAGTCCATAAAGTTCAGGGAAATGCTAAATGCAGTTTAAAAATGTCGGTGTCAGTCAAAGAGGGAGTCCTTCCTGTACTCATTTTTGAAGGTGTTCAGTAAAAGAATAGCTGCTGCTTCCTTTTGACTATCTGATTGTAAAATAACTGTATTTTTAAAGACTGTTAAAATCTGTTGTGGCTTTGTGTAGTTCTAGGATTGTATGAACCTGGTGTATGTTTGTTGTCCTAGTATATGGTATGGTATCCCAAACTCGTGGGAGAAGCCGTTGGAAAAGGCAGCAAGACCATTCGTAACCCTTTTATTTTCTGTTTATATTCTGAAACCCAAAACATGGCATAATAATGACCAAAATATTTGAGCATAAAGTTTTTTACTTGTCCATTTAATCACCTATTAATATGTATGTAAGAAAGGCATGTATGGCAGGCACTGCTCCTTGGTAGAAATCTTGTCTCTACAATCTTTGTTGATTAAAACAAACGCTTCAAACTGAAAAGTTTATAATGTAAATATTATTTTGATTTTTTTCTTTTAAAAAATCAATTAGGGTGAAATATTTTGTTGTTTCAGCATCACGTGTTTCATTGTGTTTACTTCAGTGCTCATTGAAATAAAATCACGTTAATAAGAAGTACTCATGGCAGACTTTTGTTGGTGAGATGCATTTTAGTTTGATAGGGGTAAAGCTGACACTAAGTAAGTGTGTCTTGTATTCTAACCCCTACTTCAGATACACGCCCTTTAAATTAACAAGGATAGCTATGCCACTTGCAAGCCCAACATTTCCTCTTGTGTTTCCCTTTTTACGTTTTACCTAAAGGAAAACCTGTATAAACTCACTCTACCTTAGCTTCATGTCTGTGAATGTACATATTGTATTGTGTGTTTTAACAACTGGTTTACACGGATTGTTGCTGTAAATGTGAATTTGGAAATAAAGTCATTGCTATAAGATAAATATGGTGTGCATCCCTGTTTCGTCACAAATAAGTGCGGTTCATAAGGGCTGAGCAGTGTGAGGAATAGTTTTGGCTTGCAACATTATTTTCTGTTGCTGATAGTGGTCCTTTAGAAGTGATGCCAGACTTTAGTATGAAACGCCTAGGCTCATTGTTTTGAAGGATAACAAGGAATTCAAGAGATTATGTAGTTCAAAACAACAAAAACATAGAAAGAAAATTATAAGCATGAACTAAGACAGTCGGCAGATGTTTGAATATTGAGAACAGTAGACAAAATTAGTGGAATATAAGTACCAGTGCTTTAGAAAATACATGAATAATCGTGTAGGACAGAAACATTGTGTGCTAACGAACTCACTGAGAGACAAGTTAATTAATTACTGGCGCTGCACAACAGCAGCGCCAGTCTCGGGATGTCGGGCAGAGTGACCGTATCAACCGTTCTTGACAGAATTTTGACTCCACACCACCTTTCCACAGGCAGTGTCGTGAGCTGGTGTGAAGTCCATAACACTACACATTGGTCACAGCATAACAGGAAAAAACATCTTTTCCCTTACTGGGTGTTTAAGAATCTCCCCAGGAAAATGTAAAAAAGAATGTCAATTATGTCATTGTAATTCATATTCTGTAGGATGTGGAATTTGAAATGCGAGTTTCATGGACAGTTAATGTCAGATAATGCAGTCTAAAGCATATTGGGGTAGTTACATGTACCTCATTGAAATAGGACGTAAAAATACTGTTATAGGGACTTCACCCTAAACAAACTTTTAATTACATTTCTCTTGGTAGTGTCTTATTTGTGCTACAGTTACCAGCAAACAGTACATTTTACATTAGTTCGAACTATGGGTGTTAGTAGAGACAACTTTTTCGATGTTGGAGTTAGTATCCCTCTTATTACAAATATTGCTATAGGCATTAAAATTCATAGAATATTGAATCCACGAGATGTACCCCAAGCGTGCCTCTGCAAGGGAAGTACCACCTTTTCATAGCATAAGCCTGGTTTGTAACTTCCCGATACTGTGACATCAAATTTCAGTCCCAAAGAAGACAGCATATAAACAGTGCCAAAATTCCTTACAGTGATTATAGTGTATTTGTAGATAATGCATTGGTCAATGTTGCTGGCCCATGTTGCTCTAAAGTGTAATATTTATGACCAGTTTAACTGCCACATTTCCTTTTATTTGTTTTAAATGTGTGTGTAATAGTAAAGAGAGCAGTGAACAAAATTGCCATAGGAAGGTGGGACGCACAAGGCAGTCAGACCTAAATTTTCAGCAGTGTACACCAGAGACATCCCTCTTCCTTATTTTAGTTTTCGTTATAGAGGTACCCTATGTGCATGCATACATGCGAGCGGGACACAGTCAAGGGAGGCCCGAGGAAGAAAACTCAAAGGGAATGGGCAGCTTGGGCAAAAGCTGACTAAACCAACAACTTGTATAAGGGGACAGGTAGTGTGAGCAGGGCCCACTATCCCCAAACATCAAATGTGTGTGCAGGAGGCACCTTTGGTATAGGTATATGTCAATGTTGAAACGGAGGACGCATACTCCTTGAGCTTCCTGACCTAAATATTTGTACCTACCTCACATTCCCTGCAGATACGTTGTGCCTGCTAAATTGAAAGTAATTAAGAGTTATTTGAGGAATCCTCAGTAGCAGTTTAACGAACATCTTGCAAAAAGGATGATAAATGCATGGGGCTAATAGGAGTGGTGTTTCAAAAAATATTTGAAGAAGGCTTTGGACAGATGAGAATGACCCCAGTGTATGTTAATTATCCCTTTTAAGCATAGGTACACCATAGATTCGTGGTGTTTTGAAGTCAATAAATTTTGCTAAGAGGTTAGAGTCTTTATGACTTAAAACCTGTAGAGTTAGGGACTGGTTTCAGTTGTGATTTTAGAATGATTGCCACATTGCAAGTATGGTTGATATCTACTATGATGCGGCAAGCAGAGAATTTTGCTGACTAGATGGACCTGGCAATCCTGATCCCAATCTCACATGATTTTCACAGGTAAAGTACTGAGCAAGAATTGGGAACTACAAGAAATTAAACACCCTCTACTGTGCTGCTCCTTAGATGGTTAAAGACTGGGCATCCCTAGGCCGGACGAGCTTTGTCCCAGAAGCTCAAATACCTAGGGAAATAACCTCTAGTTCTCCATTCTTCATCTGTGGACACAGGTAAATACCGATGTTAGGGAAGGACTGGAGAGGGAAGAAGGTGTTGTGACGCAGGAGGCTAAAAACAAGAGTGTAAGTCTTTTAATCATGAATGACAAACTGGAGCCTCTTCAGACACACGAGGGGGGCATATTTACTAAACTTTCATGTAGTGCAGAGCAGCAGGAAGCAGAGTTTCTGCTCTGCATTGTTTGAAAGGGAGGGAGAAGAAATGCACCATATTTACAAAGATATGGAGCATTTCTGCTCTCTCCTTGCGCTGGCTGTAGTCTAGCTCCAATGCAGGTACCCTTGCACAGTAGAACAAGGGTACCTTAATTGCAAGCAGGATTGTTTTGGTGCAGTAAGGGACACCTTCCTGCACAAAAACAATCCTCTATACATGTGTGCTGCATTGTTCAGGTGGCTGGACTTCATGGTCCTATTCAGTTTGAAGATACACACATTATGTTGTTCCCTGACTACACATAAAAAGCACAAGCAAAAGAAGTTCTTGTGATAAAGATAAGGCAAAACTCTGTAAGAGGTACATGATGTTATTCCCTGCAAAACTGCAAGTAATGTTGGATGGTAAATCCTGGTTTTTCACAAATTCAGAAGAAATCTGGGAATGGAGAGAAGGCTGGAGAAAAGTAGGTGGGAAGAAACCATCGTAACCACCAGCTTAAAGAACCGAAGAAAGTAAACCAAGGAAGAGAGAAACCAAAGGTACCTACGAGAG
Organism: Calotriton arnoldi; assembly: GCA_963921515.1. Classification (NCBI taxonomy): domain Eukaryota; kingdom Metazoa; phylum Chordata; class Amphibia; order Caudata; family Salamandridae; genus Calotriton; species Calotriton arnoldi. Next base: position 335,652 of record CAWUFW010002400.1, on the reverse strand, counting down.
TGAGCCTGATGGACCAGGTATAGCAGGCAGCACAACAAAGTTGATCCTTATGTAAATAAGCATTGCAAAGTCAATAGGTCCTGCATATAAGAGCTGTTGGCTTAAGCAATGATTTGGAGCATGCTTTACAACAGCACAACTGCTGTGCAGAATGACTAAAACTCTTTTTTTTTTTTTTAAACACATTTTGATGAAGCCAGCGTTAATGCCCTTTTTGAAATAAAAAATAAAAAAAGCGCTGGACGTGTCATAGTGCCTTTTTATTATTTTTAGCCATATGCTCCCCCATCCACTCTCGCTTGGGATGGGGAAGCACAGGAACAACAGAGGGAGGGTGGGTAGGACGGGCTGAGGCACCACACAGACAACAGAGGGTGGGCAGGAGTAGCTGGGGCAAGCACCCGGAGAATAGATGGTGTGTGGGAGGTACTGGGGCTGTAGTGTAGTTCCTATTTCCCTAATAGGCTCTGCGCATTGGAATAATATACCCTATAGTTTTGACATAGGACTGAGGTCGGTATGTCCCTATCGAGTATATTAAACTTAATTACTTTGTGCCAGCTAGCTCAGAGGCCACTAGAAACTCCTTGAAAACAAGAAGGGAGTAGTTTCTGGCAAACGCATAAACATGACAACTTTGTTTCCCTTTAGAATCGGAACACGTCTCAGAATCGTGGAAACAATAGATAACAGTTTCACTCAGCTAATCGTGCATACTTAGTTTCCTCAGAGTTACACAGAAAGAAAAGACGGGCGTTTCAATAAAAAGGATTTATTGAACAGTCTTGTTTCTCGTGTAAGACATATGTGCTGTTATGATCACAAGACAATATGCAAGATATATAATGTACAGCGTAAGCAGTAGAAAGAAATAATACTGCACTAGCATTATCTTTTAGCATATATTCACGTCCATAAATAACATGAGCTAAAAATGCGAGTACTCATAAGATGCGTCTCTAATCTAGTTCTACCCCAGTGTACCTAACCTAAGTGTGGTGCAAGGTAAGAAGTAGGTGAGGTATGCCAAGAGTCTGGTATGCCAAGAGTCTGGTATGCCAAGAGTCTGGTATGCCAAGAGTCTGGTATGCCAAGAGTCCCTCTATGTTCTAGTGAGCTCCATACCTTGAGAATGAGAGAGGTGGGAATCTCTTTCCGGATCTGGAACTCTTAACACCCTGCGAAGGGAGTCAGAACACTGGAAGCTGGATTCTCTGCAAGCAGGGATGACAGCGTTGTCTCAGTGCGTCAGGCCGGGACACGGGCTCCTCTAAAGTCGAGGTCTCCTCCTAACTTGCTTGGGCAAGGGAAGGTATATTTATACCTGGTAGGTGCCTTGGAATGTTAGCATTGATGTGAAGTCGGAAAGAGGAAGACGTCAGGAATGAACCCTTAAGGAATAGCGGTTCATGCATAATAGATGAGTTCTTGGAGAAATCAATAATCCTGTGCTAAGGGAACTCCCAAGAGCTTAAGGGTCTGGTTTCTAAGAACTCGTTGTGACGTTAGGGTGGACGGATGTCGGTGGCCATGCCTGTATTTGGAGTGCACGGCTAATGCCTAAATAAGGACTGGGATTCTATGCCTATATAAGGGCAATGCGAATTGTGCCTATATAAGGACATGTTTCAGGAAAGCCTATATACGGACACCTAAAGCGGAATACAACAGGGCAAGAACACGGAGAGTGGGAGGGTCTTGGGCAAGTCAACGGAGTATGGGTGGGAGGAGCTGGGGCAAGCACACTGACAATGCAGGGGTGGGCAGGAGGGTCTGGTGGAAGCACACAAACAATGAAGGGTGGCCTGGACGGGCAGGGGTAGCACACAGACAACAAAGGGTTGGCAGGAGAGGAATGGGGGAGGAACACAGATGGGGGAAGTACACAAGGGAGACAGCTGGAAAACATACACGCTCTCGTAAAGGGCATGAACAAAAATATAAAAGCAGCACCTGAAAAAGTGAGCAATGGAAGAACACAAAGCGTCCACATTCCAGGAGAGGGACAAATAAAAAAAGAGGAAGGAAAGCCTACACCAGCTGGCAGATAAGAAGCAAGCAAATGAGAGTGTATTTAGTATTATTTTATTAGTTTGATAACATGCCAATTATGCAGTACAAACCACATATCTCATAGCATATCAGTAAAAACAATAATTAAGAAAATCCATTAAACATCAATAAAACAGCGAGTTTGAGCATAAAGCTCCCTACCTCCCATACTAGAGCTGTAAACCAATACTTGTAATTAAAAAAAGAATAAACACATTAAAACTTCAAAAGGTAGTTGCTATACCAACCCCATCCTCGGTATCGGCCATATGGCTTTAAGGGCCACTCCGACCAGAACCCAAGAGATACTGGTTATTTACTATTTCAACGAATATGACAATTGTAAACATTTAACTTATAAAAACTAATTGTGCAGAAGGGGCAAAGTGTGCAAATCTACTTAAAAATTCACATCCTTAGCTTTAACAAGCATTTGCAATGCAATAGGTTTCGCATTTACGCGAGTTTGAGCTATTGACATAGCAAATGACAATGCATTTTATTTTTGTTTTTGTTTTAATAACATAAATAAAAGGCATTGTCATTTACAATGCCAATAGCTAGGAGACCCGGATCAGTTAACTTGAGGCCTCTTGCATACTAGTGCCACTCGGTTGAGGCAGGCAAGATTCCAGGTAGTCTTTAATAAATATCCCATACCACTAATCGGGGTCTTCCAGCTTCCTTTGCAGGAGATCTGTGGGGGGAGGTGCGCGGGTTGGAGGACGGGAGTGGTGGTGCTTGCTACGGGCTTGGAGCTTGGTTGGGCATGCAAGGGGATCGGTCTGGGCACGGGGGGTTGATTCTAGAGGGTAGGTGCGGGCGGGTTGCTGTGAAGTGTGGTGTTGGCGAGGCGAAGGGCTTGAGGGTGAGGGCTGGTGAGGGAGGACGGTGCCTCGGGAGGCGGGATGAGTTTTTGGGAGTTACGAGTTGGTCAATGGGGCCCGCTAGGCAACTGTAGGCAATGGCGGGGACCTAGGGGGAAGCGAGGTGCCCCTATGCGCGGAGCTGCCGACTTTGGAGCCCCCCGACCGAAGTTGACATGGCAGCAGGGATGGAGCAATATGCAGACGAGGTGGCAACGATAGGTGATAATTATAGGGCTGAATTGTTGTTCTGGGGGCAGGCTGGTTTGAAGGTGGTTGCAAAAGGGCAGAGTAGGGGGAATGTAACAGCAGGGATTCAAGTGCCATTTATAGGCGAGGGATGGGTACGGGGCTTTGGCCACCAACATGCAGCGACGCGCAAGATATACGGTGGGGCAGAGGATGAGGATAAGGCAGAACGGTCAAATACCCGTGGATAGCATGGATATGGGGGTGAGGGGGCAATGGTGGTTACCCTACACTGTGGGGGGGGGGGGAGAGGCTAGTTGGGGGGGTAGAGGCAACGCTCGTGAGGGAGGATGGCATCTGGGGATGCGGGAGGCTCAGTGTAGGTTTGTGAGTAGGCAGTGGGGCCCGCTGGACCACAGTAGGTAATAGCAGAGACTAAAAAGGAAGCGATGTGGCCTATGGGCAGGGCGGCCGACTGGAGATTGGCTCAACATATGGTGATCCTGGGCAGATAGGTCAATGTCCTCAGACTACCAAAAAGGAGGTCTTTGGCCTGGGGGTTATGCACTGAGTTTCGGAAGGGGGAGCAGCGAGAGGGAACGCAGGCGGCCCATTTTAGGAGGCCCATTTTAGGAGTTGCGCAAATTGTAAGTGGGCGCAGGAGCGCAAGGTTGTAACGCACGACAATAGCAGTCAATGGCAGGGTAGAAGGGGAGGCGAGGGGGCCCGAGGATCGGACGGGCCTACTTTGGAGCAAGGGAGTGAAGTTTGAATCTGGGCGTGGTTCAACATCATGTGAGCCTGGGCGGTTGATATGTCTCCCAGAATACCGTAAAGAAGGTATTTGTCCGGGGGTGACGCAACATGGGCAGCATGAAAAGACTTCAATATCGTGGGAGGGAGACAAAGCGCGGGAGTGGGGGTAGCCAGAAGGGAGGAGCATGGGGGCCATTATTTTGCCAGCTTAAGACAGGGCAGTTAGGGGTTTAATTACAAGGCTAAGGTGCCCGTGGCAGAACACGGTGGGATGCGGGAAGGAGGGGTAAACGAGGACGCAGTGCCATCGGATGGTTGATGGGGGGGTCGCCGCCTCATGGCGGGCACAATGATGCGACGGGCGGGTGGGACGATGGGCAAGGTTGTCGGCTCTCCGCCCCCGGGTGGACTGCCGGGTGGTCTCCAACTCGCATGCGGAGTTTCCTGGGATGGCGGGTTCGGGCCCAGTCACACCGCAAGCGGCTTCAGCGAGCAAGGCACACACTGAAACCCGAGCCTCGCCTTTTAGGGCTGCCAAGCTCTGCCAGTCTCACTCACACCCGTGCCCGAGAATAAACAAGCTGTCGGCGGACGCTGCGATGGTTGGAGGGGGGGGTCGTCGCCTCATGGCGGGCACAAAGATGCGATGGGCGTGTGGGACGACGGGCAAGGTTGTCGGCTCTCCGCCCCCAGGTGGACTGCCGGGCAGTCTCCAACTCGCATGCGGAGTTTCCTGGGATGGCGGGTTCGGGCCCAGTCATGCCGCAAGCGGCTTCAGCGAGCAAGGCACACACTCAAACTCGAGCCTCGCCTTTCAAGGCTGCCAAGCTCTGCCAGTCTCACTCACACCCGTGCCCGAGAATAAACAAGCTGTCGGCGGACGCTGCTGAGCAGTGTGCGTGAAATAAAATAGTGCTCACCGACTACTTATCGAGGACAGTGTAAGGCCGCAAGCAAACGATCCAGTCCGGATGGGCGGGGCCTAAAGGAGACAGGGCGGTAATAAAAAAGCCTCATTTTCAATTGGAGGCCAGCGTTTAGCATAAAGGATGACGCCAGCCAATGAAAATGATGGGCTTGGTTTCAAGTCCACTACAGAAATCTTCTTGATTACTATAAGCCTCGCAGAGCGAGGTGCGCATGTGCGCTCCAGCGCTAGGTCTGCGAGACCTAAAAATTGGCATCCACTTAAAGTGCTTCCAAACACATAATCAGCAGTATTATGCAAAGAGCAAATAACATGATTTTGGAACCAAGGACATAGTAGCTAGCTTGTCTGATACAACGGACAAACATTTTGCCAGAGCCCAGTATACCAACATATATTACATTGAAAAATTATCTTCTCCAGATCTCTAATGCGGCGAACCTGCAGCTCTCTAAAAACCAGTAATACATAGCAGGCTCGTCTTATTGTGGAAAAAGAACCACAAAAAACAATAATATGTGAAAGTGACAGTGCATTAAGCTTACAAAAAGGACAGCGATCTCTATCCAACCCCTCCTGACTAAACCCCCCTCCACCTAATGAAAGTGGGGACATGACCTAGCTTGACCTTCATGGCCTACCGCCTAATAAATCTGCTCTTAATATCCCTCAGGTATGGCTGGATTAACAAAGTTGCTTTTATTAGGTGTTTTAGTGCTCGTTTCTGTTGCAGCACCGACATATTTAAGGGAATATACCCTGCGGAAAAATTAAGAGAAGCCTTAATAGCCTGTGTGTTGTTCACCCATTGACCTAAGTGCTTCAGTTGTTAAAGAAGTTTTATAAGATTCCTCAATGACCCTTCTTCAGCTTTTAAAAACCCGGTCCAATAGTTAAGGAACCTCTGTCGATATTTAAAAAGAATGTTAGTGGAGCCCAGCTCTAGCCTCAAGACTACTCAGAGAGACTAGGGACAATCCTAACCATTTTTTCCAAATGGTTGTTTCTATAATTTGCAAGCGCCTAACCTGTTTTTCTAGAAGAACCTCGCACCCATAGAGCAACAGAGAAATTATTTTTGCATTATACGCCTCTCTCAACACTTCAACTGACTTGTGCCCCAAAGCAGTATCCAGTCTCTGAAGTGCCTCCGCAATCGACTTGGCACTAGATTCTTGCTACTTGTGGCTGAATTGCAGACTTGGGTATCTATATTCCTTAACCACCTTCACTTGAACACCATCCAGCCAACACCTAAACCCCGGGTGCGGCCTCTTCCCTTTTGAAAAAACCATGCTCTTTGTTTTGCCCATATTTATCTTTAAATTGTTTCCCTTGTAATAATGTGAGAAAGCCTCAAGTTGTCTCTGCAAACCGACTGGCATTAGATCTAGTAGCACTGTACCATCAGTGTAAAACAAAACGTATAGGCTCCATCCCTAACTTAAGAGGAAAACATCTGGCCTGATTTAGGGGTCCCACATCGTCCGCTATATATATCAAGAACAACAGCGGAGCCAGAATACACCTTTGTATCAGCCCATTAGGGGTGCAGATCTTTTTGGTCAAGGCCCCATTACCTCCCAATTCAACTCTGGTCCATGAGCCCTCATGCACTTGGCCTAACAACTTCAAAAGACCCGGTGGACACTTCCATCTTCTCCAGGATTGGATCTTTCTTAGATTCACATACTTGAATCATTCCCTGTCGAAGTGGGAGTCCCACGGTACATTAAAAGCAGTAAGTAATGACTTTAACATTGAAGTTAATGGAGAAAAAACATTCACTTTAATATCTCGTCCTAGTCATTAGGAATGGTCCAAAGTCCAGCCAATCAGGCAACAGCACCCTCTAGAACCCTCTCCACAGAGGCTCCAGGCTCTCAGATTTTATACCGCACGTCGTGTGAAGGGAGTCTCCCTGAGCTGTGCTCAGTATTTTTCTATTTTGGCCTACTGAACAAGTTTCTTCTTTAGATCAGCATGTCTTCGACTAAGATGTCTCTATTTAGGCATTGTGACACCTGTGGGAAGCTCAGGCTGTACTCGGAGGATCCCTACAAAAAGTGTATTTACTGCCTTCACCCTGACCACCAGGTGAGAGAATCTAAAATCTGCAGGACTTTCTCTCAAAAAACTTTGAGAGATAGAGAGGGACGGCTTCTTCTGTGGCTACAGAAGTTAAAGACCAAAGACAATCCTTTGTCTGACAACGACAGCGATTCCTCCCTCTAGACTACTGCCTCAAAAAAGAGGATAAGTGAGGTGGATATGGTCTCCCCTATGGCTGGAAAGTTGCTTAAGAAGTAGCATCATTCATTGAAAACTGATGATCAGCCCTCCTCTTCCAGAAGGGAGTCTGCCTCTCACAAGGGTCCCTCTGTGCCCTCTTCACCTTCAACTACTTCCTCAAAGGTAAAGACAACTTCCAGGTCTTTACCAGAGACGATTTCATCACCTCATAAAGATGCACCGTCGACGAAGATGTCGACGCCCTCATCGGCAAAAGCTTCCGTCACCACTGCTACTACGATGACGTCAACCTTCTCATCTCCTCAGACTAAACTTATAATGTCCTCGTCTCCGTCAACCATAGTTTCCGTAAAGGTAAGGCCTTCTACGTCGACTACAACATCGTCAATGAAGATGACGATGAAAAAAGGACTGTCGTTGAAAGATTCGTCGTCGAATATATCATCGCCGCTGCGGTCGTCGGCGGCCCTCAAGAACAAGAATCTCTTGTTGACTATAGCTTCGTCGACAGTGGCTTCGTCTATGGACCCAAGGCCTACGTCCACAGACTTGCGTCGACAAACATCATTGACATCTAAGACGTAGACGGAAGAATCATCGACAAAGGCACTGTCGTCGAGAGCTTCGTCGACGGTTTGCTTGACATCGACTATTTCGTCGTTGTTTTCTCCGTCGGCGATCCCTTCGTCGGTGATCTTGCCTGCAGGACAGGGTAACGGATCGGATTCTACGTCGACGAAGGTGCAAGCAGTCAAGGACACTGTTTTTTCATCTGCAGTTTCTCAGCCCAAACGAAGAGCTTCACAAGAAATAATACTACCTTTTCACAATTCTCCTAGTAAGGTTTCCCCCAGTCCTCCAGAAGAACTTTTTAACTATAGGGATGAAGAGGATCGGGACTCTGATGAAGAGGGCATGTTTGATGTGGCACACAGCCCTTTACACCTCTGGATAAAATGCCAAGAGGATGACAATGAGTATTATTACTACCCTCAGGATCCCAGCCAAGACAGAGGCAGCAAACTATTCAGATGCCTATTTCCCTAGTGTCAAATCTGGAACACATGGTGGGAGATTTCTGCTGCAGATTCCCACCATCAGAACCGGCTACCTCAGCACCCTCAAACTCCGATTGCTAGTCCATCTTTGATCGTTAAACCGAGTAGGGGGCATTGTTTGTATCTGCTGCTGCTATTGATTTTAACATTTGATTTGCACTAAAGCTCACTTTTGCACCTAAAAACGCTGATTTTTCCTGCTGTCACGTAGCGTTTGGTTAGTTTTAATGTTCGGCGGTGCCTCGCTCTGATTGGCCAGTTCCCAGCCAATCAGAGACCAGCCCGGGAGGAGCCAGTTGTGCCCCCCCCAGGCATTTAATGCATGCCGCTGCGCGGACACGCTATTGAACCGAGTAGGGGGCATTGTTTGTATCTGCTGCTGCTATTGATTTTAACATTTGATTTGCACTAAAGCTCACTTTTGCACCTAAAAACGCTGATTTTACCTGTGTCACGTAGCGTTTGGTTAGTTTTAATGTTCGGCGGTGCCTCGCTCTGATTGGCCAGTTCCCAGCCAATCAGAGACCAGCCCGGGAGGAGCCAGTTGTGCCCCCCAGGCATTTAATGCACGCCGATGCGCTGGCGCGCCAAAGGCAAGCCTGTCTGCGCCGGGACATCGCCAGGAGCCAGGCACTCTGCTCCACCCTTGTCTCAAACGAGTTTATTCACGTAAAGCTTTGGTCGCTCTGCAAGGTGAGGCTGCATATGGGGAACGTAGTTGGGCCCCGGAGGTTTGCACCACTCATTGCAGTCAGTGTACCTTTGGGACTAGCCCTCACTTGCGCCCCACAGACTCTGGCTTCAACGCCAAGATCTATACTATTCTCAGCTTAAATTGTCGCTCCCTGACTAAACATCACGCTGAGGTGTTCGATCTCCTTCAGGAATGGTCCCCTGAGGTTTTATTCTTAACAGAGACTTGGCTCTCCGAGGACTCTGTGACCGTACCAGCCCTGGCCCTCCCCACTGGATATGTAATGAGTAGTCTGAATAGAGCGGTGGGGAGAGGGGGAGGTATTGCAATTATACACAAAGCAGTTTATACCTGTAGCCTCATCCCCAAAGACATCCCTGACTGTGAAAGTGCACTCTATAAAATCGCGCTGACAGCTAACTTCACGTTTTCCGGGCTACTTATCTATCGTCCACCGAGCCCATCAAAAACCTTCAGAGAAGCCCTGGCCAACGCTATCACCACATTAGCTCTTCAGACAGCCAACTTCAATGTTAGAGGTGACCTGAATCTCCACCTAGAGCTGCAAGAGGCCCCTGACATTTTCAGCTTTCTTGGGGACATGGCAGCTTGCCAAATGGTCCAATTGGTCCCGGGATCAACCCACATTGCAGGACATCTCCTTGATGCGATCTTTTCTAATCTCCAGTCCCTGGAGGTGCAGGCACCCCTCCCTATGCCCTGGACAGATCACTCTCTCATCTCTATGCGGCTATTGCTAGCCGGCCCCAAATTACAGTCCCACCACAACCCCTCACTCAAACGCCCCTGGCACAAACTGGATCATGCCGCCTTTCTGGCAGCCTTAAGCACTCAGCTCCCAGAAAGGTCCGCTAATATTGAAGAGCTAATGTGCTCTTTCAGGGGTGGGTTACCCAAGCCCTGGACACCTGTATTCCGTTTAAACTCACACATTCTAAAAGCGCACGGGCTAACGTTTGGTTCAATGAGTCTTTGACCCTAGTCAGGAAGAACTGCAAGGTCTTGGAGCAAGCCTGGAGGTGATCCTATGACCCTCTGGCTAAAGCACAGTACACAAGTGTGATCAAGGCATACCATAAATTGGTCCGCTAGACTAGGGCAGCATACTACACCAATCTGATCACCACAAGTAATAACCCGACTAAAACCATATTCTCTCTTTTGAAGGACCTGGTAAAGCCCCCCTCTGCTTTGGACAGTATCATAACCTCTAGTCTGCAATGTGAAGTACTGGCCAAATTCTTTCTGGAGAAGGTGGAACGCATCTATAGTAGTTTCCACCCAGGTGACACCTCCTGTGGCACGGGGAGGAACGCCTCGCTCCCACCTATCTCCTTTAAAGCTATAGAAGCACTGTTTGTCAAAGTAAAATCAGGGTCTCCAGATGACCCCAGGAAACCAGACGCCTTTAAAAAAATTCCAACAGTGTCTCTTGCCTGAATGCTTGGAGCTGATTAATCTATCTTTATCCTCGGCGGTGGTCCCCAAGTCCTGGAAGCACCCAAAGGTAGTCCCCCTACTGAAAAAAAAACCACATTAGACGTGTCCAAGCCAGAAAACTTCCGACCAATCTCGCTGCTCCCGTTCCTATCCAAAATTACGGAATCACATGTTAATTCGATCCTAACTCATTACCTGGAAGTAAACTCAATACTAGACACATCTCAAAACGGGTTCCGTCCTCGGCATAGTACCGTGTCCGCTCTGCTGGCGGTCATAGAACAGCTACGGACCTCCTTGGATGCAGGCAGAACTACAGCATTAATTCTGCTGGATCTGAGCGCGGCCTTTGACACGGTCTCCCATGAGATCCTGCTCCATCGCCTGGAGGAGATCGGTGTCAATGACAAAGCCCTCTCCTGGTTTTCGTCCTTTCTGGCCGGTCTGACCTTCCAAGTAACTGCCCCTCCTTTGTCCTCCCATATTCATCCATTATGCTGTGGTGTTCCCCAGGGATCAGCACTGAGCCCTACCTTATTTAACGTCTACGTGAGACCACTGACTCTGCTGGCCAAAACCCGGGGCATCTCCCTGGTGTCATATGCAGATGACACCCAGCTGGTGATCACCTTTTCCAACAATCCCAGCCAGGACTCGGCAAAATTCAAAGAGGATTTAACAGCTATCTGCAGTTAATTCAGCCAAATCCGAGATCCTTCTGGTAGGCAGGGATTCCCATCTTTGGGGCAATGAGTGGTGGCCTCCTGCTCTTGGAGTACCCCCCCATACCCAAACCTGTGGTGAACAATGTAGGAATAATGATGGATAAAGATCTCATCTTTGAGGCCCACGCTAAATCAGTGGCAGGGAAATGTTTTGGACTATTGCGTGGCTTAAAGCCAATACTAGGTCTCTTTGACTCTCAAACTCGGCAGCTGATCATCCAATCGTCCATCCTGGCCAGATTGGACTATTGCAACGTGCTACTTCTGGGTGCCAACAAACCTGTGATTAAAAGGTGGCAGCGCATTCAGAACGCTGCTGCCCGCGCTATCTTCGCTCTTCCTAAACACTGTCATGTCTCCAACCTCCTCTGCCACCTACACTGGCTACCCCTAGAACAGAGAGTACGCTTCAAAACGCTGTGTATCACTCATAAGATCCTTTTAGGCATCGGCCCAGGAATCTTGAGTGATCTATGTTCCTACTATGCACCCACACGAGCGCTGCGCTCGCCAGATATGCTTCTGGCCAGAATCCCTCGGATACAGAGGGCCAGAGCGGGTGGTCGATCTTTCAAGCTGTTGGCTCCCGCCCTATGGAACTCCCTCCCTCTCAACATCCGTAGCAACCCTGATCACCTGACCTTTAGAAGGCTGGTGAAGACCTGGCTTTTCTCCCACTGTTAATTTATCTCTTTGTCTCCTCTCTCTGTTCAACTTTAGCGCTGGGAGGCCCTGATGCTGGGGCAGCCATGCGCTATACAAATACTTTAACATAACATCATAGGATCTCCTCCTCTATCTCCACTACCTGCAGCACCGCAACCGCTGGGACAGGAGCATCACACTACTGACGATGAATGAGAGGAAGGAGAACTGGAAGAAGTATCCCTGCCTAACGAATGGGACGATTACCAGATACAGACGCCATCCCCGTCAACCCCACCTCCGGCAGATTCACCACCGGAAGACATAGGAGGTTTTCATACCCTTATGGAAAGAGCAGCAAAGAGATTTCAGCTTCCCATGGTCACCAAATAATCTGATTGTTTCCTATACGATTTTAAGGAACGGGCTAAGAGGCAGGTTCGTTCAATCCCCATAGTGGATTTCATATGGGAGGAAGGCCTAAAGGTAATGCGGACACCGGCTTCCATTCCAGAAGTCTTACCTGAGCTGGAAAAGAAATACAAGGCACCTGACAACTCTCCTGCCTGCCTCATAGGGCAGCCAAAGCCGGATTCTGTGATTTCCCAGGCGGCTCAATGTCGTGCCAGAAATCCTTCTTCACCCCTGTCCGCCCCTCCTGACAGGGACAGGAGACGTCTTGACACCATTGGCAAGAAATGTTCTACTATGGCAGCAACCACGGTTACAGCAGCGAACTCGCTCGCTACTTTAGGTAGATATGACCGCCAAATGTGGTAGGACATTTCGCCGTTTATTGATCTGCTACTTAAGGACAGAAGCAAGAAAAATTCTTCAGGAGGGAGAAAGGATCTCGGCGGAGATAATTGATTGTGCTGTAGACATTTGGTCGACAGGTTTCCGTCAGTTGGCTGGGTTGGCTGGGGCGGCAGTGTTAAGACGACAGGGATGGTTGAGAGCTACCTCTTCCCACCAGGAAATACAAACTAAGGTCATCAATATGCCTTATGATGGCAAATCCCTGTTTGGCCAACACATTGATGAGGCGCTACAATCGATTAAAAAGGATACGGATACAGCAAAGTCGTTAGGCACCCTGCAATTTAAAAGACAGTCTTTTTTGTGAAGCTAGAGGCCACGGCTCGTCTTCCTTTTGGTGAGGTTATAACCAATACAAACAGTTCAAGCCGTATCAGGGACAATCCCAATATCCGTCAGCACAACAGCAGTCGTACAAGCAGCCCCCTGCCGCCTCCTACAAGCACTATAGAGGAAAGACAGCCTTCAGAGGCAGAGACACCTCCAAGAAGCAGTGACGAACACCTGGTGTAGGTCACAAATCACACCATTTCCTTAGAATTTGGTGGAAAGATTTCCTGTTTCCGCCCCAAATGGTCTATGATAACAACGGACAGATGGGTCCTAGATATAGTTTCAACGGTCACACATTGGAATTTCAACAGATTCCTTCAAATTGCCCACCTCGGGGTCCTTCGCCTTCTCATCTAACAGAACTACTCTCTCAGATAAACATCATGTTGTACAAGGGAGCAATCGAAGTGGTACCAAGTGCACAGCGAGGGACAGGATTTATATCAAGGTTTTTTCTCATAAGAAAGAAATCGGGAAAATGGCGCCCCATCTTGGACCTACGTCACCTCAACAAATTCCTGGAAAAAGCAAACCTCTCGTATGTTGTCTCTTCAGGAGGTGCTTCAATCAAGGAGATCACATGACTACCTTAGATCTTCAAGACACCTTTTTCCACATCCTCATTCACCCCTAACACAGGAAATTCTTACACTCCAGAGTAGCCGACACGGACTATCAATTCCAGGTTCTGCCCTTTGGCCTTTGTTCGGCACCTCAAGTGTTCACCAAGGTTCTAGCACCAGTGGCTGCTCCTCTACGACAAGCAGGGATTCAAATTTTCCCTTACCTGGACGATTGCTTTACAAAGGCGAGATCCTTTACAGTGGCAAGCAGTCATACTCAGGAGTGCCTACATCTTTTCCAGTCTCTGGGGCTGTCCATCAACATTCCAAAGTCTCAACTAATTCCCTTAAGGGTCAGAACGTTTTTAGGAGAAACTATAGACACACTTACAGGCAAAGGCCTTTGCCGCAAAGGAAAGGCAAGAAAAGATACGCAGGCTGGCAGCTCTACTCCTCGTAAAAAAGTCAATTTCAGTACGAAAGTACAAATCGCTACAGGGAATGCTGTCCTCCTGCATGCCCCTCCATCTCAACAACCGGTTGCACATGAGACCCCTGCAGGAGGAACCAGTCAGTCGTTACAAATCTCAGGGTCCTTCGAGGATATCATTCGTATAACACCACAGATGAAGGCTCCACTTCAATGGTGGACTCACATCCCAAACATAGTCTTGGGCCGCTCTTTCTTGATAGACTCTCCGCAATATGCAATTACAACAGACGCCTCCCTCAAAGGTTGGGGAGCACATCTGTAGGGTATAACAGTCAAGGGCAAATGGGACAGCCAACAGTCCCTACATATCATTCTGTTGGAACTCAAGGCTGTTTTCCTGGCTATGAGGTCCTTTCATTCAAAAATCTCAGGAGCATCAGGTTTAATCCAGATCAGACAGACAATACTACAAGTATGCACTATCTAAACAAACAGGGCAGAACAAGATCGGCTGCGCTGACTCTGCAAGCTCAACAAATATGGGAATGGGCAATTCAACACCAGATAATCTTAACAGCGGAGCATGTTCCACGAGTGGCCAATATTCTTGCAGATTCCCTAAGCAGGGCAAGCTCTGTCAGCCATGAGTGGGGACTGCACCAACCAACGTTGGATCACCTCTTTCAGTTGTGGGGCAAACCAAGTTTGGATTTATTTGCGACCAGCCCGAACCGCAAATGCCAGTACTACACAAGCTGGCTATCCCAACGAGGGTCGTGGGGTAATGCGTTTTTGATCAATTGGTCAAAGATATATGCTTACGCTTTTCCTCCTATTCCTTTAATTCCAAGGGTGCTCCAGAAAATGAAGAGGGAACCTTGGATACTGCTCATAGCACCCAGGTGGCCTTGCCAGTTCTGGTTCACGGAGCTCCTCTTTCTGTCAGAGTGCAAACTCAATCTGAAAGAGACACGTTAGTGATAGATTCCTTACCTTAGAATATCCCCAGGCATCAGACTGGATCCGGAAAGTTTTTCGCTAGCAGTACCCCTGCGCGTCAGGTGGCGTCGTGCGGTTCCGCGTCCGTCGCTGGCGTCGTAAGCGCCGAGATGACGTCACGGAGACTACTTAAGCGCCACCCATGCGCGCTGACGTCAGTTCTTTCTTTTTCCGCGCCAGTAAGCGCAGATCCGGTTAGAGCACGTACCTTAGTCACTTTTTAACTACCCTTTTTTGAGACTTTTGTCTCCTGTTAGCTTTGGTTTCCTTGGTGCACGTAGGGATGCCTGGATTTAAGTCTTGTGGGGCCTGCCGTCGCAATATGTCGGTGGCGGACCCCAACGATGTCTGCCTCTACTGCCTGGAGACCGACCACGACTCCTGGTCCTGTCGGGACTGTCGGGCCATGGCCCCGAAGGCCTTGAGGGAGCGGCACCGGAAGCTGCTGGAGGTCCGGCACTCGTCCCAGCGCAGTTCCCTGTCCAGGGGCCGTTCCAGGGAACGCTCACGGGGCCACAGTCATTGCTCCTCGGGCTCCAAGTCTTCACCCTCGGATTCGGGTAAGAGACGACACAAAAAGAAGTCGAAGAAGCGTGTTCGCTCTCCGACGTCCACCCGTCGGTCCCCGGATGCGGACGAGGGGGTCAGGGGCTTTGCCCCTGCGGCTCCTTCGGAGCTCGAGAGTCCCGCGGCCTACCCACCTTACCCGGGTCCGTCGGCGACTCCCGCACAGGTGCAAGAGTTTCTTGCTACCATGGACCGCCTTCTTAGGCATCGGGCTCCCGCCGGCGCGCCCTCGGGCCCCGCGGTCCCGTGTCAGGATCCTGTTGGGCCGTCGGCGCTGCCGGCGGATCCAGCTTCGGCGCCACAGGATCCTGCGCCGTCGGCTCCAGCCACGGCGCCACATGGTCCATCGCTGCCGGCTCCGCCTCCGGTGCCGCAGTGGGTGCCATTTGTCCCGCCCTTGCCTGGGTTCCAGGACCATTTTGCTCTTACCTGGGATCCGCATTGGGACTCGGCGCCGGTCCGGCCCCGGCCGACGCCGTTCGTCCCTTCTCCGGCTCCTGCCCTGCCGCCATGGTCGGTGCCACATGCGGCGGAGGTGGAGGACGACTGGGAGGGGTCTGAGGACCCTCTTGCTCGTCAGTGTGACTCTGAGCAGGACTGGGCGGACGATTTGGGGGACGCTGGCGACGTCGACGTCTCTTCTGACCCGGGGTTTGCCTCTCCCCCGCCTACCCTGGAGGAGGGCGCCTCCTACACGATGGTGCTCTGTCGGGCAGCTGAGGTTCTCCACCTTGACCTCCCTACGGTGACCCTCAAAACTAACCTCCTCACGGAGGTGCTCCAGACGGCGTCCACTTCGTCGGAGCCCCTGCTGCCATTTAATGACGCCCTCACTGACGTCTTGCTGGGCACTTGGTCGCGGCCCGCCACAGGGGCCCCTGTGGATAAGAACGTCGCCAGGCATCATCTCCCGGCGCCCGGTGACCCTGCCTTTCTGACCACTGATCCTACGCCC
Source organism: Calotriton arnoldi (assembly GCA_963921515.1). Lineage (NCBI taxonomy): Eukaryota > Metazoa > Chordata > Amphibia > Caudata > Salamandridae > Calotriton > Calotriton arnoldi. The sequence continues at coordinate 319,356 of CAWUFW010002400.1, read as the reverse complement.
GAGAGTCTGGTCATCCAAGCTTCGACGTCCCAGAGTGCCTTTCCCATGGCTCCGCCGGATAAGGACTCTAAGAAGCTGGAACAGTTCGGCAAGCGGTTGTTCTCTTCTGCCAGCTTGGGGCTGCGGTCGGCGAACACCGCATGCCTGTTGGGCCGTTATTCCCACGCGGTGTGGGATACAGTTGCACAGGTGTTGCCTCAGTGTCCTGAGGAGACCCAAGCTGTGCTGTCCCTAGCTATTGCCGAGGGTAAAGATGCGGCTAAGTTCGCCATTCGGTGTAGTTTGGACACCACGGACTCACTAGGTAGAGGAATTTCTACGACTGTGGCACTTCGTCGCCACGCCTGGTTGAGGTCTACTGGGTTCTCGCCAGATGTCCAAAGCTCACTCATGGACATGCCCTTTGATGGCACTCGCCTGTTTGGCGATAAAGCCGGCAGTGCGCTGGAGCGTTTTAAGGACTCGCGGGCCACGGCCAAGTCCTTAGGTCTTTCCACGAGGAGCCCAGTCACTCCTGGTTTTCGTTCCTTTCGTGGCCACGGAAGGGGCGCCCAGGCACGTTCCTTCAGCAAGCCTGTGCAGAACCAGCCTCAACGCGGACGCGGTTTCCGCAGGGGCGGGTCTGGGACTCAGCGTGGGGGACAGTCCACCAAGATGCTGGCTCAGGTCTTGGCTGCCCTCGACCCTGGAGACTGGATGGTAGCGTTGGACTTGCAGGACGCCTATTTTCACATCCCCGTCCTGCCGGCCCACCGGCGTTACCTGCGGTTCACGGTAGGCCAGGAGCATTTTCAGTTTGCCAAGCGCCCCTCGGGTGTTCACGAAGGTGATGACGGTGGTCGCAGCTCATCTGCGCAGGTCAGGGGTGTAAGTCTTCCCCTACCTCGACGACTGGTTGTTGAAGGCGGGTTCGCCCCAGGCAGTCTTCACCCACCTTCAGACTACGGCCGACCTCCTGCATTTGCTGGGGTTCTCCATCAACGTGCCGAAGTCGCACCCGAGTCCCTCTCAGAAGCTCCCCTTCATCGGAGCGGTTCTGGATTCGTCGCTGTTTCGGGTTTATCTTCCCGAGCAGCGAGTCCGGGATATTCGGGCTATGATTCCGATCTTTCAGCCTCTATCCCGGGTTTCAGTCAGGATGACCCTCCGGCTCCTGGGCCTGATGGCCTCCTGCATCCTGCTGGTGCAACATGCCAGATGGCATATGCGGGCTCTGCAGTGGGACCTGAAGTTCCAGTGGGCACAGCATCAGGGCAACCTGTCCGATCTTGTCCAGATCTCGGAGGGCACTGCACGACATTTGCAGTGGTGGCTCACGAATCGCGATTGGGTCAATGGCAGATCCCTCTCCCTTCCCCAACCGGAGCACACAGTGGTGACGGATGCGTCCCTCCTGGGATGGGGTGGCCACTTGGGAGAGGCGGAGATCAGAGGCCTCTGGTCTCCGGCGGAGTCCCGGCTCTATATCAATCTTGTGGAGCTTCGGGCGATCCGGCTTGCACTGAAGGCATTCCTTCCCTCTGTCCGGGGAAGTGTAGTGCAGGTGTTCACAGACAACACCACCGCCATGTGGTATTGCAACAGACAGGGCGGGGTGGGGTCCTGGACCCTATGTCAGGAGGCTCTGCGCCTCTGGACATGGCTGGAACATCAAGGCATTACCTTGGTGGTTCAACACCTGGCAGGTTCTCTGAACGCCCGGGCGGACGAACTCAGCCGCCGGTGCTTGATGGATCACGAATGGGGTCTGAACTCGGACGTGGCGCAAGGTCTCTTTCTGCAGTGGGGAGAGCCTTGGTTAGATCTATTCGCCACCGAAGAGAACGCGCAGTGTCCTCAGTTCTGCGCGTTGGAATTTCCAAGGCGGCACTCGCTCGGCGACGCCTTTCGTCGCGTGTGGAGTTGCGGTCTGTTGTACGCCTTTCCGCCTATACCACTTCTGCCCAGAGTGCTGAAGAAGATTCGGCGCAACCGGGCCCAAGTCATCCTTGTGGCTCCGGATTGGGCACGAAGATACTGGTATCCCGAGCTACTCAACATGGCGATCGATCCCCCGATCCGCCTGCCTCTTCGGGAGGATCTTCTGTCGCAGCAACAGGGGACGGTCCTCCACCCGAACCTGTCCAGTCTCCACCTCCATGCGTGGAGATTGAGCGGCGACAGCTGGTTCCATTTGCCTTGCCTCCTGAGGTCTGTGATGTCATTCTGGCAGCCAGGCGTCCCTCCACTAAATCGGTATACGCCTGCAGGTGGAACAAATTTGTGGCATGGTGCACAGCTAAGTCTGTGGACCCCTTTCTGCCCCTCTTTCTGAGGTCCTTCTATTCCTACTCTCCTTGGCCCAGCAGGGCTCTGCTTTGGGCACTGTCAAAGGTTATCTTTCGGCCATCTCCGCCTTTCTCAGGCTTCCAGATCAGCCTTCTCTCTTTAAGTCCCCGGTTGTTAACCGTTTCCTCAAAGGCATTACACACACGTTTCCTCCTGTGCCTTTCATAATGCCTCAATGGGACTTAAATCTTGTCTTGACCTATCTGATGTGCGCTCCTTTTGAGCCCCTTCATAACTGTCCTTTACGTCTTCTTACTCTCAAGACAGCTTTCCTGGTAGCTATCACCTCTGCCAGAAGGGTGAGTGAGCTCCAGGCTCTTTCTTTTAAACCTCCTTTCCTTTCTGTTCATCCGGACAAGGTGGTTTTAAGGACTCGTCCTTCTTTCTTGCCAAAGGTTGTCACGCCCTTCCACATCGGGCAGACCATCACTTTGCCCACCTTCTTTCCGCCTCTGCATCCTTCAAAAGAGGAAGAGAGGCTCCATCGTCTGGACCCAAAACGTGCGCTCTCGTTCTATATAACGCGCACACAACAGTTCCGGGTGGATGACCAGCTCTTTGTTGGCTACGTGGGCGCCAAAAAAGGTCGGGCTGTGCACAAACGCACCATCTCTCGGTGGGTCGTTTTGTGCATCAAAGCATGTTACTCGTTGGCTAAATAGGAGCCTCCTGTGGGGCTGCGTGCCCATTCTACCAGGGCAACAGCAGCCACTACTGCCTTGGGACGCGGCGTTCCCTTGCAGGATATTTGTCAGGCAGCCACGTGGGCCTCGCTGCACACATTTACCAAGCATTACTGCCTTGACAGTCAAGTCCGGAGAGACGGCTTCTTTGGCCGTTCTGTTCTCCGTGACTTTCTGGTGTGATCTATTCGCAGACCCACCACCGGTGTTGGTATTGCTGGGGTATCTATTCTAAGGTAAGGAATCTCTCACTAACGTGTCTCTTTCAGATGCACAAGTTACTACTTGTGTAACAATATATCTGTAAGAGACATTAGTTAGTGATAGATTCCTTACCGCCCCACCCATCCTTCCCGTTCTGCGAACTGATTTCTAGGGTTAAGGTCATCCCTTTCAGGGCCCTAGTTTCATGGCACCAATGGTCAGTTTCTTACATGGCTCTGCGTTACTGGCGCGGAAAGTCGTGTACAGAACTGACGTTAGCGCGCATGGGTAGCGCCTAAGTAGTCTCCGTGACGTCATCTCGGCGCTTACGACGCCAGCGACGGACGCAGAACCTCACGACGCCACCTGACGCGCAGGGGTACTGCTAGCGAAAAACTTTCCGGATCCAGTCTGACGCCTGGGGATATTCTAAGGTAAGGAATCTATCACTAACTAATGTCTCTTACAGATATATCGTTACACAAGTAGTAACTTGTGCTTCAGTTACGACCAATACCGAGCCTGTTGATGACGAATCACGGCCAGGTCTGTCATCCAGATCCGACATCTCTGCGATTGTCGGCTTAACTCCTAAACACTATGAGTTTGCCGGTTTAGCCATCCCGGCTGATTGTCGGGAAGTCCTTGCTAATGCTAAAGCACAGTCCACTGTTAAATCATACAAGCTCAAATGGAAAAGATTCTGTCACTGGTGTTCAAGCTCCAAGGTGCATCCTATCCAGTTACCACCAGAGCAGTTACTACCTTTTTAGCTCCAGTTGGCAAACTCCGGTCTCTCTCATTCGTCCATAAAGGTCTTCCCTGCCGCAATATCCAGATTTCGACGGAATTATGGTTCACAATCACTTTGCTCTTCAAGAATCATGAAACAATTTCTAAAGGGATTGTCTAGGGTGTTCCCACCAATAAAGCGGCCACCTCCGCCTTGGCATCTCAAGATTGCGCTGGCTCAACTTATAAAAGGACCGTTTGAGCCCATTCATAGAGCGGAGCGAAAATATATCACATGGAAAACTTCCCTTCTGCTGGCTCTTACATCAGCTATCTGAGTAAGAGACATACAAGCTTTCACTATCATCACCCTTTCCTTCAATTCACAAGGGACTCTGTAATAGTTCGTACCAATCCTACTTTCATCCCTAAGGTCCCATTGGATTTTCATTTAAATGAACCAGTCATCTTAAAAACTTTTTTCCCAAATCCCTAAACACCAGCGGAAAGATCATTACAATCCTTGGATCTCATGAGATGTATTAACCAAAGGCCCTACTTTCATCCCTAAGGTCCCATTGGATTTTCATTTAAATGAACCAGTCATCTTAAAAACTTTTTTCCCAAATCCCTAAACACCAGCGGAAAGATCATTACAATCCTTGAATCTCATGAGATGTATTAACCAAAGGCCTCCCCCCCTCCCCACCCCCCCCCCCCTGCCGTGCTAAGCCTTTTTTGGCTATTTTGGGTAGTTCGAGCTTAGGCCCATGTAACATTTTGTCCACATAAGGTATCCATGCCACATTTGTGCCCTTGTCTTCAATCATCATAGGAATTTTAAAGGTACCCAGGGTTTGTGGATTCCCCTGGAGGGGACCCTGAAATTTGCCAAAATACAGCAAAATTTTGTTTTTTTTGGGAAACATTGGGAAAAAGTGCTGCAGAAGAAAGCACCTGTTTTTTCTCTGCAAATGGTATCAACAAAGGGTTTGTGGTGCTGAAATCATCATCTACCCAGCTTTCAGGGACAAGCAGACTTTTGTCAGAAAACCAAAAATGTGTACAGTTTTGGCATTTTACTGGGCTATAGCCTATTTTTGCTACTTTTTGTGCTTTCAACCTCCTTCCAGTTAGTGGTAGAAATGGGTGTGAAAGCAATAATGGATCCCGGAAACCTATACATTTCTGAAAAGAAAACACAATTCTAAATTCAGCAGGGGGTCATTTGTATAGATCCTTCAAGGTTGTTTTATAGAAACTAACAGTTGAAAATAAGAAAAATTGAAAATGAGTTGAAAAAAACAGCCATTTGTGCCAATGTTTTCACCTGTAACTTCTTCTAAGTATGACAGATTTTTTAAAGCAATATACTGTTACATCAGCTGGACCCTTCTTGTTGTGGGGATATATAGGCCTTGTAAGTTCACCAAGGACCCGAGGAACCCAGAGCCAATAACTGAGCAGAGTCTTGAAATGGTTTTTCATTGTGTACCGGGTATACAGCAATTCATTTGGTAAAATATAAAGAGTAAAAAATAAGTATCAAAGACACCTATGTATTTCCGCAATGGGAACAAAATATAGAGTTTAGAAACTGTAGCTATTTGCACATCTCCGAAATTGTGGGTACCCATACTAGCATGTGAATTATAGGAACTTTTTCAAAGTAACTTTTTTATATATTGTCTTACATTTGGAAGGCAGAAATGCACAGAAAGTCAATAGGTAATAACAGTTGCTCTACAATTCTGTGTTCCCCCAAGTCTCCTGATAAAAATGGTACTTCACTTGTGTGGATAGGTCTAGTGCCCACAGCAGGAAACGGCCCAAAACCACAACGTAGACACACCACAGTTTTACAGTGAAAACAGACCCCTTTTTTGCACAGTGCCTAGCTGTGGATTTTGAACCCTAGCTCAGCTGGTACCCAGGGAAACCTAACAAACCTATACATGTTTTTAAACAAGACACCCAGAGGAATCCAGGATGGGGTGACTTGAGTGGCTCTCACCAGGTTCTGTTACCCAGAATCCCTTGCAAACCTCAAACTTTGTAAACAAAATAACACATTTTCCTCACATTTCTGTGATGGAAAGTTCTGGAATCTGCGTGGGTCCACAGAATTCCACCCATCCTGCATTCCCCAAAGTCTTCCGATAAAAATGGTACCTCACTTGTATGGGTAGGCCTAGTGCCCGCGACAGGAAACGGCCCAAAACGCAACGTGGACACACCACATTTTTACAGTGAAAACTGTAAACTGACCCTTTTTTTTGCAAAGTGCCTAGCTAGATTTTGAACCCTAGCTCTGCCGGCACCTAGGGAAACCAAGCAAACCTATACATTTTTGAAAACTAGACACCCAGGGAAATCCAGGACGGGGTGACTTGTGTGGCTCTCACCATGTTCTTTTACCCAGAATCCCCTGCAAACCTTAAACTTTGTTAAAAAAATAAACAAATTTTCCTCACATTTCTGTGATGGAAAGTTCTGGAATCTGCGTGGATCCACAAAATTCCACCCACACCGCATTTCCCAAAGTCTTCGGATAAAAATGTTACCTCACTTGGGTGGGTAGGCCTAGTGCCCGCAACAGGAAACGGCCCAAAACGCAACGTGGACGCACCACATTTTTACAGTGAAAACTGACCCTTTTTTTGCAAAGTGCCTAGCTGTAGATTTTGAACCCTAGGTCTGCAGGCATCTTGGGAAACCTAGCAAACCTATACATTTTTGAAAACTAGACACCCAGGGGAATCCAGGATGGGGTGACTTGTGTGGCTCTCACCAGGTTCTGTTACCCAGAATCCCTTGCAAACCTCAAACTTTGTAAATAAAAATCTTTTCCTCACATTTCTGTGATAGAAAGTTCTAGAATCTGTGTGGATCCACAAAATTCCACACACCCCGCATTCCCCAAAGTCTTCCGATAAAATGGTACCTCACTTGTGTCGGTAGGCCTAATGCCTGTGACAGGAAAGGGCCCAAAACTAAACGTGGACACACCACATTTGTACAGTGAAAACTGACCCTTTTTTTGCAAAGTGCCTAGCTGTAGATTTTGAACCCTAGCTCTGCCGGCATCTAGGGAAACCTAGCAAGCCTATACATTTTTGAAAACTAGACACCCAGGGGAATCCAGGATGGGGTGACTTGTGTGGTTCTCATCAGGTTCTGTTACCCAGAATCCCTTGCAAACCTCAAACTTTGTAAAAAAAAAAAAAGAAAATGTCCTCACATTTCTCTGATGGAAAGTTCTGGAATCTGCATGGATCCACAAAATCCCACCCACCCCGCATTTCCCAAAGTCTCCCGAGAAGAACGGTACCTCACTTGTGTGGGTATGTGACGAAGCGCTTCTCCCTCAGACTCATACCCCACACAAGGGATCGGAACCGGGCTCCCCTTACCTGTCTCCCTGTCACCTCCTCTTTTTTCAGAACAGCGGCGCTGAGAGTGGATCAGCCTCGGATGACTGGAACAGACATTGGAACGCGGCTGCAGGACAAGATGGGCGCTATCCCTTTAAGGACTGGTTCCCCTCGGATCTGCTCCCAGATCACGTGACCGCACCAGGAAATCCGCTCTCGCTAAAAGCGGAAGAGGCAGTGTGGTCAGGGCGTTCATCCGGAATACTGTGGTCGGCGAGGGAGAAAACAGAGGAAGCGGAGGGACGAGTCCAGACCTACTTCATCTCCCCAGGATTGCCGGTGCTGACGACGTCCGAGAACGGAGAGGGAGCGATGCCGGAAGAAGGACCCGCAGTCGTCCTTTCCAAGGGAGAACCAGAGAGGGAGCCGGACCCTATCCGGCATCACGCAGGCCCTGCCGCGTCCCTGGAGGGACGTGGCTTCACAAGGTATGGGCCACGGTAGAGACCGCCTGGGGAAAAGGGGCCGGTACTTCCACGGGAGGCAAGGGTGGAGGAGACTTGAGTACCGTGAAGCGCTTTTCTTTAGCTGACATAACGTTGAGCGCGTAACTGCTCTGCACTGCGCAACCACACTGGTGCTGGTACCGGGTGCATACTCCCCTCACTCCCCGTCCCTGACCACTACTTAAAAGAAGCAGAGCCTCCTCCTTATGGGGTGTTTTCTTTTGTTTTTCCTATGTTCTTGGGGCCCTGACGATCCGGTGAGATCTCCTCCCCCCGTGTGAGCTGTGGCGACTGGAAGTCGAGGACCTCCACACTCTCTGGAAGAAGAGAGAGAGAAGACGACGTCCGCCCATGTTAAGACCCCGCAGGAAGCCTTCTAGTTCACGAACTGTGCACTGACTATCCTGACAATCTTAACTTCTTAATCAAACCTTCCAAAGGTCATTGGTTGCGTCCCTGTCTGCTTCTCCACCGCACCACACGTGGTGTCAGAAGTGGGATCGCATACGCTCAGCAGACTGCCAAAATGGAAACCCTAATCCAGCAATTGATACGCGGCCAGGAGAAGCTGGAGTGGGCGGTAGAGAAACAAATGACCTCAGCTCAAGCAGACAGGGAACTGCTTATGGACTCCATGGCAAACCAGTCAGAAAGCATCCGTAAAAGTGGCAGACGAACGCCTGCAACTACAGGCTCGCACTGGGACTGGTCCTAATGTATCGCTACAAAAATACCTGCCCGGGGAGGATCCTGACCAATGTTCCCTCTAATTTTTTTCCTCTTGTGCGGCAGTGTAGAGTCTCTGTGCGCTGCAGCCATGGCTATGTGCGCCAGGAACCAGACCGCACGTGTGTGCAGCGCCAAATATCACTCCAAACTTTTGCTTGAAAAACCAATCACCCCGCAGCCCAGCTCTGTTAAGAAGAGAAATTGTATTCCTCTGTCTGATGTAACATTTCCTATACATTGATTTACACACTATGATTCAATGTCTCTGTGTAATGTGTATGCAATGTAAAGTGCTTAACTCCTTTCACTGGTATGAGTGGCGCTAATAACAAAATAAATATGAAAGAGAGAGGGGTTATGGAGACTTGAGGGGCACTGTTTAAGGTTGGTCATGAGAGTATCCATGGCGGAGGTGGTCATTGGGGCGCCAACAAACATTGTCACACCAGGCGCCACCAGCACTAAAGCCTGCCCTGTTCAATTGGCACTAATAATTACAGTGAAATTATGAAAACGTCCCACATTGCAATTTGAAACCTTGGCAGCTATATTGCTGCATTTCTTTTCTTAATAGGGCTGGGCTGCGGGGTGATTGTGTGCATTTGTTAAGGTTTTCATGTTAATTGCAGCTCATGATGGGTGCTGCGATTAACAAGAAAACTTTAACAAAGGCACAGGGATATCTTAAGGATTTTGAGGGCCCTGGGCCAAACTTATTTCTGGGGCCCCTGATCAGAACAGCTTTTGATTTATGATCCAATTTCAACTTTTTCATGTCCTTTTTGGCCAGGTCACCGACACTGCAGAGGCACGCTGGTCCAAATTCTAAATGTGCTTCCATCTAATATTCAGGGATAGTAATATGTGTTTTCAAAATTGTAACATAGCAGCCAGAAGGAAAATGAGAGGATACTAGTGAGAAATAGGATTTAGTGGCGGAGAAAGGGGGAGAGAGGAACAAAGGAGAAAAAAAAGTAATGGCGCAAAGATGAGAAATGGAGAAGGGGGTAATGGAGAAATTGGTAAGAGAGGGACGGAACGAGAAAGGCAGCCAGAGGGTCTGGAGAACTGGGAGGGAGAACGGAGAATGGAAAACCGGTAAGAGAGAAAGCAAAGAATAGGCAGCGAGAGGGAAATGGAGACAAGAATGGGATGGGGAGAAGGGGAAAGTGGGTAAATGTGGAGTGGGACAGATATGAGGAAGAGGAAAAAGAAGAGAAGGATACGGCGAGTGCAGCTGAGGAGTGGAGGAAAAAAGGACAAAAGATATGTCAGAGAAGACAGCGAGTGTGATATGGCAAGGCTTCAGAAGTAGCATCTCTGCATTTCGACGTTGGGGTTCTAAAGGAGACTTTTTCGCCATCTTGTCATTTCTAAACGCTCGCTCTATGTAACCGTGCTCACTTGAACGAACTAAGAAGGGTGGAAGGCTGGTTAGGCCTTGCCAAGATTTTGAATCTTGCCAAGATGCAGGTCTGAGCAGATGGCAGCTGCAAGTGTGTAAATGACTGATCCATCTGTCGGGAGTATTCTCTTCACCAACACTTGCTCATTTCCCACAACACTCTCCAAACCACTTCCTGCAGGCACGATCTCGGGCTGCGGGTGCTATGAATGGACTAGTCTTGCACTGGCACGGAGTCTATCCAGAGTGACCCCCCTGCATGGAAGACCCAACGCTTCCCGCAGCTTTTGGCTTCCACCGAGAAAGCTCCCTTATTCATGACATTTCCTCCTGGTAGTCTCCAAATCTCACATGTAGTGCCAGGTCTCGTGTGCTAACTGGCAGATTTAGACTCTTTGTTAATCAGCACCTAAAGTGCCCTTCCTCACATTCTGATTGTGTGATGTTCCTAGCTGACAGTGGGTGACTTATGATGGACACTAGGTTCAGGGCTCTAAGTGAGCCGGGTCTCACCGGTGCTGAGCACCTGCAGTTTTTTAAACGGGTCTCTATCGGGCTCTGCTTTGTGCCCTGGCACAGACGGTCCGTTTTTTTCCAGACTGCAGTGACAGCAGTGCGCGTGCTCACACTGCTCACTTCTCACTAGTGGAGAAGTTACGGCATGACGTCATGCCAGGTGAGCGTTGTAGGGGAAGGGAAATCCTTCAAAGAGTCTTTTTCTCTCTGGATTTCCCTTCTCTTTTGAAACTCAGGGGCAGCAACAATGCCGTGGTGTCACCAGGGATTTAAGTGGAAGCTTTTCAATATTATATACAAGCCATAGTTGCTGCTTATTTATCTTATGCAACTAACAACCACTGACAAAGCCAATAGTCCAACTTGTTGTAGGTATGATGTTACTTGTTGTATCATAAATCTGGATGCAATGACAGAAACAGCAAAATACAAGTCAAGTGGCATACTATGCCCAGCACAGAAAAGTTTAATAAGTCACACAATCACCCCCAAGCTGCGCTCTATTAAGAAGAGAAATTCAGCAAGTCTACAAACAGGGGTGTGCTTTACACGCCATGTTTGTAGAGTTGCTACATATCTTTTCTTAATAGAGCTGGGCAGCGGGGTGATTGTGTGACTTAGCTAACGTTTTCAGGTTAATCGCAGCGCCCGTCAGGAGCTGCAATTAACAAGAAAACTTTAACAAAGTCACACTATCACCCCGCAGCCCAACTCTGTTAAGAGGAGAAATTCAACAAGTCTACAAACAGGGGTGTGCTTCACACGCTGTGTTTGTAGAGTTGCTGCATATCTTTTCTTAATAGAGCTGGGCATCGGGGTGATTGTGTGACTTAGCTAAAGTTTTCAGGTTAATTGCAGCGCCCGTCAGGAGCTGCAATTAACAAGAAAACTTTAACAAAGTCACACTATCACCCCGCAGCCCACCTCTGTTAAGAGGAGAAATTCAGCAAGTCTACAAACGGGTGTGCTTCACACGCCGTGTTTGTAGAGTTGCTGCATATCTTTTCTTAATATTTATTTATTTAAAAAAGTTTTATATAGCGCTAGCTTGACCCGTGGGTATCAGAGCGCTTTACATATAACACAGGAGATAAAGGTTGCATTACATAGCATGATCTAAGGAAGCAAAAAAGATATAAGCAAAAGCATAATAATTAGGCACAACAGTGAGAGATAAAGGTTGCATTACATGGCATGATCTAAGGAAGCAAGACATACAAGCAATCCTCAGGAGGCGGAACAACGCACCAAACAGTCCAATATCAAATGGCATGAGCTGAGAGAAATACTCTTCTGAGCGGAGCCAAAGGACCCTATGAATATTTTACAGAACTGGTTACAATAGGTATGTAGAAAGCTGTGCTGTCTAGCCATACCTACAATACTTGTAAGTGAATGGGTCTTTAGTTGAGTATTCGTTGGATCACACCAGCAATGCAGCCATTTACAACGCGCTGGGAAGTAGGAAGGGCCCAACGAAAAGCAGAATAGGTAGCCTAAGTCAATCCAACCTCTTAAGTCTTGACAGCCCAAAAAAAACAATCTCTCAAACTCTTGAAAAACCATCTGCTTCGATAACTGGACTATAAAAAGTAACTACAGTAAGAACAGAATGTGTAACAGCAGCAAGTGGTCCCATCCCCTAGAGAGGTTTGACTAACTACCACTTTCTGGAGGGAGGGCAGATGGTCCTCACTCTCTGCTTTGCTACAGGGCATTCTAGCTAGAACCTTCTACATTGTCTTGTCCGAAATTATGTACCTCACAGCTACTTTACTGCCCCCAAATGTTACAGGAAGCAAATTATCCACATTTACTGCGCCAGTCGTCGTCCGTAACATGTTCTGAAAAGCCAAAAAGCGACACCCGACGCCATACAAAATAAGTAAAATATTAATTCAAAAGAGAAACTAAATAAGATAAAATTATTATAACAACACGTTAATGTTAAGCATTAAAGTTGGTTCCCGTTAAGTCTGCTCACTACCAGATGGATAGCGAAGGATCGGCTCATTAATCTTTACCCAGCAAGCAAAAGAAAGCGCTTTTTCAAACAGTAGCTATGGATCAGACGTTTGTATCTGGGTCAAAGAAGGGATTCCCTTGGGAGATGCCTCATTGCCCAGAGGAACCAAGTGCATATATTCGCTCTACGCATGAAACTGATAACCTCTGGGCAGCGGGGTGATTGTGTGACTTAGCTAAAGTTTTCAGGTTAATCGCAGCGCCCGTCAGGAGCTGCAATTAACAAGAAAACTTTAACAAAGTCACACTATCACCCCGCAGCCCAGCTCTGTTAAGAGGAGAAATTCAGCAAGTCTACAAACACTGCGTGAGCTTTACACGCTGTGTTTGTAGACTTGAGAATTTCTTTTGTTACAAAAGCGGTGCTGTGGGCAGATTGTGAGCTTTTGTTTAACGTATTCATGTTAATCGCAGCTCGTGACGGGCGCTGCAATTAACATGAATACTTAAACAAAAGCACACAATATGCCCCTGCAGCGCGCTCTAGGTACAAAAGAATAAAGCAAGTGCCCTCCATAATCCCCCAGGCTGCCGCAAGACTTACCTGCCGCTCCCTCGTCGTCTTTTCAAATTAGTCTATTCCGCCCAGGAAATACCCGTTTTTCGCGCCGCTCGCTTTATTAAAAGCAGCGGCGCGAATGCTCTTGCGGGATCATGTGCTGTGTGTGCGCGCTCCACACACGGCACTGCGCGCTCATGGCAACAGAGGTGCACGGGCGCGCATGCGCGCAGCTTATTGGGAACAGTGATCCTGACGCATTTTTGCTAAATTTCGAGAGAGCTGCCAGAGCGTCAGGCTGGCCAGAGAATAAATGGCCTTTTTATTTGGCCCCTCTCCTCACTGGCGAAGCCCAGGCCGCCTACCAGGTGGCGAATGCAAACAGCAACACCCCCTACCCAGAGATAAGGGGTATCATTCTAGACCATCTAGGAATGGACGCCGAAGCGTACAGAATACGCTTAAGGAAAGAAAGAGGAACGGCCGCCGACAACCCAAAGACTTTGTACTTTAAGCTAAAAGCCGCTGCGGACAAATGGCTGAAACCAGAAAGCCACTCATCCTTGATTTACCTAGAGCAGTTCCTAGAGGCCCTCCCTTTTCCCATCCAGCGGTGGCTCAAACAACATAACCACCTCGCAGCCGAACAGGCTGTCGATATGGCCACTTCTTTTTATAGGGCCCAACCCCGCTCCCTGCCTTGGGACTCCGACAAAACCTCACGGTCCCCTGGCCCCCCATACAAGACCAACCGAAAGTCCCCGAGACCCGTCCCCGAACCCATAAGACCTCGTCACTTCCGTCCTGATCCTGCCCTCACCAAAGGACCTCAATGTTTTGAGTGCCGGGATTGGGGTCATATTGCCAGGAACTGTCCCCGTAAGAAGCCCCAAGACGAACCAATGGACGTAAGCTGCATACCTCGCTCGATACTGTACACCGAGGAAATGGGACCCAGTTTTTATGTGAGTGTGCTTGTGAAGGGGGTAAGGGCAAAAGCATTGCTGGATTCAGGCTGTCGCCAGTCCGTTATCCTTCAATCACTAACAGAGCCATCAGCCATCCTGACCAAAGACCATGTCTCTATTAGATGCGTTCATGGGGATATCAGGGTCTACCCCTTAGTGCAGTTACCCATTACCCTGCCTAACGGTCAAACCCTCCAGGCCAAACTTGGGGTTCTACCCTCTCTCCCTGAGCAATTAATCATAGGGCAGGATAACCCCTCGTTTTTGACAATGATAAGGGACAGGATACAACCCACCAAGCCCCAAGACTCTGCTCACCCAAACTTCCTCACTCAAGCCCCCTGGCTTTCCAACAAGAGCTTTAAATTTAACCAAAAGAACGATCCCACACTCAGAGGAGCCTGGGACCAAGCAAAACAAACTGCACCGACTGCTCCTTCTGGTTATCCCCTCTTTCAAATCACAAACGACCTCCTGTACAGGATAGGGAACCACGGAGACCCGCCCCAATTGGTCGTGCCACAGGCTTTCCGAGAACAAGTGTTGTTACTGGCCGGGTATCTTTTCTCACGTCTCTAAGTTCTGTCATGAGTGTGAGGTGTGCCAGAGGGAAAACCCCTACAAACCCCCAGCTGTTCCTCTCCAACCCCTTCCGGTAAGTGGTAAGCCATTCGAGAGAATTGGCATGGATCTGATTGGTCCTTTGCCTCGAACCAAGCAGGGCAATCTCTATGCCTTGGTTGTTGTGGATTATACCACGCGGTACCCCGAGGCTTTTCCGTTGCGTAACCCCACCACCTTAAACATAAGTGAGAAATTGATAGAACTGTTCTCTCGTGTTGGTTTCCCCCGTGAGATCCTCACGGACCAAGGAACCCCTTTTGTTTCTAGGTTAATGGCCCAAGTTTGTAAGTCTCTTGATATATCACATATCAGAACATCGGTCTACCACCCCCAAACCGACGGGCTGTGTGAACGCTACAACGCAACCCTGAAGCTGACACTAAAAAAATTGTTGAGCATTGAGGGGAAAGGATGGGATAAGCGCCTCCGTTTGGCCCTATACGTTATCCGAAGCCAGACACAAGTGAACCTCGGCTGCTCCCCTTTCCAACTCCTTTACGGACGGGAGCCCCGTAGCTTACTGGAGATAACAAAGGAGGTCTGGGAACAAGAAACACAAGAAGAAACCAGATCCTTCCTTACCTATACCCAAAGCTTACGCACCTGGTTACGGAAACTACGCGATTTCGCCGACGCCAACCTAGAACAAGCCCTGGTCAAACAGCAGATCCTATACAATAAGTGAAAGAAGTGGAGACACTTACAAGTAGGTGATTGGGTCCTGGTCCTGATGCCATCCTCGTTACCAAAAATCAGGTCCGAATGGCAAGGCCCGTATCGGATAGTGAGTAAAATAGGCCTGACGACCTACCGCGTACAAGTCACACCCAAACGCACTCAAATGTACCACATCAACCTCTTAAAAAATGATCTGAAAGAGACACGTTAGTGACAGATTCCTTACCTTAGAATATCCCCAGGCGTCAGGCTGGATCCGGAAAGTTTTTTGCGTAGCAGTACCCTTGCGCGTCGGTAGGCGGCGTCGTGCGGCTCCGCGTCCGTCGTCGGCGTCGTGATCGCCGGGATGACGTCGCGGGCAGTACTTAGGCGCCGCCCCTGCGCGCTGACGTCAGTTCTTCTTTTTCCGCGCCAGTAAGCGCAGATCCGGGAAGAGCAGTGCCCTAGTCACTTTTTGACTATCTTTTTGTGAAATTTTTCACTGTTCTCTTCAACGAGTCTTCACGACTCCTAAGGTGTCGTAGGGATGCCCGGCTTTAAGCCCTGCGAGGAATGTGGTCGTATGATGTCCATCACGGACCCCCACCTCGAGTGTCTCTTCTGCCGAGGCCACGACACGAAGTCGTGCCCTGACTGCCGGAAACTTCATCCGAAGGCTTTGCGAGAGCGGTCTCGAAAGCTCCTTGAAGTCCGGCAGTCGGCTCCGCGCCGCAGCAAGCCCCGGTCCCGGGAGAGGTCGAGGGGCCGGACGCGGAGTCCCCGCCGTTCGTCGGAATCCAAGTCTTCGCGCTCCTCCGGTAAGTCGAAGCACAAGAAGTCTAAGCGGCGTCATCGCTCTAAGACTTCGCCTCGCCGGTCGCGCGACTCGGCTGAGGTCCCTGTCGGCACCGTCCCCGCCCCCGCGGCCCCGGACGTGCCTGTCGAGTTGCCCCCGCATTACCCGTCCTTCCCGGGTTCGGGGGCGACTCCGGCCGAGCTACAGAAATTCCTGTCGGCCATGGCCCGCCTCTTCGGGCCTCAAGGTCCCTCCGGTGCGCCTTCGGGCCCCGCGGGCCAGATGGGGTTGCTCCGGCGTCGCCGTCGACTCCGGTCCCGGCGTCGCCTGTCCCACCAGCCTTCGTCCCGGCCTCGGCTCCGGCCCCGGCCTCGACCCCGGTTCCGGTGGTGCCGCAACCTCCATCGACGCCGGTTGACCTAACCACGCCTCCGCCGACGCCGATGTCCCCGGTGCCGTTTCCGACGCCGTCCGGGGCTCCGGGCGGCGTCGTTCCCGGTTCTCCCCGGGTCCGGACATGGAGCCGGACCGGCGTCGCCCGACGCCGGTTCCGGCGCCGATGAGGCCTTGGGTCCCTTATGTCCCTCCTCCTCCATCTTTTCAACCTGAGGAGGACCAGGAGAGCTGGGAGGGGTCTGACGACCCTCTCACACAACAGTGCGAGTTTGACCCGGACTGGGTTGAGGAACTTGGGGATGCCAGTGGGCTGGATACCTCCCCCGACTCTGGCATGCTGTCTCCTCCCGTGGCAACGGAGGAGGGGGCTAATTTTGCAACGGTGTTGCGTAGAGCTGCTGGAGCCTTAAATCTCCAGTTGCCTACAGTGGCCGTCAGGACTAACCTCCTGACTGAAGTGCTTCAGCCGGCGGCCTCCTCTTCGGAGCCTGTGCTGCCGTTCAACGATGCACTCACTGACGTTCTTTTGGGTGCCTGGTCCAAACCCACCACAGGGGCTCCTGTGGATAGGAACGTGGCCCGACGCCATCGCCCGGCTCCGGGCGACCCCCTGTTTCTCTCCCAACACCCCACCCCTGAGAGCTTGGTTGTCCAAGCCTCTGCCTCCCAAACAGCCTTCCCTACCGCCCCTCCGGATAGGGAATCCAAGCGCCTGGATCACTTTGGGAAGAAGGCTTTCTCTTCCTCCAGTGCTGGCTTGCGGTCTGTTAATACCGCTTGCCTCTTGGGCCGATACACCCACTCCCTGTGGGATTCGGTGGCTGATGTTTTGCCGCAGTGTTCTGAGGAGGTCCAGACACTGCTTACCCGCGCTATTGCGGAAGGGCGTGATGCGGCTAAGTATACCATCCGCTGTGGCCTTGATACCGCCGACTCGCTGGGCAGATCGCTTGCAACGACGGTGGCGCTGCGTCGCCACGCCTGGCTGAGAACCACTGGTTTTTCAGGGGATGTCCAGAATACTCTCATGGACATGCCCTTTGATGGAGTCGGTCTCTTTGGTTCAAAGGCGGACCATGCGCTGGAGCGTTTCAAGGATTCACGGGCTACTGCTAAGTCCCTGGGCCTTGCTGTTGTGCGCCCTCCGCAAACGTCTGCTTTTCGCCCCTTTCGTGGCCACGGAAGGGGCGCCCAGTCACGTCCACAGCCCGGCCAACGGCCCGCGCAGCAAGCGCCTTCGCGTGGCCGAGGACGTGGATACCGCCGTGGCGGTTCGGGCAACCAGCGTGCGGGTCAGGCCACCACCTCCAACCCGTCCGCGGCCTCCAAGCCCTCCTAGTCCCTCCTTTCAGGTGCACAGCACGCCAGTCGAGGGCAGGGTCCGCCATCACCTTCACCACTGGCGTCCCATCACCTCGGACAAGTGGGTCTTGGACATTGTCCGAAGGGCTACTCCCTCCCCTTCGAGACCACCCCCCAGCCATGCCACCTCAATTCCACCGCATGTCAGGGGATCACTTGGTGCTTCTACAGAAGGAAGTCACGGCCCTCTTGGCCAAGAGGGCCATCGAGCATGTTCCGACCCCAGAAGTAGGGCGTGGTTGCTACTCCCACTACTTTCTGGTGCCCAAAAAGGACAAGGAGGACATGCGTCCTATCTTGGACCTCCGGAACGTCAATCGCTTCCTCCGGAAGGAGAAGTTCAAGATGCTCACCCTAGCTCAGGTCTTGACTGCCCTCGACCCCGGAGACTGGTTGGTAGCGTTGGACTTGCAGGACGCCTATTTCCACATCCCCGTCCTGCCGGCCCACCGGCGTTACCTTCGGTTCACGGTAGGCCTCGAGCATTTTCAGTTCACCGTGCTCCCCTTTGGCCTTACCAGTGCCCCTCGGGTGTTCACGAAAGTGATGGCGGTGGTCGCAGCTCATCTGCGCCGGGCAGGGGTTTCAGTCTTCCCCTACCTCGACGACTGGCTGCTGAAGGCGGGCTCGTCCCAGGCAGTTGTCTCCCACCTCCAGACTACGGCCGAACTCCTGCACTCGCTGGGGTTCTCCATCAATGTGCCAAAGTCGCATCTGATTCCTTCTCCACAGCTCCTTTTCATCGGAGCAGTTCTGGACACGACGCAGTTTCGGGCCTATCCTCCCGAACGGCGAGTCCGGGATATTCAGGCTATGATTCCGATCTTTCAGCCCTTATCCTGGGTTTCGGTACGGATGACCCTGAGGCTGCTGGGCCTCATGGCCTCCTGCATCCTGCTGGTCACTCATGCCAGATGGCATATGCGGGCTCTGCAGTGGGACCTGAAGTTCCAGTGGGCGCAGCACCAGGGCGACCTGTCCGATCACGTCCAGATCTCGGAGGGGACTGCAAAACAGTTGCAGTGGTGGCTCTCGAACCGGCAATGGGTCATGGGCAGATCCCTCTCCCTTCCCCAGCCAGAGCACACAGTTGTGACGGACGCGTCCCTTCTGGGATGGGGCGGTCACATGGGAGAGGCGGAGATCAGAGGCCTCTGGTCTCCGGCGGAGTCCCGGCTCCATATCAACCTTCTGGAGCTCCGGGCGATCCGACTTGCACTCAGGGCATTCCTTCCCTCTGTCAAAGGGAAGGTAGTGCAGGTGTTCACAGACAACACCACCGCCATGTGGTACTGCAACAAACAAGGCGGGGTGGGGTCGTGGACCCTTTGTCAGGAGGCTCTACGCCTCTGGACATGGCTGGAACATCAGGGCATGTTCCTGGTGGTTCAACACCTGGCAGGTTCCCTGAACGCCAGGGCGGACGAACTCAGCCGCAGGTGCATAATGGATCACGAATGGCGTCTTCACTCGGAAGTGGCGCAAGGACTCTTTCTACAGTGGGGAGAGCCTTGGTTAGATCTATTCGCCACCGAAGAGAACGCGCAATGTCATCAGTTCTGCGCGTTGGAATTTCCAAGGCGGCACTCGCTCGGCGACGCTTTTCGTCGCGAGTGGAGTTGCGGTCTCTTGTACGCCTTTCCGCCTATACCACTTCTACCCAGAGTGTTGAAGAAGATTCGGCACGACCGGGCCCAAGTCATTCTTGTGGCTCCGGACTGGGCTCGAAGAGTTTGGTATCCCGAGCTACTCAATATGAGCGTAGATCCCCCGATCCGTCTGCCTCTTCGGGAGGATCTTCTGTCGCAGCAGCAGGGGACGGTCCTCCACCCGAACCTGTCCAGTCTACACCTGCTTGCGTGGAGATTGAGCGGCGGCAGTTGATTCCTTTCGACTTGCCTCCCGAAGTTTGTGATGTGATTCTGGCAGCCAGGCGTCCCTCCACTAAGGTGGTATACGCCTGCAGGTGGAACAAATTTGTGGCATGGTGCACAGCAAAGGCTGTGAATCCCCTTTCTGCCCCTCTTTCTGAGGTCCTTCTGTTCCTTCTCTCTTTGGCCCAACAGGGTTCTGCCCTGGGTACCATCAAGGGTTATCTTTGTGCTATCTCGGCCTTCCTCAGGCTCCCTGATCAGCCCTCCCTTTTCAAGTCCCCTGTTGTTAACAGGTTCTTAAAGAGCATTACTCACCTCTTCCCTCCTGTTCCGTTTGTGATGCCTCAGTGGGACTTGAACTTGGTTCTTACCTTTTTAATGTGCGCTCCCTTTGAGCCTCTACATAACTGTCCTCTTCGTCTTCTGACTCTGAAGACAGCCTTTCTGGTGGCCATCACCTCCGCTCGGCGGGTGAGTGAGCTCCAGGCTCTATCTTGCAAACCTCCCTTTCTGTCTGTTCATCCAGACAAGGTTGTTCTTCGGACGCGTCCGTCCTTCTTGCCAAAG
This sequence comes from Calotriton arnoldi, assembly GCA_963921515.1. Lineage (NCBI taxonomy): Eukaryota > Metazoa > Chordata > Amphibia > Caudata > Salamandridae > Calotriton > Calotriton arnoldi. Next base: position 299,111 of record CAWUFW010002400.1, on the reverse strand, counting down.
GTGGTTACTGCTTTCCACATTGGGCAGACCATCACTTTGCCCACCTTCTTTCCGCCTCCGCATCCTTCCAGAGAGGAAGAGAGGCTCCACCGTCTGGACCCAAAACGTGCGCTCTCTTTCTATATTGACCGCACAAAACACTTCCGGGTGGATGACCAGCTCTTTGTTGGCTACGTGGGCGCCAAAAAAGGTCGGGCGGTGCACAAGAGGACCATCTCCCGCTGGGTTACCTTGTGCATCAAGACCTGCTATTCTTTCGCTAAAAAGGAACCTCCTGTTGGGCTGCGTGCCCATTCCACCAGGGCAACGGCTGCTACCACGGCCTTGGGCCGCGGTGTTCCGCTGCCGGTTATCTGTCAGGCAGCTACGTGGGCCTCGCTGCACACGTTTACAAAGCATTACTGCCTTGACAGTCAGGTCCGGAGGGACGGCTTCTTTGGCCGTTCTGTCCTCCAGGACTTCCTTGTCTGATCTTTGTTCGCAGACCCACCACCGGGGTTGGTATTGCTGGGGTATCTATTCTAAGGTAAGGAATCTGTCACTAACGTGTCTCTTTCAGATGCACAAGTTACTAACTTGTGTAACGATATATCTGTAAGAGACAGTAGTTAGTGACAGATTCCTACCGCCCACCCATCCTCCCGTTCTGCGAACTGATTTCTAGGGTTAAGGACATCCCTTTCAGGGCCCTAGTATTTTTCAGACACCTATGTCAGCTTCTTGCATGGCTCTGCGTTCCTGGCGCGGAAAGTCGTGTACAGAACTGACGTCAGCGCGCAGGGGCGGCGCCTAAGTACTGCCCGCGACGTCATCCCGGCGATCACGACGCCGACGACGGACGCGGAGCCGCACGACGCCGCCTACCGACGCGCAAGGGTACTGCTACGCAAAAAACTTTCCGGATCCAGCCTGACGCCTGGGGATATTCTAAGGTAAGGAATCTGTCACTAACTACTGTCTCTTACAGATATATCGTTACACAAGTTAGTAACTTGTGCGTTAGGCCCGCTCCCTAAAGATCTGCACACCACCATCCCAGTCACGTCCCATGACTCTACATTACACCAAATGGCTGTCAACCCCGATCTATCCCAGAAACAGAAAGAAACACTACAGGACACCTTATCGCCTTTTGCTCCCTTGTTCTCAGATCTCCCAGGAAGGACTTCTTTAGCAGAACATACCATCCCTACATCGCCCGGGCAGATTATAAAACAAAAACCCTATCGTATACCCGCTGCGCGCCGAAAGGCGATAAACCAGGAAGTCGACAGTATGCTCGCCTTGGGGTGATACAGCCATCCCAGAGCGAGTGGTCATCTCCCATAGTACTGGTGCCAAAACCGGACGGTTCCGTCCGGTTTTGTATTGATTTCAGGGCTGTGAATGCAATCTCCAAGTGTGATTCCTAACCCCTTCCCCGTGTGGATGAGCTGGTCGAAAAGCTAGGCGAAGCACAGTACATTACCACCCTGGACCTCACCAAGGGGTCCTGTCAGGTGCCCCTAAGAGCACAGGACCAAGAAAAAACCGCCTTTTCGACCCCCACAGGCTTATTTGAATTTACGGTTCTACCTTTCGGTCTACACGGGGCACCTGCCACGTTCCAAAGGCTCATGAACAGGGTATTGTCCAAACACCAAGCTTACTCGTCCGCCTACCTTGACGATATTATCATTTACAGCCCCACCTGGGACTCACATTTACAGCGCTGCCGTCAGGTTCTTCAGGCCCTTCAGGAAGCAGGCTTACACATAAATGCGAAGAAATCACGCGCCGGCTTCCAGAAGGTTAGATACCTGGGGTACCTTCTAAGGGATGGACACATTGAACCCCAAGAAGAAAAAGTCAAAGCAATAGCCCAAGCCCCTTTTCCCACCACTAAGAAAGAGGTTAGGGCGTTCCTAGGCCTTCTCGGATACTACAGACGCTTCATTCCACAATATTCCGAGATGGCCACCCCTCTTACCAACCTGTTACAAAAACAGGCTAAGACAAACAACCTGCTGCATCCCTCCCCTGAAGCCGAGAAGGCTTTTTCTGACCTAAAAGCTGCTATCACCTCCGGCCCTATTTTAAGGTCACCAGATTTCACGCAACCCTTTTTACTCCAGACTGACGCCTCTGAACATGGGGTGGGGGCGGTTTTATCCCAAATCTCGCCTGAAGGGGTGGAACACTCGGTCCTCTTCATAAGCCGCAAACTCTACCCGCGGGAGCAACGATACCCAATAATAGAAAAAGAGTGTCTAGCAATCAAGTGGGCGGTAGACAAGCTGAGGTACTACTTGGAGGGTTCCCACTTCCTCCTGTATACCGATCATGCCCCACTCCTATGGATGAGTCGGAATAAAGGGAACAACCCACGAATCTTGCGATGGTTCCTCTCCCTCCAGCCTTTCTTGTTTGAGGTCCGCCACCGCAAGGGCTCTGATAATGGGAACGCAGACTTCCTTTCGCGCATCTCCCTGTTCCCCGACCGTGAACAGACTGGGGTTGGGGTGTGTGACGAAGCGCTTCTCCCTCAGACTCGTACCCCACACAAGGGATCGGAACCGGGCTCCCCTTACTTGTCTCCCTGTCCCCTCCTCTTTTTTCAGAACAGCGGCGCTGAGAGTGGATCAGCCTCGGATGACTGGAACAGACATTGGAACGCGGCTGCAGGACAAGACGGGCGCTATCCCTTTAAGGACTGGTTCTCCTCGGATCTGCTCCCAGGTCACGTGACCGCACCAGGAAATCCGCTCTCGCTAAAAGCGGAAGAGGCAGTATGGTTAGGGCGTTCATCCGGAACACCGTGGTCGGCGAGGGAGAAACCAGAGGAAGCGGAGGGACGAGTCCAGACCTACTTCATCTCCCCAGGATTGCCGGTGCTGACGACGTCCGAGAACGGAGAGGGAGCGACGCCGGAAGAAGGACCCGCAGTCGTCCTTTCCAAGGGAGAACCAGAGAGGGAGCCGGACCCTATCCGGCATCACGCAGATGCCTGCCGAGTCCCTGGAGGGACGTGGCTTCACAAGGTACAGGCCAGGGTAGAGACCGCCTGGGGAAGAGGGGCCGGTACTTCCACGGGAGGCAAGGGTGGAGGAGACTGAGTACCGTGAAGCGCTTTTCCTTAGCTGACATACGTTGAGCCCGTAACTGCTCTGCACTTCGCAACCACACTGGTGCTGGTACTCAGTGCATACTCCTCTCACTCCCCGTCCCTGACCACTACTTAAAAGAAGCAGAGCCTCCTCCTTACGGGGTGTTTTCTTTTGTTTGTTTTTCCTATGTTCTTGGGGCCCTGATGATCCGGTGAGATCTCCGCCCCCCCCCGTGTGAGCTGTGGCGACTGGAAGTCGAGGACCTCCACACTCTCTGGAAGAAGAAGAGAGAGAGAAGACGACGTCCGCCCACGTTAAGACCCCGCAGGAAGCCTTCTAGTTCACGAACTGTGCACTGACTATCCTGACAATCTTAACTTGTTAATAAAACCTTCCAAAGGTCATTGGTTGCGTCCCTGTCTGCTTCTCCACCGCGCCACAGGGTAGGTGTAGGAAAGTAGGATCTGCTTCTTATGATTACCCCCACTTTTTGCTTGATGTAACACTGTTTTTGACTAGTCTGACTGGGATCCTGCTAATCAGGACCCCAGTTTATCTGCTTTCTCCCTAAACTGTCATGTTATGTACTTAGGTACACTCCAGATTGGATACTGGGGTACCCTTGTGTAAGAAACTGGCTCTATATATACTACACCAAAATGAGGTATAGTGTGTATAGAGTCCAAGTGACCCCAGAGGTAGGCAGAGGTTAAAGTTAGATAGAACCTTACTCTCTAATTTTGGTAGAGTGGTCGAGCAGTAAGGCAGTATCAGAGGACAGTGTTAAGCATTTGATGTACACACTCAGTCAGCAAATGAATTCACACACTCAAGAACTGAACTCTAGGCCAATTGTTTTTGTAAAAAAATATACTGTTGTTTTATTTTAGAACCAAGCAAGCCTGGCATAGGTAAGCATAAAATACTGTACAGTAATAAGTTACTGAATGTGGAACAGTTTGGAAATGCAATAGAAATTGTACTTTGTTTGATTTATTTTATTTTAAAGGTTTTATATAGCGCTGGCTGGACCCAAGGGTATCAGAGCGCTTTACAAGGGTCACATGGGTAGATATAAAATAGCAAAAATACAATGAGGTAGCATACAGATCAAATTAAAACAATAGGTAACAGCTCAATTAATACGATCTGGTAATAAATTGCGGTATTCAACAGCAAGACAAGAGAAGAGAGGATTGTCGTGGAGAAGGGGGGAAAAGCGAGTAGGTGGGCAGGATGTAAGAATGGCGAGAGGCTGTGAGGGGGGGGGGTAAGGAAACATCAAGTGTATCCGCCTAAGAGGGGAATAGTGAGAAAGCGGGAGGAGAAAAGAAAGAAGTGAAGAAAAGGGGGTAGAGAGAGGGCGTCGGGAGCACTGAAGGGAGGCTCCTATCAAGTAGGAAACCGGGTTGTGATATGAGCCCGAGGAGGGGTTAAGGACCCCAAAATTTGCCGAGCAGGTGTAATTTGAGGTCTTTTTTGAAGCTGAAGTAGGAGGGGTTGCAACGAAGTTCTTTAGGGAGAGCATTCCAGATGGTAGGCGCATTTCCGGAGAAGGAGCATGATTGAGTAGATTTCTTGTTTAACAGAGGAGGGACAAGAACGAGTGAGTTTGAGCTCCTCAGAGTTCGAGAGCAGCCCGCTTTGAGGAGTTTTTCTGCGAGGTACGGCGGGGAGTGTTGATGCAGGGCTTTGTGCGTAATGCAGGCGGTCTTATAGGAAGATCTGCCTTCGATGGGAAGCCAAATGAGGGCTTTAAGGGTAGGGGAGATGTGATCGAACCGATTGAGGTCGGTAATGAGCCTAGCAGCGAGGTTAAGAACAGATTTGATTGGGGCTAAGTGGATTTTAGGTGTACCAGAGAATGGCGTTGCCATAGTCTATTTTAGACAGGACCAGCAATTGGACAGCTGATCTAAAGTCATCAGCAGGAATGAAGGGTTTTAGTTTCTTGAGGTGATAGAGAGTGAAGAGAGCGCTTTTGGCCGAGTTTTTTATGTGGGAAATAAGAGAAAGGTTCTGGTCAATGTTAATTGACAATTGATTTACAGGGGAGCAGTAGTATGCAACACTTAGCAAATACAGTACATTGAAATGAATAGGCTTTTTCAGTAAATTACAGGTAAGTTACTTTTTACGTTACTTTTCTAACTCAGTGCTGGATACCTAGATTCAGCACTGGGACATTTCCTGCAAACAGGTAAGTAAATAAGTTTTGGTTATTCGTGCGATTTTTAAAGAATATTTTTAGATTTCAAAACTCCACACTTAGAAACTTTTGGAGAAAAAGTGTCAATGTTATCCTATGGAGGAAAAACAGGTTATCGGTTTGTAGGTAAGTAATCGACTGTGGGGGTTAAGGTTCTGGGGTTAGACTCAGGGGTCCCCCAGGGTCAGTGGTGCACTTTTGTTTCACCCCCAGCGGCACTAGGGCGGCCGGGTGCAGAGTGTTGAGGCCCAATGTTATCCTAAGGAGGATAGGGGGTCTCCGGTTGGTGGCTGCTGGCAAGCAGGCCACTGGGTTGTGGGAGCAAAGCTCCTAGGGTTTAAGTCAGGGCAAATAGGGAACCAAATTAGCACGAAAGGTGCACCCTCAGCGGCACTAGGGCCGCTGGGTGCAGGGTGCTGTTTTGAGGTCGGGTGCCCTGTTGTTTTCAATGGAGCACCTCCAGTTAGAAGAAACGCTGCAGGCTCGGAGACGAGGATCTTCTGGGTGCGACCACCACGTCGAGGGGTAAGTTGGGATGTCTTGGGTTGGTTAGGCACCGTTGGTTTGGGCACACAAGGCCATGGGGCATCGGGTGCAGGGGTGCCTTGGGACGTCGGAAAGTCTTACCCGCTCTGGTCGCGGTAGAGGGGACCCTCTGGATTGAGGCTGCAGGCGTCGACTGGAGGCTTAAGGCAGGTCAGGGGTCGCCGGATCTCGGGTCAGGATCGCCGGGGTGACCTTCTCGTGGTGTTTTTCCACTCGAGCTCGGGCCGGGTTCGGCGGGTGCAGAGTGGGCTGGATTCACGGTGTCCGGCCGGTGCCAGAAGCTGCAGTTTGAACAAGTCCGGTGTTCACGGGAGAAGCAGGCTTGGAAGTGAAGGCAGGCAGGTCCTCCGGGGTTTTTGAGGATGCTGGCTGCAAGACACACCGGGATTTCGCAGGAGCAGGTTCGAGGAGAGACAGGCCTGTAGGGCTGGGGCCAAGTCAGTGGGCGTCGTCCTCTTGTTAGCTCTACATGGCTCTTCGTCCTTCTTCTTTTCTTCTTGTTTCTTGTCTGGATCTGAGGAAGCAAGGTTCAGGGTGCCCCCTAAATACTAGATTTAGGGGCGTTGCAGGTAGGTAAGGGCAGGGACCAAAGGTCCCTTTCCAGGGGTGGGTACACCCCCTATCGTGCCGCCCTCCAGTGGGAGGGGGGCAGGAGCCTGTCCCTGGTTGGATAGGTCCCCCCCATTCTCAAGATGGCGGAGACTCAGAGTTGTGCTTCACCTCGCCTCCCCCACCTGAGGGGTGGAGTTGGCAGAGGTGGGCACAACTCTTTGTTTTTCCCGCCGGTTCTCCCGCCCAAAGTGGGGGGTAGAACCAGTGGGACCAGTTGCTGGAAGCAGCAAATGGTCTGGGGAGGCACACAAAGGCGGCATGCCTTTGAAGCTTCCCCCTTGTGACCCTGCCCATCCTGGGGGAGGAGGCTTGGCACCTCATCCCAGGATGTGCATTGTTTCAGGCCCCCGAGAGCAGCAGGCTCTCGACCCAGGGGTCCAGAAACATGTCTGTTGGTGGCAGCCTAAGCAGCCACTCAGTCAGGTCACTAGAAGTTGGTCGTGTTTCAGGGGGCATCTCTAAGATGCCCTCTGTTGTGCATTTTACATTAAATCCCACACTGGCATCAGTGTGGGTTTAATGTGCTGAGAAGTTTGATACCAAACTTCCCAGTCTTCAGTGTAACCATTATGGTGTTGTGGAGTTCGTAATGACAAACTCCCAGCACCATATACTCTTAATGGCAGCACTGCACTTACAGTGCCCAAGAATGGACTTGGGCACTGAAGGGGTACAGGGCTCATGCACCTGTACCCTCACCACTGGCATAGGGCACCCAGCTAGAGGGGTGACTGATGTATGCTAGGGCAGTGGTTTGTGGGCATGGCACACAGGGATGTGTGCCATGTTGACTCTTCACTTTGTTCTGCACCAAGACACACTGCCTACAAAGGCAGTGTGTGAGTGTCAGGGTACAGGACCTCTAAGGGTGGCACAATAAGTGCTGCAGCCCTTAGAGGCCTTCTCTGGTCACAGTGCCCTGGGTACCTGTGGTACCATTTACTAGGGGCTGACTGTGGCCAGAGATGCCAATTGGGTTTAGGCTTCAATGCAGTTTTAGGGAAGGAACACAGGCCCTGGGCACCTGATTAGCAGGAGCCCAGGGCACACTCAGTCAAAGAACATCAGCAATTCAGCAAAAAGTGGGGGCATACCATGCAAGAAAGAGGGCACTTTCTCACCCCCCGCCCCCAACGAAAGATGATGAGACTAACCTTTCCCCAGAGAGTCTTCATTGTCTAAGTGGAAGAACCTGGAAAGTCCATCTGCATTGGCATGGGCAGTCCCAGCTCTGTTTTCCACTTCAAAGTCCATTCCCTGTAGGGAGATGGACCACCTCAATAGTTTAGGATTTTCCCCTTTCATTTGCATTAGCCATCTGAGAGGTCTGCGATCAGTTTGAACTAGGAAGTGAGTACCAAACACGTATGGTCTCAACTTCTTCAGGGACCAAACCACAGCAAATGCCTCCCTCTCAATGGCACTCCAATGCTGCTCCCTGGGGAGAAGCCTTCTGCTTATAAAAGCAACAGGTTGGTCTTGGCCTTCATCATTGGTCTGGGATAGGACCGCTCCTATCCCTAGCTCAGAGGCATCAGCCTGCACTATGAACTGCTTGGCATAATCTGGAGCCTTCAGAATTGGTGCTGAGCACATTGCTTCTTCCAGGGTGTCAAAAGTCTTTTGGCAACTAACTGTCCAGTTTACCTTCTTGGGCATTTTCTTGGAGGTGAGTTCTGTGAGGGGAGTCACAATGGACCCATATCCCTTCACAAACCTCCTGTAGTATCCAGTCAAGCCAAGGAATGCCCTGACTTGGGTCTGGGTGGTTGGAGCTGCCCAGTCCAGGATGGCCTGGATCTTGGGCTGTAAGGACTGTACCTGGCCTCCACCAACAAGGTGGCCCAAGTACACCACAGTGCCCTGCCCTATCTGGCATTTGGATGCCTTGATAGTTAGGCCTGCAGTTTGCAGGGCTTTTAAACCTTCCCAAGGTGGATCAGGTGATCCTGCCAGGTGGAACTAAAGACAGCAATATCATCAAGATGAGCTGCACTAAAGGACTCCAACCCAGCAAGGACTTGATTCACCAACCTCTGGAAGGTGGCAGGGGCATTCTTTAAACCAAAGGGCATAACAGTGAACTGATAGTGCCCATCAGGTGTGGAGAATGCTGTTTTCTCTTTTGCTCCTGGGGCCATGCCAATCTGCCAGTACCCTGCAGTTAAGTCAAAGGTACTTAAGAATTTGGCTGCACCCAACTTATCTATCAACTCATCTGCTCTTGGGATAGGGTGAGCATCTGTCTTGGTGACAGTGTTGAGCCCTCTGTAATCCACACAAAACCTCATTTCTCTCTTTCCACCCTGAGGGTGAGGTTTGGGGACCAGAACCACTGGGCTAGCCCAGGGGCTCTCAGAGGGTTCAATAACCCCTAACTCCAGCATCTTGCTGACCTCAACTCTGATGCTTTCCTTGACTTGGTCTGACTGTCGATAGATTTTGTTTTTGACAGGTGCACTGTCACCAGTGTCCACATCATGAGTACACCAGTTTGTCAGACCAGGGGACAAGGAAAAGAGCTTAGCATACTGCTGCAAGACTTGCTTCCAGTCAGCCTGCTGTTGGGCAGAGAGGGCGTCTGAAAAGACCACTCCATCTACTGACCCATCTTTTGGGCTGTATGAGAGGAGGTCAGGGAGAGGTTCACTCTCTGCTTCCTGCTCCTCATCAGGCACCATCAGCATGGTGATGTCAGCCCTGTCATTGTAGAGCTTTAGGCGGTTCACATGGATAACCCTTTTGGGTGTCCTGCTTGTGCCCAGGTCAACTAAGTAGGTGACCTCACTCTTTTTCTCTAGGATAGGGTAAGGGCCACTCCATCTGTCCTGGAGTGCCCTTGGTGCCACTGGCTCCAAAACCCACACCTGTTGCCCAGGTTGAAATTCAACCAGTGCAGCTTTTGGTCATACCAATGCTTCTGAAGCTCCTGGCTGGCCTCAAGATTTTTGGATGCCTTTTCCATGTACTCAGCCATTCTGGACCTTAGGCCAAGCACATAGTCCACAATATCTTGTTTGGGTTCTTGGAGAGGCTTCTCCCAACCTTCTTTTACAAGACAGAGTGGTCCCCTCACAGGATGGCCAAACAGAAGTTCAAAGGGGGAAAAACCTACTCCCTTCTGTGGCACCTCTCTGTAAGCAAAAAGCAGACATGGTAAGAGGACATCCCATCTCCTTTTGAGTTTCTCAGGGAGCCCCATAATCATGCCTTTCAATGTCTTCTTAAATCTCTCAACAAGGCCATTGGTTTGTGGGTGATAGGGTGTAGTAAACTTGTACTGCACTCCACACTCTTTCCACATGTGTTTCAGGTAAGCAGACATGAAGTTAGAACCTCTGTCTGAAACCACCTCCTTAGGAAACCCTACCCTGGTGAAGACAGCAATGAGGGCCTTGGCTACTGCAGGAGCTGTAGTAGTCCTAAGTGGAATTGCTTCAGGGTACCTAGTGGCATGATCCACTACCACTAGAATGAATTTGTTCCCTGAGGCTGTGGGAGGTTCAAGTGGAGCCACTATGTCCACACCTACCCTTTCAAAGGGAACCCCCACCACAGGCAGTGGTATCAGGGGGGCCTTTGGGTGGCCACCTGTCTTGCCACTGGCTTGACAGGTAACACAGGAGCTGACAAACTCCTTCACATTTTGGTGCATCTGGGGCCAGTAAAAGTGGCTAACTAGCCTTTCCAAAGTCTTGGTTTGGCCCAGATGTCCAGCTAGGGGGATGTCATGAGCTAAAGTTAGGAGGAACTCCCTGTACCTCTGTGGCACTACCACTCTCCTGGTGGCTCCAGGATTGGGGTCTCTTGCCTCAGTGTACAGTAATCCCTCTTCCCAATAAACTCTGTGGGTACCACTGACATCTCCCTTTGCTTCTGAAAGAGCTTGCTGCCTCAGGCTTTCAAGAGTGGGACAGTCTTGCTGCCCCTGGCACAGCTCTTCCCTAGAGGGTCCCCCTGGGCCCAAGAGTTCAACCTGGTAAGGGTCAAGCTCCATAGGCTCAGTTCCCTCTGGGGTGTCCAAGTCCTCTCCCTGAGGAGAGGGGTCCTGATCCTTTTGCTGATCAGAAGCTGGTTCCCCAGTCTTCTTGCCTTTTCTCTTGGTAGGTTGGGCCATTCTTTCAGGCTCCAACACTTCTTTTTCATCCTGCCTTTTGCTCAGTGCTCTTGTTTTTACACACACCAATTCAGGGATATCCAGCATTGCTGCATGGGTTTTTAGTTCAACCTCAGCCCAGGCTGAGGTTTCCAGGTCATTGCCAAGCAGACATGCAGCTGGTAGCTTTGGAGAGACCACTACCTATTTCAGGCCAGTAACCCCCCACCCAGTCTAATGTCACCATAGCCATTGCATGGTTAGTGGTAACACTGTCAGCATTGGTGACTGGGTAAGTACGCCCAATCAAATATTGCTCAGGGGAAACCAGTGTGTCTCTCCCCATAGTGACACTGGCACCTGTATCCCTCAGAGCGTCTATCCTAGTTCCATTAATCCAAGGGTATTGTAAGTATTTCTTTATGTTGGGTGGCCACACAGCTACAGTGGCAAACTCAACTTCCCCCTCTGAAACTAGAACTGCTTCAGTGTGCAACCTGATTTGCTCTGGGCACACTGTTGATCCCATCTGGAGACTGGCTACACCAGGAGTAGCTGTAGCTGCCGGACTAGGGGCCTTCTTGGTAGGGCAAGCCTTGTCTCCAGTTAAGTGTCCCAACTTCTTACAGTTGTTACACCAGGCCTTTGCAGGATCAAAGTTCTTCCCCCTATGCAGGTTTTTGGGGCCCTTTAGAAGACTCAGACTTTTTATCTTGGGGATTCTCACCACCTTTCCCCTGGGGAGGTTTTGTAACCCCTTTCTTTTGGTCACCCCCAGTAGTTGTCTTAGTCACCCTAGTCTTGACCCAGTGGTCTGCCTTCTTTCCCAATTCTTGGGGAGAAATTAGACCTAGGTCTACCAAATGCTGATGTAACTTTTCATTTGTGCAATTACTTAAAATATGTTCCTTCATAAACAAGTTGTAAATTCCAGTAAAGTCATGCACATTGTGTCCAGTCAACCAACCATCCAGGGTCTTTACTGAGTAGTCTACAAAATCAATCCAGGACTGGTTTTGGGTTTTGTGAGCCCCCCTGAATCTAATTCTGTACTCCTCAGTTGTGAGTCCAAATCCCTCAATCAGAGTTCTCTTCATGAGGTCATAAGACCCAGCATCTGGCCCAGAGAGGGTCAGGAGTCTGTCTCTGCAGTTACCAGAGAACAGTTCCCACAGGAGTGCCCCCCAGAGAGGTTTCTTCACCTTTCTCATGTCACAAGCCCTCTCAAAGGCTGTGAACCATTTAGTGATGTCATCACCCTCCTCAAATTTAGGGACAATCCCTTTGGGGATTTTAGGATCATAAGATTGCTCTTTATCCTTATTAATATTGCTGCCACCATTGATGGGTGCTAAACCCATCTTCTTTCTTTCTTTCTCTAGAGCCAGGAGACTGGACTCCAGATCCAGTCTTTTGGCCAGCCTTGCTAAAAGGCTGTCCTCCTCATTGAGGCTGTCCTCCATGTTCTCACCAGAGCCTGAGCCACCTGTGTGGCCTCTGGTCCCCAGAGGTTAACTCTTGGAAGTAAGGGAACAGAGTTCCTTTCTTCCCTAGGAAGTAGTGGAGGTGGGCACCTATCTCCATCCTCCTCACTCCTTTCTCCCTCTGACTGGTCATCACCATGTTCAGAAGGGTGGGCTTTTGCATACTCAGCCAACAGCTCCTGGAGCTTTTGTTTGGTTGGATGTGGGCCCATTGCTATATTTTTGAGTTTACATAAGGACCTTACTTCCTTGAAAGACAAGTGAAGGTAAGGGGTGAGGTCAAGCTCCTCAACCATGTCCTTTATGTCATTATTATCTTCACTAATAGCTGGGTTCTGTTTTTGAGACATTCTAACAAAAAAGTTCTTACCCCTCTACCCTTGACTACAGTGACTTTTTATTTTCTAAAATTCTAAAGGGACTTAAGCAAGGCCCTAACAAGACTTTTAGTAGTTTGGTAAAAATGCCAATTTGAAAAAATCAGAATTCTAAAGGCAATTTAAGAGTTCTGTCGTGTGATCAGGTGGTAACCAAGTAGTCTAACAAATGCAAGTTGTATATCCCACCGCTGATCCACCAATGTAAGAAACTGGCTCTATATATACTACACCAAAATGAGGTATAGTGTGTATAGAGTCCAAGTGACCCCAGAGGTAGGAAGAGGTTAAAGTTAGATAGAACCTTACTCTCTAATTGTGGTAAAGTGGTCGAGCAGTAAGGCAGTATCAGAGGACAGTGTTAAGCATTTGATGTACACACTCAGTCAGCAAATGAATTCACACACTCAAGAACTGAACTCTAGGCCAATTGTTTTTGTATAACAAATATACTGTTGTTTATTTTAGAACCAAGCAAGCCTGGCACAGGTAAGCATAAAATACTGTACAGTAATAAGTTACTGAATGTCGAACAGTTTGGAAATGCAATAGAAATTGTACTTTGTTTGATTTACAGGGGAGCAGTAGTATGCAACACTTAGCAAATACAGTACATTGAAATGAATAGGCTTTTTCAGTAAATTACAGGTAAGTTACTTTTTACGTTACTTTTCTAACTCAGTGCTGGATACCTAGATTCAGCACTGGGACATTTCCTGCAAACAGGTAAGTAAATACGTTTTGGTTATTCGTGCGATTTTTAAAGAATATTTTTAGATTTCAAAACTCCACACTTAGAAACTTTTTGGAGAAAAAGTGTCAATGTTATCCTATGGAGGAAAAACAGGTTATCGGTTTGTAGGTAAGTAATCGACTGTGGGAGTTAAGGTTCTGGGGATAGACTCAGGGGTCCCCCAAGGGTCAGTGATGCACTTTTGTTTCACCCTCAGCGGCACTAGGGCAGCCGGGTGCAGAGTGTTGAGGCTCAATGTTATCCTATGGAGGATAGGGGGTCTCCGGTTGGTGGCTGCTGGCAAGCAGGCCACTGGGTTGTGGGAGCAAAGCTCCTAGGGTTTAGGTCAGGGCAAATAGGGAACCAAATTAGCACCAAAGGTGAACCCTCAGCGGCACTAGGGCGGCCGGGTGCAGGGTGCTGTTTTGAGGTCGGGTGCCCTGTTGTTTTCAATGGAGCACCTCCGGTTAGAAGAAACGCTGCAGGCTCGGGGACGAGGATCTTCTGGGTGCGACCACCACGTCGAGGGGTAAGTTGGGATGTCTTGGGTTGGTTAGGCACTGTTGGTTTGGGCACACAAGGCCGTGGGGCGTCGGGTGCAGGGGTGCCTTGGGACGTCGGAAAGTCTTACCCGCTCTGGTCGCGGTACAGGGGACCCTCTGGATTGAGGCTGCAGGCGTCGACTGGAGGCTTGAGGCAGATCAGGGGTCGCCGGATCTCGGGTCAGGATCGCGGGGGTGACCTCCTCGTGGTGTTTTTCCACTCGAGCTCGGGCCGGGTTCGGCGGGTGCAGAGTGGGCTGGATTCGCGGTGTCCGGCCGGAGCCAGAAGCTGCAGTTTGAACAAGTCCGGTGTTCACGGGAGAAGCAGGCTTGGAAGTGAAGGCAGGCAGGTCCTCCGGGGTTTTAGAGGTTGCTGGCTGCAGGACACACCGGGATTTCACAGGAGCAGGTTCGAGGGGAGACAGGCCTGTAGGGCTGGGTCCAAGTCAGTGGGCGTCGTCCTCTTGTTAGCTCTGCACGGCTCTTCGTCCTTCTTCTTTTCTTTTTGTTTCTTGTCTGGATCTGAGGAAGCAAGGTTCAGGGTGCCCCCTAAATACTAGATTTAGGGGCGTTGCAGGTAGGTAAAGGGCAGGGACCAATGGGTCCCTTCCCAGGGGTGGGTACACCCCCTATCGTGCCACCCTCCAGTGGGAGGGGGGCAGGAGCCTGTTCCTGGTTGGATAGGTCCCCCATCCTCAAGATGGCGGGACTCAGTTGTGCTTCACCTCGCCTCCCCCACCTGAGGGGTGGAGTTGGCAGAGGTGGGCACACCTCTTTCCCTCACTTGTTTTTCCCGCCGGTTCTCCCGCCCAAAGTGGGGGTAGAACCAGTGGGGACCAGTTGCTGGAAGCAGCAAATGGTCTGGGGAGGCTCACAAAGGCGGCATGCCTTTGAAGCTTCCCCCTTGTGAACCCTGCCCATCCTGGGGGAGGAGGCTTGGCACCTCATCCCAGGATGTGCATTGTTTCAGGCCCCGAGAGCAGCAGGCTCTCGACCCAGGGGTCCAGAAACATGTCTGTTGGTGGCAGCCTAAGCAGCCACTCAGTCAGGTCACTAGAAGTTGGTCGAGTTTCAGGAGGCATCTCTAAGATGCCCTCTGTTGTGCATTTTACATTAAATCCCACACTGGCATCAGTGTGGGTTTAATGTGCTGAGAAGTTTGATACCAAACTTCCCAGTCTTCAGTGTAGCCATTATGGTGTTGTGGAGTTCGTAATGACAAACTCCCAGCACCATATACTCTTAATGGCAGCACTGCACTTACAGTGCCCAGGAATGGACTTGCGCACTGTAGGGGTACAGGGCTCATGCACCTGTACCCTCACCACTGGCATAGGGCACCCAGCTAGAGGGGTGACTGATGTATGCCAGGGCAGTGGTTTGTGGGCATGGCACACATGGCACACATGGATGTGTGCCATGTCGACTCTTCACTTTGTTCTGCACCAAGACACGCAGCCTGCAAAGGCAGTGTGTCAGTGTCAGGGTACAGGACCTCTAAGGGTGGCACAATAAGTGCTGCAGCCCTTAGAGGCCTTCTCTGGTCACAGTGCCCTGGGTACCTGTGGTACCATTTACTAGGGGCTGACATGTGGCCAGAGATGCCAATTGTGTTTAGGCTTCAATGCAGTTTTAGGGAAGGAACACAGGCCCTGGCACCTGATTAGCAGGAGCCCAGGGCACACTCAGTCAAAGAACATCAGCAATTCAGCAAAAAGTGGGGGCATACCATGCAAGAAAGAGGGCACTTTTTCACACAACCCCTCCCCCCCCCCAAACGAAAGATGATGAGACTAACCTTTCCCTAGAGAGTCTTCATTGTCTAAGAACCTGGAAAGTCCATCTGCATTGGCATGGGCAGTCCCAGGTCTGTGTTCCACTTCAAAGTCCATTCCCTGTAGGGAGATGGACCACCTCAATAGTTTAGGATTTTCCCCTTTCATTTGCATTAGCCATCTGAGAGGTCTGTGATCAGTTTGAACTAGGAAGTGAGTACCAAACAGGTATGGTCTCAACTTCTTCAGGGACCAAACCACAGCGAAGGCCTCCCTCTCAATGGCACTCCAACGCTGCTCCCTGGGGAGAAGCCTTCTGCTTATAAAAGCAACAGGTTGGTCTTGGCCTTCATCATTGGTCTGGGATAGGACCGCTCCTATCCCTAGCTCAGAGGCATCAGTCTGCACTATGAACTGCTTGGCATAATCTGGAGCCTTCAGAATTGGTGCTGAGCACATTGCTTCTTTCAGGGTGTCAAAAGCCTTTTGGCAACTAACTGTCCAGTTTACCTTCTTGGGCATTTTCTTGGAGGCGAGTTCTGTGAGGGGAGTCACAATGGACCCATATCCCTTCACAAACCTCCTGTAGTACCCAGTCAAGCCAAGGAATGCCCTGACTTGGGTCTGGCTGGTTGGAGCAGCCCAGTCCAGGATGGCCTGGATCTTGGGCTGTAAGGACTGTACCTGGCCTCCACCAACAACGTGGCCCAAGTACACCACAGTGCCCTGCCCTATCTGGCATTTGGATGCCTTGATAGTTAGGCCTGCAGTTTGCAGGGCTTTTAAAACCTTCCCAAGGTGGATCAGGTGATCCTGCCAGGTGGCACTAAAGACAGCAATATCATCAAGATGAGCTGCACTAAAGGACTCCAACCCAGCAAGGACTTGATTCACCAACCTCTGGAAGGTGGCAGGGGCATTCTTTAAACCAAAGGGCATAACAGTGAACCGATAGTGCCCATCAGGTGTGGAGAATGCTGTTTTCTCTTTTGCTCCTGGGGCCATGCCAATCTGCCAGTACCCTGCAGTTAAGTCAAAGGTACTTAAGAATTTGGCTGCACCCAACTTATCTATCAACTCATCTGCTCTTGGGATAAGGTGAGCATCTGTCTTGGTGACAGTGTTGAGCCCTCTGTAATCCACACAAAACCTCATTTCTCTCTTTCCACCCTGTGGGTGAGGTTTGGGGACCAGAACCACTGGGCTAGCCCAGGGGCTCTCAGAGGGTTCAATAACCCCTAACTCCAGCATCTTGCTGACCTCAGCTCTGATGCTTTCCTTGACTTGGTCTGACTGTCGATAGATTTTGTTTTTGACAGGTGCACTGTCACCAGTGTCCACATCATGGGTACACCAGTTTGTCAGACCAGGGGACAAGGAAAAGAGCTTAGCATACTGCTGCAAGACTTGCTTGCAGTCAGCCTGCTGTTGGGCAGAGAGGGTGTCTGAAAAGACCACTCCATCTACTGACCCATCTTTTGGGCTGTATGAGAGGAGGTCAGGGAGAGGTTCACTCTCTGCTTCCTGCTCCTCATCAGGCACCATCAGCATGGTGATGTCAGCCCTGTCATTGTAGAGCTTTAGGCGGTTCACATGGATAACCCTTTTGGGTGTCCTGCTTGTGCCCAGGTCAACTAAGTAGGTGACCTCACTCTTTTTCTCTAGGATAGGGTAAGGGCCACTCCATCTGTCCTGGAGTGCCCTTGGTGCCACTGGCTCCAAAACCCACACCTGTTGCCCAGGTTGAAATTCAACCAGTGCAGCTTTTTGGTCATACCAGTGCCTCTGAAGCTCCTGGCTGGCCTCAAGATTTTTGAATGCCTTTTCCGTGTACTCAGCCATTCTGGACCTTAGGCCAAGCACATAGTTCACAATATCTTGTTTGGGTTCTTGAAGAGGCTTCTCCCAACCTTCTTTTACAAGACAGAGTGGTCCCCTCACAGGATGGCCAAACAGAAGTTCAAAGGGGGAAAAACCTACTCCCTTCTGTGGCACTTCTCTGTAAGCCAAAAGCAGACATGGTAAGAGGACATCCCATCTCCTTTTGAGTTTCTCAGGGAGCCCCATAATCATGCCTTTTAATGTCTTCTTAAATCTCTCAACAAGGCCATTGGTTTGTGGGTGATAGGGTGTAGTAAACTTGTACTGCACTCCACACTCTTTCCACATGTGTTTCAGGTAAGCAGACATGAAGTTAGAACCTCTGTCTGAAACCACCTCCTTAGGAAACCCTACCCTGGTGAAGACACCAATGAGGGCCTTGGCTACTGCAGGAGCTGTAGTAGTCCTAAGTGGAATTGCTTCAGGGTACCTAGTGGCATGATCCACTACCACTAGTATGAATTTGTTCCCTGAGGCTGTGGGAGGTTCAAGTGGACCCACTATGTCCACACCTACCCTTTCAAAGGGAACCCCCACCACAGGCAGTGGTATCAGGGGGCCTTTGGGTGGCCACCTGTCTTGCCACTGGCTTGACAGGTAACACAGGAGCTGACAAACTCCTTCACCTTTTGGTGCATCTGGGGGCAGTAAAAGTGGCTAACTAGCCTTTCCCAAGTCTTGGTTTGGCCCAGATGTCCAGCTAGGGGGATGTCATGAGCTAAAGTTAGGAGGAACTCCCTGTACCTCTGTGGCACTACCACTCTCCTGGTGGCTCCAGGATTGGGGTCTCTTGCCTCAGTGTACAGTAATCCCTCTTCCCAATAAACTCTGTGGGTACCACTGACATCTCCCTTTGCTTCTGAAACAGCTTGCTGCCTCAGGCTTTCAAGAGTGGGACAGTCTTGCTGCCCCTGGCACAGCTCTTCCCTAGAGGGTCCCCCTGGGCCCAAGAGTTCAACCTGGTAAGGGTCAAGCTCCATAGGCTCAGTTCCCTCTGGGGTGTCCAAGTCCTCTCCCTGAGGAGAGGGGTCCTGATCCTTTTGCTGAACAGAAGCTGGTTCCCCAGTCTTCTTGCCTTTTCTCTTGGTAGGTTGGGCCATTCTTTCAGGCTCCAACACTTCTTTTTCACCCTGCCTTTTGCTCTGTGCTCTTGTTTTTACACACACCAATTCAGGGATATCCAGCATTGCTGCATGGGTTTTTAGTTCAACCTCAGCCCAGGCTGAGGTTTCCAGGTCATTGCCAAGCAGACATGCAGCTGGTAGCTTTGGAGAGACCACTACCTGTTTCAGGCCAGTAACCCCCCTCCCCCATTCTAATGTCACCATAGCATGGTTAGTGGTAACACTGTCAGCATTGGTGACTGGGTAAGTACGCCCAATCAAATATTGCTCAGGGGAAACCAGTGTGTCTCTCACCATAGTGACACTGGCACCTGTATCCCTCAGAGCCTCTATCCTAGTTCCATTAATCCAAGGGTACTGTAAGTATTTCTTTACATTGGGTGGCCACACAGCTACAGTGGCAAACTCAACTTCCCCCTCTGAAACTAGAACTGCTTCAGTGTGCAACCTGATTTGCTCTGGGCACACTGTTGATCCCATCTGGAGACTGGCTACACCAGGAGTAGCTGTAGGACTAGGGGCCTTCTTGGTAGGGCAAGCCTTGTCTCCAGTTAAGTGTCCCAACTTCTTACAGTTGTTACACCAGGCCTTTGCAGGATCAAAGTTCTTCCCCATAATGGGCTGTGGAGTATAGGGAGTGTTTTGGGACCCACCCCCCTGTGCAGGTTTTTGTGGCCCTTTAGAAGACTCAGACTTTTTATCTTGGGGATTCTCACCACCTTTCCCCTGGGAAGGTTTTGTAACCTCTTTCTTTTGGTCACCCCCAGTGGTTGTCTTAGTCACCCCCAGTGGTTGTCTTAGTCACCCTAGTCTTGACCCAGTGGTCTGCCTTCTTTCCCAATTCTTGGGGAGAAATTAGACCTAGGTCTACCAAATGCTGATGTAACTTTTCATTCGTGCAATTACTTAAAATATGTTCCTTCATAAACAAGTTGTAAATTCCAGTAAAGTCATGCACATTGTGTCCAGTCAACCAACCATCCAGTGTCTTTACTGAGTAGTCTACAAAATCAATCCAGGACTGGTTTTGGGTTTTGTGAGCCCCCTGAATCTAATTCTGTACTCCTCAGTTGTGAGTTCAAATCCCTCAATCAGAGTTCTCTTCATGAGGTCATAAGACCCAGCATCTGGCCCAGAGAGGGTCAGGAGTCTGTCTCTGCAGTTACCAGAGAACAGTTCCCACAGGAGTGCCCCCAGAGAGGTTTCTTCACCTTTCTCATGTCACAAGCCCTCTCAAAGGCTGTGAACCATTTAGTGATGTCATCACCCTCCTCAAATTTAGGGACAATCCCTTTGGGGATTTTAGGATCATAAGATTGCTCTTTATCCTTATTAATATTGCTGCCACCATTGATGGGTGCTAAACCCATCTCCTTTCTTTCTTCTCTAGAGCCAGGAGTCTGGACTCCAGATCCAGTCTTTTGGCCAGCCTTGCTAAGAGGCTGTCCTCCTCATTGAGGCTGTCCTCAATGTCCTCACCAGAGCCTGAGCCACCTGTATGGTCTCTAGGTCCCCAGAGGTTAACTCTTGGAAGTAAGGGAACAGGGTTCCTTTCTTCCCTAGGAAGTGGTGGAGGTGGGCACCTATCTCCATCCTCCTCACTCTTTTCTCCCTCTGACTGGTCATCACCATGTTCAGAAGGGTGGGCCTTTGCATACTCAGCCAACAGCTCCTGGAGCTTTTGTTTGGTTGGATGTGGGCCCATTGCTATATTTTGAGTTTACATAAGGACCTTACTTCCTTGAAAGACAAGTGAAGGTAAGGGGTGAGGTCAAGCTCCTCAACCATGTCCTGTATGTCATTATGTTATCTTCACTAATAGCTGGGTTCTGTTTTTGAGACATTCTAACAAAAAAGTTCTAACCCCTCTACCCTTGACTACAGTGACTTTTTATTTTCTAAAATTCTAAAGGGACTTAAGCAAGGCCCTAACAAGACTTTTAGTAGTTTGGTAAAAATGCCAATTTGAAAAAATCAGAATTCTAAAGGCAATTTAAGAGTTCTGTCGTGTGATCAGGTGGTAACCAAGTAGTCCAACAAATGCAAGTTGTATATCCCACCGCTGATCCACCAATGTAAGAAACTGGCTCTATATATACTACACCAAAATGAGGTATAGTGTGTATAGAGTCCAAGTGACCCCAGAGGTAGGACAGAGGTTAAAGTTAGATAGAACCTTACTCTCTAATTGTGGTAAAGTGGTCGAGCAGTAAGGCAGTATCAGAGGACAGTGTTAAGCATTTGATGTACACACTCAGTCAGCAAATGAATTCACACACTCAAGAACTGAACTCTAGGCCAATTGTTTTTGTAAACAAATATACTGTATTTTAGAACCAAGCAAGCCTGGCACAGGTAAGCATAAAATACTGTACAGTAATAAGTTACTGAATGTCGAACAGTTTGGAAATGCAATAGAAATTGTACTTTGTTTGATTTACAGGGGAGCAGTAGTATGCAACACTTAGCAAATACAGTACATTGAAATGAATAGGCTTTTTCAGTAAATTACAGGTAAGTTACTTTTTACGTTACTTTTCTAACTCAGTGCTGGATACCTAGATTCAGCACTGGGACATTTCCTGCAAACAGGTAAGTAAATACGTTTTGGTTATTCGTGCGATTTTTAAAGAATATTTTTAGATTTCAAAACTCCACACAGAAACTTTTTGGAGAAAAAGTGTCAATGTTATCCTATGGAGGAAAAACAGGTTATCGGTTTGTAGGTAAGTAATCGACTGTGGGAGTTAAGGTTCTGGGGTTAGACTCAGGGGCCCCCAAGGGTCAGTGATGCACTTTTGTTTCACCCCCAGCGGCACTAGGGCGGCCGGGTGCAGAGTGTTGAGGCCCAATGTTATCCTAAGGAGGATAGGGGGTCTCCGGTTGGTGGCTGCTGGCAAGCAGGCCACTGGGTTGTGGGAGCAAAGCTCCTAGGGTTTAGGTCAGGGCAAATAGGGAACCAAACTAGCACCAAAGGTGAACCCTCAGCGGCACTAGGGCGGCCGGGTGCAGGGTGCTGTTTTGAGGTCGGGTGCCCTGTTGTTTTCAATGGAGCACCTCCGGTTAGAAGAAACGCTGCAGGCTCGGGGACGAGGATCTTCTGGGTGCGACCACCACGTCGAGGGGTAAGTTGGGATGTCTTGGGTTGGTTAGGCACCGTTGGTTTGGGCACACAAGGCCATGGGCGTCGGGTGCAGGGGTGCCTTGGGACGTCGGAAAGTCTAACCCGTTCGGGTCGCGGTAGAGGGGACCCTCTGGATTGAGGGTGCAGGCGTCGACTGGAGGCTTGAGGCAGGTCAGGGGTCACCAGATCTCGGGTCAGGATCGCCGGGGTGACCACCTCGTGGTGTTTTTCCACTCGAGCTCGGGCCGGGTTCGGCGGGTGCAGAGTGGGCTGGATTCGCGGTGTCCGGCCGGAGCCAGAAGCTGCAGTTTGAACAAGTCCGGTGTTCACGGGAGAAGCAGGTTTGGAAGTGAAGGCAGGCAGGTCCTCCGGGGTTTTTGAGGTTGCTGGCTGCAGGACACACCGGGATTTCGCAGGAGCAGGTTCGAGGGGAGACAGGCCTGTAGGGCTGGGGCCAAGTCAGTGGGCGTCGTCCTCTTGTTAGCTCTGCACGGCTCTTCGTCCTTCTTTTCTTCTTGTTTCTTGTCTGGATCTGAGGAAGCAAGGTTCAGGGTGCCCCCTAAATACTAGATTTAGGGGCGTTGCAGGTAGGTAAGGGCAGGGACCAAAGGTCCCTTTCCAGGGGTGGGTACACCCCCTATCGTGCCGCCCTCCAGTGGGAGGGGGGCAGGAGCCTGTCCCTGGTTGGATAGGTCCCCCCATCCTCAAGATGGCGGGACTCAGAGTTGTGCTTCACCTCGCCACCTGAGGGGTGGAGTTGGCAGAGGTGGGCACACCTCTTTCCCTCACTTGTTTTTCCCGCGGGTTCTCCCGCCCAAAGTGGGGGGTAGAACCAGTGGGGACCAGTTGCTGGAAGCAGCAAATGGTCTGGGGAGGCTCACAAAGGCGGCATGCCTTTGAAGCTTCCCCCTTGTGACCCTGCCCATCCTGGGGGAGGAGGCTTGGCACCTCATCCCAGGATGTGCATTGTTTCAGGCCCCGAGAGCAGCAGGCTCTCGGCCCAGGAGTCCAGAAACATGTCAGTTGGTGGCAGCCTAAGCAGCCACTCAGTCAGGTCACTAGAAGTTGGTCGAGTTTCAGGGGGCATCTCTAAGATGCCCTCTGTTGTGCATTTTACATTAAATCCCACACTGGCATCAGTGTGGGTTTAATGTGCTGAGAAGTTTGATACCAAACTTCCCAGTCTTCAGTGTAGCCATTATGGTGTTGTGGAGTTCGTAATGACAAACTCCCAGCACCATATACTCTTAATGGCAGCACTGCACTTACAGGGCCCAGGAATGGACTTGGGCACTGTAGGGGTACAGGGCTCATGCATCTGTACCCTCACCACTGGCATAGGGCACCCAGCTAGAGGGGTGACTGATGTATGCCAGGGCAGTGGTTTGTGGGCATGGCACACAGGATTGTGTGCCATGTCGACTCTTCACTTTGTTCTGCACCAAGACACGCAGCCTGCAAAGGCAGTGTGTGAGTGTCAGGGTACAGGACCTCTAAGGGTGGCACAATAAGTGCTGCAGCCCTTAGAGGCCTTCTCTGGTCACAGTGCCCTGGGTACCTGTGGTATCATTTACTAGGGGCTGACATGTGGCCAGAGATGCCAATTGGGTTTAGGCTTCAATGAAGTTCTAGGGAAGGAACACAGGCCCTGGGCACCTGATTAGCAGGAGCCCAGGGCACACTCAGTCAAAGAACATCAGCAATTCAGCAAAAAGTGGGGGCATACCATGCAAGAAAGAGGGCACTTTCTCACACCTTGTCAGTCCCTAGTATATGGTACACATATACCCAGGGCATAGGTACACCAGAGGCCTCCCATGGGCTGAAGCATGTATTATGCCACCCATGAGAGGCCATGCAAAATGGAACTACAGGCCTGCCATTGCAGCCTGTGTAAGTTGGTGCATGCACCAATTACTTAAGATATAGGTTTACTAAATCTAAGGGGCACTGCACTTAAAACCTAAAAATCACCCCTATAGCAGGCCTTTACAATCCTGAAGGCAGGGTGCTTGGTTCTAAGTGGAGGGTGCCCGTGCATGAGCAGGACACCCCTGCAGCCTACGGAGTCCATTCTCTCGGGTTGTCAGTGAAGCAGCCATATACTACTAAAGAGGGGCCTTACGCGACCGCGTGATGACCAACTCTAACACGGCTGAAACAAACCCTATTGCGTTTGGTGTCAAACATGTTGAAATCATACCCCCACACCGGTGATTCCACCCCTCAGAAGCGTGCTTTGTGGGGTCCCTGGTATTCCCGGTTCCAGCCTTCTAGCTCCAGACAGCACAAAATGGTTGCTGCCGACCAGACACACATTTCTGCCCTCCTGCTGCTGAGCCAAGCTCGAGCAGGGGAAGGCAGAACAATAGGTATCCTGTCACAGGGAAGTGCGACCACCTCCCAGACAGGATTTAGTGTATTTGGACTGGGTGGGTGCGCTTGCCAGCGACTGAAAGTCTGCATGAGGGGCACATTTGGTGTCCCTGTGCATAGTCCAGTTCAAACCAGTCCTGGGAGCCGTTGGCTCCCGCTCTGGTGTGAAATTGGACAAAGGACATGGGAGTAACCTCCCTCCTGTCCAGACCCTTCCCTGGGAGGGTCCCCTGAATCTTCCCAACTCTCTCCCGTGGGTACTTAAGGGCTTACCTCTCGCGACTCCTGTGCCGGAGGCCTGTGGGTCCATTTGAGGGTCAACTTTGCTTTTCTTGGGCTCCCCTGGTTGCTCCAGGCTTGCCCTGACTCCCCTGTGTGTGATGAGTCACTTGGACCTTGCCGGTACGAACAGTACACTTTCTTGACTTCCTGCGTGGGTTGCTGTTGCCAAGGCTTGTTGGTGCTCCCGCTGGACACCGACCCCTCAGCACTCGACATCCTTCGTGGGACAGCTTGCATCCGGCTCCTGGTCATTCTCAACATCGCCTTGTCCCCGCAGCTGCAGAGTCAAGGTCACCGTGAACTATCCTGAAGCACCCGACATCGGTGGGCATTCGTCTATCGAGCCCCTGGTCACTCCCAAGTGACCCAGACTCTGTCCCCTCTGCTTTCAGGTACTCCTCGACAAGAATCCACATATGGATTCCAACGGACTTTCTTCTCCCTTCCAGCAGTGGCACTTTCACGAAGTCCTCCATTGGGTTCGACTGCGGTTTCCGATGCCACTTCACAACTATGCACCCGGGTTCCCTGGGTTAGGTAACTTGGGTACTTCGGTATCCACGGGTGGGGTGGCTCTCCAACCTTCTGTTTTCAACGGGATTTCTTCGTAGTCCACTGGGAAGGGTCCTTAATCTTTAAAACTCCAACTGCGACTTTCACATAGAGTGTACGGAGCACGCAGTCGTGTTCCCACACTGCACCCGTTCTCCATGGGGTCCCCATCTACTCACCTTGGGTGGTTCCGTGGGGTCCCAGCGATTCTACGTCCTCTCGACATCGTCCTGACTCGAGTCGTGGTTCTTATACCACTTTCTTAGTACATGGTTTGGTCCCCCAGGGGCCCAATGTGTATTAGTGCTATTTACTGTGATTTCTGTGCTTAAGTATTGTGTGCTTTGTGTCTATCTCCTTGTAGGAGATACTGTAACGTACTAGATAGTGTTATATAATAAATACAAATTTTTTATAACTACTGTGTGGTTCTCTTTTCATTTAATCTATACTACAAGATTGCATTCTGGTAAAACAAGCTGCTTTACACTCCTTCAAGACTTAGCCTGAAGGCTGCTCTCCACAGCTACCACTTGGATAGCTTTCTAAGGTTGTCTGAGACCTCTTAAATCACCATAAGGGTTGTCTGGACTGGTGCAAGGTGCCCACTTACATTAGTGGACAGCATATACCAGGCCAGTCTCTCACATTGGTGTGCAGCGGTTGGGATTCAAGCCTGCATTGTTTTATGAGATAAATCTTTGTATTGATTAGCTGAAAAACCACTAAGTACTAGGAATATATAATACAAGCTTAGACTAAGTAAGTTCTACTGAACTTGGGGTTGGGTAGTTAAGGGTCTAGCATACTCTTTCTCCAACCTAAGAGAGTTTAGCTCCCACTAGGTTAGGTAGGTGCAACACCACACCACACTTAGTATGTCTACTAAAGGAGATGCCAGTGGCTCTCTGCCTTCTAGATACAGTGAACTTTCGTTACAAGAACTGAATGCACTGTGTGCCTCTAGGAAGCTGAAGACAGGGAGGAGTGACAACACTCAACGCCTGGTAGAGGTGTTACTGTTAGATGACCTAAGGAAAACTCCTGGGTCAGATGAACAGGACAGAGTGGGTGGGCCAGGGTATGAAGATAGGACTGGAGGGGGACCCCTCTATGACCTAGAATCCAACCCTGACCAGGGGGAACCTGATGGCTCCCACCTGGACAACTCAGATCTTCAAGAGGACAATGGAGAAGGCCTTGAGGGGCCCCCCTTTGTTCCTCCTGGAAGAGTGCAGAATTTACCAAGGAGATCTAGATCTCCCTCTGCAGAGTCTAATCACTCAGGACTGCCTGTAGGGACCTCTGTATCAAGCAAGAGGGACCACTCTTTTTATAGGGAATACCAACTTCTTGAACTTGAGAAAGCTAGGCTTAGGCTCAGGAAAGAGCAGTTGGCCCTTGACAAAGAGTCCCTAGAGGTTCAGAGAGCTAGAACAAAGTTGGGACTAGAGTCCCATGGTGGCCGCAACAGTGTCCCTAGATTTAAGGAACATTCCTTTGATCATAGGAACCTGAGCAAGATTGTCCCTCCCTACCATGTTGGGGATGACATCCATAAATGGATAACTGCTTTAGGGAGGGCCTGTAAAGTTCAGAAGGTCCCTCAAGAGCAGTGGGCAGCTATCTTGTGGCTCTCCTTTGCTGACAAAGGTAGAGATAAGCTCCTCACTGTTAGAGAAGAGGATGCTGACAATTACTCAGTTTTGAAGAGTGCTCTCATTGATGGGTTTGGCTTAACCACTGATCAGTACAGGATTAAGCTAAGAGACACCCAGAAGACACAGAATCAGGATTGGGTCGACTTTGTGGACAGTGCTATTAAGGCTCTGGAAGGTTGGTTGCTTGGCAGCAAGGTGCATGACTGAGGGATTGGACAATTTTAGAATGAGGGACCAGATCCTTAATAATTGCCAGAATCAGCTGTTGCATCAGTACTTGGTGGACTCTGATCTGAATTCTCCCCAAGAATTGGGAAAGAAACCAGATAAGTGGGTCAGAACCAGGGTGAAGCAGAAAAACCAGAACACTGGTGGTGACCAGAAGAAGCAAGATTCTAAAACCCAAGAGGAGGGTGGGGACAAGGGTAAAGACAAAAAGGAGTCTTCATCAGTGCCCGAAAAACCTGCATCACAGTCAAACAAAGGTAAGGGCAAAAAGAAACCTTGGTGTTACTTTTGCAAAGTGAAAACCCATTGGACAAAAGATGCTGATTGTCCAAAAGCCAAGGAAAATCCTCCCACCACCACTGCCCCTAAGGCAACTGCGCCCCCTAGCACAAGTACAAGTGGTGGTACAGGGTACAAGGGATTAGTAGGGTTAACCTTGGGCTCTGAGATGGGTTCTGGCCTAGTCAGAACTCCAACTCAGGCTGTGCTGGTCTGTGATGGTGGCATGGATTTTGCCACCTTATTTGTCAGTCCCAGTAACCTGGGCAAATACAGACAGCAGCCTTTGATAAATGGTAAGGAGGCCATGGCATACAGGGACACAGGTGCAAGTGTCACTATGGTGACAGAGAATCTTGTGGGCCCTGACCAAATCATACTTGGAGAAATGTACCAAGTGACCAATGCAAACAATGTCAGGGGTGACAATTTCTTGGCAGTTGTTAATTTCAGCTGGGGAGGGGTAACTGGCCCTAAAAAGGTTGTGGTAAGTTCAGACCTACCAGTAGAGTGTTTGTTGGGCAATGGTTTAGAAACTTCAGCTTGGGTTGAAGTGGAACTAAGGACTCATGCAGCAATGTTGGGCATCTCTGCAGATGTGCTTGCTGTGACTAGGTCACAAGCCAAACTGTCAACCACTGAAAAGGCCCTGGATCCTGGAACAATGGACCAGGGGCCTTCCAAGAGAAGGAGCAGGAGGGGTAAGGCTGTGTCTTCCCCCCCCCCCCAGACTCAGAGTGAGGATCAGTCTCCAGAGGTGGATGATCTTAGCCCCTGTGAAGGGACTGTCTCAGATGAGCTTGAACCTGATCAGGTTGAGTTCTTGGGGACAGGGGACCTTCCAGGGCAGACCTGAGTTTGGAGCAGCAAACCTGCCCCTCTATTGAACCCCTCAGACAGCAAGCTGCTGCTGAGGCTGCTGGAACTTTCAGTGGGTCCCACAGGATCTACTGGGATGAGGAACTCCTTTACTCAGAGGGTAGAGACCCCAACCTGGTACCACCATGAGGTTGGTCATACCTCTGAAGTTTAGGGGCTTCCTACTCACCCTAGCACATGACATTCCATTGGCAGTACACCTAGGCCAAAGTAAGACTTGGGACAGTCTTTTCCCTCACTTTCACTGGCCTCACATGTCTGAGGACACCAAGGAGTTTTGTCGCTCCTGTACCACCTGCCAAGCCAGTGGTAAGTCAGGTGGTACCACAAAGGCCCCACTCATACCACTACCAGTGGTGGGGGTTCCCTTTGAAAGGGTTGGGATTGAGATAATTGGTCTCATGAACCCTCCAACAGCATCTGGGCACAGTTATATCCTAGTGGTGGTGGACCATGCCACTAGGAACCCAGAATCAATTCCCCTTAGGACCACTACAGCACCTGTAGTGGCCAGGGCCCTCCTGGGATTTTTTTCCAGGGTGGGTTTACCTAAGGAGGTCTTAACTGACAGAGGTACAAACTTCATGTCAAGTTATATAACTGCAATGTGGAAGGAGTGTGGAGTGAACTACAAGTTCACCACACCCTATCACCTACAATGCAATGGGTTAGTTGAAAGGTTCAACAAAACCCTCAAGGGCATGATCATGGGCCTCCCAGAAAAGCTTAGGCGAAAATGGGATGTTCTTATGCCCTTCCTTCTCTTTGCCTACAGAGAGGTCCCTCAGAAGGGGTTTGGATGCAGCCCTTTTGAACTTCTGTTTGGGCATCCAGTTAGGGATCCCTTGTGTTTGGTGAAGGAGGGATGGGGGTTACCTCTCAAACCTCCCAAACAAGACATTGTGGACTATGTACTTGGTCTCCGCTCCAGGATGGCTGAGTACATGAAGAAGGCAAGTCAAGAATTGCAAAAAGCTTGGCATGACCAAAAGGCTGTTCTGACTGTTTACCAACCAGGGCAGAAGGTGCGGGTGCTGGAGCCTGTGGCCCCAGCAGCTCTCTAAGGCAAGTGGAGTGGACCCCATACCATAATTGAGCAGAAAAATGAGGTCACCTACCTGGTGGACCTTGGCACTCCAAGGAGCCCCCATAGGGTGCTCCATGTGAACAGGCTCAAACCTTTTGTGGACAGGGCTGACATTGGCTTGCTCATGGCAACTGATTAAGGACAGGAAGAAGAGAGTGACCCTCTCCCTGATCTCCTCTCACAAAACCCTGATGATGGGTCAGTTGATGGTGTAGTCTTGGCAGACAGCCTCACTGATCAACAGCAGAATGATTGTAGGAAGGTCCTCAATCAATACAGGCATTTGTTTTCTCTGACACCCAGTCAAACCACCTGGTGTACCCATGAAGTGGACACAGGTCAGAGTCTACCTGTCAAGAGTAAAATCTACAGGCAGCCTGACCATGTCAGAGGTTGCATGAGGACAGAGGTCCAAAAGATGCTGTAACTGGGAGTGATTGAGCCCTCAGATAGCCCGTGGGCTAGCCCAGTGGTCCTGGTACCTAAACCTCACACCCAGGGTAGTAAGAGAGAGATGAGGTTTTGTGTGGACTACAGGGGACTCAATGCAGTCACTAGGATTGATGCTTACCCAATTCCTAGGGCAGATGAGCCTATTGATAATTTGGCCTCAGCCAAATCTTTGAGCACATTTGACCTAACTGCTGGCTATTGGCAAATCAGACTAGCTGAGGATGCAAACCCAAAACAGCATTTTCAACCCCTAGTGGGCATTACCAGTTTACTGTGATGCCCTTTGGTTTGAAGAATGCACCTGCCACATTCCAAAGGCTGGTGAAAAAAGTTCTCACAGGTCTGGAAGCCTATAGTGCAGCCTATCTAGTTGACATAGCTGTCTTTAGCTCCACCTGGGAGGATCACCTGGTCCACCTGACAAATGTTTTGGAGGCTCTGCAGAAAGCAGGCCTCACTATCGAGGCTACTAAGTGCCAGAATTGGCAGAGCAAGGTTTATTATTTTATTTATTTATTTATTTTAGAGGTTTTATATAGCGCTGGCTGGACCAGAGGTTTCAGAGCGCTTTACATGAGTATAAGATAGTTACGGTAAAAAGAACAAATATCAACAGCAAGGAAATTCTAACATGTTAACAAAGAGAAACGGTTTGTAATTATACATATCACGTAAAACAGATAGTAGAGCAAGAGCTATATACATATGTGACAAGTAAGATCGAAAAATGGGCCCAGGTTAAGACCCCCAATATTTATTGAGGAGGTGCAATTTGAGGTCCTTTTTAAAGCTGAAATAGGAAGGGTTGCATCGCAGGTCTTTGGGAAGGGCATTCCAGGTGTTTGGGGCATTTCCGGAGAAGGAGCGGGATTGTGTGGATTTCTTTTTTAGCAGGGGTGGGACAAGGAGGAGAGCGTTAGTGCTTCTCAGAGGTCGGGTGCTGCCCGCTATGCAGGTTGTGTACCTGGGCCACCTTGTGGGTGGAGGCCAGGTTCAACAATTACAGAGCAAAATAGAGACCATCATGGACTGAGTTGCTCCAACTACCCAGACTCAGGTCAGAGCTTTTTTGGGCCTGACTGGGTATTACAGGAGATTTGTAAAAGGATATGGGTCTATAGTGACTCCCTTGAATGAGCTCACCTCTAAGAAAATTCCAAAGAACGTTCAGTGGACAGTTAGCTGTCAGAAGGCATTTGATGATCTCAAGCAGACCATGTGCACTGCTCCCATTCTGCAGAGTCCTGACTACTCCAAGCAATTTATTGTCCAAACAGATACATCTGAGTTGGGGGTAGGGGCTGTGTTGTCACAACTAAATGCAGAGGGTCAGGATCAACCAGTAGCTTTTATTAGCAGAAAGTTGACCCCCAGAGACAACCGTTGGTCAGCTATAGAGAGGGAAGCCTTTGTTGTGGTCTGGGCCCTGAAGAGGTTGAGCCCATACTTTTTTGGCACTCACTTCATTGTTCCGACAGACCATAAGCCCCTCTTATGGCTAAAACAGATGAAGGGTGAAAGCCACAAACTTTTGAGGTGGTCCATTTCCCTACAGGGGATGGACTATACAGTGGAACATAGACCTGGGAGTAACCATGCCAATGCAGATGGACTCTCCAGATATTTCCACTTAGAAAATGAAGACTCAACTGGGCAAGGTTAGTCTCATCTCTTTACGTTGGGGGGGGTTGTGTAAGAAAGTATGATCTGCTTCTTATGGTTACCCCCACTTTTTTCTTTATGTAACACTGTTTTTGACTAGTCTGACTGGGATCCTGCTAATCAGGACCCCAGTCTATCTGCTTTCTCCCTAAACTGTTATGTTATGTACTTAGGTACACTCTAGATTGGATACTGGGGTACCCTTGTCAGTCCCTAGTATATGGTACACATGTACGCAGGGCATAGGTACCCCAGAGGCCTCCCATGGGCTGAAGCATGTATTATGCCACCCATGAGAGGCCATGCAAAATGGAACTACAGGCCTGCCATTGCAGCCTGTGTAAGTTGGTGCATGCACCACTTACTTAAGATATAGGTTTACTATATCTAAGGGTCACTGCATTTAAAACCTATAAGTCACCCCTATAGCAGGCCTTTACAATCCTGAAGGCAGGGTGCTTGGTTCTAAGTGAGAGGGTGCCCCTGCATGAGCAGAACACCCCTGCAGCCTACGGAGTCTATTCTCCCGGGTTGTCAGTGAAGCAGCCATATACTTCTATAGAGGGGCATTATGCGACTGCGTGATGACCAACTCTAAAACTGCTGAAAAAAACCCTATCGTGTTTGGTGTCAAATATGTTGGAATCATACCCCCACACCGGTGATTCCACCCCTCAGAAGTGTGCTTTGTAGGGTCCCTGGTATTCCCGGTACCAGCCTTCTAGCTCCGGACAGCACAAAATGGTTGCTACCGACCAAAGACACATTTCTGCCCTCCTGCTGCTGAGCCAAGCTTGAGCAGGGGAAGGCAGAACAATAGGTATCCTGTCACAGGGAAGTGTGACCACCTCCCAGACAGGATTTAGTGTATTAGGGCTGGGTGGGTGCGCTTGCCAGCGACTGAAAGTCTGCATGAGGGGCACATTACGTGTCCCAGTGTATAGTCCAGTTCAAACCAGTCTTGGGAGCCATTGGCTCCCGCTCTGGCATGAAATTGGACAAAGGACATGGGAGTAACCTCCCTCCTGACCAGACCCTTACCTGGGAGGGTCCCCTGAATCTTCCCAACCCTCTCCCGTGGGTACTTAAGGGCTTACCTGGCTGTAGGGCCTTAGATTCGTCGTGGACAAGATTCAGAACTGAAACCACTGCACTTCCACCGTCTGGGCACTCTGGACTTCGTTTGAGCATGACTTCATCTCCCTCTCAGTCTGCTGCATCATCTGTGCCTGTGCACCATACAGGATCCGTGTAGGACCTGTGGAGCATCCAAGACACCTGAAGATAATCTCCCTTGGAGTGAAGGAGTCACTCCCTGCATTCGCAGGCACCGCAACACTGCTGACCCCAAGCTCCTACGTACTCCGAAAGGCTCAGCAACACAGGAGGTGGGTTTCTACGTCCCTCAAGGTCCGAGCTACCCTCTCACCAAGTTTGAGGTCAGAATCCCTCATGGGGGCTGCAATACCCAAACCCCTGTGCACCGCGTACTTTTGCAAGTGCATGTGCTTGTTGGCAATTCCTTAACAAGTGCATTGGGCTCCGAGTAGCCCCAACCTCTGGCAACTTTCTGCACAAAGATCTTCATCCACCTGGCACCAAGTGCTCCGTGGCTTGCTGTTTTGTGAAGCTGCTCAAGGTCCTCTCGCGACTCCTGTGCCGGAGGCCTGTGGGTCCATTTGAGGGTCAACTTGCTTTTCTTGGGCTCCCCTGGTTGCTCCAGGCTTGCCCAGACTCCCCTGTGTGTAGTGAGTCTCTTGGACCTTGCTGGTATGAACAGTACACTTTCTTGACTTCCTGCGTGGGTTGCTGTTGCCAAGGCTTGTTGGTGCTCCCGCTGGACACCGACCCCTCAGCACTCGACATCCTTCGTGGGACAGCTTGCATCTGGCTCCTGGTCATTCTCAACATCCCCTGGTCCCCGCAGCTGCAGAGTCAAGGTCACCGTCAACTATCCTGAAGCACCCGACATCGGTGGGCATTCGTCTATCGAGCCCCTGGTCACTCCCAAGTGACCCAGACTCTGTCCCTTCTGCTTTCAGGTACTCCTCGACAATAATCCATGTTTGGATTCCAACGGACTTTCTTCTCCCTTCCAACAGCGGCACTTTCTTGAAGTCCTCCATTGGGTTCGACAGCGGTTTCCGACACCACTTCACACCTATGCATCCAGCTTCCCTGGGTTAGGTAACTTGGGTACTTTGGTATCCACGGGTGGGGTGGCTCTCCAACCTTCTGTCTTCCACGGGGTTTCTTTGTAGTCCACTGGGAAGGGTCCTTAATCTTTAAAACTCAAACCGCGACTTTCACATAGAGTTGTATGGAGCACGCGGTCGTGTTCCCACACTGCACCCGTTCTCCGTGAGGTCCCTATCTACTCACCTTGGGTGGTTCCTTGGGATACCAGCGATTCTACCTCCTCTCGACATCGTCCTGACTCGAGTCGTGGTTCTTATACCACTTTCTTAGTATATGGTTTGGTCCCCCAGGGGCCCAATGTGTATTAGTGCTATTTACTGTGATTTCTGTGCTTAAGTATTGTGTGCTTTGTGTTTATCTCCGTGTAGGAGAAACTGTAACATACTAGATAGTGTTATATAATAGATACTCA
Source organism: Calotriton arnoldi (assembly GCA_963921515.1). Classification (NCBI taxonomy): domain Eukaryota; kingdom Metazoa; phylum Chordata; class Amphibia; order Caudata; family Salamandridae; genus Calotriton; species Calotriton arnoldi. Next base: position 265,452 of record CAWUFW010002400.1, on the reverse strand, counting down.
TTTTTTATAACTACTGTGTGGTTCTCTTTTCATTTAATCTATACTATAAGAGTGCATTCTGGTAAAACGAGCTGCTTTACACTCCTTCAAGACTTAGCGTGAAGACTGCTCTCCACAGCTTCCACTTGGATAGCTTTCTAAGGTTGTCTGAGACCTCTTAAATCACCATAAGGGTTGTCTGGACGGGTGCAAGGTGCCCACGTACATTAGTGGACAGCATATACCAGGCCAGCCTCTCACATTAGGCCTAGTGCCCACGGCAGGAAACGGCCCAAAATGCAACGTGGACACACCACATTTTTACAGTGAAAACTGACCCTTTTTTTGCACTGTGCCTAGCTGTGGATTTTGAACCCTAGCTCTGCCGGCACCTAGGGAAACCTAGCAAACCTATACATTTTTGAAAACTAGACACCCAGGGGAATCCTGGATGGGGTGACTTGTGTGGCTCTCTCCGGGTTCTGTTACCCAGAATTCCTTGCAAACCTCAAACTTTGGAGAGAAAAAAACATTTTCCTCACATTTCTGTGGTGAAAAGTTCTGGAATCTGCATGGATCCACAAAATTCCACCCACCCCGCATTCCCTAAAGTCTTCCGATAAAAATGGTACCTCACTCGTGTGGGTGGGCCAAGTGCCCGTGGCAGGGAAGGGCCCAAAATGTATTGTGGAGACATCAAACTTACCTATCACAAAACTACCTAGTTTTACAAGGGGGGTCACCTGGCTTTTCGGCCCGGGCTCGGCGGCCATATAGGGAAACTACAAAACCCACACATTTCTGAAAACTAGACACCCGGGGGAGTCCAGCGAGGTATGGCTTGCATGGACCCCCCAACGTTTTCCTATCCAGAATCCCCTGCAAACCTCAAATTTAGCCGAAAAAATCAAATTTTTCTCAAATGTCTGTGTGGGAAAGTTGTGGGATCACCGGGCTGACACAAATTTCCTATCACCCAGCATTCCCCCAGGTCTCCCGATAAAAATGGTACCTCACTTGCGTGGTTGGGCCAAGTACCCGCGATAGGCAAAGGCACAAAACGTATTGAGGTGACATCAAAAATTCCTATCATAAAACGACCTGGTTTTGCAAGGGGGGTCACCTAGGTTTTTGGCCCCGGACTCGGCGTCCATCAAGGGAAACCTACCAAACCCATACATTTCTGAAAACTAGACACCCGGGGGAGTGCAGGGAGGAATGGTTTGCGTGGACCCACCAACGTTTTCCTACCCAGAATTCGCTACAAACCTCAAATTTAGCTGAACAAATTACATTTTTTTCAAATTTCTGTGTGGGAAAGTTGTGGGATCACCGGGCTGACACAAATTTCCTACCACCCAGTGTTCCCCCTAGGTCTTCCGATAAAAGTGGTTCCTCACACGCGTGGGTGGGCCAAGTACCCGTGACAGGCAAAGGCCCAAAACGTATTGAGGTGACATTAAAATTACCTATCACAAAACGACCTGGTTTTGCAAGGGGGGCACCTGGGTTTTTGGCCCCGGGCTCGGCGTCCATCTAGGGAAACCTACCAAACCCATACATTTCTGAAAACTAGACACCCGGGGGAGTCCAGGGAGGTATGGCTTGCGTGGACCCACCAACGTTTTCCTACCCAGAATTCCCTGCAAACCTCAAATTTAGCTGAACAAATTACATTTTCCCAAATTTCTGTGTGGGAAAGTTGTGGGATTACCGGGCTTCCACAAATTTCCTACCACCCAGTGTTTCCCCAGGTCTCCCGATAAAAATGGTACCTCACTCGTGTGGGTGGGCCAAGTACCCGCGACAGGCAAGGGCCCAAAACGTATTGAGGTGACATCAAAATTACCTATCACAAAACGACCTGGTTTTGCAAGGGGGGCACCTGGGTTTTTGGTCCCGGGCTCGGCAGCCATCTAGGGAAACCTACCAAACCCAATAATTTCTGAAAGCTAGACACCCGGGGGAGTCCAGAGAGGTATGGCTTGCGTGGATCCCCCAACGTTTTCCTACCCAGAATCCCCTGCAAACCTCAAATTTAGCTGAAAAAAATCACATTTTTCTCAAATTTCTGTGTGGGAAAGTTGTGGGATCACCGGGCTGACACAAATTTCCTACCACCCAGTGTTCCCCCTAGGTCTTCCGATAAAAATGGTTCCTCACTCCCGTGGGTGGGCTAAGTACCCGCAACAGGCAAGGGCCCAAAACGTATTGAGGTGACATCAAAATTACCTATCACAAAACGACCTGGTTTTGCAAGGGGGGCCCCTGGGTTTTTGTCCCCGGGCTCGGCGGCCATCCAGGGAAACCTACCAAACCCACACATTTCTGAAAGCTAGACACCAGGGGGAGTCCAGGGAGGTATGTCTTGCGTGGATCCCCCAACGTTTTCCTTCCCAGAATCCCCTGCAAACCTCAAATTTAGCTGAAAAATCAAATTTTTCTCAAATGTCTGTGTGGAAAAGTTGTGGGATCACCGGACTGACACAAATTTCCTACCACCCAGCATTCCCTCCGGTCTCCCAATAAAAATGGTACCTCACTCGCGTGGGTAGGCCAAGTACCCGCGACAGGCAAGGGCCCAAAACGTATTGAGGCGACATCAAAATTACCTATTACAAAACTACCTGGTTTTGCAAGGGGGGGTCACCTGGGTTTTTGGCCCCAGGCTTGGCAGCCATCTAGGGAAACCTACCAAACCCATACATTTCTGAAAACTAGACACCTGGGGGAGTCCAGGGAGGTATAGCTTGCATGGACCATCAACGTTTTCCTACCCAGAATCCCCTGCAAATTTCAAATTTAGCTGAAAAAATCACATTTTTCTCAAATTTCTGTGCAGCCCCCACCCCTAAATTCAACGGAAAAAAAAATCCCTGGCGTCTAGTGGGCTTTCTGCCCCCCAGGTGGGGCAGAAAGACTGAATTTAGCCAATTAAATTTGGGGGGAGCAAAGGCCCTTGCCCAAGGGGCCGCTCCCTCCTCCCTGGTGCCTAGTGGGTGAATCCCTGCTTCACTGAAATGACATCAGCGTGACGTGTGCGCTGATCGTTATTTCAGGGAAACCAAACAAACAGCCTCGGGAGCTGGGGAAGCTCTTCCCCAGCTCCTGATGCTGTTGGGGGGGGGGTAAATCCCTCTGGTGCCCGCACCAGAGGGATTTCAATTGACATGTGCGAGGACGGCCGGGAGCCGTCCTGCGCACACGTCCACCGTGTCTCACGACGGCTCCTGGCCGTTCTGAGCACGTAAGGGGTTAAATTCTATTTGCAGAAGATCGCTAACATCCGGAAAACAGACCAACTGTTTGTGACATATGGAAATGCCAGGAAAGGATATCCTGTTACTAAACAAACTATAGCAAGATGGATTTAAGCAGCTATACAGTTATGCCATCAACAAGCAGGCAAACCACTGTCTTCTACAGCGAAAGCCCACTCAACGAGCGCTGTTTCCTCTTTGACACCCCTTTTTGCTAGTGTGCCTAAACAACAGATTTCCAGAGCAGCAACCTGGTCCAGCAGGCACACATTTACACGGCTTTACTGTTTGGAAGCCACAAGCTACGCTGACACAGCTGTAGGACAATCGGTTCTCCGTAATCTTTTTCAATAAGGTGAGCCTCTTTCCTTCCCACCGTCCTATAAGGTATGACTATACTTATTATGTTGTTTACAACAGAGTTAAGATTTTGTCTATAGATTGTTATATATATATATATATATATATATATCATCCAAAAAAGCCTCCAAGCTTTAGAGATGCACTCCACGGGAAACAGGTTTGCAAAACCTTTATTAAAACAGAAAACGGCATTTCACGCCCAAACAATAAAGTCCCTTACGCGTTTCGGTGCTTCCAGCATCTTAATCATAGGGCGGGCAAAGTTGAAAAACAAAAGATGGACTGCCGCATATATTACCCATTGAGCACGTGTTCTCCAGTGAAAAGCATGCTGGGAGCAGTAGTCCTGATTGTTCCTCCTTAGTGAGGTCCGTTTTGCAACAAACTTTCATCTGCCCAATTTCGTTGATTTAAAGCCCTCCAGTGAGCCTCAGGTCTGAAATGCCGCTTTCAATCGTCAGTTTCTCGTGCTAAACAAGGCTGTCAATCCATTACAGCCCCATAGACCTGCATACAGTGATAACGGCGGTGCAATCTCCCACGGCCGGAGCCGCCGTGCGTCAACATCATCCAAAAAAGCCTCCAAGCTTTAGAGATGCACTCCACGGGAAACAGGTTTGCAAAACCTTTATTAAAACAGAAAACGGTATTTCACGCCCAAACAATAAAGTCCCTTACGCGTTTCGGTGCTTCCAGCACCTTAATCATAGGGCGGGCAAAGTTGAAAAACAAAAGATGGACTGCCGCATATATTACCCATTGAGCACGTGTTCTCCAGTGAACAGCATGCTGGGAGCAGTAGTCCTGATTGTTCCTCCTTAGTGAGGTCCGTTTTGCAACAAACTTTCATCTGCCCAATTTCGTTGATTTAAAGCCCTCCAGTGAGCCTCAGGTCTGAAATGCCGCTTTCAAGTTTTAATAAAGGTTTTGCAAACCATCTACAGTATTACTGCTATCTATTCGGATTAAAGCATGAGAAACTATGAAAAATCCAATGCTGGAGAAGAAAATAAGTTACTTACCTGTAACTGTGGCTCTTCAGTATTGGTATCTTTCATAGATTCACATGCGACCCACCCTCCTCCCTATAGAAGCTCTGCTTAAATTTCACTTGTGTTCGAAAATCTGAGAGCCTGAAGCTGTCGCCTGATTGGCTGGATTTTGGATCATTCCTAATGACTAGGATGAGATATTAAAGTGAATGTTTTTTCTCAATTAACTTCAATGTTAAAGTCATTGCTTACTGCTTTTAATGTACCGTGGGACTCCCACTTCGACTATGGGGATTGATTCAAGCATGTGAATCTATAAAAGATACCAATACTGGAGAACCAGAGTTACAGGTAAGAAACGTATTTTCTTCTCCAGCATTGGATCTTGGACGCCGTTGACAGTTCGATATACAACACATAAAGGGGCTACTTTTAATGCCCTAATCTTCCGCCAACAACTGTAATATCTCACAGCTGTCCATGGTTGAGTACCCCAGCCTAAAACCCATTTGGGTCAAAGGGAGAATTCTAGCTAGGCACACCCAATTTTCTAATTAGCCCAACAGATGCCTTGCATACATTTTGCTTGGTATATCCAACAAGGTAATCATGCGAAAATTGTAGGGGAGGGTCCTATCCCCTTTTTTAAACAGGCACCCTAATGCTGCCTTTCCAGATTTCTACCAAATCATGACCCTCAATTATTTCTCCAAACAGCAGATCCAGGATCTGTGCCCACAGATGGGAATTGAGTTTGCTGATATCAGAGGAAATGCTGTCTGGCCTTTGCGCCCTTGAACTTTTTAGGCTTTTTATCACTGCTTCAATACCAGTAACTGTAAGGAGCAGAATGCTTATGTCCTCCCCCCCTTGCCATCCAGACTCGTCAAACTTGTTTCCAACGCCCTCCACCATTGGCTTTATAGGAGTCAGAAATTTAACTGACCCAGGTTTCTTCGGGAATTGACCCTGTAATCTGTGTGGTTAGGTCCAGAAGCCCTTTAGTTTGCTAGTATGCAGGGTTTCTGTTTTGGCACACTCTGGGCTCACATCAGGAGTGGTGGGACTGTTGACCCACAGATCACTTTCAATTGTGCTAACACGCACTTTGAAGAATTCCAGGTACTGCTATGTATCAATAAACATGGAAGGGAACGGGAAGAAAATAATGTTTGTCTCACTATACTTGCCCCCAGAACTGCAATCAACTACTCTGTATCAAACTAAAATCCAATTCTGCTAACCCCAGAAACACTCTCGGGTAGATTTAGTAACATTTTGTGTCAGGTTTGACTCACAAAACTGATGCAAACTGGTACAAAATGTTTATTTGATATTTACTTTCCAGCACTGTTATTTAACTGGAAAGTAGCCGTAAATTCACACAAAGTAGGTTTTTTTGGTAGCGCTCCCTATTGCAAATTTTCTTTCACAGTAGTGCTACTATTGCTTTGCATTGCTTTCCATCAGCGGTGTACCATGAGTGGTACATGGCATTTCCGTGCAACCACCCATGGTATTTGACACAAAGCCCTTCTATTAATATTTGTAGATATGCTTTTTTTTTTTTTAAACATTTTTTTATTAAGCTTACAGCAAGCAATAAGTGAACAAGTACACCACAAGTAGTCGTGCATGCAGATAAGGAGTGAACAAACTGCAGTCCTGTCGTTAATGATCTCACTACCCACCCCCCGGGCCTCTCCTGCCCTCTCAAATGTGTCAGGGTGCAGCCCCAGGGAATGGTGGCTTCAGTAGCAACTGCAATTGGGGCTGTACAGGGGCTTCCTCTGTGAATATTTTACTTGCCCCAGACCCTCTCCCACTTTCCGGGAAAACCTGGGGTTTCATAAACTACTTTCTTGGCTGCCATGCAACAATCCATGTCCCTTTTCCAGTCCTTTAGGAGTGGTGCGGTCATTGCCCCCCATAGGTATGCTATGTTACGTTTGGCAATAGCCATGCCCAAGGTCATCCAAATTTATTCAGTGCGACTCAAGTGAGTTGAATCCCACAAATTGAGAATGCACTATTTGGTGATGGTCGACATGTCACTACTGCATACGTCATTCATGCACGCCACCACTGATACCCAGAAGGCCCGAACCTCTGGACAACCCCAAATTATGTGGAAGAAGGTCCCTTCCAGGCCACACTGCCGACATTGACTACAGCCAGTCATAATCTGCTAGGCCTCCCAGTGGTCCTGCAGGCGAAGGAGGGTATCTAGTGAGCTATTAATCAACATCCGGTAGGTAAGGAATATTGCTTTGCGGGTCATGTGATCATCGAGCAATCTATCCTCAAGTGGCCACGACTCCGGGAGGTCAGCCCCCGGGGAATCACCACCTGGAAAGCATGACGTATCTGGAGGTACCGGAAGGTCTCCGCGGTCGCCAGCTTGTATTCCGTCTGCACATCAGAGGAAGGGAACACCCCACCATGGGCCCAAAGGTCCCAAACTTTAGAGAGACCTATGAGGTCCCATTTGTCGAACCCGGGTCAAGTCCCCATAGTGCCCACAATGGTGTGGCCTGGGTAATCCTATCCCCCAGCCCAGTGTTTTGAGTGTTGTGTGTCAGATTTGGACCATGAGTGCTGTGAGCCCCAGGAGGGTCATGTGTCTCGGGTTGGTGTAGAGGGCTCATAAATATCCCCCTGGGCAAAGAACATGACTGACCATGCGGTATGCTGGCTCATCCTCGGGGTGGTGAACCCACTGGTTAATGACCGCCAGTTGTGCCGCCCAGTAGTATTTCTGAATGTCTGGCAGCGCTACCCCTTCCCCCCTCTCCATCAAACCAGGCCAGTGTTAATTTAGCTAAAGTTATTCGTGGGGGTCCTCCATCCCAGAGCAGTGTTCTGACTTCATCCTCTGTGGCCTTAAAGTAAGCTGGATGAACTGAGAATGGCGTGTTCTGTAGCACATAATTGAAAAGTGGTAAGGCCATCATTTTGAACAACGTCGCTCTCCCAAGCAGTGAGAGGGGTAATGAACTCCAGTGTTGGACGCCACTCTTAAGTCACATCAAAGGGGCCTGAAGGTTTTTGGCACTGAATAGGTCAGGGTCGGTGGTGACATAAATGCAAAGGTAGCGGAATCTGTCCATGGCTATTCGGGCCTCACATTCTACCGGAAGGTCAGGCGTCCTGCAGTACAGAACATATATGATGGATTTGGACCAGTTGATTGTATACTCTGAATAGTTGCCAAAGTTAGTGAAGATGTTTAATATTTTATGAAGGGAGAATTGTGGATCCGCGATGTACAGCAGGACATTGTCAGCTTAGTGAGATATCCTATCTTCCCATTCCTCTGTCCAGCGCAGGCCGCGGATCAGTTCGAACCCAGATAGGCTTTTGCACAAAAAAACAAATCCTTTTTAAAGGCTGATGTTTAAAAGAAGACATTTTTTATTTCTCATAACTTTTCTAATTTAGGATGTGTGCTGGACTGTACCCAAATCCAAAGTGGGAAAAGTTTTACATCTTGTCTAATCAAAGTATTTTGTACTAGCAGGATACCCTTTCAGTACAAAGCCTGTGCTAGACATTACGAAGACACATTTGCACTATGCTGCCTGATTTGCGCCCTCACTATGGAGACGGCAGGGCAGCGCCTTATCTTAGTAGATTTGGCTCTGTCCTGCTCTCTCCCTCTCAAGCGATGCAGCACAGCAACTTTGGTTGCTGTGCTGCATTGTGACATCTTTGTAAATCAGCCCCCTGGTTTTAGGGGATGATTTCGATTAAACTATGCGGTAAGACCTGGATAGATTAACCACAAGGAAACAACAGGGTGGAGGAGACAAACGCCTCTGTAATTTTACAAGGGCTATAGGACTAACAGATGTCTGAAGGCAGACACATCCAAATACATGGTAATATTCCTAAGCTTTAAATTTCAGAGGAGCATTTCCTAGGCTGGATTATATCTTTGTGCCACTTGAACATGGAGGGAGGTATGCGGATCCAAAATATTTAGTGCGAGGTAGCTCAGATCAGTCCCCACTAACTACTAGGATGGAAGTGGCCACAACTAGAACGCCAACAGGGTGGAGATGGGACCCATGAGCATTAACAAATGGGAATATCCTAAAGAGCTTAAAATCATCTACAGACCTCTGCTTTAAAGAAAAGGTGGGGACAATCCGGTCAGAATTTATCTGATTGGAGTCATACAAGACGGAGAGAAAAGGGCAGGCTCCATCGGCAGTCACTGGTCATCGCAGGGAAAAAGGGGCTACAACATTGGAGTTGGAACAACAATTGGTTGATTGGGAGGCTGAGAAGTTGGGAAATCCCACAGCAGATCTATCCCACCGTATAGCAGTATGCAGAAAAAAGATTACTTGTAGAAAGGGAGACAAGGACACAATTCCGGCAAAAATAACAAACTATATTAAGTAGGTAACAAAGCCAGTAAACATCTGGCCTGGTTTGCAAAGAGGTTAATTCGAACACTGGGTAAGTAGTGGTGTCAGCTGAAGAAATTGTGCAATTGTTTGCACAGTATCTGGAGATATTATATAAACCTAAAATCATGCGTTCCATAGATGAAGTAAGTAAAGTTGAAGAAGACCTGCCACTTAGGACTCCGTCAGCGGAAGGTAGTAGGAAATTAGAGGAGGAGATAGGGTTAGAAGAAATTACAGAAGTAATCAAAAAGCTTAAAAGTGATAAAACTCCAGGCCCGAATGTGCTACCTGGCGAGTTTTCAAGTGCCTTGCTGCTGAAGTAAGGGAACTTATCTGCCAGATCTTATGCAAGGCCTGGGAGGAGGGGAGTCACCTCTGGACCTTGGAACAGCAATAATACTATTTATTGGTAAACAGGACAAATATCTGAGGAGTGAACCTCGTATAGGCATATCGCTTTACTAAATATTGCGGTTAAAATCATGGCCAGGGTCGTGTCCAATCAACTGTACATAATCATAGACAAGTTGATATGTCTAGAACAGTTGAGGTTTATGTCATTCAGGTCCACATGGCATATATGGTGTCGTACAGAGGGCACACAAGATACAGGAACCTGCAATGATACTTTCTTTACATCCTGAACAGGCATTTCACTCTTTGGAATGATTCTACTTCATATCCATTTTGGGAAAAATGGGATTCGCCTGGAATTTGTGTCATGGAGTTCGCTCCTCCACACTCAGCCAATGTGAAGGGTCAAAAGTAAATGGTGGCGTCTCAGGAGTCATCCCATTAGGATGAGACCCAAGATGAGTGTTTCCTCTCTCCCTTGATGTTTGTGCGGGCCCTGGCATCTTTGGTGAACTGGGTGGTGGGGCATTGGTTAGAGAGCTTAAGTGGGACACTGATTGCGAGGATGTAGTTTCACTATACGCGGATGACACCCTCCTTTATGTAGAACACCTGGACCTTTCCATTCCAGAATTCTTACAATTATAAATAAGTTTGTCGAATACTCGGGCCTCTGTATAAACAGAATCAAATAGGTCATCTTCCCCTTCACTGGATGGAGTTCCCCCAACCGGAAGGGCATGTTCATTGCGACTTACACTAAACAGATTCGAATACTTAGTAATACATATTACTAAGGATACAGAATATTTTTTAAGACAAAATTTAATGTCACTCTTAAGTTATAAGGCAGATGTGGAACCTTGGAGGAGGGCTTCCAATCTCCTTTTTAGGGAAAGAGATGCTACTCAAGAGGATATTTTTGTCAAGGTTCTTGTATGTGCTTCAAGATACCCCATATAGAATACTTTTTTTCAAACTCTTTTTATTGAGGTTTTTTCCATACTAATTACATTTTCATGTACTGTTTTAACAATGCTCTGACGCAGGTACGTAAACAGATCTACAGTGATATCGGCTACACATAACTACAAATAGCAGCCAATGGTACAAGTTTGTTTCAGGAGACTGGAAGGTCAGCTGTTCTCTGCTGTATAGATTGATTGAGCTGTGGTAGAAAGGGGTAGCGATGCCATATGTGATGTGGGCCCTGGCAAATGGGAGTGATGACTGCAAGTGATAAGTCTATGACTGTGAGATAACTTTCGGCCCCTTTAGCCAGCTAATGAAGGATGCAAAACCTCTGTGCAAGAACTGGAAGGTAAGAGGGGTTAGGGAAAGAAGAGAAGAATGGATCTGGGGGGGGGGAGGCGGGGGTCTACTAAAAAAACAGCACGAGCGTGGTTCAAGGAAAGGTTGCAGGCAGGGCTCGAGTCGGGGTACCACGCGGGTGGACGGCGTCCCCCCACTTATTTTACCGGGTTTTTACCGGGTGGACGCCGTCCCCCCTGCCCAAAAGATGGAGCTGGTAGCCGAGTCTGCACCTGCACGCGAATGATAGCCTTTCAAATGCACCCGAGGCTCAGACTAATCTCCCCTTCCACCTCGCGCCCTCCCCTTGCCAGCCTTTCTCAGAGCACAGCCGAGGCGCCAAGGCTTCAAGGAGCTGCGCTGTCAACACGCCGAGCATGTCACTTCCAGGGACCCCGACAGATGCCCGTAGTGCCTACGGCCCGAGTCTGTAATAACCGTGTAATCCGAGGAATGGGTCCTGTGTATAGTGTGTTTTTGTGTTTTGAGTGACTGCCACTTATTGCAGTATTATTCCTCTACTTGTATCTTGTATGTATTCACGCATTTCAGACGGAGACCGGCAAATTTCGTGACGTCACTTCCGGTGACACCACCTAACTTGGAGCGTCCCCCCACTTCTTTTTTTAGGACTTGTGTTGTGCCCTGGTTGCAGGGGAGTCTTTCCTGGGTGTGGGCTGTATCGGGTCTGGTGGTGTCTGCCGCGGTTGCCTGTGGCACTGTATCTGCTACTGTGAAAGTGACTATGAAGAATGACTTGGCACTTCGTTGCACTTTGGACCAGCAGGACATGCTCGGGGTGAGGGATGAAAAACGCGATTATGCGGTCTGCGAGTCCGGGGTCCTCCCCATGCACCAGCTTTCGGAACTGATTTAGCATTGTGTCCCAGGCCGATGCTTTAGTTTGTTTGCTTCTTTGTAATGGAGAGCTATGCCCTCAGCTTCCCCCCATAGAAGAAGCACCCTCTGCAACTGGGAGACAGCTGGAGGCTGGCTCACTCTGCAATGTAACGTGAGGGTCCGTTTGGCCATGAGGAGGGGGGCCAGGCTTGCGAACCTCGCTCATACCTTGTGATGTTTCTTGTACTTGTAAATCCCAGGGCAGTTGCCTCCCATGTATCTAGAGTAGGGAGCTCGATAATTGGGACCAGAGTGCCGTGGATGGTGTGCCAGTAGAGTGTGAGGGAGGGGCAGACCCACAGCATGTGCTGTAGGTCCATTCATGCCAACATTTTAGAGGAGCGAAGTGGGAGAGTTTAAAAAAAATGATCGGGAGAATGCGGCTGCCCGCGGCCCCCACAGGGGGCCCCCTAAACGGGCGGCCCCTTTAGTGCCATTTGGGCACTTCCCCACCCCCACTAAGAACGCGGGGCTCGAGGAGGAGCCCCCTTCCAGACGCGTCACTTCCGGGTCGCAGAGGAGGTGGGGAGGTATTTATGCCTCCCCTGGCCATCTTGGCGTCCTCTTTGCGCCGGACACGCCGTCTGCTGGATGTGTCCCGAGCTCTGTGCCGATATCGTCGGGTGTCCGGAGCAGTTTGCGCGGTGAGTTTGCCCCTCTCCCCATCCCCATGTTTGGGCGTCCCCAGGCTGAGGGCTTTACCCAGCCATCGCTGAGGTTCTTGTCCGCCTAGGGCGAGGTGGGGTTTGGGCTGCTCCCGGCCCGCACGGTCCAGTCCCTGGCCTGGGGGCAAACCGCACGTCGGGCTGTCCTGGCCATTCCTGTGGCCCTGCACTAGCAGGCCCTGGTGGTTGCGGGCTCCGCAGTGTGTGGGCAGCCCTGCTCTAGTGGGCTCACCGGTTGCTTGGCCATTTCCACCCTCCTGCTGGGTCGTGTGCAAACAGCAGTGCTTCGGTCCTGCGCGCCTTTTCTTGGCCATGCGGTATTCGCGGGCGGTCTGTGGGACCTGGGGCCCCTGCCTCTTCCCCACGCGTCTCCTGGCCTTAGCTGGCATTGCGGTGGGGCGGTCGGAGGTCTTTTCAGGATTTCTTGTCCTTAGGGAGCGGCGCCTCGGACGGCCTGCTCCCTGCTTGGCTTCTCTGCCGGGGGGGTTGCCCGGCGTGGTGTGCTTGCAGCCCTCCCTCCTCCCTTCCGGCCCTCTGCGGTGTCCCCTCTGCGGTGTCCCCGACTGGGCGGTGCTTGGCTGTGTCGGGTCCCTCGGCCTTCCTGTCCCTTGTTGTGCCTTGCGGGCAGGGGTCTGGCTGGGGCTCGCCGACGGCTTCTTGGCTGCTGGACCCGCTGGGCGGTTTGCAGGTCATGCCGCTGCCTCTCTCTCACGCTCGCCCTGGGGCGCGCTGGGTCCTCTGGTGGGCCGGGGTGACTCTGCTGTGCGGGGGGCGCGGCAGTGGGCTGGATGCCCTGCACCTGATGGGGCATGGCGCGGCGGCGCTACATACAGCAGCGAGCGGGCCCGTAAGCGCTTACATAGGGGGGGGTCTCTGTGGCCCTGTGTCCTACTGTGGGGTTTCCCTGTGCCCCTTGGTGCTCCCAGCAGTTTTGCTGTTTGCTGGTGTTTGTGTGCCGGTGGCCTCCCTGTTTGGAGCGCGTTTCGGCCTGACTCGGGTCGGCGCTGCGGTGCTTCGGTCTTTTTTCCCCTTGGGGCTTTGGGGTTGCCGGTTCGGGCCTGGGCCACGCGCCTGGACCGGTGGGAGCACGTTGGCCGGGATGGATGGGTTGCGCCGACCGTTCCCCCCCCCCCCTTTCCAATATGTTGGCCAGCACTTTGCTCCTAAAGGAAGATCGCGGGTTCGGATCCCGTCCGTGCCCACTTACCACGGTTGTGGACATAGGCAACCCTTGGGGCTGAGTAAGCTTCCCCCCCCCCTTACACGCCGCCGGCAGGATGTCCGATCGTCGCTGCCCCGCTGGTCCTGTCCTGCTCCCGCTCCCGCCTGCCACACAAGTTTAGCGCGGTGCGGGCTCCAGGCTCCCGCCCCGTCCCGGTTGGCCCAGCAGGCCATGGCGCGATCTGCCTGGGGGAGGGGTGGGCATTTTCTGTTCTGGCCAGCCGCCAGCGGCGGTGGGCAGTGTGGGACAAGCTTGGCAGGGGATACGCCCAGGGGGAGGGAGCTTTTTCTCCAGCTGTCTATTACCTGCGTCGGCTGGGGCAGCATGCGTGCCTCTTGCCCCCCCCCCCCTGTCAATTCTGCCCCGTACCCACGGGGGGTACGCGTCCTACGGTTCCCGGGCTGGCTTATTGGGCAGCCACAGCGGCCCGGCCGTTTGCTTGCAGGGTCCCCCGCGGGCTGGGGGGGGGGGTCATGGGCCGGCGCAGCTGCCCGGGCGCGCCCGCCGAGTTTCCTCCACCGGAGCAGTGCCTACCCTCCCCCCCGGGGTTTCTGCCCTGTGCTGGAGGCCAGATGATGCGCTTCTATTAATTTGCGCTATTAGATCTCGCGCGCCGCTGCAGACCCCTGAGCTCGCGCCGCCTCCCTCCCACCGTTGGGGATGGAGAGCGCACGCCTTGCATGCTCAGGCCCGGGGCTCACCGCCCGGCATCCCCCCTCGCGACGCCAGCAGCGCAGCATTCCAGGCTGGTGAGTGTAGTTTCCAGCTCGGGTCTCCCCCGTCAGTGCTTAGGCGGATGGAGCGACTTTTGTGGCACCTTGGGGGGTTGGCGGCTCCCCCGATCGGGGCGGAGCTCATTGCTGGGAGCGGGTATGCAGCTCAGTGGTGATCGCATGCGTCGCATGCATGAGGCCCCGGGCTCAACCTCCCAACACCTCCAGGAGCCTCGGTTTCCTCTTCCTGCACCCTGAGCCGATGCTTTGCCGCCCCCCCCCCTCTTTGCGGCTCTCCTCGGTGGGCTGCCGGCCCAGGTTTTTCCACCGCGTTCGGGAGGGGGGGAGGGGGGGTGAGGAGGCTTTCCCCGGGTGGCACAGGCATGAGGCTGGAGGCAGTCTTTCGGGCGGCTTGCCGAGTACTGAGTCTTGCCGCCCGCCGCATATGTCTAACACCCGGCTCTAGGGACTGTCAGCGTGGCAAGTCAGGATGCTAGGACTGCCTCTTCTCCTGCTCTGCAGCGGGGGTCCTTGCAGCACTCTCTTTGTCATCGGCTGGGGGCAATATCTTGATGTTTTTTAACGACACTATATCCACTGGTTTGCCATGCATTGGTCTACGTTGGCCTCGCCAGTATTTTGCAGCGCTGAATTTGAGCAGGTGGCAACTGACACTGGCGCCCATGATTGTTGCTACAGGGGGCCGCTGTCTGCGTAGTTTGTTTCTGTACTTTAAAGAAAGGCACAACAGTGTTTATATTTTCAATATACATTTCAAACAATTTACCTGCTGTTGGGGCACCAAACAGTCTGAATTGTTGCACTTGTAGGATGGTCATGGAGTCATGATGCGGGCACTTTCACTTCGATTTATGCCACTGATGCAGGCTTTAACAAGTCCATAGGTGCAGATTCGAATCTGGGATCCCTGTGCGGCATTATGCCGGTTGCATGTAAGGCATCTACCCAGACCTGGCGATGTACAGAGGGGAGGTTGACTGTAGCCGTGAGTAGGGGGCAGCGGCTGCGACCGCAGTGGTTGTGCGTTGCCTTCATAAGGTTAGAGTGTGCTTCTAAGCTAGCAGATAGTGTGACTGCATTGCTCTTTATCGTCTGCAACTTGCTGGGGTAATCGCATGGACACAGGCGCACTTCCAGAGGGGCGATCGCATAGGCGGGAATATGTGGGCAAACATTTTGTCTGGTTCGCACTAAACTGTGAAGGTTGCATTGGTGCCTGTTTTGTGTCCCCAGCTATCGGCACAGAGACTATCGGTTCCGTCTCCACAGCGTTAGGGCGACACACTGCAGACAGATCCCCTACAGATGCTGGGTCTCGGGCTCACTCTAAGCAGCGCTGTGCTCCCTGCTGCCCTGTCTTTACGGGGGAGCCGGCTCTCTTCCCCCTCCCCCCCCCCCCCTTGGTATCATGTTGTCGGTATGTATTGCTATACTCTAGGCAATATTCAATAGCGGGAACTCCACCTGACGGTGTTGGAGCGCCTTGCAAAGGGACCAGTTACATAATGATCTATGAATAGCTTTGCAATCTGAGACAGACTCCGGTGGTGATTCGTGGGCCGCGGTTCCTCGCCTTTCATTTCGGGGGGAGCAATGGGTCGGTGGTCCACAGCTAGCCTGGTTCGCGATCTCCCCTGGTTTGTTGGGCACTATGCAGTCACACATGGACCAAGGCCGGGGGCGAGAGGATGAACTGCTGTGGCGGTCACCCTAGTTGGAGTGAGAGTAAGGGGTGATCTAGCCAGCTTTTTGGGGCGTGATCTCAACCCCCCCCTCCCATTTGTGTTGTCATGGCCGCGGACTGCTCTTTTGTGCGGTTGTGGGGGGGGAGGCAGCCCGAGGGGGTAGAAGCTGCACCTAGTCCCGGCGTGAAGTCAATTGTACACAACACTATGGTGATAGGTATGGCTCAGTTGGGCACGAGGTACTTATGATATGCGCCCTGCTACAAGTGTTAGTAGGGTACACTGCTGATTGAATAGATGCATAGGTGGTATGCTAAGTACAGTTCCTACCAGCAGCAACGGGGTTGTGCTAACTGAGCTGTAGGACGGTGGCCCGATTGACCTAGTGAGTTATGTAATCCCTGTGATGTCATGATGAGGTTTGGTAGCACAGGGTAATAGGGGCAAATGGAACTAAGTTTCCCTTGAATGGATGATACAAAGGGTAATTAAAATAACCTGGTATGGAGTCTCTTCTGTAGTGTGCCACTGTGTGAAATTATGTCAGATGTTGCGAGTGACATCAGTCTTTGATCGTGATTATATCATGGTTCATCTTGGTCCCAATATAGACAATAGTCACCGACAGGCCCCTAAACCACTTTATACTGCCAGGGTGCCCAAAGTGGGAAGGCCACTTGGGGGCTGGGTCCCCCACTTTGGTGTACACGAATGAATAATGCCTTCATTCACTAATACCGATAAGGGGCATTGCTCCTTCCTTCTCAGCTATGTAGACCTAAGCGGTTTGATATGCCTTTGACTTCGAGCGGGTCATTCAATGCTTTTCTTTCAAAGAACTATTCTCGCCAATTTTAATTCGGCAGTTTGGATGGTGCATAGGTCTCAAATCCATCAATATTTCTGACGATCTGGTGACCCGCATTTAGGGGATGTCCATGGTTCTTGGCGGGGCTAAGTAATATTTCCAGTACACAAAGATACCCGTTGCTTAAGGCCTCATGCCCCTATTGCTTCAGCCTTGGTTTGGTCACACCATATTGGGGGCCAGTCACTCACACGTATAAACCGTCGGTTGGCCACGTTAGTAAGATTTTTCTCACACCTAAGATCACCTGGAGCCCCTATAGCTGCGTCATTCGGAGGAGAGTTGGAAAGTCCACTGCCTCCAGGGGGGTGGCTGCCCACTGTAGCAACAGGGGGCTAGGTCATGCGGGCATGTAGCACGTTGTTAATGGTGCAGGATTATCATTGTTTCACTCTTGGAAGCTGGGATCTCATGACCAGGTCTGACTTGTTGGATGTCAGTTACCAGCCCAAGGGGGAAAGCACAATTTTTTATTTACTCTGTGCTGTGTTATGCTAAGTACAGTTCCTGCCAACAACTACGGGGTTGTGCTATCTTGTTGTAGGACGGTGGCCCGATTGACCTAGTGTGTTATGTAATACCTGTGATGTCATGATGAGGTTTGGTAGCACAGGGTAATAGGGGCAGATGGTACTAGTCTTGGGTGGACGATACGTAGGGTAATTATAATTGCCTGGTATGGAGTCTCTGCTGTAGGTGCCACTGTGGGAGCGCGGATGGCACATTAAATTTACACTGCCTCCGGGATAAGCCAGTCTCTGCCTAGCCACCGAGTGGTGAGCAGGAGTCAGCATAAGTGTGCACCCCCTCTCCTGACTAGAGGGGTGGCTTCGGCCAGGCTTAGGTGCATACCCTAGCTAACCAGATACTCCATTTACAACATGGGTAGAGAATGCCTAAGAGTGGTTTGCAGTTAATTCGCAACCGCCCCACAGGGCGAATGTTTTAGGCCACAAGGTTGTGGATGGCTCTTGCGTGGGAGCCTGGTGAAGCGCCATGGTCAGGCTAGGAAGTCTTGTGCTTTCGCCGCACTGTTGAGGCCCAGTCACGAGCGCATTGTATCAGGGTGAGCTGGCTGTGGGGCATGAAGCGCCAAGGCATCAGTACACTGAGCGGCTTGCAGCCAGAGGCGGTATCCGATGCACGGGGCATTTGTTAGAGTAGAGCCCTACTCAGAGGTACCGCCTTTAGTGCTAGGAGGTCTGTTGGCACCGCCTTTCAATGGAAGCCATGGTCTAGCGGGCTGCTCTGAGCAGAGCATTTGCATGCGTAAGTTACAGTATCCGCTACCATTTCAAATGTACATCTTTCACAATTTACTCAGATAACTGGGACAGGAAGTAAGGTGGGGCTGGATAACTCTTGCTTCTACCTGCGTTGGCACATCTTGTCAGGAGTGATTGTCAAAGGGATTGCACTTCAGCCAGGTAATGTTAGCACCCATCCACACCAAGCCGATTGTTTAAGATCACCCTGGGCCGCAGTTACACAGCCCAGTATTAGGCCCTTGTGGTGGTCAGGGCCATGAATTACTAAATTGAACTGAACAGGAGGCGTGACCGTGGGTTGCACCAGCAGAAGTTTGGGGAGAGCTAGACTCCACCCATGGTCAAGGTGCAGGTTTAAGTAGGTGGAGTTGGCACTCTTATTTGACCAGGGGTTCGATGCTACACGAGGGCATCGCCACGTTGCGGCCAGAGCACGGGCATTGTGTGTTTCCCAGGGGGCAACAAGTGAAGGCAAGGCTCCTTCCAAATATGGCACCAGAACACAAGGTAGTCTGGGCCAACTTGTCTGTTGGGTGACTTGTGTAGGCTCCTGTGTAGTGGTCACTCCACGAAGGGGTGAGTTGTCTTCAATAGTGGGCACAATACATATACGTAAGTGCACTCTAGAACCAAGGTCAGGTGACACAGGAGGATGGAGGGTGATTAAAGGGACACAGGTGGTGTGACGGCAAAGCAAGACTGTCAGCTTATGCTGGGTAGGAGGTTCTGTATCACCAACCAGAAGGGTGCCACGTGGCAAAACCAGTAAATATGTTTAAGAATGATATAGAGGCTGGTCAGGAGAGGTTTGTCAAGGTATTACACTTATGCCTGGCATTTACAACCCATCCACACCAAGCCTATTGCCCATGTTCCTGGGCCGCATACACACAGCCCGGTACTAGGCACCTGCAGTTGTCAGTGCCATGAGTTACTAATTTACAACTGTACAGTGGGCATACTTGCTGACCGGGCAGTATTGCTACGGCCTCCAAGGGCCGAATAGTCGCTCACCAGTAGCAGTGAGTGTGGTTTGCCCACAGTGCAGTTGTTAGAGGAATTTAAATTCTATGTACAGGTTATACTGAACTTGCTACCAGCGGGTCTAGTGTGTGAGCGGGTTAACTGCTTTGAAAAGGCATAAAAGGAGTATGGCATAACGCATAGACCACCAGGAATTAAATCGGGGACCAGCCACCTTACACATGGCTCTCGGTGGAGGGCAAGTAAGTCCGTCCGGGGTAACCAAGTGTACCGGGTCTGTGCTTGGCATCTTGGGTCAAAGCGGGTTGGCACACAGGGGGTGTCCAGGATTGTACCAGACACACTGTGCAGGTATAATGCAAAGGAACTGCACGTTGACACTATTTTGAGTGTGACAGATGCAACAATTTTATCCCTGCCAAAGCAAACCAAGTTTCTGATGGTCAGAGGCACAACATACATCGGTTCACTCCAGCCTCACTGAAGGTAGTCTGTTAGTTGAGGTATAAAACGGGACGTCTTGCGCCAGGGTGCAGACATTGCACGGGCGACACGGCAGATAGTCTGCTGTCAGACGAGGGTGTTTGCGGGCTAGGAGGCCAGGCTATGTAGCAGAACCAATTCCAAGGACCCCTCTCCCCCACCCTACTGCCCGAGTATGTGAGTGCAGTGGGATTTGCAATGTTACAGGTATTTTCCCGCCCGTTCAGGGGCAGAAGGGTACATTGCGGGAATCTGCTTTAATAGAGTGGGGGGCAAGACCTATAGAGGATGTGCATCAGTAACCGCAAAAGCGCGGTGTTAAGATCAAAATCCCACAGCGGCAAGTTAGCCAGCTGACATGCGTCTGTTGGTTAGGCCAGAAGGTGTGCCGTGGCTCCAATAGCGGCTTTAAATGTGTTGGGAGCACCATTGCTGACAATTCCAGACCACACACTGCGCCTCGGCCCAGTAGGTGAAGGCTATATGCTCATGTGCGGCCGGATCTTGTGGAGGCCAATCTTCCCTGGAAAAGCAAAGTACTAGGTCTTTAGCTGGGTTGAGCATTAAGGGTCACAGCTGGTTAGCAGGTATGTGTGTATCTGTGATCGAGCTTTAGTTAAGCAAGCCTGGTAGGTGGCGTAAGTTGTCACTCCATACGGTTACTGTGACTGCAATGGTGTGCGCTATGCGAACAGTGTTGTTCGCCAGGGTTTATTAATCGCAAAGGTCTGGGCACATGTCTGGTCAACTTCAACAAAATAGGTGCACGCTGCTCCCGGGGCAGGTTACGGGTTGCTTCAGTGATGCATGAAATGCCCCGTCCGCATAGCCAGAGTATATAGGCTGGTTGTGGAAGCGGTCTGCTAAGCAAGTGTGCTGCTGTTCCATAAATTGGCGAAACAGGTGTTAGGGAGCACGAAATGCTAGAAGGACTGCAACTACAGGTTGCAGGAGGTGGGAGCCACATCAGCTTGAAGGGTAATATAGCGATGTTTAAAAGTAGAGCTCCCTCCTGGGAGGCCATCACATTCTTGCAGGTAATGCGAGGCACTGGTACATTCCCAGAGAAGGATAAACCGCTCCATGCTCAAGTTCGCAGAGCAAGGGGCTTTGGCTTCATTAGGCATGGGCTAGGCCGGGCGAACACCAATGGTTATTTTGACAAAGTGGGGTGCACTTGGCACAGGTGGGCTTGGATCTGTTCCTGCTGGACATGAATGAGGCCCGGGAAATTGCAGGTTGAGGTGAGAAAGTAACTGTTTTGGTGGGGGGCTCTTTAGGCGACGGGGGCCGCCTCCAGAGCTTTGGCGGAGTTACAGGGCGATCTGGAAGCAGATGGGTACAGAAGGGTACCTCTGCATGGGCACAATAGGGGTGCCAGAGCCAAATCCCAGGAGCCTCATGGGAGGGTCCTGGAACAATTACGTTGGCGCCCCGTTAGTCCTTCAGGCGGTTGTGGGCCTGAACAACCGGGGGCTTGCCTTGCTACGCTCCGCCCCGAAAGGGGCGTGAGTAATAAGGGACCAATGTGTCACGTGATCCAGTAAGGGGATCACCCCCATAAGGGTAGCGCTGATTGGATTCTCCACAGTGCTTGGCTCATCAGACGGGCAGGGCAGCATAGAGTGGTACAGCTGCCTGCCCTTGGATCGCCCGTAAGATAACCCACCATATTTGCATACTTTTGTATGGAATAAACCTGCAGCAATATTTTCCCAAACAAAAGTTGTGTTGTGTATTTATTTATGCATGCATACTCTGTTGTGGTGTGGGTGGGGTGTGTTGCCAATAATGGGACTATGCGGCTGCCCGCGGCCCCCGCAGAGGGCCCCCTAAACGGGCGGCCCCTTTAGTGCCATTTGGGCACTTCCCCACCCCCACTAAGAACGCGGGGCTCGAGGAGGAGCCCCCTTCCAGACGCATCACTTCCGGGTCGCAGAGGAGGTGGGGAGGTATTTATGCCTCCCCTGGCCATCTTGGCGTCCTCTTTGTGCCGGACACGCCGTCTCCCACCCTACCGCTTACCCGGCGTGGGGTTGGCAGGCGAAGTACATAGAACGTTGTAATGTTTTTCTTTTGTCGTTGCAGGCGGAGTTACAGGGCGATCTGGAAGCAGATGGGTACAGAAGGGTACCTCTGCGTGGGCACAATAGGGGTGCCAGAGCCAAATCCCAGGAGCCTCATGGGAGGGTCCTGGAACAATTACGTCGGCGCCCCGTTAGTCCTTCAGGCGGTTGTGGGCCTGAACAACCGGGGGCTTGCCTTGCTACGCTCCGCCCCGAAAGGGGCGTGAGTAATAAGGGACCAATGTGTCACGTGATCCAGTAAGGGGATCACCCCCATAAGGGTAGCGCTGATTGGATTCTCCACAGTGCTTGGCTCATCAGGCGGGCAGGGCAGCATAGAGTGGTACAGCTGCCTGCCCTTGGATCGCCCGTAAGATAACCCACCATATTTGCATACTTTTGTATGGAATAAACCTGCAGCAATATTTTCCCAAACAAAAGTTGTGTTGTGTATTTATTTATGCATGCATACTCTGTTGTGGTGTGGGTGGGGTGTGTTGCCAATAATGGGACTATGTATTTTTCTCTATTGACTTCTATTGAGGCTTGAATCGGGTCTATTGGCATGTATGGAACTTGCAAGTGTGCTGCTGCAGGATCGGATAACTGAAATCCAAACACGTTTTTTTCCAGATCTGTCAGGAGCACAGAGAAAGCGCGATCGCAGGCAGAGAGCATGACAAACATGTTGTGCTGCTTTGTACTGGCCTACAGGTTACCTGCCGGCAGTGCATACAAGACCTGTCCCTGTCGGCTAAAACCTGCAGAGGAATTGGGTTTTTGCATGCAGAAATCGGGAGGCGGGAGACTAGCCTTGGAATCGGTAGTTTCCCGTCTGAATCGGGAGGATTGGCATGTATGTAGGTCAGCTACAGTGGACTGACAACTGGGGCAAGGGAGATGTGCTTCAGGGACAATGCGGTTCAGTCTGGTTGGCGTAAGTTAAGCCCTGTGACGAATCATGTATTGTACGCTTTTGCATTGTGTGGAGACTCCAGGGCCTTGTTTCACTCTGTGTCGTGGAGGAGACATGCAAAGTCTTCTTCCCATGTCTGGCGAAGGAAGGCTAATGAGACCTTGGCTCTAAAGAGCTCTCTGGTGGCTTTTTAGAGCCATGTGATTAAATGTCGCCCGGCACCCCTTGCATGTAAGGTGTGTATAACAGCGTGAGTTGGGGGGGGGGGGGGGGCTCATCTACTGTGTGCCATAGAAGATGGCATGCAGTTAGTAACTGCCCGTGCACGAGTAACTGACCTGGGGTGAGTTCGTAATCTTGACAGAGCTGGTCGAATGCAAGCAGCTGGCAGTCTTGAAAGAGGGAGCCCACTGTGTCTGTTGATTTGCTGTGCTAGACCGTTTGCTCGTCCGCTGTGAAGGATCCAGGAAACTTTAGTAGCCCCTGTAAAGGAATGCCAGGGGCATAAGGTAGTGGGAGACAAGTCAACTGAAATATCCAGGCAAGGCCTTTCTGGGCCACCCAGACATGCAGAGACCAGAAGCGGTGAAGTTTGATAGTAGGAGCTGCCGAATAGTGTCAAGGGGAACAGGGCCATGTTCTGTGCTAGTCTCATAGAGATTCTTGCCTTCCAGCCCATGAGACACCCATTGGAGTTGTACGGTGAGATGATAGGATTCGAGGGAGGGGGTGCCTAGTCCATCACACCCCACTGGCAATTGCAGTTTGTGAAGGGATACACGCCGCCGTTTTTTGTCCCAGAACAATTTCCCAAGCATTTAACCAAGTTCCCGAAAGAAGGAGTGGGGTGAAGGCACCATTAGCAAATCAGACGTCTACAGAAGCGGCTCTCGTTTAAAGGTGGCACCATTAGCAAATCAGACATCTACAGAAGCGGCTCTCGTTTAAAGGTGGCACCATAACAAATCAGACATCTACAAACAGGTGGCACCATTAGCAAATCAGACATCTACAAAAGCGGCTCTCCTTTCCAAATCAGGTTAGTTTTGAACGTGCAAAAATACGCCGTATAAATGTTTTGCAAGATATGGGAGGCGGCATGCATTTATGTTTGCTGTTTGCTGCAGTTAATGTTTGTGATTATATCAGGGAAATGAGGAAATCGACAGTAAAAACCAGCCAACCAGACCATAAAACACACCCACAAGCGACTAAAACCGGCCCACACCAGGCCTGTCAGACCAGCCCTTCTGGCACTGCCAGATTGCCCTATAGGCCAGTCCAGTCCTAGCCAAAGAAGCAGTGGAAGAGCGCGGAGGGGCTCGGTTCAGAAGGGAGGCGCACTGGCAGAGGGGCCGCCCAGGGCCCTCAGGATTGAGAGACATGGGCGGGAGCGCGTGCAGGCCCCAGTCTTAGACCAGCAGCACGTCGTGTCCTTTGGCAGAGCGTACGTGTGTACCAGTACTAGAAAGGTGTGTGCCGCTACAGGCCAGGGTTGACTTCAGCTGCATTTGACATGTTTGTGTTGGCCCCAGTACGGGAAGAAGCGGGAAAAGCTGCATGCCCGGAAGGGGCTTAGCTCACCGAGCTGCGTATGACGGAGTTAAAAGTGCAGGCTAGGCAGAACAGATGTACTGGCGTGGCTTGCTTCTCCCCCCGTTTGGGGACAAGTCAGCGAGCGCAGGCCCTTGGGGCGGGCCCCATGAAACCTTCCTGCACAATGCCGGCTCCAGCCAGTGTTATCTGTCTGCCTCTTTCAAGAGATAGGAGATTGGCTCCAATTATGTGTGAAGTGTGCACAGTGCTCCCACGTGACACTCCTCTCCCCTCGGTCCTCGCTGACTCCAGGGTTATCTGTGAGATAAGAGCCCGCCCCTCCCTCACAAACCCCTACACCTCGTCCAGGGGAGGCTCTGCCCCCGCTCTCAGTGAAACGAAAGGAGTGGCGCCGAGGACACGTTCCCACACGCTGCATGATCCGCTTTTCACAGACGCGTACATGGCTTCCCGTGACCTCTGACCCAACCCTGCTTCCTGCTGAGCAGAAGACGGTACAGGGCATGGAACTGAGAGCAGGCCACACCCCTACCGGCAGGTGTGGGCAAATTCAGAAAGGCGGGATCACCTGTGGCTACACATAGGGACATGCTTCGAGAATACCGATTTGTTGATCAAAATTAGGAATCGACAGACTCGAGGTGCTGCCGAAAAGCTCCACCCACCGCCCAGGCTTTGAACGTAGAACTACCCTGAAGAACATTCAGAACTGGGTAAGGGCAGCATGACATGACAGGCGCATTAATATGGAGGACATACTTGGCCATAACTAAGTGAAAGCTACACCATGCCTTCTAGCCAAGATGCCTTTTAATGGGAGACAATTGAAAAGTAAAGGGAATGCCTTGAAAATAAATTTTTGGCCTTGATTTCAGGTTTCCCATTAATAAAAATAAAATGTCGGAGAAAGAGTCCTCATGCCATATCATTTTTTTTATATTTAAACCCTGCAAAGAACGAGCATTTCAATGCCTATCAACATATAACTTGCATTTCTATGAATTATATATTTACTGAACAGTCACATATTTTACAGCAACCGGAAAGAAGAAATACAGCTGAAGGTAGTGTCTTATCAGTAGGCATCAAAAGGGAATGATGTTTAGGAACAATATCTGAAGTTTATAGAGAGTGCAGCTGGGGTCACAGGTCTTACTCCGCTTTTTAGGTCTCGCCTAGGCAGCGCGCATGCGCTGCGCTAGGAGTGACTTTTAGAAATCGGTCAGCTCTTTTCAAGCACTCGTGCTTGTGCTGGCATCCACCCTGTGGGAGCGAGCAGCGGCGCACGCGCTAATTGAAAACAAATGGCCCGCGCGCCGCTGCTCGCTCCCGCAGCCAGCACAAGCACGAGTGCTTGAAAACAGCTGCTGCTTGTTTTAGGTTTCTTTCTGTTTGCCTCTCAGCGCTGCTCGTTCGTCCGCCCTCCGGCCTCGGAAACAAGTGCTTGCAGTGTCCGAGAGGAAACATCCTTCGGTTTCACGCCAGTCTGCTCAAGTGATGTCTCGTTAACTCCAGTATCACCACCGGATGTATTCTTGCCATGCTGCGTAACTATAAAACGGGGACACTTTAGTTCCGTGTACAGCTTGAAATCTGCATTAAATCTGATTTGTGTAGAAAGACGTTTTTAAACTAGCACTTCTGTTTTCAGTCGATCCTCGTTCACTTTGCACACGCTTGTGTTTTCAGCTGATTCTTGTTAGTTGCTTGCAAACGAGATCAGCTGAAAACACAAGCGCTAGCAAACTGAACAAAGATCGGCTATAAAAACTGCTTTGTACACAAATCTGGTTTAAAATGCCCACTAAATTGTATGCCTTGCAGATAGAATGCAAATTAGTCGGCATATTAAAACATATTTGTGAAGAAAGCAGATTTTAAACAACCGCTTGTGTTTTTAGTCGATCCTAATTTACTTTGGCAGTTTTATAGCACAAACTCGACCCGAAGGTGTCAGAGCGCTTTACACGCACCCACGGGGAGATTAAGTGATTTGCCGTGTGAGATTCCTGCCTAAAAAGGAACTTTTATTTGCTCAAATAATGTAAACTATCATAGCAAAGCAGTGCTCTGGGTTGGACTAGCTCCAGCTGCACAGGTGCGAGCCATTCCTGCTGAGATAGGATGCCTGCCGTCGCGGTGCTTCTTTTTATTTTACAACCAAACGAGTACTCCAACTTCTATGGCTGAGAGACATCCCTGCACCTAAACAAAAGCCTACTCTGGTGTGTGCTCACAAGGGCTTCACTAGCTGAAAACGGACTCTCATACCTGTCCGTATCAGTATTTAAAGGCACGCTTTTATCCATAGAAGCAACAAGGCAGATCTCCTTCTATACAATGACTCTGTAGATCCATTACTATTGTCAGAGATGCCGTCCCTCTTCACATTTTACCTCAATTTGCTTTCCCTAACAGTAGTTCCTTTTCTTCCTGCTGTTTCTTTGTTGTTTTCATTTCTATAGTCAGGGTCCCTGGAATTAAGCAGCAGTAGAACGCTAAATTATCCTACAAGAAAAGGCAAAACATGCGGCATAATGCGACACATTTTAACAGTATTACTTTATTATTTTGTCCTTTTTTCACATGACAGATGTTAATACTGTCTGGGCAACAATTTCACATCACTAGTACTGGCTAGTTTAACAAACAAATACAGAAATAGGCAACTGAATACCAAGTTAACCTTTGCAAAGGGCCCTCCACTGCGTGCAAACACATGTTGCTATGGTTTTATTAACTTTAGAACTGTTTGAGCTACAAACAATGTTTTTTTAATATCTCGAGATTATGCAGCAGGTCATATATTTTGCGGCAAATCCATAATTATGTGAAAAAAACTGCAGCCATAGAATCGTATAATTCCAGTGCCTCCTGTGAGCTGAGCTCCCTTTAGGTTCTGGCTGTGGTCAGATTGTGGAAGGATGATTATGTTGGCGCATTCATATTAAGAGCTATAGAACTGAAGCCAATGTGCCTGTCAGTGGTTTAAAATCTTGTGGCTTCAAGAGCATATAATTCCATAGTTACTTGCTTTCACAGCCAGCATATTACTCTTGTCTCCCCTCCTCCCCCCCCCCCCCCCATAACCTATTTCCCATTTTCTGGGTCTCCAGCGCCTCAAGGTCATATGAATAGAAATAGCGCTAAGAAAATATCTGGCACTCTCTTGGTCTCTTTTCTTTTTCTGTAACTCTGTCGCTGCACTTTTTTTGTCTCTCTCAGTTCTTCCCACCCTCTTTCACCTCACAGATGTATGGTGCTCTATCTCGGCGGCGCTTTCTTTTTCTCTTCCATTCTACTTTCTCTGTCTGTCTCTTTCTTTCTCCCCCCTCGCTTCTTTTTTACCTCCTGACTATCTGTCTCTTTCTCACTCCACGTGACTCTGCGAGAATCTCCTTTCTCTACATCTCTCCCGTTGCCTCTCTTTCTGTGTGGCTGACTGTCACACTTGCTCTCTCACTGTCCCGTACCTGCCTTTCTGTGTCCCCCTCACCGTCTCTTCTCTGACCTGCTCTCCCTTCTCCGTCGGTTGATCTTTTTTGCTCCTCTAGGAATGTGGCCATTCTTGTTTATTATAACTTTTCAACATGCTGCACAGCAGCCACTCTGCTCTACTACATAGCTTAAAAACAAAGGCCAAGCCAAAACCTCTGGCTAATCACTTATAAGGTCCCAAAGGCGAGACCTATTGGCTATGCCAATGCTTGTTAAGTGCATGGCAGAGATCAGTTGGTCTCTTTGTGCTCCGTGACCCACAGCTTCTTGGCCTCAGCAAACCCCAACATAGATCTACTTTTTTCTCATCCATCCAACCCTATGAGTTATGGGGCATTTGTAGATGGTGCTATTTTCAGCTCTCTGAGTTTTCCGAAGGACTTTTTTTTGCATCATATTACTGGGTGGGGTGGGCTCCTGATTGGCTTGGATACACATAGCCCCCTTTTGCAACTTACAGTACAAGTAAATAGTAAAATGGATGTCTTTACCCCAGTGGTGGGTTTTGGGGAGAATCTTGGTACCAGGGGGCCGGGAGGGGCACTTACATGGCTGGTCTATCCATTTGCTGTGTACTTCACCTATTCCCTACAGGGAGGTGGGGTGTGGCCTACGCCAGGGGGTTAAGTTATGGCCTGGTTGTCCAAGCATATTTCTGAGGAGGATGTCAAGCTAAAGACACTTCTGGCATAGTTTTCTGAAGTCCATGAGGGTGGGTATTGCTTCTCTTAAGAGGAGCAGACTGTTTCTTATCTTTGACCTGGACCATTGCTTTGTAAAAGGTGCCAGGGTGTGACGTGTCGGAACACTCCTTCAGAGGCCACCCATGAGTCTAATAAATGTTCTGGATAATGACAAACCACAATAATTATGGCATTGTGTCATGTTGTTTTTTGGTACTGGAACTAACACTCCCCAAGCCCCCCTCTTACGCACCAAAGTGCACTGCAGTTCAGGCAGTGCTCCTGATAGGAGTGGGGGCCAGTCCAATAATGGCTGCTGGGGCCTTTCAGAGGGAACTCAGGAGCCTGCAAATGTTGGCTTCCATCTGAAACAGATGGACGTGGGGTTGGGGTTGGGGTAGGTGGAGGCGACTGGGGCCACACCTTAATCTAGCACAGAGGCCTACTGAGGACTATGGCAATGGACTGCACTTGTGACCTTCTGCACCCCCTTCCATCACAGAACTGAGACCCCAGACGGCTTTACAGTTGTGTGGCGCTGAGACCCATGCACAGCTTTGCCTAACTTTCAACACACTGTGTTTCCCAGCACGGAGATCCGCAAACAACACTGACACTGCCCCATTGCCCCAGTCTTCAGCACCCATGTTACACCAGCATTGAGACAGCCATCTTCATCAGTGCACACTCAGTCCTGACATTCAGCACTGCAAATACCTCCGCTCTCAAAACCCTTACACAGCTCTACCAAAGCACTCACCAGTCCTCACCTTCAGCACTCTTGTTATCCATATACTCAACCCAATACACCGCTCTGACAATATGCCTCACTACTTAACTGCCACTCTATCCATCACTTTTTTGTTTTCCTCACTCCTCATCTTCAGCATCAGTCATATTTCAACACACAGCTCTGCCAATGCGCCTCAAGCTTGCCTTCAGCATCCCTGCTATCTCAGCTCTAAATCCTAGCTTGTTGATATCTCTGCTATGTGTAATACTGGATCCGGTACACAGCCATGCCAGTGTGACCCAACCATGTTATGCAGGACCCCGAGGCTTCAGAAGGTGGATTCCTACATGGATCTCTCAGTTCTGCTCACGTTTGCATATCAGTATCACCATCAGTTCTTGCAGTGCAAAGGTACATACTGCACTCTGGCAATGAGCCCCAACTCTACCTTTCAGCACCCACAACTACTTCAAAGCGAACCCCACTCACTTCCGCAATGCACCTCAACCTCACCGCAGCACTCACAGCTGCTCCAGAGCGGACAGCATCACTCGCCACTGCTTTATCAGCCTCTGCTAAGACCATATTCGAGAAAGAAAAAGAAACTGGCACCACAATTGTAACAGCCTGGGAAAACTTTATTAAGACATTTAGTGGCAATTCTGCGATGAGGACTGGGTCAATATCAAGAAAATCAGAAGACATATCAATAAAAGCGAACTCCAGTCCGGAAACTAAGAGCCTCAAACGGATCATAAACCAAACCCTTCGACAACTGCGAAAAACACCAGGGAATTTGGAGTTGCAGTCGACTCTTCGACAAATGAAGGCACAATTGAGAAGGAGGAAGTGGCGTAAAATAAGGCAAAAGAATGACGAAACATGGGCTAAACTACTGCATGACGCCAAGCAACAGAACAGCGCTAAGTTTTGGCAAAGAATCCATAAGTTAGATCGACCGGCCCACCCAGGAATCAACTCCAACATAACAGAGTCGGTCTGGGTTGAGTACCTCTTTACCCACTTTAACAACATGGAAGGGGATTTCAATAAGGGTTCGGGCATTGCTGCACCTGAAATTAAATCCCCTACTAAAGGGAAAACAGTACTAAATTGCATATCCAAAGTTCATCAGGTTAGCAGCATTAACATCCTAAAGCAACGAGGGACTCTGTCGGATGGTAAATTAAACCTCTTAGACTACACTGAAGAGGAAGGATATGCTCCCACAGAAAAACAGATAAAAGGTCTAATAATCAAGAGTAGAGATATGGGAGCACCCGGCCCTAACGGGATCCCCCCGATACTATACAAACATGACGCCGGCTTTTGGAGTAAGGCTCTACTATCAGTCTTCAAGGGCTTAAACACCGGAGTCATCATTCCAGACTCTTGGAAGGGATCTATCATTAGTCCAATCTTTAAACAAGGCAAAAGGAACGACCCAAACAATTATCGATTGATCGCCCTCCTCGATGTCGATGCCAAATACTACGCTGGAACACTCTTGGAAGAGTTAACATCTTGGGCCTCAGATAATTCTATTATTCCAATTAATCAAACTGGGTTTTGTAGTGGCCAAGGAACTACAACTAACATATTGGCTCTCACGTTGCTAATGGATGCAGCCAAAGTATCGAAAACACCTCTCTTCTTGTGTTTTATTGACTACACAGCTGCCTTCGACCATGTCGATAGGTCCAAACTTTGGGGAAAACTGGAAAAATGGGGCATACCAACCACACTTTTGGATCGGCTAAAACAGTTGCATACAGAGACATGGATCAGGGTCAAACTAGGTGCAGGGGTACACATCTCAAAACGAATTATGACCTCGAAAGGCCTTAAGCAGGGGTGTGTCCTTGCCCCGTTCCTTTTAATCTCTTTCTGGCCGACTTGCCTGGGGAGCTGGACAGCTGTGTATCCCATGCTCCAAACCTGGGGAATAAGCTAATGTCAAACCTGTTATATGCAGATGATTTGGTCTTAATTAGTCGGACACCAATTGGTCTTCAGCATCTATTAAACACAACATGCAGCTTTTCGAACCGGAACTCCCTCAAAATAAATTTTAAGAAGTCCAAAATTATGGCAGTCAATTACCATAAAAAGAAGATCAACAGCTGGTTCCTTGATGGCCAACGTTTGGAACAAGTACAAAGCTATAAATACTTGGGAATATTAATGGATCACACAAGCTCATTTAAACGTCATCTAGAGTCCATGCGAAGAAAGGGGACTATGACTTACCTATCACTGAAGTCATTGAAGAGACGCCTTCCTGACCTTACGCTTGGTCCATTTTTACAGGTCCTGAGGGCCAAACTGCTGCCTACATTGACATATGGGAGTGAGGCTCTAAAAGGCAAAGATGCAGCAGCTTTAGACGTTATAATAGCCAACTCTTACAGAGCAATTTTCCATCTCCCAAAATATGTCTCTCCGGCTCAAATCCGGTTAGAATTTGGGATCCAAAGACAAACGTTAGAAAGAAGGAGCTCCTATGTTAAAAGTTGGCATAAAATCCGAAGCGCCGTGGCAGGGTCGCTAAACTTCCATCTTTGGAAAGCCTTGCAAAATCAGGAAATATGCCCAGCCAGGGATTATTTGCTTGACTCAATTGAGACACTGGGCCTGTCCGTTCTCTGGGCCGTATCAACGGATCATCTTTCCTTTAAAAAAGCAGTAAGAAAAACAACATTCACGCTATCTGTCTTAGAAGACAAAGCAATTCTCACTAAAAAGGCACACGGCTGGATAGTGCTCAGTGACTATGTAGGGCCAAAACCCCAAGCCTACTTGAGTGCCGGAATGAAGATAAGCAGGAAGGAAAACTTTCTAAGGCTGCGCATGGGGGTAATTGCGATCAAACCTCATCTTCCCCCATGGGAAAGGGATGGCGGAACTCCGACCTGTCGACTATGTGGAAATGGAAAGGAAGATATTACTCATGTTATTTGCAACTGTTCTAACCTAAAGGACATAAGATGTATTTTGTTACGTCCCTTTTTTAGGTATTACGGCATCCGGACCTGTAGGCAGGCAGTGAAGCTCTGCTTCAATCCTACTGACGTTCAGCTTAACTGTCGGCTAACAAAATTTTTTGAAATGGTAACTAAGAAACTTAAAACTCTGTTGCCAACAGGAACATGCTAAAAAAACTTTTAAGAGTCCACTCTGTTTTAGTCCTACTTGCACTTCACTTACCCAAATTCTAAATTGGACAATGGACCTCGTTAAGCTGAGCATTTGTTCTAAGAAATTGTGGTCGTCACTGCTAGCCAGTATTTTATGAGACGTAAGAGTCTATGAGGATCTTTTTAAAATAGTTAACACCACATTAAGTGTTTTTTAATTGTTTTTAATTGTATCTATTTGTGTACAAGGGGAATTTTTTGTTATGTATTTGCAAAGATTTTAACTAATCAAGCAAAAAATAAATAAACTTCAAACTTCACTGCCGATGCACCTCAACCTCACCCGCAGCACCTACAGCTACTCCAGAGTGTAGAGCTCCTTGCACCACTGCCGATGCACCCTAACCTCCCCCGCAGCACCCACAACTGCTCCATAGTGGAGAGCTCCATCCGCCACTGCCGATGCACCTCAACCTCACCAGCAGCACCCACAGTACTCCAGAGCAGACAGCATCACTCACCAAGGCTGATGCACCTCACCCGCAGCACCCACAGCTACTCCAGAGTGGAGAGCTCCATCCGCCACTGCCGATGCACCTCAACCTCACCAGCAGCACCCACAGCTACTCCAGAGCAGACAGCATCACTCACCAATGCTGATGCACCTCAACCTCACCCGCAGCGACTCCAGAGTGGACAGCATCTCTCACCACTGCCAATGCACCCCAACCTCATCTGCAGCACCCACAGTTGCTCCAGAGTAGAGAGCTCCATCCGCCCCTGCTGATGCACCTCAGCCTCACCCGCAGCATCCACAGCTACTCCAGAGCGGACTGCATCACTCGCCACTGCCGATGCACCTCAACCTCACCAGCAGAACCCACAGCTACGCCAGAGTGGAGAGCTCCATCCACCACTGCTGATGCACCTCAACATCACCCGCAGCACCCACAGCTGCTCCAGAGTAGACAGCATCACTCACCACTACCGATGCAGCTCAGTACTGAACTTTTCCATGCCCCATCCTTGCAAGTGGTGGTGATCTACCAACGCCATGGTATGCCACTATGGTGCAATGGGAGTGGTATAGTGTTGTGGAGGGCACACCTGCCCTACTCCCCATCCCTGCGGTTAGTGCCCATCACATGTGGTTTGCATAAGGGGCACAGTAACAAAACCATTTTACAGAATGTGCTGCACACAGAAAAGTGAAGGAATGCTGTTCACATATGACAAGGGGCGCAGGGCCTGCACCTCTAAGCATGGGAAAAGGACAGACCTGGGATTGGCTGGTGACAAAAATAAAAATGCATACGGCATCTCTGCCATAAATAGGCACCACTTGCTGTCTGTCAATTGTCTGGCAACTAAAAAGCACGACTCACTGTTTGTCGATGCAAGCATCGCTACTATCTTTGGTTTCTGATAACCGCCTCTTGCTGTCTGTCTATGCACAGTGATAGGTACCTCTAGCTAGCTGTTTCTAGCCGGGAAGGGGAGCTTCTTCTGGTCTGTCTATTACCTGTAAGAAGCACCTCTCGCAGTCTGTCTATGACCATTAAGAGGAACGTCTTGCTATCTGCCTAGGTTGTGTAAGGTGGCACTGCTCGATGTTTGTGTATCACCAGTAAGCGAAACCTCTTGCTACCTGTCTTTTGTCTGTAAGCAGCACATCTTCCTGTTTGTCTATGACCACAAAGTGGAAGCTGCGGCTAACCTTCTGTGGT
Organism: Calotriton arnoldi; assembly: GCA_963921515.1. Classification (NCBI taxonomy): domain Eukaryota; kingdom Metazoa; phylum Chordata; class Amphibia; order Caudata; family Salamandridae; genus Calotriton; species Calotriton arnoldi. The sequence goes on along the minus strand of CAWUFW010002400.1, from coordinate 231,649 downwards.
CTGATAGAGGCACCTCTTACTGTCTGGCTGTGGTAGGCAGGAGGAACCTTCTGCTTTCTATGTCCTGTGAGACACATCTCGCTACCCGTCTCTGGTCTGTAAGAGGCTTCTCTTGTTGTCTGTCTATGGTCTGTAAGAAGCACCTCCCCCTGTCTGTCTCTGGTCTGTAAGAGGCTTCACTTGCTGTCTATGGTCTATAAGACGCACCTCTCGCAGCCTGTCTCTGGTCTGTAAGAGGCACCTCTTACTGTCTGTCTGTGGTAGGCAGGAGGCACCTTCTGCTGTCTCTGTTCTGTGAGGCACATCTCGCTATCTGTCTCTGGTCTGTAAGTGGCACCTCTTGCTGTCTGTCTCTGGTCTATAAGGAGCATCTCACCATGTCTGTCTCAGGTCTATAAGAGGCAGCTCTTGCTGTCTGTCGGTCATTTTAGAGGATCCTCTTGCTGTCTGTCTGTGGTCAGCAGGAGGCACCTCATGCTGTCTGTCTGGCATGTGAGAAGCACCTCTTGATGTACATCCATGATCAGTAAGAGCCACATCTAGCTATAAGAGTCTTGTCAGTAGGAGGAGCCACCTACTTCCTGTATATTGGCAGAAAGAGCACCTCTTACTGTGGGCCTGCGTATGTTGGGCACTGCCCTTTGCCAATCTATGTTTGTGTGTTTGGCCATGCTCTGCCATGCCTCACACTGCCGCCTGGCTCTGGCAGTCACTCATTCATCCTGGCCGTGCTTTGCCATGCCTCACACTGTCGCCTGGGTCTGGCTGTCAGTCATTCATCCTGGCCGTGCTTTGCCATTCCTCACTCTGCGGCCTGGGTCTGGCAGTCACTCATTCATCCTGGCCGTGCTCTGCCATGCCTGACATTGCTGCCTGGGTCTGGCAGTCACTCATTCATCCTGGCCGTGCTCTGCCATGCCTCACATTGCTACCTGTATCTGGCAGTCAGAGAGAACGTATTGCTGGCACCAAACCCCTGAAGCGCCCATTGGCCAAAAAGAAACCTACCTCGAGCTTGAAGAACAAGTCTTTCCTGTTCGAATTTAGGCGTCTCTTTCATAGGTTGGTTCCCTTTATAACCATTTGACAAATCAAACCAGGAAACCGGAGCAAGGAAATAGCACATGCATAGCTCCAGAGTCCCATCAGTTTGGGCGTGGAAGACGGGTACAGTTCGTGATTCGAAAGAACTTCTCAGAATATTTCCTGTTCGTTATTCGGTGATAGTTTTAGCCTCCTCGCTGATGGCAGAGTGATCCCAGTGCATGCTTTATCAAGGTAAACCTGTGTTTTATGGGTCACTGCTGTGTATGTATCATATCAAGGCTGCAAATGATTTTTGGTGTAACCTTGCACTTCTCCGGCTCCTGCTGCAAGTGTTCTGTGCTTGTAATTCAGGTGTACGCTGCTGCTGCCTCTCTGGTATGAATGTGTTAGTTAAGCTTGCACTGCAGCTGCCTTCGCCGTCGGTGTGTAAGTAAAGCTTGCACTACTGCAGCCTGTATTGTCAGTGTGTGTAAGTGAAGCTTGCACTGCGGCAGCCTGTACTGCCTGTGTGTGTAAGTGAAGCTTACACTGTTGCAGGTTGTGTTGTCTGTGTACGAGTGAAACTTACACTCACTGACAGTACAGGCTGCAGCAGAGCAAGTTAGGGGTGGGCAGAACTCGCAGGATTTTTGCTCCCCGGAATTCCGCAGAGTTACATAAAAACTCAGTGAGATTGCGTGAAGCTCTGACAACGGGTGAAAAATATGCAGCTCGCGCGGCATGCACTGCAATTTAGCACCAGTAGTGCGAGCAGCGCTGAAAAGTCAGCACAAAAGGCACCATGCATTGCGCAAGAGCGTGTGGCCATTCGAGTTGATTGTGCTGCCACTCGAGTAGAAAATCTACTTCAGCAGCAGCAAATCTACTCGAGCGGCAGCCCTCTGACCGCTGTCGCTCGCAACCGCCAGAGTTAGAAAATCGCACTAGGGGATGCCAAATCTCGCTCACCAGCTCGCATTTTCTTAAACCTCGTGGGTGAAAAATTCCACTATGAGGCAAATGCGGAATTTGGCTGGAACTCTGCATTAAAGAGTATGCAGAGTGCCAAAAATGTTGTCAAACCCACCTCTAGTGTAAGTGAAGCTTGCACTGCTGCAGCCTATACTGCCTGTGTGTGTGTAAGTGAAGTTTGCACTGGTGCTGCATGTGCCACCTGTGTGTAAGGACACTTGATGTGCCACCTGTGTGTAAGGGACACTTGTGCTCAGTGCTTAGTTGAGCCAGTGGTTACAACTGGGGCGCACCAGCACTCAATTTTAGGATCAGATCTTATTTTTCCTCAACAAACTTTGATCCAGAGCAAGGGAATGAAAAACACAAAAGGGGGAAAGAAGGAGAAAGACAGAAAAACAGTGACAAAGGGAGAGAGGAGGGATGAGAATAACCTTAAAGAGTGAGATAAAGAGGAAGGGGGTATCTAGTGGTGGATTAAAGAGGCATGATGGAATCAACACTACATAGCCTTCGTATTCGGCTGCCACCTGACCGTCAACAGTGCCAGCCGTGGGTTTCTGAATGAACTTTGAGCCCCGGCACTTATTCTTTTACAAATTAAGCACTGGGGGTGAGTATAGCGGGACATTGACAAAATAGTATAACAGTGGACGACCATTTTTGATAAAGCGATCCTGCTCGTTAGGGCCAGTGGTAGGTGCTTCCAGAACCGGGTTTGAGATTTTAGGGCATTGAGTGCCTACTTTAGGTTGCCATCAAATAAGTTGAGTTGTGAATGGTAGAAATGGATTCCCAGGTATCGGACTGTCATTCCTTCCCATGTTGCGACAGCCTCACCTAACTGTATCGCCCAAGGGCTGTGCCTTTGCACAGGGGGAAGAGGTAGGATTTGGTCCAGTTGACCCGAGGCCCTGTTTCAAAGTCTTGCAGTGTTGCATGGATTGTTCCAGTATCCGCTGTGGCGTCTCGGAGGGGCAGGTCATCTGCATACAATGACACTGTGTAAATGATGCCGGCTAGTGGGATGCTCCATTGCATGCCCTCTGTATTGAGGCTGAAGGTCAGAGGTTCCGTGGCAATTGCAAATAGCGGCTGCCAGGGTCAACAGAGAAGGAGGCTAATATGAAACATCAGATCCGTACTCAGGAGGACGGGCTGGTGTATAATAATTTGGTGTATGCCATAATGCGTCTACCGAAACCCAGCTTTGATAGTACTTTGAAAAGGTAGGGCCAGGACAGCGTGTTAAAAGCCTTTTCAAGATCTAATATGAGACACGCGTGTGGAAATCGCAGCAACGCATGGTCCATTACATGGAATACCCCCTAGAGGTTGTGTGACATGCTACGGTCTGGGCCGAATCCATTTTGATTGGGATGTATGACTTTAGGTAAGATTTGGAGGTTGCGGTCTGCGAGTATCTTCCCCAATATTTTATAATTTGTGCATAGGATAGATATGTGGTGCCCTGTAGAGTGTGGAGCAGTGTTCAGAGAATGCTTGCAGTATGGCGTGCTGTGAACTTGGGGGACAGCCATCGGGCAAAGCTATTTCAGTAATAGGGGGGTGCACTGGATTCCTGCCGCACTAGCCACGCCAGGAGATGGGCAGGCTTTTCTCCAGTGGAGTGTACTTGGGTCATGTAGGTCGCAAAGTTATCAATCAATCAATCAGGTATCTGGTGGGTACGTGGAATGCGAGGCGGTGGTTAAGGTACGCAAGTCCCGCGTCGTGTAGGGCTTTGTAGGCATGTGTGAGGAGCTTGAAGGTGAGTCTTTTGCTGACTGGGAGCCATTGGAGGTCTCTCAAGTGGCCGGTGATGTGGCTTCAGCGGGGGATGTTGAGGATAAGTCTGGCGAAGGCGTTCTGAGTGTTCTGCAGTTTCTTGAGGAGTTTCTGGGTGATGCCGGCATAGAGTGCATAGAGTTATAGCAGCAAAGGCGCTGCAGTAGTGCTGCATGTGTGACTCTGGCTGCCTTCAGCGCCTCTCACGCTGTGGCATTGTGCGGGGCATGCTGCTCTAGGTCTGCCAGTGCTGCCTCGGTGGCTTGTAGATCTCTGTCCAGCTCTCCACGGTTTCCCACCACGTTCTAAATGCACGCACCCCTGGTGACCACCTTGAAAGCGTCCCACTCTATGGCTCTTGCCATGGCAGTCAGTTTCTGTTGTTTTTGGTGTAGGTGTGGTATTGTGTGAGTGTGTATGTTTAGATGAGTGTGCTGTTGAGGGGGTTGGTCTGGTTTTGGTGCTTGTGGGTGTGGTGGTGGTTGTGGGTGTGCTGGTGCTGGTGCTTGTGGTTGTTCTGGTGCTTGTGGGTGCGCTGGTGGTTGTGGTGGGTGTAGTGTCAATAGTATCTGCATGTTTGTGTGTTTTCTTGTGTTTCTTCGAGTGTTTGTGTTTATGTGTGTGAGTGTGCTGCATGTGTGTGTTGGAGTGGGTGGGTGCTAAGCAGTGAATGGGCTTGAAATAGGGGTGGGAGTTTGGAATTGGGAGTCGGAAGGGACCTGATTTGGGACACAAGGTTGGGCTAGTTGTAAGGCTGCGGTCAGTGAGGAGGCTAGTCCTGTAAATGATCTCTGCTGGCCCGACATAGAACTATGAATGCCTTTCAAGTATGCTGCCATTTGTTGCATATGGCAACTAAGGCCCTGGATGGCATTCAGTAGTGCAGTCAGGCCTACAGAGAAGCTGCATAGGAGGTCAACAGCCTCCTCATTCAGAGCAGCCGGGGGGACAGGAGCAGGGGGTGAGGTGCTTGTGGTGAAGGAGACCCCAGCCCTTCTAGGGGGGCAAGTATGGCCAAGTGGGGTGGGAGCAAGAGAGAGGGTGGAGATGGGTCTCTGGGTGGCAGACAAGGATGCAGGTGGTACAGTTTCTGTAGGGTCCACCACCACTAGGTAGGGACTGCTGGCTTGTGGAAGCCTCCGAAGATGATGATGATGATGACCTCTGTTGCAGTCCCCTCACCCTCCATACCACTGTGTCCATCAGTGTCTGTGGTCACAGCACCCGAAACACAGTGGCCAGCGGCTTTCCTGTCTTCATGGCCACTGTCCCCTTCGCCTGCTCCTGAAGATGCTGAAAAGACATATACAATAACATTTTTACATTTATCAGAATTCACCCGGTCTCAAATTTAAAATTCTCTTCAGGAACTGTTTAATACCTCTTAATGGTTAAAATTTGTTGAATGGATTAGTGAACTTATGTCACAAAATATCTTACAAAGCAAAACTACCTTTGTACTTTAGGCACAAATTGGTACATCGCAGTATATATTTCATACACTGAAACATATATAATTTACAAATTAAAAAATATAAAGCAATTCACAATATGCAACAGATTAAACCTTGATGCGTTTCAACAATTTCCTCATGAGTCTTGAGCTTTATTTTGCCAGATGGGATACTCCAACATCTATGTGACGCAACATTCCATCTGCCAAAGTCCCTTTAAGTTTCCTATTTTTTTCCGTCATTGATCTATCATCTGGACACATGATAGAAAATATTTTTTTTAAATTGTGGGGTATGTGTTACTCTGTCACCAATGTGTACACATTCCTGTCTGTTTTATCAAAAAATGCATGCCTATCAGCATTTTTTGAAAAACAGACTGGTTTACATGCACATTTGTTAAGACATCATGCAAATCTGTCACTTTTAACAGAAGTTAAAATGTTTTTTGATGCTAAACATACTTGTGGCCTCTTTGGTACAACTGTCCCACAGTACATCACAGATAATCATGTATATTTGTTGTTTAGGCAGGCATGTGTCTGCTCAAAACAGTCCTTTGGAAGTGATCAGAAATCTTGTGTTATACTTTTTCCACAATAAAAAATAAAAAACACATCATCATACACCCTCTGCAAAAATTACACCTTCAAGAACTCTTCTTGTGCATTGGACATGTGTTGATGCTATAATTCATTGCTATATTAAAAAATAGTTATTTAACATGTTAAAACTCAAACAAGAACTTACCCCCTTGATGCTGCTGTTGGGCTCTCAACTGCCCATCAAACGCCAATAGGCCACCACAAGTATGCCGGCCATTTGGGGGGTCAAGGTGCGGCGCAAGCGCTTCCCATATTGAGAGGACTGCCCGAGCTGGAATTCAGATGACTTTTTGGTCCAGCGTCGTAGGTCCTCCCACCCATTGCGACAATGTATGCTGCGCCGCTTGTAGACCCCAGCTTCTGCACCTTCATGCAATGGCCTTCAATATCATCTTCTTCTGATGGGCGTTGACCTGTATCAATACAAGAAATGAATGAAACAAAAAACAAAATTGAGACTTTGTCTGTATTGATTTTTTTTTTTTTAAACAGATTTTATTGATTTGCACAAAACCAATAGAGAGATTTAGATACTCCCTTCCATTAGGAGAACAAAGTTATAAACCAGTCAACTGTAAACACATGTGCCAAAATAGAATGATCATGTCATCTTTGTCGGGTATATTATACAATCTGCTCAGTGAACATAGACACCAATGATAAAGTCCGAACCCCAACTAGTCCCCCCTCCCCCGCCATCCGCCCACCCCTCCAGGCGTGTCACTAGATCTAGGCCGCAAAGGGCAGCAGGCCAGCCTCTGCAGCAAGGCAATGTGTTGGAATGGGATATGGCTATGGTTATATGGGATCAACATATTTGTCTAGAATCAACTCAGTTCCCAAGGTTACATCTCGTGAGGATCAGAAGGCTAATTGCACATTAGATTGCGTGCTCCTCAGGAGCATCTATGGGGGCATTATCATCGACTTCTTCGGGTGTTTTGAGGGCAACAACCAGCGCTTCCCATGCCCTAGCCCGATCTAGCGCCTTATCACTCCCAGTTCGCTGCGCTATTTGTAACCTAATCACTCCTTCACACTCCGCCCATGTTATGAATTCTGCTTTCCACCTCGCTATGTTGGGACTGTGTTTCGCCTTCCAGTGTGCGGTGATGTTACGTTTGGCCAGTAGTAATCCCAGATCGATGAATTTACTAGTAATTTTATTCTTGGACGTGTGTGGGAACCAGTGTAAGATACAATGCGCCATGGATGGTTCGATCTCCCTGTCAGTGAGGTCCGAGAGTACCGCCGCTATCTCTTCCCAATAACTGTCAAGGAACGGGCAATCCCATAACATATGCTTGAAGCCTGCACTGTCTACATTACATCTCGGGCAGGCCGCTGAATGGGTCGGGAAATACTTGTGTAATTTTACGGGGGTAAGATACGCTCTGTGCAATATATGAAAGTGCACTAGTTGGAATCGTGCGTTTCTAGAGCTCTTCCAAGCTCTCTCCACTAGCATCCCCCAAGTCTTATCTGGGATATCCTTGCCAATATCCGTTTCCCATTTGGTCTTTAGGTCAGTCAGGGGAAGTAGGGTTTCTCGTGTCATGCATCTGTACAGACATGTGACTGCTTTAAATGTGCCAGCTGCCATCACCACATATTGACAGCCTAGAGAAGTCTGTGGCTCTGACAGCCCTTCGCCCCAGTGTTTTCTAATAGCTGCAGTGAGGGCCGTAAGTTGCAGGAAGTCTCCCTCAGGTAGGTCATATCGGGTTTGCAAATCATTAAACGGGATCATGGCGCCCTCCTCATAAAGGTCTCCCATACAAGTTAGTCCTTGCTCCGGCCACGCCCCCAACCTCCACCAGTTACCTCCGTGCGGTAGGGCCCTACACATAAGCAGCGGTATCTCCGGGGCATAGGGGCATCTAATAGAGGCACGCCGCAGGTATCTGTTCCAACATTTTCGCGCTGTGTTAAGTTCCAGGATGAGGGCCACAGCGCTTACCGGGAGTCGCAAGACGACACGGAACAGCAATGACAGGGTCCTAATCCCTTCCCTGTGTTCGTCATCTCCCCTGATAGTGTCCGCTACCCACTGCGTTAACCACTGGAATTGCGCCGCCAGATAGTAGGTTTCATAGTCGGGAACCGCCAAGCCACCTTCCGCTCTCGGACGCATGAGTGTACTAAGCGCCACCCGTCGCCTACCTGCGCCCCATATGAAGGCCGAGATCATAGAACGAAGTTGTTTGAAGAACCTTGCCGGAATCCAGATCGGCAAGGTCCCAAAGTAATATAACAATCTCGGGAGGGTTATCATTTTGAGCAGGGCCAGCCGGCCCGCAACTGACAGCGGCAGGGAGCCCCAGAATTCAAAGTTAGTTTTTGCTCCCCTGATGGCCTTTCCAATGTTACCCTCTAGTATATCCTCCTGGCTGTGGTAGATCCGTGTACCCAGATAGGGTAGGCTTGTTTGTCTGTATTGATGTAAGACAATTTTCACAAATCAATCGCAAGCATTGGTCAAAGGTTTCAACACAATATTTTGTTTTCTCATTCGGGTAAAAAGCACATTTATAGTAACCTGTTGAGCACCCTTATCCCTTGTCTGGTCCTAAATTTCCTAATCCAGGCCTGTCACATCATCTAGGCCAGGGGCCTTCAACATTTCTGCAGTGAGAGCTACTTCTGATTAGTGAAAATCATTGAGAACTACTGAAGGCTAAACAACTTGCGCATTGTTACCAGACACCCCCCAAACTCAGCCTCATATATTTTAAGCCTAATATCCATAGAGCCAGATACTATAGATTTTACTAAATACTATGACTAAGGGCACTATGAAAGGGCTGCCATGTGTGTCAGTGGGAGTGCCGTCTTTGGGAATGTATGAATATGTGTGCATATGAATGGGATATATTTGTATGGGTGACTGAGGGCCTGTGTAGTACTTGCTGCACAGGACATATCTGTCGCAATATGTTGCACCGTTACATGTATAGCACACACATCCAATCATTTTACTTAAATGTGAGAAATTTAAAGTGCAGACATATTCAGCCAATAAGTTAATAATATGGAACATTTCTCTGCACTTAAAATATTTCTCATAACATAAAGGTTGTGTTTTCTCATAATACTTATTGTACTGTGTCTACTGGGTGTAAGGGGCCTCCTGTTTGTAAATGTGACACTTAGAAATGGTTGAAAATTAAAATGAAGAGTTCACTTAATCATGGATGTAACTTTCCGTGTTAAATTTCTTCTATTGAAAAGCATTCAGAATTATAATTTTGTTCACAGCTCCAAGACTGAGTTGACAAGGACTGTTATTTAAGAGTAAAATACCTCAGTGCTACACTTGTTCACCTCTGTGACCCAGCACCAGACTGCCTAAAAAATCTGGCTGAGCACTGCTCATTATCAGGCCCTGCTATCTGCAGTCTGAGGAGAATAATGTACATTGAACGGCAGCCTTCCTTTAACTTTAATAGGAAAGCATGACCTTGTGCTTATTATAAAAAATACTTAAGGCTGTGAGCTACTCTGAAGGTGCCTGGGAACTACTGGTAGGTAGTGATTGACTGGTTGGAGACACCTGATCCAGGCTGAGTGAATTGAGGGATAATACAAATAGCAACGTTTAAAAAATATATGTTAATTTGTACAGAAATTGTAATGTATCTTCTAAAGTAACACGATGTTAATTTAGTAGATTTAACATGAACTTATCAACTATAAATATATACACACACCATTACAAACCAAATAAAATATATAGCGTAAAACACACAACACATACTAATGCTGTGGTGTTGTCTAAATATAATATGTTTAAAAATACATAGCATCGTTGTTCTTTCATTCATTTAATAAGAACATAAAGTTACTACACTTTACTCAGGAACTAAAAGGGGCATACTAGCCTATGTTTTAAAACAAAAAAAAGTTAGTCAGAATAACAAATATTTTTTTAAACATGTACCTGTTCCTCTGGTGAGCCATAGAGCTGGCTGTACAGGCACAGGACCTCTGTAGCTAGCAATTCCAGCTCCTCTGGCGAGAAGGCTGGGGCCTTGTCACCTGCTCTTCCTGGCATCATAGATCCCAAAGGTCGGAAACAGCAGCAAAAGTTGAGGAGTTGTTTTTGGCTGCAGTGTTAGGAGATAGTGTTAGGAGACAAGTGATTTTGTTTTTCAACACTGCGTACATGTACACGACGTACGTAATCATCAATGGCAACTGATACATCCATTGGCTGTCGTACGTTGCTTTCACTCATGTTAGCCTATGGCAGGGTCCGTCGTGGAGTTTCACACCCACTAGGTGGTCAACTCCGCAGCGGTCGTCAAATTCAAACTCAACTTATTCTAACCGTCCATGGTTATCTGATAAAGACATTTGATTCCTTGACTTTTGAATTCTCACCAGGCACCAGACTGGATCTGGAAATTTTTCAGCAGTACCTCTGTGCACCGGGGGACGGCGTCGTACGACTCCGTGATGACTCCGTGTCTTCGGTTGTGTCGTCAGTAGAGTCATATAAGTCCCCTCCGGTGCGCGAACATCAGTTTTCTTCTTTTCCGCGCTGCAACGCGGATCCGGAGAAGCGGTTCCTCAGGACGTTTTCTGGCCTACTTCGACAGTCATGTCTTCAGGCTTGAAGGCTGGTGGGTCTTGTGCACAACAGATGTCGGCTAAAGACCTGTATTCTGTGTGTATGTGGTGTTTGGGAGAACACCATGATTCCAAAGATTGCAGCTCTTGCCAGAAGCTGAAGCCAAAGGCGCTCAAGGAATGCCAAATGAAACTCTTGGCAGTGTGGCTGACGCGGTTTTTGGACACTTCACGTCGGCCTCGTCGTCTACTTCTCATTTGGAGGCACGGGGTCATTCCCGGAGCCATTCAAGGAGACATCACTCTCCATCGACTAAAGGTAAGCGTAGGCAGATAAAGTCGCAGCATCTCTCGACTTTGCTGTGTGAAGACTCGGTTCCTCATGGCTCTTCCCGCTTGCCGGTTTAGGAGTCCAGGCAAGACTCCGCCCGCGCTTCCCCGTTTTTCCGGGAGCTGGGCCGTCGATGGCCCAAATGAGAGAATACTATAATTCTCTGCATCTCATATTTGGGCCTCCTCCTCCTTCCTCTAGAGCGCCGTCAGGGCCCCTTGGAGGAGAGAGGAGCCACGCCGGTGGGTTCGCCCTCAGTGTCGGTTGGACCATCTGAGTCGTTCAGTCGGTGTCGCCGACTACACTTTGGTGCCAGTGCATAGCCCTTCAGGGTTTCTACCTTCGGTGTCTATTCTCGATCAACCGATTCGGGCATTGACGTCGGCAGCATCGATCGATCGGAGCCATTCCTCCTCCTCTTCTCTGCATCAAGGTGTCGCCTTCTCGGCGTTGGGTGCGATTCAATGGAGCCAACTGGAGGGAATGTAGTTTTTCCACTTTCCTCTCATACTGGAGCTTCTGAAAGAGGTAATATGGAGGAGTCTGGGCTATTACAGCCTCTTGCTGACACTATTCTGCTGCTTGTAGAGGAGAGTTGGCTTTCTGCACTTTGTGAGGCTAGTGGGCTGGAGTCTTCCCCGGCCTCAGGACTACTGTCTTCTCCTAGTCTTGCTACTGAGGCAAGATCCTCTTTTGCAGATATGTTAAGGAGAGTGGCTATGGTGTCGGAATTATTTTTTCCTACGGTGGAAAAGTCCACTGATCCCCTGATTGATGTCCTTTACCTAGGGCTGACAGGGGTGGAGCCTGTTCCCCCATAGAGTGAGGCCCTGTACAACATATTATTGGGCCCTTGGGCTAAGCCTGATACGGAGGTCTTGGTGGTGGATCGTGCTGTCTCTCACAGGCACTTGCCTGCTCCTAGAGATCCAGCTTGTATCCTCAAGCATCCTACCTCTCATAGTTTGGTAGTTCAGGTGGCTTCAGCCTCACTGAATATGGATTCTTTACCCAATGTTCTATCGAATAGTGACTCTAGGAGGCAGGATTCATGTGTCAGGCATATTTTTTCCTCAACTAGTTCTGCTTTAAGGTCCACTAACATGTCTTGTGTTCTTGGGCGTTTATCTTACGCTTTGTGGGATTCCTTGCAGACTATGTTGCCGTCGCTTCCAGATGGCCTCCGATCTAATGTAGAACAGTTGATTCGGGATGGCCATCAGGCAGCTAAACTGATTATTAGATGTGGCATGGTTACCACTGATTCAGTGCCCTACCTGGGCACCCTTATTTATCACGGCCAGGAGGATATTCTTGAAGTTAACATTGGGAAGGCCATCAGAGGGACTAGGGCTAACTTTGAATTCTGGGGTTCCCCATCTATAGTAGGTCGAGTGGCACTACTCAAAATGGTGACCCTCCCGCGGCTCCTCTATCTCTTCGGCACCCTCCCGATCTGGATCCCGGCTCCCTACTTCAAACAACTCCGTACAATGATCACCGCTTTCCTGTGGGGGAAGGGCAGGCGCAGGGTAGCCCTCAGTACACTGATGCGCCCTCGGGCGGAAGGGGGTCTGGCGGTTCCAGATTATGAAACTTATTATTTAGCGGCCCAATTCCAATGGCTTACACAATGGGTAGCGAGGGCCACTGGGGGTGGGGAGGAGCCGGGGGTGGTTTATGGGCCCCTGATGGTGCTGTCCCGTATAGTGCTGCGACTCCCGATGGGTCATATGCCCCTCACCCTAGAATTTGCCACAGCGCGGAAATGCTGGAACAGGTACCTGCGGAGGGCTTCTATCATGCGCCCCTATGCCCCAGAGATACCATTGCAGATGTGTAGGGCCCTACCACATGGGGGCACCTGGCAGAAACTGGAGGCATGGGCACAGCGAGGTTTGACCACTATGGGAGACCTTTACGAGGGGGGGAGCTCTGCTCCCGTTCGACGAGCTGCGGACCCGTTATGACTTGCCTGGGGGTGACTTCTTACAGTATACGGCCCTCACGACAGCCATCCGGAAACATTGGGGTGAAGGTCTGACGGAACCGCCCACTTCTATGGGGTGCCAATATGTGGTGATGGCGGCAGGCACATTCAAAGCAGTGACATGTCTCAACAGACGCATGACACTGGAATCCTTATCCCCCTTATCTGCTCTAAAGCTTAAGTGGGAAACGGACATAGGGGTAGCCATTCCGGACAAGACATGGGGTGAACTGGTGGAGAGAGCCTGGAAGAGCATGAGGAATGCGAGGTTCCAGTTAATACACTTTCATATTCTACACAGAGCATACCTTACCCCAGTGAAACTGCATGCATATTTTCCAACCCAGCCTGCGTCTTGCCCGAGATGTAAGGCAGACAATGCAGATTTTAAACATATGCTGTGGGACTGCCCGATCCTTGATAGTTTTTGGGAGGAGGTGACAGCTTCGCTGTCAGAACTTACCGACAGGGACCTAGACCCATCCATGGGTCCTACATTGGTTTCCTCATACCTCAAAAAACAAAATCACTAGTAAATTTATAGATTTGGGCTTCCTACTAGCCAAGAGAACCATCACCACTCATTGGAAAGAGCAGCGGGCCCCTAATGCCGTCAAGTGGAAAGCGGACCTACTGAAATGGGCTGAATGCGAGGGAGTGCTTAGGTTACAAATTGCGAACCGCACGGGGAGTGAAAAGGCAATGGAAAGGGCGAGAGCCTGGGAAAGGCTCGTCGTAGCGCTTAAGTCCCCTGAAAGCGATGAAGAAGAAGCACCTGTGAATGACCCGGTGGCAGCTATAGGTTAGTGCATTGTCCGCTTGGCGCCCATCCTGTTTTGGCTCCTCAAGATACGCAGTGGCACCTGTCATATATAACTGTTTTTACTCAATGTCCTCTCATTCCAATGAGTCGCCCTGTTGCGGCTGTAGTTCTCCTGACCCTGTGTAGTCAGCACTTAAGTGGCATGCCTAGGAGGGTGAGGAGGGGGGGACCGGTTGGGGTTTGAATTTTCTACGTTTGGACAAGGACTATTGTAAAGAACTCACTCATGGTTTTGCCTGGGCCGTGGATTCGGACAGCCTACGGGGTGATAGTTTCTCTTCATTAACTTGATGTGCTATGTTTTCTGCTCATAAATGTGTATCGATAATTGTATAACGAAATGCCAATAAAAATATGCTTAAAAAAAAAAGAAATGGTTAACACTGATTCAGTGGGTCGGGCCATGTCATCCTCTGTGGCGCCACGTCGTAGTACCTGCTTAAGTACCTCAGGCTTTTCAGAGGCTGTCCATGCTGGTTTGGTCAATATGCCCTTTGATGGCACCCATCTTTTTGGTGCCCAGGCCGACTCAGCTTTATGGCGTTTCTGTGATAGAAGAAGTGAAACAGAATCCTAATTTCTCTTTTTCTAATTATATACCTTTTTGATTTTTTTCCCTATACTAGGGTTGTATGAGGGATATTAATCTTTTGTTTCTTACACGGCTGGCCATGTTATGGCAGTGCCATGGTGGTATAACTTCCGCCTGTTGGTGACACCCGATGTGGTGTTCCTGCGGTTAGCAGATATTATTGTTTCAATACTGTCTTTGACAGGTTATGGGGTACAAGGATACCTATTGCATGGGTTTTTCCCTTCCCTTTTTTCCTCTGATGATGGGCTTCATGCTCAAGAGGTCATTTGCTTGTGATGTTTATTCCAGTTAGGAAGTTTACCTAGGTCTCATGCTTCTTTGGAAGCAGTTCAGTATGCTGGTATGGCATTACTTTTGATTTTTAGTAACTCTTATAGGGACATCTTGCTTATGCCCTATGCGAGACCTCTTATACAGAGAGTATGCTTATTCTTTACACCTACTCTGAATTTCCACTTCAGTGCAATTTTGGGTCTGGTTCATTTCGCGACCGTCTACACGCGCGTTTGCGGGCGGGACACTCTTATTTGGAGGTTATAAACTTACCAGAGTTGTGCCTCGTGGTGTCCAGGGGAGACTTGTTACTTTTGGAATGCTAATTACTATACGTTTATCGTCTGCTACAATTGCAGTGTGAATCATTATTACATACACTTCGCGAAATATATTGAAAGCGATAGGTACACATCTTACGGGTAACACCGGAGCTCATCTCAGCTCCGTTTTTTTGGATCTTGTTCGTTTGCAGAGTGTCAGGTGTCGCACTACAGCATATTTCTCTGCTTTGACTATTACATACGACGACATCCTTTTTTGGACTCTGTACTTCACTACTGGATGCGCTGCGGGGACGGACTCGTTCTCTTATTTCAGTCTGCCAATATTCCCATTTTTTGCCTTGAAAAAGTCTAAGTACAGACGAAACACGTGTCGGCTAATCATGTGCTGGGAATTTTAATCTTTTGGACATTAATAAAGGAGACAAGAAATTACTATTGATAATCTTATTGGATTATTTTAAATACCATATACTTTATTGGTTCTCTCTCATCGTCCTCATCGTGCAGATACAAACCTGATTATGGAATTTATTTAACTTATGACCAGTATTGTTTCTGGATATTTATAAATTTAGGTGATAAGGATGTGCTGTAATAGCTTATTTTGTTGTATTCAATTTTGGGTCTGATTTGACCAAGGTTTCCACCAGGACATTCTTGCTTGATCGGTCCTTCATTTGATTGCAGTCCTTTTCGCTAGTTTTGACGGGGTGCACTTTGCTCTGAATTTAGGTGGTGCACGGATTGCTTTTGCGTTAGGTGATTTTTGCAAAGGTTATGCTGCCCTATGAAGGGGTTATGCCAACTTTACCACGTTGTGCGGTCCTTGACTGCGCATGGGGTTTTGTCCCTAGATATGTATTTCCCTTTCTGGGAGGTGTTACATATGGCAGGTTCAAGGAATCTATTTTGTATTCTTACAAATTATTTTATTACTAACGTTTACCTCTATTTATGGACATTCTATAGTTTCCTACTTTCATTCTTTGAACGTGGTTGTTCCGTGAACACTGCTTGTAATGTTATCTGGAATGCAGTGTCAGAATATTTTAACCCTAGGGGGTTAGCTTTTTCAGCAAAGTCCAGCATTTTCTGGGAGGATTTATTCTTTTCTTAAAGAGAATGGTCACTTCTCTTCCTTAAGAATATACTGAGTTTTCCTTTCCATATACTTTGATATGCTGGTGTGGTTACACTTTTCCTGTCGGGAGGTTGGATCTCCTCGGTCTCCTTGGGGACATTTTCTTCCTCTAATCTGCAATTGCTCTTTTTGTGACTTACAGTCCTTTTAGGGTTCAGCTTTAAGAGTATGGGCTGTTGCTTCTTGTGTTCTTAAGGTTCTATATATACATATGTGCCCTCGTCTGATTTACGGTCAGATTTCGGTTCAGTCTAGTACACCTTGTGGTCAAATATTCCAACCAGATACCTCTTTTAGAGATTTCCATGTGTTGGGTTGTACTTTATTTTGACCTATTGGGCAAAGCGTGGTCGTAAGTGGTTTCTGTTGGCAAGGTTTCATTTTCCTGTGTTTTCTTTTAGGCTGATGGTAGTAACAGCCTTTCAGGATACTTTTGGGAAGTCAGCATTATCTTAATGCTAATTCACCCAGGGTGTGTTATTGAAGGTGTGCTCTTCCTTTCTTTTGTCCTATTTTAATTTTCTGTTGTGTGGGTATCATGGACTCGTTTTTCAGTTCCATTTTATCTGTTCAGGTATATGGCGTATACACAGGTGTAATGTATCTGTGTTGTGCATATTTAGATATAGCTCTGCTATATACAGTAAGGCAGGGTATGTATTATATTTTTGCAAATCTTACTATGAGTTGCAGTTTGCTTCTCTCTTCACTAAGGGCCAGATGTAGGAAGCCAAATAGCGATCGCAAACGCCGAAATTCACAGAATTTCGGCCTTTGCGATCGCTATTTGGCTTTGAGCAATGTAGGTAAGATTAAACCTACTCGCAAAATAAGGAATCGCAAAAATTGCGATTCCCTATTTTGCGATTGCATTTAAGGAATCGCAAATTGCGATTCCTTAAATGCAATGTAAGTAGCACAAAAGAAAGTGCACTTTAGCCTTAAGGAATCGCTAATTACCACCAACTTCAACTCAAGATCTCAACGCTCTATTGTGGATGAGTTCTGGAAGATCTTTTTTGTGGATTTTTTGGGACAGATTCTTTTGAATACTTCCTTACTGGTGTAGGGAACTATAGTTTACCGGGCATTCATTATTGCCTTTGGCCCTTTAAGTCCAGTGGCTCATTTCACCCTTTAGGGGTCATGTACTACTGTTGTCTTTTGACACAATATTTTTTAGCTGCTCTTGGGGCGTGGTTTTTTCGTGCCTGTGGGGTTGTTTTTATTTACGTTGCTTGTGGTCCATGCTCTTTTTCATCTAATTTCTACGTACATCTGGTTCATTGTTAATTTCGACCGGCTGGTTCTCTTTGATAACTTTTGTAGGATTAGTTCACAGACCCTCCTCCGGGTGGGTATAGCTATGGTATTTAATTCAAAAGTTAAGGAATCTGCGGCTAGATGTCTATCAAATGAACAAGTTACTTGCCTTCGGTAATGCCTTATCTGGTAGAGACAGTCTAGCCGCAGATTCCTTACCGCCCTTACCCATCCTCCTGCTCTGCGATCTGTAGTGTAAGAGGTATTTACTTTTCCAACCCTGGTTTATACACCAGTGGTTAGTGTTTCAAGTATCTATGTGCTTCATCGAACCATTTGATCTTTCCTTATAGACCATATCTGGGTGTAAGGGTTATACCCTTTTTCAGCACTGGTTTTATACACCAGTGATCACTGTTTCATGTAGTTGTGTAATTCAACAAACCATTTAGTCTTACCTTGTAGATCTTGACTTGTTATTACTATACCATTCATTTCTGTTTTCTAGTTATTGTTTCAAAGATACATTGATCTTTTTTGGCACATTGTTTCCACAGCCAGTTTCTATAGAGGCTCAGCATTGTGGTGCAGAAGGTTTCACAGAATAAACTGACATCTGTGCGCCGGAGGGGTCATACATGACCCCACTGACGACACAACCGGAGTCAACGTCATCATGGAGTCGTACGACACCGTCCCTCTGCGCGCAGAGCTACTGCTGAAATTTTTTGGGATCCAGTCTGGCACTTGGGGAGAAATCAGAAGTTAATGAATCTGCAGCTAGACTATGTCTCTAGCAGATAAAGCATTACCGAAGGTAAGTAACTTGTTTGTTAACACCACTGAGGAATCCAACAACACCAGGGAAAGTCCACTTCAGCATGGACCCTGGAAGAACACGGATGCCAGTGGAGCGGGCTTTTGAGCTCCTAAAGGCCAGATTTCGATGTCTGGATAAGACTGGTGGAGCCCTCCTATACTCACCTGATAAAGTGTGCCAAATCACAATATCCTGCTACATGTTGTACAACATAGCCCTGCGACGAAACATCCCATACATCGCAGAGGATGGAAACCATAAAGAGCCACCGGGGGAGGATGTTGAAATACCAAATGAAGATGATAGTGGTGAAGAGGAAGGAATTGACTTACATCAAGATGTAATTGACAATTTCTTCATATAAGTGTGAGTATATATTGACTGTTTTTTAAAATAAATGTTAAAACAACTTTTAATCTAATGAGGACAGTCTGTGCTAATTTTTTTTAGAAAGGACAAGTTAAGGTAAATCCTGGGCAAAGATGTTTGTTGATCAGCATTTTGACACATTGACTACTGTGTTCATTTAAATTGTTTATCTTTGATTGCTTAGAAAATGTGTCCTCAAAGTTATTAATTTGTTATATGCAAATTTGGTTATGTAATCAACTAATGTCTTTTGTTTTTATTATGTTTTCGGTTCCTTCACCATGCAATTTCATTTGGACATTTTAACCTTGTGACATTTGCAGTTTTATGCTGCTGTTGCAAATTACAAAGGGAACAGAGGTTGATGCTGTGAAAGAGACACAGACTTTGGATGTACATATCTGGGACAAAGACAACTTGCATAGTGATTGGTGGAAGTTGTTAAGATTGCATTGGACTTGTTTTCTGTTGAGTGTAGCCACCAAGGCAATATGTGCTGCTTAAATTGCTCTAACCACATGTTGTAGGCCATTCAAAGCATACAAATCTCCCTTTACATAAGCTAAATCCACATTTTGTGTTAACTGTATGTAGCTGTTGATGTGTCTCATCGTTGAAGGAAGAACATCTTGTAGCTCATCACTTAAAGTTGGTTGTGACATTCCACAGATACTGCAACAGTGTACTGAAATGCTCCTGTGACCACAAAAGTGATTAATGCCATTAACTTTTGATGTTATTGATGTGGGTTTCCTATTGTGAGGCTGAAGATCTGGCTCCAGCTGATGACATCCATCAATCAGAGTTTGCCCATGCGATCATATTATTTTTAATACTCCCCGTTCTCCCATGGTGCAAGGTCTGGAACTGTGAAATAAGAGATGGCAGGCATTTTTAGGCTTATGCATAGGTTATAATGTAGTAGTAAATAGTTGTAAAACATTTCTTTATTCCAATTAAATCATATCTTAGTTTTTGAATTGTGGCTGTTGTCATTTTTTATATACTTTTTGAGGGAGTGAAAACAATTACCTACATGGAAATGATTTATGAATAAACAATGTTTTTTAATTTTACTTTACAAAAATGTATGATGGGAGTAAAAAATAGTTAACAGATTGAAAAAAAATACAATACCAGTCTTTGACTTTGTTTGTTTTGATTTAATCTACAAAACTAAATGAACTAAAACAGGATGAAAAGAACAAAGCAAACACAATATTGAATTATCAATTATCGATCTACGCAAGTCACACCTCCCTCTACTTACCCGGGTGTCTACTTTTCAGAAATGTCTGGATTTGGTAAGTTTCCCTAGATGGCTGTCGAGCCCGGGACCAAAAACGCAGGTGCCCCCTTGCAAAACTAGGTCGTTTTGTGATAGATAATTTTGATGGCTCCACAGTACGCTTCAGGCCGTTTCCTGTCACGGGCACTAGTCCTGGCCACACAAGTGAGGTACCATTTGTAGCGGGAGACTTGGGGAAATGCTGGGTGGGTGGAAGTTTGTGGCTCCCTGCAGATTTCAGAACTTTCCATCACAGAAAGTATGGAAAATGTGTTTTTATCTTTTTACAAAGTTTGGGCTTTACACTGGATTCTGGGTAACAGACCCTGGTGAGAGCCATACAAGTCACCCCATCCTGGATTCCCTTTGATGTCTCGTTTTCAAAAATGTATAGGTTTGCTAGGTTTCCTAAGGTGCCAGCAGAGCTAGGGTCCAAAATCCACAGCTAGGCACATTGCGAAAAAAGGGTCAGTTTTCGCTGGAAAAATGTGATGTGTCCATGTTGTGTTTTGGGCTATTTCCTGATGCGGGTACTAGGCCTACCCACACAAGTGAGGTACAATTTGTATCAGGAGACTTTACGGAATGCTGGGTGGCTGAAAGTTTGTGGCTCCCCACAGATTCCAGTACTCCCATCACAGAAATGTGAGGATTTTTTTTTTACAAAGTTTGATTTTTGCAAGGGATTCTGAGTAACAGAACTTAGTGAGAGCCACACAGGTCACCCCATCCTGGATTTCCCTGGGTGTCTAGTCTTAAAAAATGTACAGGTTTGCTAGGTTTCCCTAGATGCCGGCTGAGCTAGGGTCCCAAATCCACAGCTAGGCACATTGCAAAAAAAGGGTCAGTTTTATGTGGAAAAATGTGATGTGTTCACGTTGAGTTTTGGGACGATTCTTGTCGCGGGCACTAGGCCTACTTACACAAGTGAGGTACCATTGTTATTGCGAGACTTTGGGGAATGCTGGGTGGGTAAAAGATTGTGGATCCACACAGATTCCAGAGCTTTCCATCAAAGAAATAGGAGGAAAATGTGTTTTTTTGAAAAAGTTTGAGCTGTGCAAGGGATTCTGGGTAACAGAGCCAGGTGAGAGCCACACAAGTCACCCCATCCTGGATTCCCCTGGATGTCTAGTTTAAGAAAATGTATAGGTTTGCTAGGTTTCCTTAGGTGCCGGAGAGCTAGGGTGCAAAATCCACAACTAGGCACATTGCGAAAAAAGGGTCTGTTTTCACTGAAGAAATGTGGTGTGTCCACGTTGCGTTTTGGGCCATTTTCTATCACTGGTACTAGGCCTACCCACACAATTGAGGTACCATTTTTATCGGGAGACTTTGGGGAATGCTGGGTGGCTGGACGATGGTGGCTCCCCACAGATTTCAGAACTTTACATCACAGAAATTTGAGGAAAATGTGTTGGTTTTTTTTACAAAGTTTGAGGTTTGCAAGGGATTCTGGGTAACAGAGCCACACAAGTCCCCCCCATCCTGGATTTCCCTGGGTGTCTAGTTTTCAAAAAATGTATAAGTTTGCTAGGTTTCTCTAGGTACCGGCTGAGCTAGGGCCCAAAATCCACAGCTAGGCACATTACAAAAAAAGGGTCAGTTTTCACTGGAAAAATGTGATGTGTCCACGTTGCATGTTGGGCCATTTACTGTCGCAGGCACTAGGCCTACCCACACAAGTGAGGTACCATTTTTATCGGGAGACTAAGGGAAACACAGAATAGTAAACAAGTGTTATTACCAATTGACTGTTTTCATTTCTGCCTTCCAAATGTAAGACAATGTGTAAAAAAGAAGTCATTTTGAAAAATGTCCTCTAATTCACATGCTTGTATGGGTACCCACAAATTCGGGGAGGTGCAAATAACCACTGCTTCTAAACTCTATGGGGTATATTCACAAAAACGTGTGATAACTACCGCAAGAGTAGCGTAACGCAACTTTTAATATCGCAGCCCATCGCGGGAAAATAACCCTGTGACAACGTGGAATTCACAACAAGGCGGTAGCATGCGATAGTCACCAGATAACGCGTCAAATGTCAGCGTGAAAATCAACGCCACGCCGAAAAAATGCGAAACGCGAGAAATCATGCGATGAGGCCAATCGCGGTACAAAAAGTAGCGAAAAGCAGCCTCAGGCCTGCAAATCCCACGCGTCTGGCGGGAAATTGCACCATAAAAACCACAGAAACAACACACCAGAAACAAGCCAAAGCGCGTAGCAACATGGATGCACCCTGACCCAGCGCAGAGGTCAACGCGAACCCCATAACCACCACAGACCACCAGCAAGGAACAACGGGGTCGGGGAAGGCCAAGGAGAGAAGGGAGAGGAAGACGGGGTGCAGACCGCAGGAAAACAAGACCAGCGCCACGGAGTCACAGAACACCACCAGCAACTGACCCACAAGCACACCACCTGGAATGTAGTCGGAGTACCCAGGAGGCCAATCCAGGAGGCCAAGAGGCGCCGCCAGGACATGACAACCTAAACCAGGCACAAACCCGCTGCCAACAGGAAGGCAGCAACGGCGACAGGAGGTGGCAGTCCAGCGCCACAGGAGGAGCTGGAGGAAACCCAGGCCACAGTCATCAGTGTGAAGACGGTGCAAGGAGGTGGGAGTACGGACACAGCTCGACAGGACCCGACACAACAACAACAGGGTGAGGATCCAACAGGGACTGGGGGGACGGGGGGTGATGGGCACAATGGCACACATGCACGACGAGGTGTAGCACACTGCACACCCACAATTACCCAGGGACATGTCCCCCATCCCCGTGGCACACTGCAGCACACACACACAGCAATCACAGCACATACCATGACAATGTGGCACAAAGTGCAACACCCACACTGCAGAACAGGTGACACAACTGGGTCTGCCCAGGTGCAGAAACAGAACAATCACATTGGACAGAGCAGGGAACTGTGAGATGCATATCTACGGCTACAACCCCACATCAGCCATGTAGGCCAAATGTACACTGTCCCAACTCAAATAGCCACCACCGCCCAAACAGTCACAATGTACATTGTCACACAGTCTGCATGTCGACAAGAACAAGGCGCCAACACAATGCCAACATGCACCTCCCCTTCACAATACAGAGGGACACACAACACCTCCAGCAAGTCAGAACAGACAACCCATCAGTGATGCCGGAGACGAACACCACACCCTCGACACTGACGCCCTACAACAGCCCATGGACATCCCACACAACCCACCACCAGGACCAGGGCAGACAAGCTACTCAGAGGAGAATCCAGCCCCTGCAACAGACCACACAGCATGAAGCACCCGCAATAACGGCTGGCTCACAACACTTCACCGACCCACACATGGCACCCCAATGCCAGCTGTCAGAACTCCAAAAGGAGGTGGCCCAACAGGTGCAGGTGTTGCCGAACCCATGGAATGCGAACTAGAACACATACGTGGGTGTCCAATACCCTTCAGGGACCACCTACACCCCACAAAGGAGACCCACACTGCCATAGAGACACATGCAGATGCACATACCCAGTACAGAACCACGCCCAGGGGCATGCACATATCAGTCACACACCCACGTTGGTTCTGCGTACGATGGCACAGTCCACTCCCCTTACGATTTGAGTGGGTGACGACAAAGCTACATGTCCAGGTTCTAGCCCGCTGCCTGCGGTGACATGTCTGCGTCGGCTGTACACAGCACAATGTAATGTCGTAGGGCCCAGGGCCCCCATGCATACAACAAGACCACAGGGACACATGCACATATGTTGAACTGGCTACGGGCACGTGCGCCCGGCCCCTTTATTGGCAGGGCCACATGTACAGTGACGCCTGTGCTGATGTGTGTGGGGTGAGTACAAGCCAGCCCGCACGGAGTGCTTGGTGCTGGCAACAACCTGAACAGTGGACACCATTGTAATGGAAACAGAAAATACCAGCATAACAGAGTCAACTGCAGAGCAACATGGAGGGATCCGGAGTAAGGACAGAGGTCAGCCAATATTCAGTCAGGAGGTTCCGTGAGTTGCAGTGCACTGAGGTAGGGGCACTAGAGAAGTGCGCGCTCATGTGAGGAAATTGCTAGTATTGTGTCCCTTGGGGTTAGTCCAGATGCAGTGGGGTGTGTTACACCTGCATCAACTTCCTCATCATAGTCCCAGGTCTTCCCCACTGTATGAGGTGACATTGCTGCGCAACCTCACAACAGCACAAAACTCAATCAGTAACGGACAATGGCTTGCGGTGCACTGAGTCACTGGCACCTAGAGTGCTGAGCAGGGTATCAGGCCGCTGATGGCATCCACGACAGGTCTGAGCAACTCCGTAGGTCTGTCAGGACCACCCTTTCGACTCTGGCAGATGGCGGTTGGAGGTGGTCCTTGCGGTGATGGCGTGTGCCTCCTGCGGTGATGCGACGTCCGGGCCGGTCAAGACTCGATGCTATGTGTGGGCCCTGGTGGCCCGCTGTTGAGGCCGGAGGATGCGGACAGCGCAGGGCCACGGACACATGGCGTTGATGACCCCAAGACCATCGCTACAGAGGCCATTCAATGTCTCAGAAGAAGGGGTCCCAGGCCTGAGCAGCACAGAGTTAGTGGCCCCGGATGCACTGCGGCCGGCACAGGCACCCAGCCACCGGACGGTGACTTACGGTGCAGTCAGATGGGCAATGCGACCTGAGCGGGTCCCCATCAACGTCCGAGGTGTATGTCGCGGAGAGTTGCGGGGGACAGTGGAAGGTGTCCTCCAGGGCATGATGCGGAAGGTCTGATGTTATCTGGAAGCAGCAGATGGAGGAGTGGAAAGCGCAAGCCTCGTTTTCACCAACAATTCGGGATCAGCTACATGAGGATGTAAACTAGCCCCTATTCCATAGACTCAAACGCCACCAATGTACGACCAGTGAGTGTCCATGATTGTCGGGGAACACACTTAGTGGCACAGGTGCTGAGAGGGGATGCAGTCTGCGATGATGCCGGTACACTGATATGAACTCCACCATTGCCAAATCAAGACTCTGTGACCTACTGGACCGCAGTGTAGGCCGGAGGCAGCGGTCAGCAGTGGCCCACAGCCATGTGTCGTTGGCTCGCGAGGCACAGAGTTAGTGACACAAGGGCAGTTGTCGGTAGTGTTCAATCACCTCCGTAAAGATGATCCTGTTCCCTCCGGAATGCAACGCGTCATCCTCTTGCGCCTCTCCGTGCGTGCGATGAAATGTATTCTGCCTTTTGAATTACCGATGTTCAGTTCCAAATCTGTGATCCCACTCGTGCGCAGCATAGGCCGAGGGCAGTTGTCCGCGTAGGCCCACAGACATGTGTGGTTGTGATGCCATGCACAGACTTGTTGGCACCACATCTAAGGGAGTATAGTGAATTGTTCTCTGCCTTAAATGATGTTCACTGCCATGGTGTAATCAAGACTCAGTTCCAAATGTGTGACCTACCTGACCGTGGTGTAGGCCTGAGGCAGCGGTCAGCATGGCTCATTCACCGAGTGTCACCGGCATAGGTTGGATGGCCCCACCGGCCTGCGTAGTTCAGGTTCAGTGGCACCACGTGTTCGGTCACCGTATGTGGCACGGCTTTCGTCCGGGCTGAGCCGCATCTTCCTCTTACTCCTCTCCATGCGACCACTGGTGTGGACTCTGCCATTCGTGATTTGCGACTAGGTGCTGGATGTGGGACCTACTGCTCCGCAGGGTAGTCCTGGTCCCTCATCCACGTGTCGCCGGCTGGTGTTGAACAGGGTTAGTGGCACCACGTGTAGCAGGCTGACGTTGAACAGGGTTAGTGGCACCATGTGTCGCAAGATGCCCATATGGAACTATGCCTGACTGATCGGGGGGTCTGGTGCTGTGGCCGCTGACCCGGATTTGGGGTCACTGCCATTCATGACTCAGGACACAGTTTCACATATGGGACCTACTGGTCCGAAGGGTAGGCAGAAGGCGGCAGTGGAGTACGTCAACGAAAAGGGAATAAAGCGGGCCTGTGTCGTGGAGGCCGTGATGGTCTGAGGTGACTGCCAAGGTCGCGGGCTTGGAGCTTGCGCCGGCACGTGGTGGGCCCTCCTTGACACACACCGGTGTCGGCAGGTGATCAGTGTGGCCTGGCTGCGCAGGGGCGGGCCTGACGGGTTCGTGGTCCAGCGTGCCGGGGTCCGGCAGGCACAGCATCGCAGGCAACTACGCTCAGGAGGACGGCGTCGGCCTCGTGGCGGGGTGGGAGGCGCCGCCCTGGCAGAGATGTGGGGCTTTCCGGGAGAGGACCACGCCCAGGCCTACGTGCTTTTTATTCACACCCCTACGCTGGCGTGGCCTACGCCGGGCCATCCCACTCCGGTGACGCTTAGGGGGTGGCGTCACAGGCAACATTTCCGCGAGTTCCCCCACTGGCTGGGGTGGCATGGTAGCGTCCACTGTCCACTGCACTCCTTACGCCAGAGGTGTATGTCGCCATGGATATGGGTGTGTTCTGCATACTACGGTCTGTCCAGCACATCTCCGCCACTCTTGGCATTGTGTGCTTTCCCGATCATGGTTCTACTGCATCCTTCACACATGCCTGGTTGCCACCTCTCCCCACATTGGGCTATTATGTGGCTGAGGTGCCATGCCATTGATGGCTCATGTTCAGGGCTTGCCCAGGTTACCATTGTAAGTTGTTCTGTCGTGTCTGGTGGGTGGTCATGTTGTTGTGCATGTTGGTTGTGATTTTGTGACGTGTGCATTGCCAGAGTTGTGAGTTGCATGGTTGTGGAGTTGAGGTGTGTGGGGTGTTCATTTTGGACTTGCCAAGGAGGTGTGCATTTCCCTTGTTGCCATCCTGGGAACGCTGGTTGATGATGGACTGTCGGAGATTGAAGGTATCATGCACACTGGCTGTGTATTTGAAGGCGACATTGTTGGAGGTTCCACGGTGTTCTGTTGTTGCCTGCACATTGATGTGAGACGTGTGCTTCCTGTTGAGGTGATTGTGTGCTGTGTCACCAGGGGGCACAGGTAGTACATGTGTGCTGTGGATTGCCCCCAACACGTGCGTGCATCCTGCTATGGCGTATGTTCCTTGCTTGGTCTCGAGCGGATCCTGCGCATTGTGTTGTACGTATGGGGACTGGGGTACCAGGGTGATGGTGATGTCCAGGACAGGTGTGGGGGACTTGGATGTGGCTGGCTGTGTGATTCCTCCGACTCTGGCGGGTGTTGTACCAGGGGCCAACAGGTGCAGCCAAGCCAGCAGCTTTGTGTGGGGTGGGATGTTGGTTGTCTGCTGTGTTGGTGCCGTAGGCCTGTTAGGCGATGATGGTCAGGATGCGTAGGATGGTTGTCCCTTTCAGCCTGTAGTGGACGGTGACATTGTCAGATGTCGCGTCTGTGCGGCTGGTACATTTCCTGGGGTTCCGCTGTCTTTGTCTGCGCTGCGACTGTGGTGGACCGGGGGGGGGGGGTGTTCCGGGTGTGGTTCGGGGTCCTGGGGTGGTGACGGGGGGTGTTGT
Organism: Calotriton arnoldi; assembly: GCA_963921515.1. Taxonomy (NCBI): domain Eukaryota; kingdom Metazoa; phylum Chordata; class Amphibia; order Caudata; family Salamandridae; genus Calotriton; species Calotriton arnoldi. The sequence goes on along the minus strand of CAWUFW010002400.1, from coordinate 204,542 downwards.
GGCCCTGTTGGGTGTCCGGGCCGCATGATGAGTGGCTCCATGGCATTTGTTGCCCTTCGGATGTGGCCCTGGGCTGTGCTCCCTTTTGTGGTGCTGGCTGCCGTCTGACTTTACATCAGGTCAGAGCAGGTGTAAATTTCCTGGTGCTAACGCGCCTTATCGCCGGTTTTGTGTTTTTATCGCCGATGTGGCTGGTCGTTGTGAATGTTGAGGTGTGAGGTTGTCTCGGCTTTTGGCACGGGAACGCCTACTCTACATCTCATTAGCGATATTTGCGGGGGTCCTCTGTGGCGATGTTTTTTGCGGCTGCTATCGCAGGTAAACTGGTGCTGTGGGCTGTTAACACGGGCTTGTGAATGGGGAGGTAAATTTATCACGACTTTGGCGGCGATAAAGTACCGTTAATTCGGCGATAGCTCCTTGTGAATATGCCCCTATATTTTGTTCCATTTCGGAAATATATAGGTGTCCTTGGTACCTATTTTTCACTCTTTATATTTTACCAAATGAATTGCTATATACCCAGTACACAATGAAAAACCACTGCAAGACGCAGCTCAGTTATTGGCTCTAGGTACCTCAGGTTCTTGGTGAACCTACAAGTCCTATATATTCCCGCAACCAGAAGGGTCCAGGGGACATAACAGTATATTGCTATAAAACATCTGCCATACATAGAAAAAGTTACAGGTGAAAACGGTGGCACAAATGGCTGTTTTTCCAACTCAATTTCAATATTTTTTTATTTCAATTGTCGTTTTCTGTAGAAAAACCTTGAAGGATGTACACAAATGACACACAAGGAGAAGATGGACGGAGTGCTGAAACTTTTCAGACACTCACCCCCAGTCACAGATCTGGGTTGAATCCATCATCATTCTTTAGCTCACTTTGCCACCCCAGTTCAGACACAGCTATATGCAAATCAGTCTTGACCCTGGGCCTCATGGGAACAGTCCAGCCCGAACTGCCAAGCCATGTCTTCCCTGGACCGGAAACAAGCATCCTGGGACCGGTTTCAGGCTAACAGCCCTCTTCAGCCAGGCTAGCTTGAATCCAGTGGCAAAGTGAGCAAGGGACCCATGTCTGGGCATACCCTGCCAACTTAGGGCGAACAAAGCAAACACAAGGAGAAGATGGACGGAGTGCTGAAACTTTTCAAACACTCACCCCCAGTCACAGATCTGGGTTGAATCCATCATCATTCTTTAGCTCACTTGCCACCCCAGTTCAGACAGAGCTATATGCAAATCAGTCTTGACCCTGGGCCTCATGGGAACAGTCCAGCCCGAACTGCCAAGCCATGTCTTCCCTGGACCGGAAACAAGCATCCTGGGACCGGTTTCAGGCTAACAGCCCTCTTCAGCCAGGCTAGCTTGAATCCAGTGGCAAAGTGAGCAAGTGACCCATGTCTGGGCATCCCAGAAACCGGTCGCAGGATGCTTGTTTCCGGTTCAGGGAAGACCTGGCTTGGCAGTTCGGGCTGGACTGTTCCCATGAGGCACAGGGTCAAGACTGATTTGCATATAGCTGGGTCTGAACTGAGGTGGCGAAGTGAGCTAAAGAATGATGATGGATTCAACCCAGATCTTTGACTGGGGGTGAGTGTCTGAAAAGTTTCAGTGCTCCGTCCATCATCTCTTTGTGTTTGCTTTGTTCGCCCTAAGTTGGCAGGGTATGCCCAGACGTGGGTCCCTTGCTCATTTTGCCACTGGATTCAAGCTAGCCTGGCTGATGAAGGGTGTTACCCAGAAACCAGTCCCAGGATGCTTGTTTCCGGTTCAGGGAAGACCTGGCTTGGCAGTTCGGGCTGGACTGTTCCCATGAGGCACAGGGTCAAGACTGATTTGCATATAGCTGGGTCTGAACTGAGGTGGCGAAGTGAGCTAAAGAATGATGATGGATTCAACCCAGATCTGTGACTGGGGATGAGTGTCTGAAAAGTTTCAGTGCTCCGTCCATCATCTCTTTGTGTTTGCTCTACACAAATTACCCCATGCTGAATTTTGTCTACTTTTCAGAAATGTATAGTTCTCCGGGATTCATTATTGCTTTCACACCCATTTCTACCACTAACTGGAAGGAGATTGAAAGCACAAAAAATAGGAAAAATAGGCTATGTCCCAGTGAAATGCCAAAACTGTGTAGAAAATGTTGGTTTCCTGACAAAAGTCTGCCTGTTCCTGAAAGTTGGTGATTTTAGCACCACAAACCTTTTGTTGATACCTTTTGCAGGGAAAAAAACAGACGCTTTCTTCTAAAGCACTTTTTTCACAGTTTTCCTAAAAAAAAAACAAAATCAGCTGTATTTTGGTTAAAGTACTCGTTCCCCCTCCAGAGGAATCCACAAACCCTCAGTACCTTTAGAATCCTCAAGATGTTGGAAGAAAAAGACGCAAATTTGGCATGGATACCTTATGTGGACAAAACGTTACAGGGGCCTAAGCGCGAACTACCCCAAATAGCCAAAAAAAAGTCTTAGCACGGGGGGAGGGGGGGAGGCCTATCAGCGAAGGGGTTAATGAAAAATACAAATGTTTATAGTCTGGATCATACATCAAAATTTTTAGAAGCTACAAAATTATGCAACCTAAAAGTAAAAAGCGAAACATTATGATGATTGAACCTTTCACAGTGGTATGATAATAGGTTACACAAACAGTTAAAATGACACACAAAACTACTTCAAAACAGCAGGTAAAAAGATGTCCTGAAATGCAAAAAGACTATTTGAAAGTATACCTAAAATATACCAAACATTTCACACAACACGGTACAGAGGCAAAATGTGATATAAACCATTCCCAGGCCTAGCAGCTAATATTCTGATATTTACACAACTTAGAAGGATATATAGCATTAGTCTTTCTATGAACATTGCACAGTACATTTTCACTGAAATGACCAATTATATTCAGCATACCAAATTACATACCTTAAATTTATGAGTAAATAAACGTTGATTTGTGAAACAAATAACATAAATTTTATCAAATAGCAGGGCTAGGACGACATACAAAATTCAACCCAAAAGCATTTCAAAACATAGCATGAAATTGAGTTTGATAATTACCTGACACTATGACATATGTGAAATGTGTTAGGAAAGAGAGTATGAGCACAAAACTTTGACAAAACAAAAACAAGGCATCATGGTAGTTATAGTTATTTCAATTAAGTATTAACAACACTTGCAAATTTGTAAGATAAACATACATAGTGAAATTATGCAGTTAAAAAAACAGACATTTACAATGTAAAAATATATGCAATCTGTTATTTGCTGTAAAAACACTTACAAGCAACATTACATCATGTAATCTTATTTAGAACAAAATACTTTCAAACAAACAAACAAGACCACAAGAGAATTGATAAAAATACATCTATGCTGGCATGTTTCAAAAAGGTGCAAACCACACTAGAAACAACTAACTGAAAATCAAAAATTAGATTTATGTTAAGTGACACATTCAAAAGTGTAACTTACCAGTCCCCACTCCACCAGGGATTCCTTTAAAGCCTTCAGGATGTCGGATCTGCAAGACCTTCTCCCAGGGAAAAAGTTATGAGGGGGGCTGGGAGAACTACCACCAGTCCTCTTGGCTTCCAGATGACACTTGGAGGACAGGGAACGCACTCTCCTCTGCTGGTCATTCTCCCTCTTCCTAATTTCCTCCTTTTTGCGCAGGTTGTTTGCTGCAGCATTCACTCTGTCAAGTATTCTGGCCCACATTTGCCTTTTCTGAGACATGGTTGTATTTTGTACTTGGGATCTAAACAATTGTGGCTCTTCTCTAATAATTTTATCCACCATGATTGCCAATTCCCCCTCTGTAAAACAGAGATTTCTTCTTCTTGGCATTTTCAAACAAACAAAATTAAATAACTGACCCAACAAGAAAATAAATTAGAGAACAATTAAGGGACAAGTAACAGAGAAATCCCCCCAAAATCCTGACTTAACTGACAAGAGTTCTGCTTGTAAATGTTGTGGTGCAGTGGAATGGCAAAGGATCATGGTCTGAAATGGGGTGTGTTTTATAGTGTGGTATGAAGGTGAACACAATTAGGCAAAACACATCAAGTGTGTGATGCTAGCATCTATCCTACAGCCACAGGAATAGTACAATGTTGACCCCGTCCCAATACGGAATCACTCCATCGGCAAACCGCTTCTAGAATACCACCAGCAGAACTGTGAAATCGAAATAGGCTTGGCGCAATCCCGTCACCCTGACGGCAACGGAGTAATGTTAGCCAGCAGAGGTGTCCGCCGTGTCGACAGCAGTGAACAGTTTACGCAACAGATAACACTCTGTCACCGCGGATGACACTTCAGCCAGCAGCCATCAAATTACGGTGGGTGCGAGTCCGTCAGCTTGGCAGAGTACTTGTAAACTCCACCACGGAGGGACGACGGGAGTCATGCCAAGATCTAAATCAGGCCCGAAGAGTTCAATAATATGGAAAAGGGGTGTTGGGTATCGGGTGGGAAATCCAAATGCATGACAGTTTTAGTATGGCTGTTGTAATCTACTAGCTGCGGGATGCAGCGACGTTGATCGAACAAGGAGCCATTCAAAGCGGTGGCGACCCCCCAGCAGACCGCTGGCAGCCCAGCAAGCTTTGCGGACAACGCGATGAGGCTGGCCCGGGGGCCGCTATTGTACCAAGTCATGCAGTGCATCAAATTAATTTGCCGGCTGTCTGTGGGTTGACCTGGGGACTGGGAAGAGTCTCTGAGTGAGGGGAGGACCTGAGGAGTCATTGTCAGAGCTGTTGATGGAGTTCGAGTTGGGATCCATTGGTGGGAAGACTGGCGGAATTCCAGAGCTATGGCAACGGCTGATTGTCGCTCCCTCCGCAGCTTCCGCTGCAAGGACACCCTAGAGCCCGTAGGTGGTGTGTACGAAGGGCAGATGCCACGGCCTCATCATCATTTGGCATGTGGCGGTCTGTACGAATCAGCGGGGGGGTCGTATGTTGCCATCAGTGTAGTTCCCAATCCAATCCCATACCTTTGAGGGCTTAGTAAAAAAGTGAGTACGCTGGTTGTGGATTATCTTCAGCTTCGCCGGGTAAAGCAGCGAATATTGAATATGCAAATCACTGAGCTTCACATTGAAGGAGGAGGAGCGCTGTTGTTGCACAAACATGGTTTAATCGGGGAACATGGAGATCTTGCTGGTTTCTAATTCAAATGGGGATTTCTGTCTGACAGCCTGCAGGATGGCATCCCTGTCCCTGTAGTGAAGAAGTTGTGCAACTACAGGGCGGAGCTGTGAGCCCAGTTGCAGATGTTGGGGGGGTATACGATTTGCCCTCTCGAAGGAGAAGTATTGGGATAGGGCCGACGCAGCGTGAAGGATTTCACCCAGTCTTCTAGGAAAGCGATCATTGAGCGGTAGTTCTCGGCCTCCTCAGGGAGACTCACCACTTGCATTTTGTTGCATCCACAAAGCTTTCCAGGCGCTGGACTCTTCCGACTAGATCACAGGTGGTTCACTCTTGATCGCTCACTTGGGATGCAAGGTCTCTCAGGGAGCGTTCTGTTTCTGTCTCTCTGCAGGCCAGTTTCCTTTGGTCGTCTCACAAATTTCACTCGGATGTGCTCGATCTTATGAAGTGCAGGGGTCTCAACCAAGCTCTGAATGATCTGTTTAATGGCTGGTGCAGGCATCTTCAGGTGCCTGCACCTGCCCCAACCATTAAACAGATGTCACTGTCTCAGTCTCCTGCTCGATTTGGGAGTTGGCATAAGTGTTTAATTGGCTATTTTTCGATATTGGTATAATAAAAAAGAGACTAGGAAACAAGGAGGGTAGAGCGCCGATGCCCGTAAATGCAAACTGACACTGATTTAGCAGTTAATAATATACTGAAACACTGCATATAAGGTAATACTAGGGATTGAAGGAGGCACTTTGAATGCATCCAGTTACCTACAGAATCTTGAGAACGTGGTGAGGCTGGCTTTTTAACATGGGAGAAGCTTTGCAACTATCACATGCGCATTGACTAGAGAAGGAGATACAGTTTCTTTGAAACCCTTGTACTGGTCTTTTATTTAAGTTTTTAATGTGCTGCAGTGAGTAGGGTGAGATGCTATTTAATTATCACCCCACCAGATTGTGATCAGAATCACAGACCTGTTTGAGATTTCGCTGGGAAAGCATCTTCGCAGAGCAGTGACTGCTGTTTCCTAGCTGGATGGCCCTGAATGCTAACAAGTGGAAGGATTCTGCAACACAGGTGTGATCATGCGATACTATAAAAGAGAGTGTGACCAAGATGACACCCTAGTCAGTGGGAGTCACCAATGCAACATAATCTGAATTGACAGATACAAAATCTCAGGGGCTGATTCACAGAACTAAGCTGAGACAAAATCCTAAACTTACTACTTTTGGTATTCGCAGAAGGCACTTAAGATTTTTGGTATTCACAGAATGCACTTACGACTCCTAACTTTATGTCCGCACTCGGACCGGAATTTCCGCACCCGGACCGTACTGCACCCGGACTGTACTCTCCAATTAGGGCCGGACTCTCCAGCTAGGGCCGTAGTCTCCGGCTCGAGCCGTAATCTCCGGCTGGGGCCAGATAAAGTGTAATCAATGGGCCGGATTGCAATTTTTACAAAAAGGAACATTAGGAATGTGTGATAAATGGTAGAGGAGATCATGAAAAACAGTTTGGGCAGGGAAAAGGGTACGGCCAGACACTACATCATAACCCAGAAACGTTTTCTCCTTTGCATTATGGTACTGTAGTCAACACTGAGGGGAGTGCAAATTGTGCACTGCACAATTTGCAACTACAGTCAACACTGAGGGGAGCGCAAATTGTGCACTGCATGTACCATGATGCAAAGAAGAAAACTTTTCTGGGTTATGATGTAGTGTCTGGCCGTACCCTTTTCCCCGTCCAAACTGTTTTTCATGACCTCCTCTACCATTTATCACACATTCCTAATGTTCCTTTTTGTAAAAATTGCAATCCGGCCCATTGATTACACTTTATCCGGCCCCAGCCGGAGATTACGGCTCGAGCCGGAGAGTACGGCCCGAGCCGGAGAGTACGGCCCGGGTGCGGAGAGTACGGTCCGGGTGCGGAGAGTACGGTCCGGGTGCGGAGAGTACGGTCCGGGTGTGGAGAGTACGGTCCGGGTGTGGAGAGTACGGTCCGGGTGCGGAAATTCCGGCCCGAGTGCGGACGTAAAGTTAGGAGTCGTTAGGGCATTCTGTGAATACCAAAATTCTTAAATGCCTTCTGTGAATACCAAGAGTAGTAAGTTTAGGATTTTGTCTCATATTAGTTCTGTGAATCGGCCCCTCAATTTTTACTTTGATCTCTGGCAGCTCATAGCCAAAGGGAATTAACAGATCTGAGAAAATTGTTAACCCGAACATCCATGTGATGATGCTTAGATAAGTATATCAGACCCGGCGACAGCACACCAAACAACTTGATCAATTGAGAAATGCAGTCAAGAAATTGGGAGGAAAGTTCATCAACTTGGAAAACCAATCTTGAAAAAATAATGTACAACTCTTTGGACTTCCCGGGGGCATGGAAAAGCACCCTGCTGAGGTGTTCCTGAAATATTTTCATCCAACATTGTTTTATGATCAAGAGGTGGCCAAATCCAAGTAAACCATCTGCTGCTCCCCAATTGTGGATATGATTCACCTACAGAAACATAGGGATAAGATCAAGATTCTTTTGGCTACATGCTAGCAGTGAGGCAAATGTATAATGGCAACAGACTCCTCTTTTATCCCAACTTTGGTATTGGTACAAAGAAGAAATGGAAAACCTCTGAAGAAGTTAAATGCAGTTGTGTGAAAAGATCGTATATGGACCCGACCAAACTTAAGATAGGTGTCAAAGGCAAGAGAGACTGTGTTGATCAGCCTCAGGAAGTAGGAAGATATGTGGAAGCACTTTGGAAGGGACACACAGCTACTGGATAACAAGACATATGTTCACATAACCGCAGACAAGCATAACAATTTGAAAGATGGGGGCCATGTTCTCATAATTTCTCTTGCTCAGTTCATAAATGATAACGTGGTGAACACTTGGATGTTTTACTTCGCTTCTTCTTCTGACAACTAGTCCTGAACAGACTAAAATGTGCGGGGTCAATGCCATGCTGTGGTTCCTTTCCTCATTTGCCAAGTAAAAATGCCTCTTCACAGATCTCTCCATGGTTCGGAGCAGAAATGATTCCCATATCATGTTGGGGTTGGTAATGGTGTTGAATTTGTATTAATGGGGTTGAATAAGTACCTGTCTTGTTGGAGGTTGGGATGGGCTGCAAAGTGTCTTCTACATTGTTACAGCTCAGATTGGGGAATATTTGCCATAAGTAGGGAGGCAGTGTGTTATTAGGCATTAGATTGAAGGTGCATTGGCTAACTTGTGCTGGTTCCACATGCACAGCGCATATGACTAAACAGACAGTACAGTATAGGTTTGAAAGGCAATCAAGGCCATATATAGCATGATCTTGTGAAATGTTAAGGAGTAGTCCATCAGCATAGAATGTGGTTGTATCTGAGGAGCTGGAATGTCAAGGTCACAATATTGCAGGAAACCCATCTGACTCATGACAAGCATATCAAGCTAAGTTGTACGTGAGCAGGATCACATAAGCACTCAAAGTACACCACATCAACCAGGGGAGTGCTGTTATGGTTAGTTCAGAAATTCTTCTGCAAATTACAGACACTTTCAGATATAGCTCTGGGAGATATGTGAGAGGGGAGTGCACTCTATTTTGAAGAATGAGATTATTGATCAATTACTATGCCTTCAGCATTGACATTTCAGACTTTTTGGAACACCTGGATATACTAGTGAACTATATTGACCTTACTATAATCTGTATGTGAGACTTCAATTGTATATTGGATGGAATTGTCAACAGTCTTGAAGTAGGTTTCAGACTGCTAGGAAGAGCCACTGTCTTTATGTAAATACTGGACAGGCCCTCTTATAATCATGGAAGGCATACCACAATACTACTAAATATTGCGCCTTTACTTCCTTCCCTATGGGACTTAATCCTGTTTCGATTTTGTACTAGTTACTGGGATATGCTCTGCTAGATTCTATTAGGTGGTGTACTGTGACTGCTGCTTATCTGACCAGATAGGTGTCATTATTATACAAGGTCACAGCCAGTGTCAAGATGAATTGTCAGGCATCAGAGGCATGGCTAGTGTGTCGTGGAACGAGGCACCCCTCTTGACAGTAATTTTTGCATTAATCACTGTGGTATAGTTGATGTGAATCAGATATGCACATGATGGGGTAATACTTAAGTGTTGAAAAACCAAAATATCGTTGTACACGAATGACATGCTACTGTATGTGAAAAATCCAGAGTCATCCCACAAAAGCTCGATAGGATTGACGAAGTGAGAATGGTCTCAGGATTCCAAGTGAATTGAACTAAGTCGATTTTCTAGCAGTTGACTTACACCTGCTGATACTAGTTTACTGGTTGATACATGTTCATGCACCTAGAGGATACACTTTTTAAACTGGGGAAATGAGAGAACACGTACAACTCAAGGTACCTTTAGGTTCACCTGAGAAACTGGAGGTGAAACCTGGGAAACTGAAGTTCCGCATTTCAGAATATAATAATATGCGTCATATTTGCAACACATTGTACCCGGGTTTTTGGATAAAGGTCCTGAACAAGAGATTAAACGTATTTCAGAACTAGTGGGCACATGGGCTCAACAGGCTTCCATAATGCGAATAGCCAATACTCTAGGCATGATGCTACCTTTACACATGGCTATACTAGGCACTGTAGGGTAACTAAAATTCAGGGATATAAAGAAATGTAAATATCCTTGCTAACATTGTAGAAAGCACCGATTTCCCTCTTCCAAACCCCCTTCATGGTACCAAAAGATGTGGGGCACCAGCACCATGCTGACACTTTCAAATATATATAACAAGAGGGACAACAGATAAGCTTTGTAGACTTCTAGAACATAATATATGCAACAAAATATTTTTGACATACACAATAAGAGTAGCCAGTATACGCAAACCGTAGGCAGAATTTACCGGTGAGTCAAACACTAATGACAGGTGAAGAAGGAAGCAGATTGATATTGGAGCATTATAAACTGTTGTGTACAGTGAAAACAGTGGGAAGCTTAACTGAACGAACAAATAGAACACTCCCTAAGGCAGAATATACAGTATGTGTAGAATGCAGATTCTCCTAGCCAGTTGGTGAAGCAGAGTCCTGATTTTATTAAAGGCAAAGGAGACAAATATTAATCAGTCTCTTTGCTTGGTGTTTTATTAATCACAGCACATTTAAAGTAAAATGCATTACTATAATCCTGCACCCCTCTAGGCAGGAAGTAACAACACAAACAAAGGGCAACAAATAGTACAAATAGGCATAGTCTTTATTTAACTTCCTCTTTACTTGAAGACTACTGTTGAAGTTCATGAAACAAATGAAAGAATATAAGCAGTAACAAAAACCCAAGAAGAACTTATTACTTCTTCTGGTTTTCATCCATAGTACAAATTTCATCCGTCTGAAAGAAATTCCTACTTACTAAAAGTCTTAGATCTGCTGCAGTTTATTTAGTTGAGACCAGCACTAAAAAGAATTTAAAAAACTCATTAGCATCCTATTATAGGGCAGGTTACCTCCAAGAGGAGGGATAATAGTCATCTCCTTTGTCTTTTATAAAATCAGGACACTCCTTCACCAACTAGCTAGAAGAATCTGCAATTTTATTACACGACTGAAGTCTCTATTATGCATGTTCAAAGCATCTTGGTTACTGCCATTGCTGTATGTTGAATTGGCTTGCAATAAAAGGTTTTAAATGTAGACATCCTAGACCAGTCGGCGGACTTGACTATGTTCTTCAACCTGGCCCCAGCCAAAAAGCTTTTGAAGTCAAGCACCCCTGGAGAATAAGCTCCAAAATGCTTAGTATCCACCACTGCCAGGGGCATCACTTTTTTTTACCTATCCACTTAGAGTAGACACAGTTACTGGCGTAAAACATTTATGTAAAGATAATAACTGCAGAGTGGATGTTCTCAAGTTCTCCATTACTTGTACATACTGCTTAAGGCATCTCACCGCACATAACGTAGGATGTAAAGGAAATACTGGAAACTCTATGGCTGTAGATGCATTCTTAGTGATAGTTAAATGAACTTTCACTGGAGAAAAACGCATTAACGAAATGTCCAAAGCTGTAACATCTGATACTCTCTTAAAAGAGACTGCGCAAAACAAAATGACTAGCTTGCCGGACAACAACCTCAATGAAAGTTTAAAAAGTTTAAAAACTACATTAATATAGCACAGTGTAGAGTATCTATGTTTAGGAGGATATGAGACTATAATTCTCTTTAACATGCTACATACCAAAGGATGTTCCCCAACCAGTTTACATTAAATTTTCCGGTGCCCAGCTGATATTTCAGACTTGTACCATTAATAGTCCTATAAGACTTCTGTCCTGCAGCCAATGATGCAAAAAACTGAGAACCCCCATGACACCTGACAAAATGAAATTGATATTCCATTACATAAACCAGCTGGACCATACATCCCGGGCTGACTTGTAGGCTTTAGTTATGCCCCTTCCACAGGATGCTCCGATATAACTGGAAGTTGATTCAGAAAGGCTTGACAGATCTGCAAATTTCCTGAAAGTTTTCATGCCACCATAACAAGCTTGCCCTCTAGGATGAGCTTGTGACACCGTCCGTCCAGGTTCATCAACAACACTGGAAAGGTTGGTAGTAGAATTGGACAGCTCACAGATCGCTCCAAAACGGAAGGATACTATAACTGTGCCTTCTAAAGGGGTTTTATCAAGACCACTTGTGCAGACTGTCTGCGAATCAGTGCTACTTGGATATCATGACAAACAGTGGAAAGGCATAGAAAGTTCCACCAAACAATTCCTGAACAGCAGCATCTGTTTGCCAATGCTTCCAGATCTGGTCTCCAACTGAAGTACCTCTGTAACTGAGTCGTTAACCAGGAGGCAAATAGGTCTATGTCGAAAGGCTCTCAAATCTTGCTCAAAGATTTGAAAAAACAATGGCTGAGACACCAGTCGCTCTTGTCGTAAATAATTTTTGAGTACCAACCGGCCACCATGTTACATGGGCCCAGATAATACTCTGCAACAGGCATATCTTTTGATGGAGACAAAACTCCCACAGGGATCTAGTCAGTTCCACCAGAAGTTTTGATCTTGTCCCTCCTAATCTGTTTATGTATCTCACTGTGGTGAGATTGTTCAAACCCAGATGGACACACATTTTTTGTTACAAATCTTCAGACTGTGAAGCAACCTACAGGCCGCTCTAAATAAATTATGTGCATTAACCTTTCTTTTGACCATCTCCCTTCAGTCGAGAAACTGCCACATCTGGTGTCCCAACCCCAGAGACTTGCATCAAATTCTATTAATAGATCCGGGGAAGTACGAAAAACAGCCCTGACCACTCCAGGCATAAGTGTGACTCAGCCACCAGCTTATCTCCTCCCTTGCCTCTTAACCCCTTCGCTGCTAGGCCTCCCACCCCCCCCCCCCCCTCTGTGCTAAGCCTTTTTTTGGCTATTTGGGGTAGTTCGCACTTAGGCCCCTGTAACGTTTTGTCCACATAAGGTATCAACGTCAAATTTGTGCCCTTTTTCCCAACACCCTGAGGATTCTAAAGGTACCCAGGGTTTGTGGATTCCCCTGGAGGGACCCAGAAATTTGCCAAAATACAGCTAGTTTTTTTGTTTTTTTTAATGGGAAGAAATTGCTGCAGAAGAAAGTGTCTGCTTTGTTCCCTGCAAATGGCATCAACAAAGGGTTTGTGGTGATGAAATCTTCTCAGATTTCAAGGACAGGCAGACTTTTGTCTGAAAACCAACATTTTCTATACAGTTTTGTCATTTTACCGGGACATAGCCTATTTTTCCTATTTTTTGTGCTTTCAACCTCCTTCCAGTTAGTGGTAGAAATGGGTGTGAAATCAATAATGGATCCCAGACAGATATACTTTTCTGAAAACTAGACAAAATTCTGAATTCAGCAAGGGATCGTTTGTGTAGATCCTTCAAGGTTTTCCCATAGAAAGTAACAGTTGAAAATAGAAAATATTGAAATTGAGTTGAAAAAAACAGTCATATGTGACAACGTTTTCACCTGTAACAACTTCTAAGTATGACAGATTTTTTAAAGCAATATTCCGTTACATCTGCTGGACCCTTCAGGTTGTGGGGATACATAGGACTTGTAGGTTCACCAAGAACCCGAGGAACCCAGAGCCAATAACTGAACTGCGTCATGCAAAGGTTTTTCATTGGGTGCCAAGTATATTGCAAATCATTTGGTAAAATATAGAGAGTGAAAAATAGGTACCAAGAGACCAATATATTTCTGAAATGGGAACAGAGTATAGAGTTTAGAAGCAGTGTTTTTTTGCACAACTCCAAAATTGTGGGTACCCATACAAGCATGTGAATTAGAGATCATTTTTCAAAATGACTTCTTTTTTTAGAAATTGTCTTACATTTGGAAGGCAGAATTTCAAAGAAAGTCAATTGGTAATAACACTTGTTCTACTATTCTGTGTTCCACTAGGTGTCCTGATAAAAAGGCTACCTCACTTGTGTGGGTAGGCCTCGTGGCCGCGACAGGAAACGGCCCAAAACGCAACGTGGACGCTTCAAATTCTTGCAGTGAAAACTGACCCTTTTTTCACAATGTGCCTAGCTGTGGATTTTTTAACCCTAGCCTAGCCGGAAACTAGAGAAACCTAGCAAACCTATACATTTTTGAACATTAGACACTCATGGGAAGCAAGGATGTGGTGACTTGTGGGGCTCTCACTAGGTTCTGTTACTCAGAATCCCTTGCAAATCTCAAAATTTGTCAAAAAAACAAATTTTCCTCACATTTATGTGATGGAAAGTTCTGGAATCTGCATGGATCCACAAGCTTCCACCCACCCCGCATTCTCCTAACTCTCCCAATAAAAATGGTACCTCACTTGTGTGGGTGGGCCAAGTGCCCGCGGCAGGGAAGGGCCCAAAACGTGTTGTGGAGACATCAAAATTACCTATCACAAAACGACCTGGTTTTGCAAGGGGGGGGTCACCTGGGTTTTTGGCCCCGGGCTCGGTGGGCATCTAGGGAAACCTATCAAACCCACACATTTCTGAAAGCTAGACAACCAGGGGAGTCCAGGGAGGTATGGCTTGCGTGAACCCACTAACGTTTTCCTACACAGAATCCCCTGCAAATCTCAAATTTAGCTGAAAAAAAATCAAATTTTTCTCAAATTGCTGTGTGGGAAAGTTGTGGGATCACCAGGCTGACACAAATATCCTACCACCCAGCATTCCCCCAGGCCTCCCAATAAAAATGTGACATCACATGTGTGGGTGGGCCAAGTACCCGCGACAGGCAAGGGCCCAAAACGTATTGAGGAGACATCAGAATTACATATCACAAAACGACCTGGTTTTGCAAGGGGGAGCACCTTTGTTTTTCGCCCCGGGCTCGGCGGCCATCTAGGGAAACCTACCAAAAACACATTTCTGAAAACTAGATACCCGGGGAAGTCCAGGGAGGTATGGCTTGCGTGGATCCCCCAACATTTTCCTACCCAGAATACCCTGAAAACCTCAAATTTAGCTGAATAAAATCACATTTTCCACATATTTTTGTGTGGGATCACCATGCCGGCACAAATGTCCTACCACACAGCGTTCCCCTCAGTCTCCCGAGTAAAATGATACCTCACTCGTTTTGTGATAAGTAATTTTGATGTCTCCACAATACGTTTTGGGCCCTTGCCTGTCGCGGGTACTTGGCCCACCCACACGAATGAGGTAACATTTTTATCAGGAGACCTTGGGGAAATGCTGGATGGTAGAAAATTGTGGTTTTTCTGATACCAGAAGATTATGACACAGTAATGCAAGAAAAATGTGTGACTATAGTCACATTTTGAGGTTTTCATGGCATTGTGAGTAAAGAAACTTGTTGGGATCCATGAGAGGCACACCACCCAGTACTCCCCATTTTTTTTGGTTTACAAAAATATCTACAGTTGGTAAATTTTCCCTAGAGACAAACCACACCTTAGCACAGAAAGACAGATAAGACAAATATGACTGCCAATCCATCTGCTCCTCAAGTACACACACATACTGGTTGGATTTGGCACAAGGGTGAGTGAAAGGTTCAAAATGTATATTTTATTAACAAGAGATTTCACAAAAAGGAAATGCACGGTTAATAATTAAAAGGTTAAAAACCTGAACCAATGACTCACAGCTCGTGAGCTGTAAAGCCACGGCAAGGCACCAACCTCTTTACAGGTCATTCACACACCTTTCATACTTGACACACATGTTCACACCACCAGCTGCGGCCCCAGCACATTACAAAACTCACATCAACAGACAATGTAGAGACAATGTACACCCTGACAGTGAAAGACAGAAAAGACAAATATTACTTCAAAACTAACTATTCCTTAAGTACACACACATGCTGGTTAGAATTGGCACGAGGGTGAGTGAACGTTCAGAGCGTAAAATTTTAATGAACAAGAGATTCCACAAAAAGGAAATGCACTGTTAATAATTAGAATGTTAAAAGCCTGAACCAATGACTCACAGCTCGTGAGCTGTAAATCCATGGCAAGGCACCAACCTCTTTACCGGCCATTCACACACCTTTCAGACGTGACACACAAGACCATTCACACCACCAGCCACGGGCCCAGCACATTACAACATTCATATCAACAGATAGCGCCATTCAAGGGCCCATCACTTTCATACGCCCACATGACTGACACAGCAATCACACCAGCTGGTGGTTGACATAGTGTGTGCAGTGGCTTTTGGCTAGCAGAGTGTGTAATGACCAGCAGCAAGTCACTACTCACACAACGCCAGCCAAATGCCAGCTCACGCACACAGCCAGCCAAGCGCCAGCCCAAGCACACCGCCAGCCCACGCACACTGCCAGCCAAGCGCCAACCAATGCACACCGCCAGCCAAGTGTCAGTCCATGCACATTGCCATCCAAGCGCCAGTCCATGCACACCACAAGCCAAGCGCCAGTCCACGGACACCGTCTTCAAATTTTTAACGAGTAAGAAAACACAAACCAATTGGAACTAGATACAAAACTATAACTACAAACACAACAGCGGTAACTAAAGACATCATTCTAATGCCAACCGTGAAACTGAACAAATATAAAACCTTACAGACCAGGCAGTACACTATTAGACTCACAGTTGCTCCCAAAAACTCTTTTGAGTGTGCTACAATCTGAAACATGTGGGCACACACAGCCCAGGATTAGAAGGACAATCAGCACAGTGCATACGACTCTCCTTCCTCATACCTCTTCGCAAACAGACTCTACTTCTCTTACAGGGATTGTTTGTTTGGGGCGTGGGAGGAATAAAATCGGGAAAGTGGCGATCTTTCAATCTTGCCACATCCTCCACCAGTCCAACTCTAGGAACACTTGCCTGTTCCACTACAACAAGGCTGCCTAGCACAGACTCCTGAAACTGAACAAAAATCATCTTTGATGCTGGAGAGCACTCCTTGAACACAACAAAAGCATTAAAAGTTGCTACATTGAAAAGATGAATGGCCACCTTCTTATACCAAATGTAAGCCTTACAAACAGCAGTGTAAGGTTCCAACCTCTGATCTACTCTATCAACACCACCCATGTGCTTATTGTAGTCTGCAATGCACACAGGTTTGCGCACTTCAGCAACCTGACCCCAAACAGTAACAGGTGAAGTACTGTCATCATGCATGGTAGTCAGCATGTACACATCCCTCCTGTCCACAAATTTCACAGCTAGCAGTTTATCACTACGCAAGGCACTGCACTGTCCCCTCTGAAACTTTCAGCCGACAAGCTCTTTTGGGTAACTTTTATAGTTAGAGCGGATTGTGCCACAAGCAAGAGTGTCCACTTTAAACAATTCCTTAAACAATTGCACAGCAGTGTAGAAGTTATCTAGGTACAAATGGTGAACTTTGTTAAAAAGACCTCTAGCAAGTTCCCACACAATTTTCTATGAAACTCGTAAAGTGGACGGACAACCAGGGGGGTCAATAGTGGAATCCCTACCAGTGTACACCCGGAAATTATGGACATATCCTGTCCTACCCTCAGACAACATATACATCTTAATTCCATAACGTGCCCTCTTGCTAGGAATGTACTGCCTAAAAACCAAACAGTCCTTGAACAGCTATTTCGTTCCCTGGAGTATAGCTCTCTGAAAATCGATCTACAAAGTGATCAAGAACAGGCCGAATCTTAAAAAGACGGTCACAGTCAGGGTGATCTTGTGGCAACACCAAAGCATTATCAACAAAATGCAGCATCCGAAGCAAAAGTAAATACCAATCACAACCCATAATTGCAGGAAATATGGCCATTGCCATCAATGGACTGGTAGACCAATATGAAGCCAGGGATGGCTTCCTTATCAAGCCCTTCAAAAAAGTCAAACCCAAAAATGTCATCTCATCCAGATTTGTGGGAGTCCACCGGGTAACTCTAGAGCGGGGCATAAGTCTGGCACTGTTGTCCCTCAAATACTGTTCAGCATACAAATTAGTCTGCTCAACAATCTCAGCCAAAAATACATCATCCATAAACATCTGAAAAAACTGTATAGGCAAAAAATTTCACAATTCACTCTACACCCTGTATCACCACTAAAAGCAGGCAACACTGGCTGCACCATGTTTAGATCAACCCAGAGTCCAGCACTTCCAATGGAAAGCCTTGCTGCCCCAGGCTGCAATCCAGATGCCTCTTGCTGCACCATCGACACATCAGTGTCCTCCTCTAAAACAGGCACTTCATCCGCACTGAGAGTAGCTTCATCCACACAGAGTAGCTTCATCATCAGATGATTCCTCGTGGACAGGAAACTCACTGCCATAATCTTGCACTCCCTCCTCTCCCTCAGACGCACTGTCAGTCTCAATCATGGTCAGAGGAAGATTCAAAAAGCATACCAACCACCTGCTGAGCAGTAATTCTGCAGCTAGCCATAATCCTTACTAATAAAGGTAACTTGTCAAACAAATCAACAACAAACACTTTATAAAATAAGTAATAAACAAAATGTGGCTTTATCACAAAGACCTATATACTCCAAAACTGGACCACTCACTTGCCAGAAGCAGCTAGACTCATCACCGCCTAATCTGCTCAGACACAGCAAGGACTAACAATATCCCACTAAAAAAGAAAAGAAAATTACACATAAGACAACACAAAACACATCGCAAAGAATTTCACGCTCAAAACACTAACTAAATATGCTGCTATTAAGACACCACTTACAAAAAATTCTTTCATGCATGACAATACTACTCATTTGGAGTGAACACAACAAAAACGTTTTTCTTATCAAATAAATGCAACTATGCAACTATGCAGATCAACCACTGCCGAAACCGCAAATAAGAATCAAAAGCTTTGCACTACAATAAAAAGGAGAAAAAGAAAAATTACAATCACATATGCAAATAATGCACCAGTCCCCACACAATCCACCAGCCAAGCTGAGGGGTAGGTGGGCCTAAAAGCAAAAGGCCTATCTGCCCTGAAGGGGGGGGCAGAAACAGCCAAAATATTCACCCCTGTAAAAGGGGTGCAACCCTTGCTCAAGGGGCTACTCCCCAACACCAACATTTAAAAACCCTGGTGTCTAGTGGCTTCCGCCCCCCTTGGGGACAAATGGGCCTAAAAACATATGGCTGATCTGCCCCCAAAGAGGGCAGAAATGGCCACAATAATCACCCCATAAAGGGGAGCGACCCTTGCCCAAGGGGCCGCTCCCCAACATTTAAAAAAACCCTGGTGTCTAGTGGCTTCTGCACCCCTTGGGGACAGATGGGCCTGAGAACATATGGCCGATCTGCTCCCAAAGAGGGGGCAGAAACGGCCACAATAATCACCCCATAAAGGGGAGCAACCCTTGCCCAAGGGACCGCTCCCCAACAACCCAAAACAATCCCTAGTGTCTAATGGCTTCTGCCCCCCTTGGGGGCAGATGGGCCTAAAAACATAAGGCCGAAAACAGCCAAAATATTCCCCCGCATAAAGGGGAGTGACCCTTGCTCAAGGGGCCGCTCCCTAACAACACAAAAACAATCCTTGTGTCTAATGGCTTGGGGGCAGATGGGCCTAAAAACATAGGGCCGATCTGCCCCCAAGGGGGCAGAAACAGCCAAAATAAATGCTCCCTAAAGGGGAGCGACCCTTGCCTAAGGGGCCGCTCCCCAAAAACATACTTCAAAAAGAAAAAAAATCCCTGGTGGCCTAGTGGCCACACAATAAAAATATTAAATTGTTTGGGCCGATCTTCCCCCCCAGGGGGGCAGAATCGGCCAAAATAAATGCTCCCTAAAGGGAAGCGACCCTTGCCTAAGGGACCGCTCCTCACAAACATTTTTTTTTTAAATCCCTGGTGGCCTAGTGGGCACACAATGAAATTAATTAATTTGTTTGGGCCGATCTGCCCCCCTAGGGGGGCAGAAACGGCCAAACAAATTGCTCCCCAAAGCAATTTAAAAATTTTAAAGTAAAAAAAAAAATCCCTGGGGTCTAGTGGGCATTCCTGCTGCACGATCGCGCCACATGTGCGATCGTGCGGCAGGAATGCTGAAAAGAGACATCGGAGGAAAGTAAAACCATTTCCTTTCCTCCGATGCCTCATTTTTAAATCTTCCCACACTCCTCGAGGAGAAACTCACCTCTCCTCCTTGGACACGCTGGAAGCAAATGGCTTCCAGCGTGTCCGGTATCACCCAATGACGTCGGCGCACGGTGCGTGCTGATGTCATTAGATGACGTGGAGTGGAGGATGGAGGGCAGCGGAAGGGCTTCTGCTGCCCTTCCCGGTAGGGGCAGCATGAAGGGCGGTCCACGGGGGGAGCGCCAGCGCTTCCCCCGTGGGTGGGTGCTAGGACGGCTGGGAGCCGCCCGATACACATGCCCACCGTGACGTCAGACGGCTCCTGGCCGTCCGACGCACGGAAAGGGTTAATCCAATTTAATCATCTCAAATTATTCCAGCCCCGTTTGTAAATGTCTTATTTTCAAATGCTGGAGAGTCCTGTAAAAAAGGGAGCCCAGAAAGAGTGCCTAAATGGAGTATTATGAAAGAAGACCCACGATCCTCACCTACTGTTGGAGTGATATCTGCTTTTGGGCTAATGTTAGCTTCAAATCTTTTTGATTAAATGTAGCTTTGAGTGTGAAAGCAACAGAATATCTCTTTCCAATTCCACCAAAAACACTTTTCTTCTTGATTGGATCAAATCTGACTAATCTATATATACATCAAATCCTAGAATTTGAATCAGTTCTATTACATATTGACCTGTTTTAATAAAAGGTCTTTCTCGTGCTCCAAAAATATTGATATACCAGCATCCTCAGACCCTGGGCCCTGAGAGTCCCCACAATCGGTTTCAACTGTTTGAAATAGCACCAAGAGCGGAGGATAGGCCAAATAATAGGTACATGGACCCGAACTACCCTTGCCAAAAAAATTGAAGTTTATTACTTGTGATTGTGGATAAACTAAAACTGTTAGATTAGCATCCTATAGATCTAAAATACCTCATCCAGTTTCCTGGTAGGAGAATATCCATGAGGCTGACAATCATCTCCATTTTGAAATGACAGTAAAGAACATAGTGGTTGAGATCCCTCATATTTATCACCTGGCAAAAGTTCTTGTTCTTTTTCTGCACTAGAAATATATTGCAGTAGAAATATATTGCTGTCAAACCCTCTGGGGTACAGGAAACACGTTTCTAACAATATTAGTAGTCCTGTACCTCAAATACAATTAAATAAATTCCCTTTTGGGAAAACTGTATCGGAGTAGGAAAACATTCTGTACTGGAGCTGAATAGAAATCTATTTGGAATCCCTGGACTGTCTGTAGAATACAAACATCATTTGAAATTATACCCCAGTTTTGTGCAAAAAGGGTCAACCTGCCACCCACTTTTATAAGGAGAGAAGAGAGAATGCTTACCTTGGGTTTCCCCTCCCTTTGCTTATCCTCTGTTAATGATAAAGCACTCTTCCCTTCTTTTCTGCGGAAAGAACATTAGCTGGAAATACCAATATTGTTTACAGTAGAAGTAGGGTCTAAAGAAGACCGGCGAAATGACCCTCAAATCTGCTGGCCTTGGATAGACCCTACTATATTCTCTTTCCAAGGGCGAATAAGCCTTGTCCAAAGAAAAAAAGGTTTGTAGATATCTTCCTACCTCCTTTATGAAATCATCACCGAACAGTGACCACCCCTGGTCATTAAAGTCAACATCAGAGCACATAATCTCTTCCAGCTTTGCTTCCATCTGCATCAGAAGTCCTTTATGTCTCACATAAGAAAGTCCAGCATTTGCATTTGCCAAAAACACACTACTCTTCAAGCCCAATTAGAAATTATCTCTGGATTTAAAGGCTCACCCGTGTTTTTTGCCAATTCTGCAAGGCAAAATATTGTTGTGTTTGGACCCAGGGTATCCAACATCTTGTCCTGGCATGAATACCAGGCTCTATTCTGGGACCCTTTCCTCCCATGCTTGAAAAGTGATGATTTTGGGATCTATAACAGGGATTATTGCTTGTCCGCTGTAATTGGCCAAGGGCATTTAGTCCTCATCTTTGACCAAGTTGCACTGTCAATAGGATTCCTAATCCTAGACTTAATATATCCATCCACAAAGCAGAAGGGACCATTCAGAAGAGGTAGGATTTTGTAGTAAACTTGGGTCAAACATCAGAGTGCTCCCAGAATCCAAAAAGACAGTTTGTGGTTTATCAACCATTTTTCAATTTCTTAGGCACATTATTAACATCAGCTTCATCATTATAGTATGCATCATTACCAAAAATATTTCCAAAATACTGATCAGTCATTTCCTTACATTGTTTCTTTTTCAGACCACCAATCGTCCCCAAGTCTATGACCTGCCACAGTAATCACAGGTCATCCTCTATCTGTGAATTGAACCGCCACAGTTACTATCACTCTCATTATAGAGGGAAGTTCCAGGGAGTACCACATGCTTGCTTTTTGTCAATATTTTCCCACGTTGCCAGTACACCTCCCCTCCTGTAAGAAAGGCCTGTTACTCCATGCAGACTCAGGGAGAAAATATGATATAGTATTTGCAATTGGTTTGCTAATATGGGTGGCTACACCTTTAAAGGATAAGCATACTGCTTTTTGAATAAAAGTGGCCACTAAAGCATCCAAAAAGTGGCATAGATTACTTTTAAATATCTCACCTTCTTCTAGTTCAGTGCCTCTGCTCTTACTAGATCAGTCCCCTTCCATATTGTCAACTGTTAGGAATTTCCCCTTTCTGCAGTCTCTCCCCGGATTGTTTTGCCTTTTTGCTGATCCCTTTTTTTGCCAGCAATAGAACTATGTACAATTCATCCCTGCTAATCAGTGGTAAAATGTTTGTGGATCTACTTTCAACATGAGAAAAGTAGTATCGTTTTTGGTATACTCCTGATATGCACATGTCATTTACTCATAAGTGCTTAGCATATGGTACCCCAGGCCTGTAAATTAAATGCTACCAGTGGGCTGCAGCACTCATTGTGCCATCCATTGCAGTGGCACTGTAAAGTATGTCTCTAGGCCCATCATTGTAGCCTGACTGAGAAATTTTAAAACTGCAAATTCAACCTGTCAAAATAACCTCTTTTAACATGCCTCTAATCTTCTTTTTAAATATTATGATGTGCCTCTAAAGTAGGCCTTATTGACCTCAAGGCAGTGTGCATGGTATTTAAAAGCAGGACATGTAAAAAAGGTTAATGT
This sequence comes from Calotriton arnoldi, assembly GCA_963921515.1. NCBI lineage: Eukaryota > Metazoa > Chordata > Amphibia > Caudata > Salamandridae > Calotriton > Calotriton arnoldi. Next base: position 181,592 of record CAWUFW010002400.1, on the reverse strand, counting down.
TAAACATGTCCTTAAAGTGAAAACGCCATAAAAGCTATTTTTACTATAGCAGGGCTGGCTGTTCCATAGGAAACTATTAGGATACAATAGTAAGTTTAATAAATGTTATTTCTGCCTAGGAAACTGCTACAACTTTTTTTTAAACCTTGTTTAAATAGTTATGACAAGCCTAATTCACTGGTGAAGTTGGTTTTGTAATAAATATTTTGGAAAGATGGCTTTTAAAAAGTTACCTTTGCCCTGCCTGAAGTCCCTGGAAGCTAAATCTGCATTTTGTTCTTCCACTTCTGTCTCCAGTAATTAGCATTTCAATAGATGTGAATGAGGTGTTAATTTGCTCCCAGGACAGGAACAAAATCCTTTAACTGCAAAGAGGACTAGCGTCACATGCCGATATAGTTAACACTCAAGTCTACACCCTTTTTTGGTCCCCCACCTCTGTGGGTCTCCAAGAGACTCCTGAGGTCCTGGGGGCTTTAGAAGTGTAGTCCTGTGGTGGATTGTGACTTAATGGACAAAAGTCAGAAGGTAAAATCTTCAACCAGGACAAACCTGGTTAGTGAGTATCCCATAAAGACAGTTCAATGGAATTCAAATCTTAAGGCTGTGAAGTTGCAACTGGCAGCCATTGTTCTGAAGCTGGCTGCAGAAGAGAAGAAGGCAGCAGAAGAGATGGCACTGGGGGAGGAAAAATTAGCTTTAGCCTTGGAGGAGAAGGCAGCCCTGGTGGCCCAGGTGAGAGGCCAGCGAGAACTTGCCCCGAGAGCCAAGAGGGTTTCTTAGTCCAATAAAGATGGTGGCAGTGACAATGAAGTGCCTAGAAAAGGTAGAAGGGTCCACTTCCCCAAAGACCGGGTGCCTAGCTTTGTGGTGGAGGATAACATAGACAAGTGGTTTGAGAACTATGAGGTTGCCTTGTGTATGCATAGAGTCCTAGAGGACTGGGGTGACTAGTCTGTGTAAGCTCATGCCAACTACGGGTAGGGATACTTTATTGGCCGGAGAAAGCTGACAGGATGAGAAAGGTCCCCTTGAAGGAAGGCCTTGTTTGAAGTTTGGAGTAACTTTAGCAAAGTGGATCACTGACAGTATATCGGAAACAAAAATATCTAGTGGACAGAATATCATGTAAAAAATATCAAGCACCAAAATATCAAGAAGGTAAGTGCAAATAGGTAAGTATAGATTACCTATTCTTTTATTGTCAAACTTCTGTTTATTGAATAAATAAAATTGGTTGTCTTCGTACAGCAAGGATATTAGGCTCCAAGAATCTCCCGCAGCTCCCCCCAAGCTAGAGAAAACACAGTGTCTTACAATGCAGGGGTTACAATAAAATAACGCTCGTCTTAAGCCAATTTTGCATCTCTAGAACGTGCGTACAACTTTATAACATCCCCCCTCCCTCATGGTGGTTAAGTCCTAACTATCCTCTCATCGATCCTCTGCAGATATCCGAAACATGGTGTTGTCTCCTCTTTCGTGACCTTTGGGGGAGCCCCCTACCTCCCACTAGTAGGTGTGTTGTCTAGAGTCCCGCCCACTGTGAGCCTAAAACTGGAACAAGTGTAGAGCCCTCAATGTGGGAGGGCAAACCGCCAGTGGCAGACCCTTTGTGAGGTAGGACACTAAGGGGCCCCATTTATACTCAAAATTCTTATAGTCATCCCTAAAGATGTCAGACATTCGTTCCATAGTAAGTATCCTCCACAAACGTGAGTGCCACTGTGCCAGCACCGGGGCCTCCTTCTTCCAGGAAGCCGCGACGGCCTTTTTTGCTGCCCCTATGCATGCCCACATAATTGCCTTATCCGCCCTGGTTTGGTGTTCTAAAGATATATCTCTAAGGCCTAGGAGTGTCGCATCTATTTAGTTCGGCAGGGGGTACCCCAGTATCTTTCATTTGGGTCAGGATTTCCTCCCAGAAAGGTTTAATGGTTGAGCAGTCCCACCAAATATGGCGAAAGTCCCCCAGCAGGCCGCAACGCCGCCAACAAAGATCAGAGGTTTGTAGGAAAATTAATTTAAGTTTGGTGGAAACAAGGTACCAATCGAACAGTGTTTTGTAGTGGGCGTCCCTCAGATCTGGTGAGTGATTGTTCTTGGCAATGTCTGACCACAAGTATTTCCACTCCCTCTCCCTCACCTCTCTTTCCAGGGTGTGCTCCCAGAAATGGACATATCGTGGTCTCGGTGCAACTGTAGTAGAGACCAGTAGCCCATACAGAAACGAGATTACCCCTTTCATGGAGCCCACTCTCCTTACAAAGGATTCGATCGGTGTCAACTCCCACGTTGCCGCCTCCCTCACTGTCGGTTGAAGTGCCCAATGTTTAAGTTGAAGATAATGGAAGTGTTCTATGGGAGCGATCTGAAAATCCCGCTGGCAGTTTTCAAACGTGAGAATGTAGTGATTGTGGAATAAGTCAGAGAGAACGAGGCATCCCCCCTCCCTCCAAGTATCAAACGGTCCTGCCTTCAAGGCCGGGGGAAACTCTGGATTGAAATGTATCTGGGTGTATGGCGATGGAAAGGAGGTCCACCCTTCGCCCCGGGTGACCTCGTCCCATACCCTGAGAGTAGTCCGAGTGTGGGTGCTAAGATACGCATTGGGGGGTCTGTCCTTTTTGGGTTTCCACAGGACGTCCCAGATTGTCCTCCCCACAATGGCGCGGTCCATGTGGAGTCAGTGTTTGTCTGATTCCCTCAAGGACCACTCCACCACTACTCGTAACTGGGCCGTCCTGTAGTATAGCCCAAAATCTGGGAGTGCCACTCCCCCTTCGGCTCTTGGCCGCCTTAATACGTGGAAGGGTAAACGCGCTCTTCCATTTTGCCAAATATAGCATAGGATCATGGAGCTTACACCAATTAAGAACTCTATTTCTAGGTCGATCGGGAGCGCATGGAATAGATTTAACAGCTTGGGGAGCACGGTCATTTTGATTGCGTGTATTCGACCCAACAAGGAAATGAACAGTGGTTTCCAGCGTTTAAGATCCTGCTGCACTTGTGTGAGTAGAGGTGGGAAGTTCGTCTTAAAAAGACCCTCTAGTCTGGGAGTGATCTGCATCCCTAGATATAACAGCTTATGTTTTGCCCATGTGAACGGAGTCTCCCCCTGCACAAGTAACTTTTCTCTGTCCGATAGTGTTAAGTCTAAAATGGATGACTTTGTCAAGTTAAGTCGGAAGCCAGCAGCGACTTCAAAGCTCTTCAGCTCCTCCTGTAGTGCTCGTAATGAGGTTCTGGGGGAAGTGAGTGTCAGCAGGACGTCGTCTGCAATAAGCGATACCTTGTGTTCATCCCCCCATATCTAATCCCATGGATGTCTGGGGATGTCTGACGCCGAATCGCCAGCGGTTCGATACTTAAGGAAAACAACAAGGGGGATAGCGGACACTCCTTTCGGGTGCCTCGACTTAACTTGAAGCGGCTCGAGATCGCTCCGTTGACCTGTACTCTCGAGCGTGGGCAAGCATAATTAGCTCTGATCATATTAATAAATGCGTCCCCAAAGCCAAAGCTCTTGATAGTGAGGAAGAGAAAGTGCCAATCCACCCTGTCGAAGGCCTTTTCTGCATCCAATCCCACCAATACCGCTGGGACCCTGAACTTGGACACTTTCTCTATAAGGTGCAGGGTCCTGCGAATATTGTCATGTGTTTGTCTCCCTTTTATGAATCCCGATTGATCAGGGTGGATAATATCCGGCATAAGGTTCTCTAAGCGGGATGCCAGTATTGCCAAGAAAAGTTTAGCGTCTAAGTTCAAGAGGGCAATCGGCCTATAAGAGGCGCACTGCTGAGGATCTTTCCCCGGCTGAGGTATTACTGTAATCAGGGCCTCTGCCATAGAGGGTGACAGCTTTTGCCCTGTCGCTATTTCATTAAAAAGCGCAGTCAGGTGGGAGATCAGTTCCGGCGCGTAGGTCTTATAGAAATGCGCTGTCAGGCCAACAGTCCCTGGCGATTTGTGGGGTTTTAGTGCCGAAATTGCTTGTCCCACTTCCTCCTCGGAAATCGGAGCGTCTAGCTGATCCCTCCAAGCTGCGGAGATCTGGGGAAGCGCGGCCAGGTAATTCGTCTGAGCTCTGATGTCGGGGGGCGTTGCCCTGTAAAGCTCTTGGTAGAAGTCACCAAAAATGTTTGCCTTGCCCATATCGTCATGTTCTGTCTCCCCTCCGTCCTTGCTTATACCCCCAATGTACTCCCGTTCCCTTTTCTCCCGCAGCTGTCGTGCCAGGTGTGAGCCCACCTTATTTCCCTGTGCACATGCGCTACGGTGCATTCTCAAAAAGTGAATTCCGCTCTATTGGTATAGATGGCGCAGAGTTTCCCTTTTAGGGCACTTATCTGGCGTTTCAGATTCTGCGTGGGATTCTTTTTAAATTCGCATTCTGTGATAGTCAACCTCGAGTTCCATTCCTTTCCTTTGCTCTGTTTATTCAGTGCAGAGACCAATGAGATACACTTGCCTCGCACCACAGCTTTGAAGACATCCCAGTTGTTAAGGTGTGTCGTGACAGTCGGGTCATTCAACTGAAAAAACTCCTTGATCGCAACCCTCAACTAATCCCTTAACAGTCTGTCCCGGGTCAAAGAAACTGGAAAATACCATCTCGTTGGGTCCTTTCCCCCCATTGAAGACTTACAGTGACCGGGCTATGGATTGACATGTGATAGGGAGAACCTTAGCATCCTGGATTATACCCTGCATCCCCTGTGAAACAAAGACATAGTCCAACCTAGAATAAGTCTGGTGAACAAAAGAAAAATATGTATTATCTTTCGTTTCAGGGTGGAGGGATCTCCAAGCATCCAAAAGACCCAGATCGTGGAATGTATGTTTCAGTGTTTTAGGGAAACTCCCTCCCGTGGATCTGTGGCGGTGGATACTATCCTTTGACGAGTGCCAAGTAAGATTAAAATCCCCCATTAGAATTATCATTCCTTCAGCAAAACCCCCTATCGTATCCAACAGCGCGCTCACAAATGCTGTTTGGCCCATGTTGGGGGCATAAGCTGATACAAAGGTGACCATTCTCCCCCTAAGTTTCCCCCTTACCATCACCACTAATCCTTCCCTGTGTCTTTATCCCTTCCGGTTGGAATTTTATGTTGTTGTGGAACATCAACGCCACCCCACTGTGTTTTGTGCTGGCAGAGGATCTATATACTAGGGAGTAGCTTTTGTGCCGTAGCCTCAATTCATCCTGTCTTTTTAGGTGTCTCTCCTGGAGGACCACTACATCGAATTGATGGTCTATCAAATACTTCTAGATCATTTAAGAGGGGAATTCAGGCCCTTCACATTCCAGGTCGTAATCGATATCATCTTTTGGGCTCACGGACCTCGCCTGCTTGTTGACCCCCCCCTGGTGAGTCTCTACTCCCTGTCCCCCTTGTCTACGCCTTGGACGCCTCATCTCCCCGTTCCCTTCACGCCGACTCGTATAGCAAAGAATATCCTCGTTCCCCTTATTGACCATGCTTCTCCACCCCCCCCGAAAAACCCCACCCCAATAGAAACATAGAAACAAGTAACAAAGAAAATAAACCTGGGTAGCGGGGCCACCTGGTACCCCATTTTAGGGTCCCTCCAGGTTGCAAGCATAGTGGCTGGGGACTCGGCCTAAGCCCACCGCCCAGCTGTCTCTATTGCAATTACAATGTAGCTTTGGTCATAGTAGGTAATCGGTATGTTTGGAAGTCCCCGGTAAATCATTTTCCTAATGCGAGGTCAATCTGGCTTCGCCTCGTACTCCTCTCGAGGTTCAGGTCTCGACTGAATTGGTGGAGATACCCGTCTGTCAATACTCTAGACTCTTTGTCCTAAGTCCTACCTGTAGTGGACCCTTATTCGCCTCCTGTTCTTGGGTTAAGTCTTAGTTTGGCGACCTTTGGAGACCGCTTTCCATTGTGGTGCTTTCATCCGTAAAGACTCTCTCGTGGTCGTGGGCCCTGGGTCCCCCTCCTCCTCGAGGATCGGCAAGCCCAAAATCTCCAGGCCCTCCTTGAGTTCTGTGATGTGGCGCGGTTTGTTCTGAAACTAGAAGGCCAACCCAAATGGATAACTCCAACGGTACCTTACTCGTTCAGCCCTCAGTTTTTCTGTGAGAACCCGAAATGAGTGCCTGCATTGTAGGGTCGCCTGTGCCAGGTCCTGGAACAGCGCGCATGTGAAACCCTGGAAGGAGATCGAATCTTTTTGCCTTGACTCCTGTAGGATCGCTTCTTTAACCTTAAACGAGTGGAGCTTGACTAGTATATCCCGAGTGCGTCTTCTCTCTCCAGATGCCGCCGGCCCAACCCTGTGTGCTCTTTCAATTTTTATCTTCTTTTGTTGTGGCCTGAGGATATCTGCAAATAGCCCCTCTACAAAGGCCTCAAGGTCGGGCCCCTCTGCTCCCTCCTCCAGGTCTCTGATGTGGATATTGTCCCTCCTTGACCTGTTTTCCAGGTCTTCATTTTTTTAGAGGGCCAACTGGAGCGGAGTATGAAGAATCTGCATCTTGTCGTGGGCGTCCGTCACTCTCTTGTCCAAATCTTGCGTTTGCGTCTCCGTCTCAATCAGTCTTGTTCAAATGGAGTCCACATCATGTTGAAGTACTGTCATCTTCTCTGATATGTCAGCCTTCAGCTGTTCCATAAAGGCCTGGAGGTCACCTTTTAATTCTGTGCGCAGTTCCATCTTGAATTCCTTCAGGGATGCCAACAGGACCTCCTTGGTCAGTGCCATGCTGGAGTCCGCTTTCCCCTGCTCAGGCACCTGTTTCTTCTCCGTGGGCGTAAACAAATTTGATACTTTGGTTGTGGTCTTTTTTGGTGGCATAGATGCGATCTCCAGCATCCACGGGGCGCTCTCTGACCCCACTGTTTGCCTGGCCACCTGGGCCTGACGTCTATGCCTTGTAGCGCTTCCGCGCTGGAGACCTTATTGTGCACCTTCGGGCTTCTCTAGCGTGAGTGTGGTGTGGCTCCATGAGTCAAATGTTCCCGGTGGCGGCCATCTTAGGGTCAGGCAAAAGTTAAGTCTCTGGATTCTCCTCGCATCTGGTCCCCACACTGCATCCTCCATGGTCTTCGGGGACTCCTGCTTGTGACCTCCCCATCAACTGGTGCCTCCCGGGCTGCTTCAGGTGAGATCTACCTGCTGGGGCGCTTCAGCCGCCATCTTAGAGTCAGGCGGTGCTGAGGGGGAAACTTCGGTACCCCAGCTGCAGCACCCCCCCCTTCCTAATGCTGCGCTTCACTGGCCTTGGGGGGAATCAGGGAGTGCCCCCCTGCCAATTCGCCGCGCACTCACCCCCCTTGGGTCGCCCCTGTATTCCGCCTACAGGGGCTGCCACATGTCCTGAGACGCCAGACTCCGCAGAATCGTGTGTGCCGGTAGGTCCTTCTGCTGTTAGCCTGCTCACTTTCTTGCCTCGCTACAGCTGGCTCTCTGCTCCCTCATACGCAGCGCCCTGCCCGTCTCATCCATCGGCGCTTAGTTGCGGCGGCCGCAGGGGATCGGTGCCATTTCGGCAGCTCCTGCCGCTCCAGCAAATTCAAAATTTTCTAAATTTTCCCATGCTGTCCTGTGGTCAAGCAGCTTCTGCCGCGAACCCTCGGCTCTCCACGGCGGCCGGTACCTGCTCCTGAGTTTGTCAGCTACGTTGAAGCTTAATAACCGCTCCCGACAGCAGGCTGGCGGCGGAGCCGGCTCGGATCACGTCCGACCGGCCATCTTGCTTAGCCACGCCCCCCAGATTTACTATTCTTAACGCCACATCTACATATCTGGAAGATATATATATATCGTCAAGGTACATATATGTGGAGTTATACATAGTAAATAAAACTTTGCTTTTCTATAGAAACTTACCTTCACAATATTTCTGCCCTCTATATTCTTGACACAATATTTTGTCCCACAATATTTTTGTTTCACCCACAAAAGTATCACCTTATGTTCAGGGATAGCCAGAAGCAGCCCCATCAGTCATGGGTTGAATTTGTGGATTAGTTCCGTAAGGCACTGGATGGTTGGGTGAAGGGAAGCAAAGTAAATGATTTTGATGGAATAATGGAACACATGTTCAGTAATTGTTTTGGAGAGTGCACCAACACCTTATAGATTTTAACCTCACTCTACCCAGAGAGTTTAGGAAAGAAGCTGAAGTCTGTATCAGCACAAGAGTGTCTAAAAATGTACGTGGTAGTGACCCTTAGAAGGGTGGTTCAGGTCCCCCTCAGCAGAAAGAGGGAGAGGTCCAGGATGAAACAGAGCAATTCCTCAAAGGGCCCCAAAAGAATTTGGAGGGAAAGGATTCCCTTACTCATTCTGAGCACAAGGGGGGAGGTTCTGAATAACGGAAACCTAGGTTATCCTTTTTCCTGCCCAAGTGTTTTGACAGGTACCAGTCAGGGCACAAGCGGGGGGCTCTGTTGTCACACGGTTCCTATGGATATAGTAGGACAGTGGAATGGAACAATAAAACTTCATAATACAGGGACCGAGTCTTCTTATATTATCAGTAAATGTTGGTCCGGCTAGCTCACAGTACTGTATCTAAACTCCTAAACTTCCAGTTATAGTTGCTGTTGGCAACCTCGAACATTTCCATCCTTATTCCCAAGGAATCCATTGACACAGATATAAACATTTCGTAGAGCACTTTTGTATGCCCGAGGTTTCACAAAAAGAAGATACAATAATACATTCAAATGTTTATTGAAAAGATCTAATTCTTGTAATTAAAACATGCACTGCGGTTATTAGACAGATGAGACATCATTGTTAAAAGCATTATTAGCATGGTGAAAAATATGAATCTTTGAACATGTTGATTATTCCTAATGTTACTTCTGTCTATCGCTAATACCCCTACACTAGCGAGAGCATGGTGGGAGTACCCTTTGACGTACGGCTTGTACCTCATCGAGTAACACTGTGCGTTTGTCAGACAACATAAACGTCAGGATTGTCCCAGACTGATTCCATGCACACCCTCAGGATATGTTGACCTATCTCCTTTCTAGCCCACAGTGCACCATCTGGACCCCCAACCATACAGGGCACCAAATGTGTGTGCAACCTCAAAACATGACAACCCAGATCCCCCAAGGAAATCATGGTAACAGATCTAGAACCCTTTTGTTTGGAATCTCATGCATACCCAAAGAAATACTCAGCAAGCCTTTTCAATATTTCTTGAAGCATTGTGATTCTTGTATAAAATACATGCGCTGCGATAATCAATAGAATGAAACAGAATAGAGTAATTAGGACACACCTGCCGAAAGGCTTTCCGCTCAAGTACTCCTACAAGTTAGATGCACAAAACTTACCGTATGCTCAGATTCCAAGAGTGGATGATGGAGTTATACCAAACACTGATCGCAGATTGGGGTTAATACTAGCTGTACATGAGTGTCTGGGTTCAGCACATGCAGGGATTACTGCTACAGTTTCATTACTGAAGCAGCGTTATTGGTGGCCTGGTCTTACTTAACAGACCAAGGAATTTTAAGTATTCGCTATTTGGTAATCGCAAATGCCTATGCATGAATATATTTGTGAATCCTTAACATTCCTTAATTGCGAATACCAAATTGTGATTCGCAATTAAGGAATGCAATCCCATTCATTCCTATGGGCCTAGAGGCCCATAGGAATGAATGGAATTGCATTCGCAATTTGCGAGCACCAAATAGGTACTCGCAAATTGCCAAAAGGCCACCCTGATGCACCCCAATACAGGTAAGTGTGAACATGTGGCGCACATACATGCCCTAAGGGAATGTTTGTGCGCCACATGGCACTTAGAAAAATGCAAAAAAGAGCATTCTTCTAAGGATTTGCAAATTACCACCAACTTGAAGTTGGTGGTAATTTGCGAATCCTTAAAGCAGGGTCGCAATTTTTCCATGATTCCTGCATAGCATTTTGAGAATCGCAAATTGCGATTCCCTAAATGCATTCGCAAAATAGGTAATCGCAAATTTTGCGATTACCTATTTTGCGAATTTGCATTTGGGTTGATGCATCCCAAATGCCAAAATACCGGTCGCAAAGAGGCCGATTCTGCGAATCGGCCCCTTTGCGACCGGTATTTTGGTTGATGCATGTGCCCCTATGCCCTCAAATGTAACGTCTGCCAGCAGATGAAGGGTTCCACCGTAGAACGTCCACCACAGACGCCTCTATTGATTTCAAACAAGCCTTTGGCCTGCGTATATTTGGATCACTGCGGTCCCTTACAATCAAACAGGGCTTACAAGTACATCTTGGTGGCAGTGGATTCATGCTCCAGATTCCTGAGGGTATGGCCACAGTGGTCAGCTGATGCCCACACTGTTATCAAAGACTTGCGCACATAAGCAAATGGCACACTACATTCCGACCAGGGCCCGGCGTTTAGCTCTCGGTCTTACAAAGAAGCAATGGGAAGTTTGGGTGAGACCTTGCGGTACTCCTCCCCCTATCCTCCTGAGGGAAATTTGATAGTCAAGAGGAAAAACCGTGACTTAAAGCAGTCTTTAAAATCAAGGATACTAGGCTCAGGTCACAGTTGGGTCCATTACCTATAAAGGGTCCAGTGGGCACTTAACAACATGCCAAGAATATCCTTGGGTGGTCGTACTCCATACAAAGTCCTGTTTGGGGTGAGAATGTGGGTCCCAGACCTCGACAATGTCGGCACAATGGCAGCAGACACACGTTTGACACCAATGAATGTTTGGCTGTTTTACAGGAACAAAATTAATTCTGGGACAAACAAAGCAACGTCCAAGTAAAATGCAACGCCACTGGTGAAGTGAAGGTTGTACCGGCAAGAACCGGCTTGGTCCCGAAGATCAGGGATCTGGTCAGGTAAAAAATTGTGGACATCATACAGAGCTCCTGTACCTGTCCTGTACCTGTCCTGGCTGTGAAGGTACCAGAACTGTACATTTCCGCCCCTTGCCGGTCGACAAGACAAATGTTTTGTCTCCATTGATCTGATCAAACCACACTATGTGGCCGAAACTCAACTGTAGGCCACATGACATCCTGGGTAGCCACCGATCTCCTCTAGCTACCATACAGAAAGTTCAGATGGAAGCTTTAATAACTAAAGAAGATTCCCCTCTCCAGCAAGAAACAGTAAACAACAATGAAGTATTACTTCTACCTGTTAAAACAGTAGCAACTGTACAATCGACTAGTACAGAGACACAGATTTCAATTCGACAACTCGAAGCAATCAAGATATACGTCAATATACCAAAGATTGAGTCATCTCCTGGTTCTACCAAACCTGCTGAGCTGCCAAAAATAGACTGGATGGCATCTGGCTACTTTTCCACCGCCTCTCCCTTTCAAATGTGTGCCCTCTATCTTTGGCTGAAGAAGATATACTTTGTTTCTCCTTGGTTGCACCTTTGGATTACAATTGGGTTACTTTTCCTGGTCCTCTGGATTGGTTTGGTGACTGTCTTTTTCTTGCTTCTGAACATACGTTATCTCCCAGAATGCTCTGCAGTACAACTTGTCAACTTGGTATTGAAACCAAATGCATCATCGCACCGTGAACAAAGGTACCTGTCCCTGTTGAACATTACAGCAGTTCCAGTTCCTGAAGGAATAGTATGGTACAGGGTATCGTATGATGTATATGGTCCTACTGAACTTTTACAAATCCCATATTTGTTTAAGATTTCTTTAAATGATTTCCTCACCGCTAGTCCTATCTCTAATGATTGGGACACTGATACAGTATATAACATGCTAGAAGATCTAGAACAGTCAACTGTGTTTTCTTCTGATGAATTGTATGATGGTACATCTAAATACAGTGATCTGTTCTGTTATCAACATTATGGTCACTATTTTTTACATAAAGCAAGTGTCCCACATGGGGTTTATAATTACAGGTAATGGGAATGCTGCCCAACACCAACAAAAGGTAGTGCAAAAACATTTGCACAGAAGTTTGCCTATTTTTCTGGTTTTGACACATCAGACTCAGCCTTGTCCTTATACAGGCTTGCACCTACACCTGCAAAGAAAAATATGCTAACAAACACCAAGCTGATTTACTCCGCTTCTTTTCTTTCCCAGCTGTCTGTACAGGGTTTTGACACAATAGAGACAAAATATGTTTGGGAGATAAAAGATTGGCAACTTCAGGGAACTGAGATTATGTTTAGAGCATGCCAAATACCATATCAAATAATTTTCCTAAACAAAACCGTGCAGCAAACCTCCTGCCTTGGAATAACCAAGATGAAGAATTTGAACACACCACTTATTCCCACATTTTGAGAACTGGCAACATTTCACACAATACACTGAGGATACACTAGATGCCAAAATATGCAATGGTTCTTACAATTCATCAGACCACAAGTGGAAGGGATGGTTGGTTTAGCCTTTAGACACTAATGGGTGTCAGTCCTGATTCCTGGGCAATACCGAAGGGTTTAAGATCAATGGGCCTGATCAACAGTGATGTCATACAGTGTTGGGTAGTTGTGCCTTGATTGGCTAAAAACCTCAACACTATCTCAGGTGAAGCAACACTTGTCCCTTCTGTCTGATGACATGGATCTCAGGGATTTCTTACTAGGTCCCCGGAATCCACGTCAAAAGCGCTTCTTATATGCCATATACAATGAGCTATGGAAGCTCTCTCAACAGGAAACTACTGAAAGACTTCGTGAAATTGATAGGGTTAATCTAGAAAAGGCTTTGGCTGTGGTTGACAATGGCATGACCACATTATCCTCTAGGATATATTCATTGGTCAACATAGTTGTCTGCAATTGACATAATACAACAAGACGTCTATTTTACAACACAGACAGTTACAAATTTGGTCAATTGTTCTGTTAAGCTGGACACTTCAAACCTTGCGCTCAGGCCACGTGCCGTGGCGTTATATTAACACATTCTTCGGTTTTCTTCATATTATCTCTCTGAAAGACATATTAATGGCACGAAGAGATGCAAAGTATACCATCTTGCACAATAAAAAATCTGAAGGGTTCTCCGGCTGCCGTGATTCATCCAGTTTTCAAGCTGCTCTCTAATGGGAGCTATTTGATGGTGAATGATCAAGGCTACTGTCGAATGGAACCAGGAATTACTTATCTTGTAATGGTTAATTCCTTGTTTATCTTGTTGCACACAAGTATTGTTTCCACTGGCCCACAAAGTTAGGGAGGCAACGCTGTGGCCTTCGATAAATGTTTCCGACATACGCTTTGATTCTCAAACTAAAAGCCATACTTTTTCAAAAGAATGTGGCTTTAACATCCACTAGAGAGACGTTTGATCTCCAGGTTGTGAGTTCCTCGTCCGAGATACAGTAGCTACTTCACACTAGCTTCCCACTACATTTTAGGGAGCTAGTCGACCGTATTTTTAACATGTCTGATACAAAGGGAATAGCGCACTTTTTTTAATGAATTTTCTCTGGATTGGTTAGCACCTTTGAGACAGTTCTTGGAGTTAAACCATCATTCATACACTCTGTACTAGGAAGCGTTTCTGGAGGTCTTCCGCTTGTCCTGCTACTTGTGGCAGGGATTCTGATTTAAATTTTTTTGCTCCGCTATGGATGTTCCAGTTTAAACCAGAATGGAGACAGCACTGGCTGTGCTGCTATGCCGTGAGTGCATGTTACACTGCTTCGGCACACCTTGGCTTCGAGAACTGACTGAGCATTGGTTCTTGTCATACAAGCCTGTTTAGGCTGAGAGCCTATTGAAGTGGAATCGAGAAAGCCCTCTGTGGAATCTTTGGCAGGGAAATCATTTTAAATGTGGCACTTGTTCTTTTTGGGGAAGATGGCATGATAAGTAAGAAGATGAAGCATCCACACAGAGGTTTACTGCTGTATCTTGTTTTGATAGCTCGGAGGGAAATATGTATGAAATGGAGAGACCCCCTGCCCCCCAAGTTGGAAGATTGGGTTAAAGCAGCTTCTAAAATGGCCCATTTGGACCAGGGAGGAGGAAAAGAGAATTGCCTTGATATCTGGCAGGCCTTTATATTGTGGTGTAGAGGTTTGGGATTCGAACACCCCCTCACGGTCCAAAGATTACACCAAGTCATCAACAATGGTGCAGGTCTGGATTGGTTCACAGACCAAAGCGAATGCAGTGGTCGCGGGGTGCACAGTTCAGAAGGGCGGCTCTACAAGAATTGCAGACGCATATTTGGTGATATGAAGACCAAAAAAAAAATACAAGCCTGTTTAGCCTCACTGCGTACAACCAGTATTCCGCTGCCTACTTTGCAGCCATGAATGTGTGCTGGATTTCTGCCTCAGATCGCAATTGGTTGCGCCATTGGACCTTGAGATGCTAATGGACCCCTTGAAGGTCCATGGGTACAGTTGTCCCCAGCGTATAACTTTGCTGTTGAACGCATTCTTCGAGCCACCCTGGGATGCTTTGGCTCCTAGCGAACTGGATACCAGCTCTGCGGATCGCTTACAGGATGTAGTACGTCCCTTGGTGGCTGGTGTGGGAACTGGATGGAACCACCTTTGTTCCATAAACCTGCTTCAAGGTGCGCCTTTGGGAACGTTGTCTGCGGTTGCCAGCAACAGCGATGTTGCGTCTACCACTTGGAATACATGAACAGTTGTCCTTTCCATTTGGTGGGAACTATTTGGCCTGTTTTTTAACAAAATGAATCGAAAACTGTTTTTCTACTTTTATATTAGGCTCTGTGGCTTTCTGAGTGTTTGGGGTTTCAAACAGTATAATGGCTTTTATGAGTATTTTATAGGAAAGCTTGCTTCTAGATGATTTTAAAAGTGGTTTTAGACTTTTTAGTTTAATCTTTATATGGCCTGCTGCCTTTTTCGATAGTCTCTTAGGTTGACCCTTAGTATGAGGAGTTGGTGTTATGTGCCCGAGTTAGGCCCATGTAGCAACGCTGCACATTTTCCTACATTGTCGTCCTCTTTTCTGCCCAATAATATTATTGCTGTGACTTTTTGCACATATTCGCGTGCGTGACAATGTTGGATTTGTTTCTCTGAAACTGCTTTGCTTATACATCTAGCTTTGCGCAACATTATCATGATGCCTCGAACACTGCGTACACACGATGTACAAATGTTGTTCTATCTTCATCCACGGGGTGACAGGGCTATCTACATATCCATAACAATACTAATCTACTTGTACATCGCAAGGATGCTTTTTATTACAAATAAAGAAGTATTTCTGGGGGTTAGCAGAGGAGACACTTCTGCTGACATCGAAATGTCCTGCATGCTGAGGCTTCACCTAGCAGCTGTCTGACATCTCTGTGAGGGTTGTCTAATTCGTGACGAGGACGGGGTCCTACATTCTTTCCCGCCAGGTAATGGTTGGATCATCCCGTGGGGGGATTCTTGGCTATACACCTACATACACTCTAGAAATAAACAGAGTAGGGATTGCATAGTAGGAGTACGCCTGATTACTACCTTGTATTATATGCCTGCTTATATACACTGTCTTAGCACCATGGTGGAACTATCTCTGCTATTTACTCTTTTGGTGCTTGCAATCATTTTCATCTGCTTCTGTCTACTGATTATCGCAGCACATGTATTCTACACAAGAATAACATTGGCTCAATAAATATATTGAAAACGTCCCATTGTGTATTCTCTGTATATTTCTCTGAGATCAAGAGTGACTGAGCAAAAAGGTTCTGATCTGTTACCATGATCTCTGAGGGTCAAGGTTGTCATGTTTAGTGGTTGCTAGAAACCATTCGCTCCCTGTTTTGGTTAGGGGAGCTTCTGGTGGCATTGTGAGCTAGCTGGTCTCTAGGCCAACATATACTGCTGGGGTGCTTGGAATCAGTCTAGGCACCTCACTCAAAGTTTATGTTGTCCACAAACAAGCAGGTCCTATGGATTAGTGGGAACTACATGACACTAGAGACCTGTTGGTATTAGGCGCTATACAAGTCGAAATTAACATAACATAACATAACTACCTACCCCAAAGGCCATACTGGACTTTCCTGGAGAGTTCCTACCAGCCCCAGTGGGTGGTTTCTTGGGATAGACAGAGTCCCCCTGCTCATGTCCTAACTGGGAACACTCAAAGCAACAGGGTTGGAAATGAGGCGCCCTGGGCCACCATCCAGTAGAACTTCCTCTCTCTTTCTCAGAAGGGTCATGGGAACCCTTTCCCTCCAGTTTACTCTGGGACCTGTTTGTGTCACCTTAGACCGCCCCCTTACTTTGCTGGGGGAACCTGAACCACCCTTCTTGGGGTCACTCCCAGGTACCTTCCAATGGTCCTTGGTGCTAAGCCAGCAGTCCATCTCCTTAGCAAGCTCCCTGGGGCCAGTGAGCTTACTATCCATGAGGTGTTAGTACAGCTCTGGAAAGCAATTGCTGAACATGGGCTCTCTGGCAACTAAATTGTACAGCCCCTTGTACACATCACTGCCCTTCACCCAACCATCCAGTATCTTGCAATATAATCCACATGATCCACCCAGGACTGTTAGGGCAACTTCTGGCTGTCAAACCTTTACCTATATTTTTCTGGGATGAAACCGTATTTCCAGCTAAGAGTGCTCTTCATGATGGGATACCTCACCTTTATCTAGGGCCAACAGTGCATCCCTTCCTTCATTGAGAATGTGCCTTCAGAGACTTGCTCCCCAATCCTCCTCAGGGCAACCTCGGAGGCCTCAAACCACTTATCTATGCCATCATCGACAACAAAGTTAGGCACCAGGTCCTTGGGGAGGTGGACCCTCTTATCTCTATTGGACACTACCGTTTCGCTGCCACCGTTGTTGCTAGACCGTGTGCTTTGTTTAGCTTTGAGGTTCAGTTCCCTAAGACTCACTTCATGAGCCAACAAGATCTTTTTTTTCTTCTAAGGCTCTCTCAAACTTCTTTTCTTCAGCCAGCTTCTCCTCCAGGGCCAGTTTCCTTTCCTCTAAGACCCTTTTATAAGTAGCCTCCTCCATTTTCTGATTTTCCCATCTGCAGCTTGAACTGTTTCTCTCCTCTCGAGACAGGTTGCGGGCTAAGACGCTGTTGCTGGCCCTGGATCTGACAGGAGCCCCTCCCTTTTCTGGGGCCACAAATAGAGGATTGTCATCCCCCATTTCCATCTCCTCCTCTGCGTTTGCCTCCTCAGCAGCCTGTAACTGGCGGGCCTCCCACCAGGCCCCGATTGCCTTCTAGAACTCCTGCTTCTTGGAGCTACTCTTTGCTGGAAGCCCCATCTCCCTGCAGAACCCCTTATGCTCAGCCACAGTGTAGCTCTCCAGGTTGTTGAGCTCAAACTTTATGCTTGCAGTTAGGGATACAGATGCACAAAATCAGGTAGACTAGAAGTGAATTTGGAAAAAACAAAAGAGGCAGATCAAGTAGAATTTAAAAAGGTCAATTGTAGCATCGAATTATTTATAATGGGATTTTGTGTTACACAAACCACTTTATGGCCACTGCACAAACAAGTACTGGATCCCACCAAAGAACATCAATGTGAGAAATTGGGTTGTTGGTTGAGGTGGGTGCGAGCCCTTCTCAAGCAAAAGCCATAATCCTTGTCAGGGTGAACCACAAGCAGTCAAATGAACCTGTGCTTAACCCTCTGGTAGCTTGGCACAAAAGAAGCCAGACTTAACTTAGAGGCAATTTGTTAAATATTCATACAGCACACAAACAGTAATAAAGTGACAACACAAGAAAAATCCCACACCAATTTAGAAAATTAGAGTAGAATAAAAAAAAAAATGATTTGACACAAAGATCTGATAGAACTGGAGACATGCTATTTCAAAGTTTTACGGTAAGCATATCTGGATGGTTATCTGGTCGTGCCGGACTGGGACAAAGTCACACGTTCAGGCCGACCACGATGAAGCGCGGGTCAGATTCAGGGACCAGATTAGTCCCACTGAGAATTGTACCGAATATCCTTGATGCGAGTCATTGTGTTGTGCTGCGTCGGTTCCAATGAGGCCCTGTGTTGAATTGCACTGCATTTGTTCCAATGAGGAGCTGTGAGGGCAGTGATACGAGGTCTTGCGTCGAGTTGTTTTGCGGTGTGCCAGTTACGATGAGGAGCTGCGAGGGCTTCGATGTGAGGTCCTGCGTCGTGTTGCATCTTGCCGCATCAGTTCCGATGAGGCAGACAATCATGGTCTGCGAGGTCCTGCATCATGCTACGTTGAGTTGCGATGGTTCTGATGGAACCCACAGTTGGGCCAGGAGGAGTGCCTTCTGATGCCAGCCCAGAGTCCAGGACCTGGGGAGCACCTCTCGGGGATCAGGACTCACACCGGCAGAGGCCAGCAGCAGGGCACAGGCAGGTCCAGTTGAGTCTGGGCAGATGCAGGGCAGGCCTCAGATATCTACTTGTGTGATGGGTTATGTCAGACGGGCTGCCTGCTAACAGGGACTGGAGAAGATGGGGCGGGGTGATTTCAGTCTCTGCCTACTAGTTTGCTAGTGAGCAGCACATTGGTATCTGTGTTTTTCTGTGTGAGAGAAATGTGCATCAGACAAAAAACTTGAAGATCTATAGATACCACAGCATTGTGGCTCCCTAATGTTCATGTAAATATCTATAGATACCACAACATTGTGGCTCCCTAATGTTCATGTAAATCTCTTGTTACAAAGAGACATCAATAAAATATTCACAACACCTTCAGGCCCAAATATCTCCAGTGCCATTCCATCATTTCCTCTCCTCCTTTATTTCTTGAGTCACAAGTCTGAAAATGCCACCTTTAGAAAGTTGACATTTTCTTGTCCTAACCATTTGATGCCTGCAGACTGTTTTCTTGGTCACATGACTAGGTGTAGTTGGCCTATTCCTCCCAGATAGCCTATAATAGAGGGTCTGGGTATTGGCAGGATGGACCATCCTGACTTGATGAGGGGCTGAGCTGTTACCTGTCACACTTGCATTTCAAAAACACTGCCTTAGCTCACACACAAAGGACTTCACACTAGCCTATTGTGCCTGCAGACTGACATAAAGCCCCTACGGTCCAACTCCATTTTATTTAGGCCTGACCACATCTTGGATAATGTAGGTTGCCATCTTCTCAATCTTAGACAATGGAAGTTGCCATATTCCCTTATTTATGCAGAATCATTGTCATGTCTGCCATTAGGGGCAGATGTCAAGCTTGACCTTATCTTTCTTAGAACTGTGCAAGTGTCAAGCCATTTGATTAATAACATTGATGCGACATTCACCTGGGTCAAATGTCTACTCTTCATCAGGTCAAGGTTAAATAAGAACAAATACAGACATTTTGCCAAAATAGTATAGTCTGAATTGACGTCCTCTTACCATACTTGTTCATAAGGAAACGTCTGTACGTACACGTAGATGCACATAATCTGGCAGACACTCCTAAACTTAATGTCAGAAATTCCATTCTCCCGCCAAGCCATTGCAAACTCTGCTCTGCTTCGAGTAAGCGAGAACATGTAAAATGCTCTTGTTTACGTGAAGCAGAGCAGAATGGCTATTGGACAGAGGAAGCTGCATGTTTAGCAGCTCCCTCTGTCAAAAAGCAATGAGTGAATGAATGAATAGACACTTATAGAACGCATGGCTACCAGAGGCTTCCCAGTGCTAAAGACAGAGCCCAAACCGCGAAAATCGGGGAAATCAGGAGAACAGCAGGGTCTTCAAACGTTTACGAAATAAAAGGTGGTTGGCCTCAAGCCGAATATGATCTGGTAGCTGGTTCCAGCATTTTGCAGCGATCACAGAGAATGAGCGGCCACCGCTCCTAGCTCGGTTAACTCTAGGAACAATAGCAAGGTGTTTTTCTCAGAGCGAAGGGATCTTTTAGGAAGATACGGGAAATAATGGATCGGAGAATTGGCGGAGCACTATCCGACATAGATTTATGGGCGATACACAGGGCCTTAAATTGGATTCTTTCGGCTACTGGCAGCCAATGCAAAGAATTAATAAATGGTTTGGCAGATTCCCTATTGTTAGCCTGCATAAGCAGTCGAGCTGCACAGTTTTGAACTGTTTGAAGTTTCTTTGTATAGTCGAGCAGGGGAGCCAAGATAGAGCACATTGGCATAATCAAGCCTCGAGAGAATCAGGGCTTGTACCAGCAGTTTCCTAGCGTTAAAAGGCAGAAGGGGCAAAATCCTCCTAATCATTTTCAAGATGCCATAGCAGGTACCTGCCACCCTATTTGCCTGTACCTTAAAGTTCAGGTTATGGTCCAGCCAAACTCCGAGACTTTTTATTTGGTCTTTAGGGAGGCATAGCCCGAGACATTTAGGCCATAGTGCACCGCTCTCTAAGTTGGTAGTCTTGCCTAAAAACATCAATTCAGTTTTAGCAGCATTCAGCTTTAGGAAAGAGAGTCCATCCATGCTGAGACCTTTTCCAAACAATTGGACAGAATAGACTTATTGTTGTCTAAGAGCTTGAGGGACACAATAAGCGGAGTATCATCAGCGTACGTGACGATCTTAACCCCAAAAGGCTCAACCACCTCAGCCAAGGGCGCATGTAGACATTAAAAAGTGTGGGGCTCAGGGAGGAGCCCTGAGGAACCCCGCACTGCAGCGGCATCCATTCAGAGGTGGCATTGTCCTCAAAAACTTGAAACAACCGATCTGCTAGGAAGGACTCAAGCCATTTAAGTAAAGTTCCGGTCACCCCATTCTCTCTGAGTCTTGCTATCAACAATTGGTGATTGACCGTGTCGAAGGCCGCGCTAAGATCGAGTAATATAATAGCTGCGGACCCTCCGACATCCAGTATCTTCCTCGATTCTTCAATCACCGCTAGCAGGGCTGTCTCAGTGCCTTGCTGGGGTCTAAAGCCCGTTTGGGAGAGATGGAGCGTTCATTCTCCTCCAAAAGGCGGAGAGAACGCAATTGACGTGTTTTTAGCTTATTTTAGCAATCCCAGGCAAGAGCGAAATCGGGCGATAATTAGCAAAGACCTCGGGATCCAGGGTAGGCTTCTTCAAAGGGCTCTGACCATGGCCCGTTTCCATAGGGAGGGACAATCCCAGAGGAGAAAGAGCTGTTAACCAGATCCAGAATAACAGGGGCGACGGAATCAAATACCTGGTTGAGAATACTAGGGGGGGCAGCATCACAGGGGAGCCAGATTTCAAACAATCCAAGTGTATTTTTAAAACTTTCATATCCATAAATGGAATGGATTCAATAGAGGGTTTAGAGAATGGGGTTGGTCCTCAGTCAAGGGGGAGCTTGCCAAGGCTGATAGGGGAGGAAAGGCAGTATAGATATCTTCAATTTTCTTATAGAAAAAGTGGGCCAAATTACTGCACCGTCCTAGGGAATCCGCTAGGGGCAGAGGGGGCTCAGGAGGTTGCAAGAGTGATTTTGTTATTTTAAAAATTTCACGGGGGAGTTTGAGGCTAAGATAATTTTCTTTTCGTAGTAGCCAGATTGTGCAGTTCTAATTTCTGCCTTATAAGCAATAACGGCGTCTCTATATTTGATTTTCTCAGAAGTGGAGAAATCCTTTCTCCAACTTCTCTCAAGACGCTTACATAACTGTTTCAGCTCTCTAAGTTTGGGAGAGTACCATGCTGCGCCGTGCCCAACTTTTTTGCTGGAAATCCAGTTTTTAGGGACTAAAGTATCTAATGACAACTCGAGCCATTGTTTAACTTTAATGTTGTTGGATTCAGGGTCAATACCTAGCACAGGTCTCATATTGTCAAGAGTAGACGCCCAGGCCTCCATAGAAAGTTTAGACCAATTCCGGTTCCAGGATTTTACCCTTTCCCGTGGCTGTCCACCCTCCTGTGGGTTCCAAACAAAGGGAACCACATAATGGTCTGACCAAGGAATGGGAATGGGTTTTTCCACTGTAAGGCTCTCAATATTAGAGAAGAGCGGGTCAAGGAGGTGTCCTTTATGGTGAGTGGAACCGGATACTTTTTGCTTCAGGGCTAAAGCATCCAAATTGTCAGTTACAGCCTCAGCGTCAGGGGAAGATGCCAAGTCAAAATGGATATTAAGATCACCCAATAATGAAAAATTAGAGGAGGAGCTCACTGATTTGGCTATAATTTCTGGAAGCTCCCTACTAAAGTGGCCAATTGATCCCGGCGGCCGATAAATAAGAACGCCAGAGAAGGTACAAGTAGGGGGAAAGCCAAGAGCAAAAAAACAGCTCTCACAATCAGGGATCAGGCTAGCTGTAATTTGACAGCTAAAATCATCTTTATAGATGATAGCTAGACCCCCGCCTCTGCCTAGCTCACGATCTTGTCTCTGAATTGAATATCCCGGGGGCAGGGTTTGAACTACCGCTGGGTCAGCAGTGCTGGAGAGCCAGGTTTCAGTGAGAAACAGGGCATCAAGCTCATTATCCTCCAGCAGTAGACCGAGTTCAGTGGAATGTTTAGGTAGTGAGCGGCAGTTAAGAAGGGACATTCTAAGAGACCTTTTCACATTTGGGGAGTCTTTGACGATGGGCTTGAATGAGGTTCTAAGTATAAAAGAGCATTATGAGCATTTATTATAACTGTTATCTAGAATCATAGAGTGCCTACATTTAGGGGGTACCGACTCTCTAAGATGAAGCAATTGATTAGAAGTGTAGGAGAGCTTACCTCTTATTAGAGGTCCAGGGGTACTGGCCCCTGGGCCCGGTTGGGCGCAGACGGGCTTGCCTTAGGCGCGCCAGCGGCGCGCCAGCGGCGCGGCCACTTCATCCGCCCCTTAAGAGGAGTGGTGAACGTCGAGGCCGTCGCAGCTGGAATGCTGACCTACGTTAGGGTAGCCCACCTAAAAGTCCCCCCGGAGCATTGAACACAGCTCCTTCCCCAAGTTCCCCAAGTACTGTGCAAATAAGCAATACACAAATACGAAAGCACTTTAAAAAACGATTTCGAACAGCACAGTAAAATCAATTTTAAATCAATTTTAAAAAGGCGGAAATTTAGCAGCAGCCTCTACCTCCTAACCGCGCCGCTAATGCACGGATTAGGCTATGTCTTTGCTGCGCGGCCACTTCATCCGCCCCTTAAGAGGAGTGGTGAACGTCGAGGCGGTCGCAGCTGGAATGCTGATCTACGTTAGGGTAGCCCACCTAAAAGTCCCCCCGGAGTATTGAAAACAGCTCCTTCCCCAAGTACTGTGCAAATAAGCAATACACAAATACGAAAAGCACTTTAAAAAACGATTTCGAACAGCACAGTAAAATCAATTTTAAATCATTTTTAAAAAGGCAGAAATTTAGCAGCAGCCTCTACCTCCTAACCGCGCCACTAATGCATGGATTAGGCTATGTCTTTGCTGGGTCAATGCTGGGTCCCGCAGGACGCGGAGAGCTGGCAGGGACTGCGGGGGGCCACTGACCATGTCATGAGTGATGTAATATGTGACGTCAACAGCAGTGCATTGCGGGGGTGCGAGTTATAGTTTCCTCAACTAACTATAAAGGCCGAATTTCTCTAGTTTTGTACGACTGAAATGTCCAACTAACTATAACGTCCCTGAAACCTGTGGTTTTTTCAGTGACATTCTAAGGTTTTTTAAATGCTAATTTCTAACTATAACATCCCTGAAACCTATGGTTTTTTCAGTGAATTCCAAAGGTTTTTTAAATGCTAATTAATAACTATAACGACCCTGAAACCAATGATTTATTCAGTGAATTTCTAAGGTTTGTAAATGCTAATTTCTAACTATGCCTACATAGGTAGGACATATGCAGAAAGAGGAAGAAAGGCGCAGAAAGAAACAAGAGAAATGCAGAAAGAGGCAACAGATGTCCAGAAAGACGAAGAAAGGTGCAGAAAGAAGCAAGAGATATGCAGAAAGAACCAACAGAGGTGCACAAAGAGGCCTTGTTGCAAAGTCATCCTGTGCCCCCCACTTTTTGCTGACTGGTACTGGTGGCAACCGACTGACTAACCAGGCCCGGAGCCAGTGCTATGCTAAAATACACCTAGAATACAGTGAAAACACCTACATACACTAGGGTACACTATGGGTTGGGGTACCCCGGTGATTGGCATGACCTCCCCTGTAAGGCCCTAGTACATAATAGGGCAGGGGGATTAAAACTACCTCTAAGTCAGAGGTGCAGAAAGAAGCAAGAGCAGTGCAGAAAGAACCAACAGAGGTGCAGAAAGAGGCAAGAGGGGTGCAGAAAGAGGTAGGAGAGGTACACAAAGAGGCAAGAGAGGTACAGAAAGAGGCAGGAGGGGTACAGAAAGCAGGAAGAGAAGTGCAGAAAGAGGCAAGAGAATTGCTGAAAGAAGCAACAGAGGTGCAGTAAGAAGCAAGAGAAGTGCAGAAAGAGGCAAGTGAGGTGCAGAAAGAAGCAAAAGCAGTGCAGAAAGAACAAACAGGTGCAAAAAGAGGCAAGAGGGGTGCAGAAAAAGGGAAGCGAGAGAAGTGCAGAAAGAGGCAAGTGAGGTACAGAAAGAGGGAAGAGAGGTGCAGAAAGAGGCAAGAGAAGTGCAGAAAGAGGCAAGAGATCTGCAGAAAAAAGCAACAGAGGTGCTGAAAGAGGAAGAAAGGTGCAGAAAAAAGCAAGAGAAATGCAGAAAGAGGCAAGAGAGGCACAGAAAGAAGAGAGGTTTGTGCACCATTAGTACCAATTTAACACCCACATTTAGCAATAAGTAACACGTGACCATTCCAGCTTTGCAAAGGGGCTTCCACCACGCTGTAACACGTGACGCTGCATTTTTGGGAACATTTAAGCCGTTTGAGCTAGAAACAAGGCTTTTTTGTTCAAATCTGCAGATTAGGCAGCAGATGATGGAATATTTGTCAAATGCGGAAAATGTTTAATTATGTGAAAATTGGTGCAGCCGAACAGTCACATAATTCCAGTGGCCCTGCTCATACCTCCGACTAGGTCCATAAGTGCTCCTCAGTGGTTCCTTTCTTTTGGTGTCTCATTGAATTTATAGTTTAGCTTCTATGGGCACGAGGAAGACTAAACCGGAGGTTACCACTCCACAACACAGACTACAATACCACATAATTACTCTCCAAAACACATAATCCCACTCCACATAATTCCTATAAACTAAATACCACATATTTTCTATTCACATAATTTCACTGCACAACATACCACATAATTCCACTACCCACAATTTAAATCCACTCTACACCAAAAAACATTAGTGAAAATCTTTTACATTTACAACGCCAATAGCTCTAACTCTCGCAAATGCGAGACCTATTACATTACAAATGCTTCTTTAACTGGTAGTCGCGTTTGCAGAGTGCTGCAGAAAGGGGGCTGGGCCTCTGACCAGTGCTCAGGAATTCCACTGCGTAGGACTTACAGGAGGTACCAGGAGGGCTTCTTGGCCCCCAAAGTCCCCCAGGAGTAAAGTGGACTTCATCCCCCAACCAGTACTGTGCCAGAAGGCGCGTTTGCAGAGTGGTGGAGAAAGGGGGGGGGGGCGTGGCCTCCGAAGACCTCTTAGCAATCCCACTGTGTGGGACTTAGTGGAGGTAATAGGAGAGGTAGTTGGCCCCCAAGGACAACCTTGGGGGCCAACAACCCCTCCTATTAACACCAGTAAGTCCCACACAGCGGGATTGCTAAGTTGTCATAGCAGGCTATGCTCCCTTTCCCCACCACTCTGCAAACGTACTCCCTGGCGCGCTCTTGGATGGGGATTAAAGTCCCCTTCACTGCTGGGGGCCCTTAGGGGCCAACTAGCCTACCTGATACCTCCAGTATGCCCCAGATAGTGGGATTGCTGATAGGTGGACACAGGCCACGCCCCCTTTGTCCACTGCTGCTCGGAGGATGAAGTCCACTTGTGTCCTGAAGACCTCATCACCCCACCAGCAGTGCGCCAAGAGGCGCGTTTGCAGAGTGGTGTAAAAAGGGGCGTGGCCTCGGACCACCTCTCAGCAATCCCACTGTGTGGGGCTTACTGGTGGGCTAATTAGCCCCCCAGGGACCCTCAAGAATCAAGGGGACTTAATCCCCCAACCCAGAACGCGCCAGGGGCGTGTTTGCAAAGTGGTGCGGGGAGGGCCTCCGGCGAGATGCCGGCTTTTCTTTTCTTTTTGCATTTTTAGAAGGGGGGCTGTGTGGCCCCACTTCTTTTAGTATTTTTGGGCCTTGAGGAATCCAACTCCCTAGGGCCTGACCCATTTAAAAAAAATTTTTTTTAAACGGAATGGGGGCCTCGCGACCCCCCTCCCGAGGCCGATTTCGGCCCCGGGGATCCCATCTCCCGGGGCATGGCCTCGTTCATTTAAAAAAAAAAAAAAATTATTATTCGTGAGGAAGGGGGGTCTGCGTGGCCCCCCCTTCCCTAGGCCATTTTCGGCCCCGGGGACCTCATCCCCCAGGGCCCGGCCTTATTTATTTTTTATTTTTTATTTATTTAATTACAAAGGGAGGGGGGCCGCGTGGCCCCCCCCTTCCCTGGTCACTTCTGGCCCGGGGACCCCATCCCCCAGGGCCTGGCCAGCCTGCTTTTTTGGAGGAGGGGAGCCGCGTGGCCCCCATCCTGAAGCCAATTATGGCCCCGGGGACCCTATCCCCCGGGGCCGGCCCTCAAGTTGGGGAACGTGGGGGGAGCCCCAATGCCCCCACGGTCCCAGCCGGCTCCTGGACCCTGCGGGAGCCGGCATTGCTGGGCAAGGGGCTGCTGACATGCAGCTCCCTTGCCAAGCTAATTCTGCTGCTTCGTTGAGCGAGAGCAGGTTTCCTGCTCTCGCTTCAGCAAAGCAAAGCAGTGTTTGCTATGGCAGGGCGAGAGCTATACTCCCGCCCTGCCATAGCAAACGGCAATGTCCCGGGGGTGGGCACCCCGGGACATTGCAGGAGCCGGCCCTGGGGGGTTGCGGTCCCCAGGGCCATCGAGGGCTCCTGGAGGGGGGCCACGCGGCCCCTCTCCCAACTCTTTAAAGCCCCAGGGAGCTGGTGGTTCCCGGGGCCCAGGGGTCTGCAATGGACTCCCGTATTTGCATCATTTGTGCCTCGGGAGGTGGTGGTCCCCGGGGCAGTGTGGGGGGGCTTGAGCCCCCCACACTTTGATTTTAGAAGTTGTCCCAGGGAGGTGGCGGTCCCTGGGGCTGCGGGGGGCCGCGTGCCCCCGCATTTCAATCATGTAGCCCCGGGGAGGTGGTGGTCCCCGGGGCTTGGGGGGGGCCCATGAGGCCCCCCCCACCCAAAATTAATAATAGCCCCGGGAGGTGGCGGTCCCTGGGGCTTGGGGGGGCCCGTGAGGCCCCCCGCCTTAAAATAACAATGCCCTGGGGAGGTGGCGGTCCCCGGGACAGCGTCGGGGGAAAGGAGCCCCCCATGCAGTTTAAAAAAAGCCCCAGGGAGGTGGCGGTCCCCGGGGCTGCGGGGGGGCCACGTGCCCCCCACATATAATCATCTAAGCCCCGGGGAGGTGGTGGTCCCCGGGCTGCGCCTTGCCTCCGGTACCTGGCCCACCCGGGGGCTTATAGAAAATGAAGCGCGGGAGCCCGCGCTTCGTTTTTTAAAAAACATTTCGGCCGTATTCGCGCACCCAGCGAGATTTCGGCTGATTTTTCTTTTTTTTAAATGGCTTTTTTTGGCCCTAGGGGTCCTAGTGGGACCCCCTGAGCAGGCCTAGGGGGTCAGGGTGTTTCTACCCTGCCCCCTTTTCTTGTTTTTTATCTTTTTTTTTAACCTTTTTCTTGTGACTCGGTTACCGAGTCACAAGATGGCTGCCAACACTTCCTGGTTTGGAGTGTTGGCAGCCAATCAGAATTAAGCTCGGGAGGATTCGCGGCTCCTCCTCGGTGCTCGGATATCGATATTTTTAATTTTTGAATTTCTCAGGAACTACTGAACGGATTTACACCATTTTTAAAAAAAAAGGTCGCTTTCTGAACCAAGAGCTACCTTTTTGCCAAATTTGGTGTAATTCCGTTCAGCAGTTCGGGCTGTAGCCTGTTCCAAAATTTCCTACGGAAATTAACATGGGGAAAACGTGTTTTGGGACCCCCCTTTTTTCTCGGCCCCTGCTTGATGAATCACCCCACAACTTTCAAGACAGGAACTGACCTGAGTGAACCATTAGTTTTGAAAATTTCGTGAAGATTCGTCAAACGGCGCCAAAGATATTGGCAAAAGAAAAAACGCTTTTTGAATAGAAACAAGGTCCTAACTATAACTACCTACTGGCGACTGCCAGTAGGTATTTAATATATATATATATATATCTCTCCGTTGGATGTTACTTCTCCTGGACACCCAATCCTACGGCGGCACACGTCCAGCAAGCACAAGTAGAAACTCCGCCTTCCAGGTCAGTTTTTTACAAAAATTATCTATTTATTTTAGGCTCAAGCAATAGGCAATAAAAACGGTCCTTTGCTGTAGAAATCCGGACCAACGCGTTTCGGCGAGTTGCCTTCTACTGGGTCACTGTGGGTTTGACATTGTACATATATATATATATATATATATATATATATATATGCAAAGCTGATCCCTGCAATCCTGGCAGGAAAAAACGAGCCACTCCAGTTGCAAGGCTGCAAAGTGTTACAGGTTTATTTGCGGCAACAGAAACGACGCGTTTCGATCTCAAACGAGATCTTGGTCACATGACCTCTTGTCAGTTCCACGTACATTTAAAGACATACTGACATGCACGACGCAGCGTGCAGTGAGACAAAGAAAATACTACGGTGATTTCTAGTGTTATTTAAATTCAAAACAAAACATTGTTAATATCACAAATGCATTTCAAAATTTATATATAAACATATGTATAAGTGTAAACTTTTTTTACCCATTTGGTGAACAGTTTGTAATTTATAATTCATACCGCAACATTATTATATTGTCTTAATGATCCTGAACACTATCTCATGGGTCTAGTGCCCCTTAGAGTGTCTGAGACGTGCATGACTCGGGTGTAGTACCCTCACAACAGTGAATTCCTAACACAGACCTCCTTATAATAGCCATAATGCTTGCTTTGAATATAGTACGAGTGTGGGGACTAGTGCGTGACGTGACTATTTGTGGAGGGAAGTCTCTGAAATGCAATTACTTTGCATACTATATTCCAACTCCATCTGCATCGTAGACACCTGTTTATTTTCTAACATACGTGGTCTTTGATATTACCAAATCATCCGTGCAGTATATATATATATATATATATATATGACAAAAGACACATTCTCCTTGACGAAAAGATGAGAGGGACACAGCGGAGCACGGTGAGGCAGCCTTTATTAACCTTTATGGCATGACGCGTTTCGGAAATACCTTTTTCAAATGCCAATGTTCTGATAGCCGATTAGACTGCTTGCGGGTCTTAAAGTAGTCCAGCCTCTCCTTCAATGAAGTGAGCACACCTGCCCCCATGTACTCTGGCACCACCCATGCAGCTTGAGTTGGAAAAACTGCATTTCCCACAATGCAGCGCGATGTTAGGCCGGGGCGGGTGATACTTGTGGCCTGGATTGTAGTTCCTCACAGTGAGTGAAAGGCCAATTTGAGAGCGTGGTCAGGTGAAATATACAGCTTAGGTTGAAGAAAACTGCCTCACTTGCCCCTACTTCCAGCCGCACTTTCCCACCTTGGGCCAAAACCGGAGACGACGGCACAGTGTCCACGCCTCTCCATACAGTGATGGACTGACTCTGCCAGCAGTTCTTCTTCCCTCGTGGGTCGGGTGGCGGTTCTCAGCTACCGATCCCTCGGAAAAACGAAAGTGTTGCCACTGATGCCTTTGCTGCCGAGAACGCTTGACAGAAGGGTCCCTCTTGCGTGCCAAAGACCAACACGCTAAACATGACAAAAGACACCTTCTCCTTGACGAAAAGATGAGAGGGACACAGCGGAGCACGGTGAGGCAGCCTTTATTTTTTTTTTGTATTTTATTTTTTTTGTTCAAAAACCTTTATTAACAAATTCAGCATTACCAAAATACAATATTGCATCAAATCAGAGCATCGTACACAGTAGGACATTTACGGAGTACATCAAAAATAGGGAAAGCCAATCAAACAGAGGCATTATCTTGTACAACACGGCGTAGCACCATGAACCATACATAGCTGTATAATAGGGTGACAGCACTGCAGAGAAAAGAGCAGATCCGACCAGGGAGGGGTAGGGACAGGAAAGGAGGGGGTTACTGACCAACACCGGCGGCCGCCGCGGGCGGAGTGCCGGCGGGGAGCGTGGGAGAGGCAGTCTGGCTCGGATGTGAACGAGTGTGAAGGTACGTTACTAGGGGGCCCCATATGTCGAGTGGGCGAGATCTAGCAGGCATAAGGTCCCCGAACTCAGACAGTAGGGTCTGACATCTCGAAGCATCTTCAAGCCAGTGGGCGAACTTAGGCGCCGGCCTACGCCCCCAGCACATGGACACCCTGCGCCACGCGAGACAAGCAGCATTGCGACCAATCGGCGAGAGGCGTCCGGGCAAAACTTAAAGCCCAGCAGGCATAATGGTGGGTCGGGCTGGACAGGTGCAGAGGTAATCTCAGAGAGGGCGGCACAGACCTCCCGCCAGAAGTCCGACACCTTTGGGCATAACCAAGCAAGATGAGCAAAATCCGCAGCAGGGGCAGGCCAACGCAAGCACCTATCGTTAGGGATGAGTCCCAATTTATATAACTGAACGGGGGTGCGGTATAGCCTGTGCAAGTATTTGAAGTGTATAAGACGGAGGCGATAGTTGGGAGAAAGTTTCTTCGTCTGGTTACAGCAATAGAGCCAGTCGGCTTGGGAAATGGCCATGCCAAGATCCTCGCCCCACACCACACGGGCGCGATCAGTGGAGACAGAGGAGGTCTACAGCGTAAGGGCGTATAATTTGGTCACCAGCTTCCGGGGGGTGGGGGAGGAATATATGAAGTCAAGAGTGGGCATCGAAGGTGGAGGTTGGGGAAACGTGGAATGCAACTCCCTGCAGATAGCCCGCAGCTGATAAAAGAGCAGTGTGTCCATAGGACCAGCGGTGGCAGGGAGAGAATAAAAAGTATTACCTGGGTAGAGATCCGCCAGTGTCTGCAGCCCCAAACGGGCGGCATGTTTGGACATGCCAGATTATTGGAGGGGAGGGAATGCAGGGTGACGCACAATCGGCATAGTATTGGCCGATAATATCGAAGCGTTAGAAAGACGACGCAGACCCAACCAGGCACAGCGCAAGGTCTCGACCGTGTCCACCTCATCTCGTGGGCGACTGGCCGGGGCAAACAAGGCGGTGTTCAGCGGCCAAGGGGTAGCAAGGTCAGCTTCAACCGCGACGTGGGGCTGGAAAGGGGTGGGGTGAATCCAGAAATGTAAAAAGCTGGCCTGGGCACTTAAGGAATACAGTTTGAAGTTAGGGGCGCCCATGCCGCCAGCCATGGGGAGAGTAAGGATATCGTATGCAATCCTGGGTTGCTTGCCAGCCCAGACAAGAGATTTGATCAGGGATCGGATCCTACGGAAAAAATGGGCAGTAAGTGGTATGGGGATATTCAAGAAGAGGTAAAGAAATTTCGGGAGGACCACCATCTTGGCAATGGCTATGCGACCCGCCAGTGACAGGGGGAGCCGGTTCCAATGAGGTATCTTGGACTCAAGCCAGTCCACTGCACGCCCAAAATTGGCCCTCCAAAGGTCATCCAGGTCCCTGCTCAGCCAAATACCGAGATAGCGGGTGGGGCCAGAGGCCCATACGAAAGGAAAGTCCGGGGTGAATGGCTTGGTGGCATCAGTAAGAGGGAACAGCACTGACTTGCCCCAGTTCACCTGTATGCCGGAGAATCCACCAAACCGTATTATCTCGCGCACAAGGGGGCTGAGATTTTCTTGAGGGTGGCGGACATACAATGTAATATCATCCGCGTACATGGACACCAAGAGGGCACGGGCCGAAATGCCGATGCCCTTCTGAGTGTGATGTTGCCGGAGTCTGGCAGCGAGAGGCTCCATCGCAATAGCGAAGAGCATAGGAGAAAGCGGGCACCCCTGCCGTGTACCACGTTCAATCGGAATGGGATCTGAAATTTGTCCATTGATCCGGAGGCGGGCGGAAGGGCGAGTGTAGAGGAGGGAAATCTTACGAATAAAGATGTTGCTGAAGCCGAGGCGCAGTAGGAGATAGAATAAGAAGGGCCACTCCAGGGTGTCGAATGCCTTGGTGGCATCGAGAAGAGCAGCCACTGCAGGGAGGCTAGGATTAATCTGATGAAGGACGGAGAATATGGTTCGGAGGTTATGGGATGTCGCGCGGCCTGGAATGAAACCGGACTGATCAGGAAGGGCGATGAGGGGCATGAGGAGGAGAAGACGGGAGGCTATCAACTTTGCGAAAATTTTGTTGTCCGTATTAGAGAAAGAGGGCGGTAGGAATCGCGGCAGTCAGAAGGTTTGTCCGGCTTAAGAAGCGTTATCATCGCCTCACGAAGCGATGGTGGAAGGAGGCCATTTTCGAAGGAGTCATTGTACATGGCGGCCAGATGCGGCACCAGGAGCGAAGCAAAAGTCTTATAGAACGAAGCAGGGAGGCCGTCTAAGCCAGGGGCCTTGTCACCGGGCAAACTATTAATGGCAGCGAGGATTTCTTCTTTAGAGAAGGGCTCATCGAGAAATTCACGATGATAGTCTTCGAGCCAAACAAGTGCGAGAGTGTCAAAATATTGGTTGAAGTCCTCACGCGAAGGGGAGGAGCCCGCAGCATAGAGTTGCGTGTAATAATCCATAAAGCGCGTCTTAATTTCCTCAGGGGAGGTGGATCTAGCAGGGCCGCCGTCCCGAAGCGCCGCGACATACGATGCAGCACGGGGGGGACGAAGGAGGTTGGCCAGGGTCTTGCCAGGCCGATCACCCTCACCAAAGCGGTGAGCCCGGGCCTCCCTACCAAGGAAGGAGAGTTCCCTATCGGCCTCCACAGCGAATTCTGATTGTTTTCCACGCAGACGAGCGAGAGTCTCAGAGCTGGGGTGGGTTGCATGAGCGGAGTCCAAAGCCTTGATTTCCGCTTCTAGTTTAGCTAGAGTGGTACGGATAGAGCGAAGGACTCCAGATTGTTTAGAGATACACTTGCCGCGAATCACAGCCTTAAAACCTTCCCACAAAGTGGACGGCGAGTCTACAGAGCCGACATTCAAGTCAAAATAGTTCGAGATCAAGGTTTGGATCTCGGCACAGAAGATGGAATCACGGAGAGAATTCGGAGGGAGTCGCCAGGTGAAGGCCCGCTGTGGAAAGTGAGGAAGGCGAAGACAAAGCTGGACTGGCGCATGATCAGAAAAAGTGTGCGCCATATTGGTAGCGGAAGTTAGCCAGGTGAGGACATCAGGGGAGGTGATCCAAAGATCAATACGGGACCAGCAGCCACGGGCACCGGTGACGCAAGATCCCTCGCGGGCCACATGTGACGCCACGCATCGTATAGCGAGTTGTCAGCCAGAATGGACTGAAGGAGAGCCGTAGATCGAGGGTGAGAAGAATAGGGGCCAAAGCGGTCCAGGGCTGCAGAAAGAGTAACGTTTAAGTCCCCCCCCCAGAGAAGTGCCGCAGGGCCCAGAGATGAGATTAGGTGCCATATATGAGTGAAAAAATCAGGGTCGTCCGAGTTAGGGCCGTACACAGCCGCAATCGTCATTGGTTGGGACAGTAGAGAGCCATGCAAAATAACATACCGTCCATCAGGGTTAGTAAGTACCTGAGTTGTATGCCACGGAAGCCCCCTCTGTATCAAAATGGACACTCCCCGGGAGTAGGTAGAATAGAAAGAGGAGTGCGATTCCCCCCAGTAGCGCGATTGGAGCCTGGCAGAAGTCGCAGGTAACAGGTGGGTTTCTTGTAACATGCAAATGTCAACTTTGTGCCGGAGTAGGTGAGAGTGAATAAGCCGGGCCTTGCGGTGGTCGTTAAGACCGCGGATATTCCAAGTCCAGCATACGGTGTCAGTCATACTGTGAGAAAGCAAGGAGGTATGGGGCGCAGGGCAGCGAGTACGGTCTGTGGCCGGAAGCTGGTACGTAAAACGGGGCAAGCATGCCTGGAGAGAAGGGGGACGGGGCAGTCACGTGGAGCATGAGATGGAGCCAACAAGACCCTGCAAGTATGGATGGCATAGCAACGGGGAAAACACAAATAGGCAAGAAAGGGGAGGCAGGCGGTACCAGACCAGAGAGCATCTGCCTAAGGGAGGGTGAGGTGCATTGTACAAACGCAGTGCAGTGATCAAGCATAGCGGTGATGTGATGCATACTGAAAAAATACAAGCAATGTAAACACAAACAATAACGCCTCAAAAAAGACCAAGGCGACCCAGAAAACCCCCCACCCCCACCCAGACAGACCCACCACACAAAGTAAAGAGGGGGAGCCTGAATCGTGCAGTGTGAGAACAGAAAAAAACAATAAACCACAAAGCGCCTCAAAGGAGGACACAACAACACAAAGCCCCCCACCCACCACCCACTCCAACCCCCAAACAGGTCGAGCAGCCACCCACAGCCTCCCCAGGGAACCAAAACTGGGAAGGGAGGAGTCAATAGCAGAGGTGGGAATCATCCCTGGGGGGCATGGCAGCGCCCAGCATACACCCCTGCCAGAAAAAGCAGGGTGGCCAAGCCAAAACTATCGGCAGACTAAAAGAGAGTCAATGCAATATATCCAAAAAATAGCCAGTAAGCCCAGTACGTAAATGCAGTGGTAAACAACAAACAATTAGTCGGTCGGGGGGCAGCCATAAGAACAAGTCCAACATTGTGCCGTACAGCCCAACACATGAAAACACAAAGCCAAGAGCAATTAAAGGATACATTTCAATCATTGTCACTCATGTTAGCTACAACTGGGTCCTGAGAACTGGCTGGAGTGGTGTGATGGGAGCGGTCCAGCTGTTTGGCGAAGGCAAGGGCTCCCTTTGGGTCCGGGAATACCAGGGTTTTAGATCCTTGCCTGACCCGCAGCTTGGCCGAATAAGCCAAAGAGTAGGTCACTTCGTGTTTTTGCAAAATACGTTTTGCGGGCAGGAATTCGCGGCGGGCAGCCTGCACAGCCAGGGTATAGTCAGGGTAGAAAGACAGTGTTTCCTTGATGCCGAATCTCACCCCTCTCCCTAGCAGCCCGAAGGACCGCATCCCGGTCCCGGAAATTTAGAATTTTTGCAATGATCGGACGGGCAGGTAGTCCAGGGGCAGGCCGAGGGAGCGGTGCGCACTCTCCACGATGAAGACCTGGGAGAGCGCGTCTCCAAACAGTTCTCGCAACAGCTGCTCCACATAATCTTCCATCTTAGGTATGTTGGTGGACTCCGGCACCCCAGTAATGCGGAGGTTACTCCTACGGGAGCGGGCCTCCAAATCTTCGTTCTTAGAGCGGATGAGTTCGAGGATTTTGTCCATGTGGAGTAATTTTTGGCGATCTTGGGTGGCGGAGTCCTCCACATCAGATACTCTTGACTCAACGTGAAGTAGCCGATTGTCATGCGAGTCCACCCTGGACTTGACCACATCCAGGCGGGAGGTCAACTGTTCAAGCTGGGTGGCGATCCCGGACACCGCCGATTTGACCTCCAACATAATGGCTTTGAGGTCGTCTTCACATGCAGCAGCCATTTCCGCAGGGGGAGGCTGGTCGCCCCCGTCAACAGTGGCGCCCTCCTGGCGCGTCTGCCTCCGTTGTTCGAAAGTAAGCCGAGGCTGTTTAGGGTCAGCCTTACCTATGGCGGCTGCCAGAAGCAGGGAGTGTAGAGGGGGCAACCAGCGTGTGGAGAGGATATAGCGTCCAGCACAATAATAGAGTAGTCAGGGAGTCACCGCTGTAGGAGAGAGAGCCGGAGGATGAGATCAGCGGCAGAGTCCCAAACGCCGCCCGGGAGGTCCAAGTGTAGAGCGCGGCCAGGGAAGGCAGAAGCAGCGGGGATACAAGGGGGGCGAACGACACCCCCCCCCCACAAGGCCAATGTATAACAGGTGCGAGGCCTGGGCCGCGTGCGCAGCGGTGGAGGCCACAGATCCGAGCCTCGTGGATGGCACGCTAGCTCCAGGTAGAGCACAGGTCAGGAGGCAGGTGGGGGCCTGACAGAAGAGACTCCGCGCCGATGGCTGTGCTGGCGCAAAATACAGGCCACGAGGGCAGAAGACCGAGGGCGCGGTCAGACGTAGACACTGCAGCAGTCCCAGGACCGCAGCGATACAAAAGGGGATGATGGACGGAACGTTTGAGCCAATCAAACACTCACCCCCAGTCAACTGATCTGGGTTTAATCCATCATCATTCTTTAGCTCACTCCACCACCCCAGTTCAGACATGGCCATATGCAAATCAGTCTGACCCTGTGCCTCATGGGAACAGTCCAGCCCGAACTGCCAAGCCATGTCTTCCCTGGACCGGAAACAAGCATCCTAGGACCGGTTTCTGGCATTCCAGCCGTCATCAGCCAGGCTTGCTTGAATCCAGTGGCAAAGTGAGCAAGGGACCCACGTCTGGGCATACCCCCGCCAACTTAGGGCGAACAAAGCGATACAAAAGGGGATGATGGACGGAGCGTTTGAGCCAATCAAACACTCACCCCCAGTCAACTGATCTGGGTTTAATCCATCATCATTCTTTAGCTCACTCCACCACCCCAGTTCAGACATGGCCATATGCAAATCAGTCTGACCCTGTGCCTCATGGGAACAGTCCAGCCCGAACTGCCAAGCCATGTCTTCCCTGGACCGGAAACAAGCATCCTAGGACCGGTTTCTGGAATTCCAGCCGTCATCAGCCAGGCTTGCTTGAATCCAGTGGCAAAGTGAGCAAGGGACCCACGTCTGGGCATACCCCCGCCAACTTAGGGCGAACAAAGCGATACAAAGGGGATGATGGACCGGAGCGTTTGAGCCAATCAAACACTCACCCCCAGTCAACTGATCTGGGTTTAATCCATCATCATTCTTTAGCTCACTCCACCACCCCAGTTCAGACATGGCCATATGCAAATCAGTCTGACCCTGTGCCTCATGGGAACAGTCCAGCCCGAACTGCCAAGCCATGTCTTCCCTGGACCGGAAACAAGCATCCTAGGACCGGTTTCTGGCATTCCAGCCGTCATCAGCCAGGCTTGCTTGAATCCAGTGGCAAAGTGAGCAAGGGACCCACGTCTGGGCATACCCCCGCCAACTTAGGGCGAACGAGTTCGAGGATTTTGTCCATGTGGAGTAATTTTTGGCGATCTTGGGTGGCGGAGTCCTCCACATCAGATACTCTTGACTCAACGTGAAGTAGCCGATTGTCATGCGAGTCCACCCTGGACTTGACCACATCCAGGCGGGAGGTCAACTGTTCAAGCTGGGTGGCGATCCCGGACACCGCCGATTTGACCTCCAACATAATGGCTTTGAGGTTGTCTTCACATGCAGCAGCCATTTCCGCAGGGAGGCTGGTCGCCCCGTCAACAGTGGCGCCCTCCTGGCGCGTCTGCCTCCGTTGTTCGAAAGTAAGCCGAGGCTGTTTAGGGTCAGCCTTACCCATGGCGGCTGCCAGAAGCAGGGAGTGTAGAGGGGGCAACCAGCGTGTGGAGAGGATATAGCGTACAGCACAATAATAGAGTAGTCAGGGAGTCACCGCTGTAGGAGAGAGAGCCGGAGGATGAGATCAGCGGCAGAGTCCCAAACGCCGCCCGGGAGGTCCAAGTGTAGAGCGCGGCCAGGGAAGGCAGAAGCAGCGGGGATACAAGGGGGGCGAACGACACCCCCCCCCCCCACAAGGCCAATGTATAACAGGTGCGAGGCCTGGGCCGCGTGCGCAGCGGTGGAGGCCACAGATCCGAGCCTCGTGGATGGCACGCTAGCTCCAGGTAGAGCACAGGTCAGGAGGCAGGTGGGGGCCTGACAGAAGAGACTCCGCGCCGATGGCTGTGCTGGCGCAAAATACAGGCCACGAGGGCAGAAGACCGAGGGCGCGGTCAGACGTAGACACTGCAGCAGTCCCAGGACCGCAGGGAGACAAAGGGCCGCGACAGGGAATAGCTCCTTGTGAACAGGAAGGGCCTGTGCAGTAGGTAAGGATGCAGAAGCAGAGTAACCAAGCCGGCGGTGCAGGGAGGAACCGCGGCGAAGAAAGCAGTCCGCAACGGCCCAGCACGAGAAGCCCCAGCAGTAGCAGAAGGATCAGGGGGCTCGGCCGGGGATACAGGCCGCCACCAGATCGCCCAGGAGTCACGTTGGAGCTGAGGGTAAGTGGGAGGCCGGAGTAGGCAGGATGGCGTAGCCTCTGGTCACGGGCCTCCGCAGCGGGCCCAGGCAAGCAGCTGGAAGACTCACAGGCGGGAGGAGCGCAGACGGGGCAGCCGGAGGCTCAGCGGCAACAGGTAGGCACAGCCGGGAGTGAGGAATCCGCCAGCGAGGGGGAAGGCAGCCCGCAGCGGGGAGGCATGGGGAACGCGCCACCCGCTTCACCCGGCCCAACAGTGCAGAGGCTGACTATCACGCGGGGCGCCCTCTCAAGGGTGGGCCGGGCCGGGCGGTACGGCGAGCGCGCTCCCAAGCCCGCCGTGGATCGCCCCCAAGCCGCGAGACTCACCGGCTTAAACGTTGAAGTAGCTGCTGCCAGGTGAGGAGTGGGATCTCTGGCCTCCGGGTGGCGCAGAACAGGCAGCGCAGGCCAGGCCCAGACGGGCGAGCAGGAACCAGGGTCCGGGGCCAGGCAAGATGGCGTAGCCTCTGGTCACGGGCCTCCGCAGCGGGCCCAGGCAAGCAGCTGGAGGTCTCACAGGCGGGAGGAGCGCAGACGGGGCAGCCGGAGGCTCAGCGGCAACAGGTAGGCACAGCCGGGAGCGAGGAATTCGCCAGCGAGGGGGAAGGCAGCCCGCAGCAGGGAGGCGTGGGGAACGCGCCGCCCGCTTCACCCGGCCCAACAGTGCAGAGGCTGACTACCACACGGGGCGCCCTCTCTAGGGTAGACCGGGCCGGGCGGTACGGCGAGCGCGCTCCCAAGCCCGCTGCGGATCGCCCCCAAGCCCGCGAGACTCACCGGCTTAAACGTTGAAGTAGCTGCTGCCAGGTGAGGAGTAGGATCTCCGGCCGGCGCAGAACAGGCAGCGCAGGCCAGGCCCAGACGGGCGAGCAGGAACCAGGGCCCGGGGCTCCAGAGGCGCCGCAACCAAGCGCAGCCGGGTCGCGGGGCCACGATAGACGGCTCAAAAGATGCCCCAAATAAAGGTGAGCAGCGATGGTAGGGTTACAGGCAGCGATGAATATAAGATCTGCAGGATAATGAAGGATTGAAGGATTGAAGGCTTGGCCGGCAGAGCCCACTCAAGGTGCGGCCATCTTGCAGCTGGCTAAGCCACGCCCCTCGAGGCAGCCTTTATTAACCTTTATGGCATGACGCGTTTCGGAAATACCTTTTTCAAATGCCAATGTTCTGATAGCGGATTAGACTGCTTGCGGGTCTTAAAGTAGTCCAGCCTCTCCTTCAATGAAGTGAGCACACCTGGCCCCCATGTACTCTGGCACCACCCATGCAGCTTGAGTTGGAAAAACTGCATTTCCCACAATGCAGCGCGATGTTAGGCCAGGGCGGGTGATACTTGTGGCCTGGATTGTAGTTCCTCACAGTGAGTGAAAGGCCAATTTGAGAGCGTGGTCAGGAACTGACCTGAGTGAACCATTAGTTTTGAAAATTTCGCGAAGATTCGTCAAACGGCGCCAAAGATATTGGCAAAAGAAAAAACGCTTTTTGAATAGAAACAAGGTCCCAACTATAACTACCTACTGGCAACCGCCAGTAGGTAATTAATATATATATATCTCCCCGTTGGATGTTACTTCTCCTGGACACCCAATCCTACGGCGGCACACGTCCAGCAAGCACAAGTAGAAACTCCGACTTCCAGGTCAGTTTTTTACAAAAATTATCTATTTATTTTAGGCTCAAGCAATAGGCAATAAAAACAGTCCTTTGCTGTACAAATCCGGACCAACGCGTTTCGGCGAATTGCCTTCTTCTGGGTCACTGTGGGTTTGAAAATATATATATATATATGCTTTTAACATTGAAAAATGGTAATATCAGTTCATACTCGAAGGGAGTAAGTAAGTTTATACTCTTTGCACTTTATCGATTATGGGCACTTGCCCTGCATTGAAAATGATTTTAGTGCCCTGACCTTGCTTTTACTACAGGTGCACATTTTTGTATTATGTATATGCCATTTTTGCACAAGGAGAAGGTATCATCTTTCAATTCTTATGTTACACATTCAAAGATTCATTACTAAACATTGCAATCGTGGTGACATCCTTATTTCAGTATTTTCACAGTTTTTACTGCATCGCAAATACATCTGTTTTCAATCTATTTTGCTCCATAGCACAGTATGTCTTTTATGTCTGTTAGCACTGTTCTTTCACCAGTCCTTTGTTGTGATTGGCTGCACTGGGTATAGGTGTAGTGAGTCGTCACCAGTGCGTCAGGTGATCAAGATTGCTGTTGCGATCGAAACGCGTCTGGGGCGGACACTCGTCTGTTTCATGCTTTGCACATTCAAGGAATAAATAATGGAACTTTTAACTTTCAATCTCTTTTCTTTCCGGAGTGCTTTGTGGTCCGTACCTGCGGTGTTTCCCTCTTGGTGCAGTAAGAGAGAGGGGGGGAGGGTGGGGTGTGTGTGTGTGTGTGTGTGTGTGTGTGTGTGTGTGTGTGTGTGTGTGTGTGTGTGTGTGTGTGTGTGTGTGTGTGTGTGTGTGTGTGTGTGTGTGTGTGTGTGTGTGTGTGTGTGTGTGTGTGTGTGTGTGTGTCCGTGTGTGTGTGTGTCCGTGTGTGTGTGTGTCCGTGTGTGTGTGTGTGTCCGTGTGTGTGTGTGTGTCCGTGTGTGTGTGTGTGTCCGTGTGTGTGTGTGTCCGTGTGTGTGTGTGTCCGTGTGTGTGTGTGTGTCCGTGTGTGTGTGTGTGTCCGTGTGTGTGTGTGTCCGTGTGTCTGTGTGTCCGTGTCTGTGTGTCTGTGTGTGTGTGTGTCCGTGTGTGTGTGTCCGTGTCCGTGTCCGTGTCCGTGTCCGTGTCCGTGTCCGTGTCCGTGTCCGTGTCCGTGTCCGTGTCCGTGTCCGTGTCCGTGTCCGTGTCCGTGTCCGTGTCCGTGTGTTTTTTTATTGTGAATATTTTGGAAAATTTGAGGCTGGCGAGATAGCTAAAGCTGTCTCTAGGCCAGATCTAAAAATATGAACCTGCAGACAGCGTTAGTCTGACCCGGAAATGCTGAGACAAAACTGGATTTCCTTTGTATCCAGCAGGAAATGAGGCGAAAATGAGAATGAAAAGGCAGCAGAACTTTAGTGAGCTACCCGCGACCCCTCTCAATAAAGGAGAAAGCAGACTGTTCTCTGCCCATATACATTGAAATAATGTGCAGCTCGCACATTGTATTGTATTGTTTTGTATTGTAATTGCATTTATATAGCACTTACTACCCCTGACGAGGTGTCGAAGCGCTTTTTTGGCAAGTAGCACGCTACTCCGGAACCCATAAAGGATTAGTGTTGAATTAGTATAGTGAAATATGAAAGTGATGAATAAATAGTCACTGGGCACTGTACAGTACAGGGGTAGCGCATGTCAGTTTCCAGCAAGATCAAGCTGCACATGGAATGGAATGCGCAATTCCCCGCGCCAGCTCTTTTGAAAGACACTTGAGAAAAGGCTCTTGCAAGAAGATTCTTCATATAGTGAATTTCCTCCAAGTGCAGAATGCATCACAGACCTGCCAACAGAACACAGTGCCACCATGTGTCACACGATTTCGGCTCCCTTCACACAGTCACCCGGTGAGGAGCCGAAATCACACAGTGGCAGGGAAGACAAGCTGGAAAGCACTGCACAACGTGTATTTCTAGCTCGTCTTTAGAGGCTCTAAGCAGCCGATGCCCTTTAAGGGGTGTGAAAACAAGCCAGGACATCAGTGACAGCCTCAGTGACTTTGTTTATTG
The DNA here is from genome assembly GCA_963921515.1 of Calotriton arnoldi. NCBI lineage: Eukaryota > Metazoa > Chordata > Amphibia > Caudata > Salamandridae > Calotriton > Calotriton arnoldi. The sequence goes on along the minus strand of CAWUFW010002400.1, from coordinate 139,694 downwards.
GGGGTGGGGGAGATGGCGTGGAGGATTTGTGGAGGGCAGGGTGCCTCTTAGATAGCTCTCGGCACCAGGCCCAGCCACCTCCAAGGCCTCGCCTCCTCCTCACAAGGTGAAATTTATTTGTAGGGATTAGGAAACTTTTCCACAACAATAGGTCTCTACCAGTTGGCACTATGCAGCTTTAGCATGTCTCCAGGATGGAATTACATCAGGACAAATAAGGTGCTGACTAGTGTCACCTGTTGATCCGCTCCTCATCGGTGTGGGGCCACAGCACTCTTTCACAGCCAATATTCCTCAGCTATCAACTGTGATTCAGTCAAATACCTCCACTTAAGGTTTGGGGGTTTAAACCCTGTTACAAATGCAGAAAAAAGATGTAATTATTGTATCCGCGCATCTGTATGTGGTGTGCTGGCTTACAATTCTTGTTCCTCATTGCATCCTAACACCATCAAGGAGTGGGAAGCTAATTTTTTATTTCACAAAGCCCGCAGGGATACCACAAAATTTACCTTTCCCCATCAGCTAACTTTCCAGATAGGGACCAATTATGATGAGGTCTTCACACAAAAAGCACCAAAGGAAATAGTAAGGAGAAATCATAATCTTCCTCAAGAACACTGTCCTGCTCCCAGGACCCATTTGAGAGCCATTACTGTTATCTAACACCTATCTCTTCCTTATAGTCTTAGTTGGTTTCAATTATGGATAAGATGAAACCAAAGTTAACAACTCCACCTGCTAAGCCTTTTGTCAGGCCATGGTGATTGTTTTCATGATGGTCCGATATTCTCTGGGCTGCTGCCCAAGAGTTGGGGCATATACGCAAATTGGCAATTCTGGAGGTTGTGACCTGATGCCACCTGACTCCACACACTACTAAGACAGCAGCTCCACATGACTTTGTGCCACCTAGGATATCAATACCAGTGCTGCTTCCACCTTTAATGTCCCTCTCTGAAGTTTTATGAATAAGATCTTCTAGGTACTTTCGTAGGGATACTGAACTTCCTTGGTGAAAAAAGTGGCATCCTAGGTCTTTTGCAGATACGTACTTTTCTGGCTGTTTTGGCATTGACAAGGCAAGAACCAGCATGAATTGTGGGGCCAGGTGTGGCATCAAAGCTGAACCTAAGGATGATTTGAGAGGCACAGAGAGCACCAATGGCAGACGCACCAGCGGTAACCCAACTGGAGGCCTCTGCAGAGCTATGGGGCCCGAAGCGTAATAGAGGGAGCCCGTAGAATGCCGAAGATGCAGAGCACAGCTTCCTTGAATGCCTTAATCAGTTGTTGCATCGCCAACCGACAGCTGTGGAATTGGCTCTTTAGTTGGGGGCCAGGAGCGAGAGACCACAGTACACCTTGACGTCCTCGCAACTTCTCAGACAGAGTAGAAAGGCTAGAACGAGGCTTGCTTGGACTTCTTGTGTTTCTTCGACTACCCGAAGACTTGGAATGCGACAAAGATCTGACTCTGGACCAGCTCTGAGATTGGGAGCCTGTCTGTAACTTCGAGCAGGACTGGCCTTTACATGACTTTCTTCGGTACCTGGTGACATACAGATTGACTTTACAGTCCCAGTTTGGCTTCAAGTGTGTTAAAGCACACTCCTCGCACAACTTGAAAGTTGTGGCCGGATCCCAAACACCAAAGACACGTCATGGGCAACAATCACAGAGATTAGCTTGTGACAGTCTTACAAGGTTACACCTTGTAGTTTCAGGAGGGGACATATTCCCTTGCACACTGGAAAAGAAATTAGTAGAAAAAGTTTTTCAACTGACGAGAAAAAAATGAGGAGCTAACTCCGGATCCATGTATGAAGGCGTTGAAAGGAAGGAACTGACATCAGCATGCTGAGTGGTGCCTTAATGCAACACTAGTCGTTACTTCTGGGGGGGGGGGGGAGGAGACATGGAGAAACGTATAATTGATAACTTCAAAATGGTAGCTGCCATTTGCAAACATTGTGAGCATTCTGTGGTTTTATGAGAAATGTAGATTCCTGAATTACACTCAGTGCCTCGTGCAGTGCGTACTCCAAAGACAAGGAGCCTTTCATTCAAGCGGTGCCTAGGTCACACATGCACTGAATGTGTGAAGGACCTGCAAGTTCAGAATACCGCAGTCAGCCCTTGGTTTCTGCCTCGTTGTGTGCTGTGTGGAGGGGGCATTACCGCCGCAGTCAACCAGCCAAGCAGCCAATCAAAGCGCCTGGAGGCGCTTTAAAATCAAGCGCGGGCTCCCGCGGCGTGGGTCCCGCAGTCAGCCCTTGGTTTCTGCCTCATTGTGTGCCGTGTGGAGGGGCATTACCGCCGCAGTCAGCCGCAGTCAACCAGCCAATCAAAGCACCTGGAGCGCTTTAAAATCAGCGCGGGTTCCATGGCGCGAGTCCCGCAGTCAGCCCTTGGTTTCTGCCTCGTTGTGTGCCGTGTGGAGGGGGCATTACCGCCGCAGTCAGCCGCAGTCAACCAGCCAATCAAAGCGCCTGGAGGCGCTTTAAAATCAAGCGCGGGGTCCCGCAGTCAGCCCTTGGTTTCTGCCTCGTTGTGTGCCGTGTGGAGGGGCATTACCGCCGCAGTCAACCAGCCAATCAAAGCGCCTGGAGGCGCTTTAAAATCAAGCGCGGGCTCCCGCAGCGCGGGACGTGCCCGGGCGGGCCCGTCTGCGCCCAGTCAGAGCCCGGAAGAGGCTGGGTTGGGCCCTTTTTCTGACAATTGGACACTGGTGTGGTTATAAGCTCCAGTGAGTAGGTATTGGAGTGTCTTCATAAATCCAAATTACAGTATTTGTGTCCATCTGTGAGGTTTTGTGTGAGGACTAGTGTTTTAAAGCCCTACTATGAATAAGAGTAAAGGAGTTGTGGGTACTCTGGATGCATTTTTAGTTCGGGCGGAGTCACTTTTGACACATAAAATTGAAATAACAGAACGGCGACTTTCCTTGGATCCATCCAACTTGCAGAGACGTTTATCATTGGGTATTTCTGTCTCAAATTCAGGGAACCTTGCACAAATATCTTTGCCCACAACGTCTTCAAATGTGCTATTGACTTCTCCTGTGCTAGCTTCGGATTTACCACTATCCGTGGCTATAGAAGCACCTCGTATAGCTACTAGAGCACGGGGTTCTAATTCGGTTGATGCAAGTAAGCCGATAGAGCCACCGGCAAAACGAAAGCGGGGTACTGGTGCTCAAAAAGCTAAGAACACAAAGGGTTCCCAACTTGATAATCGTGTCAATAATGTAAATGCTCATGATGTGCTGAAAACTACTTCTGTTGGTACACAGACTGATGTGGTTTCTTTGCTTGTTATACCAAGACAGGATAGTGCTATGGACGCAATGACTGCTACTTATGCTATTGCTGAGGACTCTGTATTAGGAACAGTTAGCTCGTGTTCATGAATTGATTGAAAAGAAATTTACCCTTTTGTGGGAAAAATTGGACCGAGTGGATACTCTTATAAATAACCTAAGTAGCAATAATGTGATTCGACAACCTAATGCCATAGAGAGAGGGGGTTCAAATACTGTAACAGATAGTAACTTAACTGTAAATTTGCGAAATTTAGACGGTAAAGTTAACGAATGCCCTATGACGAATTATAATGCTTTGAAAGGTAAAATACAGGAAGTACCCAAAGGTTTGAGCACGAATTGTGTAGGCTCGCACAATATCCATTCTGATTGTTTAGTTCCAGGCACTGTACCAAACATTGTAACCAACAATACAGTAGATGGCTTAACCAACAATCGTTTGAAGCCCAATACTGATGTGCTGAGTTTACCTCCAGCCACGTGTCCCTATGTTTTAGTCCTGGCTGGTGTCCCTGCTCTTAGGGGGGATCAGGTGGAGACGTGGGTTGATCTACGTAATAAAACCCTGGATTGGCTATCGAAACACAAAAGACTCCATCCGTCTGCTATAAAGGAGATCTTAATAGTCCTCAGAGTAGGGTGGGTTGGTCCATCTTCAAAATGTATTGATGGGGACTGCATTGTGATCAATTTCCGCAGGCCACAGATGGTTCGTTGTCTACTAAACTTTTGCGAGTCAACCTATTCCCAGAGTACTAGCATTTGTGCTCTTCCCTTGGGATACTTCTATAAACCTTCACTTGAGCCTTTTACAAATAAATCCACTTCAATTACTTTGTTCAACAGGTTTCAGGTTCTATCAGATTTAAATGCTCAAGATTGACATATCTATATTACAATATGAATCGCATTTATTTGATGGCTCTCAGGCTCTAGCATTTACCCTTCCTGTCCAAGACCGTCAGTTATTATTAGATAAGGCTAAGGTAGATATTGATATAAGTATTTTAAATAGAAACACAGGAGGACCACAACTGAGGATTGGCGATCAGGATTGGATAAGTTTGCCGAATAAACAAGAAGCAGTTATGCTTCATAAGACACCGGATGTACTGTTCGTGCCTTTGCCTGGCGACATTGTGATTCCAGTTGAGGTTAACCAGTCAGCACAAAACAATGGAATGGATTTTCTTAACTTTAGTCCTAAACTTGATAATAGGGGTCAGGAAGCTTCAGGAATAAGAAATGAGATGGAAGTAGTACCCAATCAGCAAATTAGGAAGGAATGGCATTCAGAAATACAATTATCATCTTGGAATATAGCGGGCTGAAAAGAAAACAAGTGGATGTAGAGTGGCAGGAGTATATTGGGCAAAGTGAAATAATCCTTTTGCAAGAAACTTGGGCCTTGGAAACTACTCATAAGGTAGGATTTAAAACATATAGCGTTAATGCTACTCCTTCGGTTAGTGGGAGGCCTTCGAGAGGTCTTGTTATTTGGATAAAAATAACTTTATGTATTGATATAGTCCAGCTAGATATACCATCACAGGATATAGTTGGAGTGAAGATCCGAACACAGGACAAAATTGAACTATACATAGTAAATATTTATAACAGACCTAGTTTAGCTAGCAAAGATTCTTTGGTAATAGAACAGCTAGACCAATTTCTAAGTTCAATTGACCCAAGGGCTTTGGTAATTGTGGGGGGTGATTTTAACCGAAAATCTGAGCCTGTGGTGGGATTTGAAAATATCTTCGAAGAAGAAGATATGGTAAATAATGTTCCCCCATTGGAAAGTGGTTCGGCAGTACCCTGTACAGTTGCCGTTGCACAGTTAATAAGATTAGTGTCAGGACATGGACTCCGAGCTTGCAATGGCCGATTGCCTTCGGATAGTCCGAGTGCTGCTACATTTAGCAGGAGTAACTGTAAGAGCAGTATTGATTATATATTGGTATCCATTGGCCTCTGGCCAATCTTATATGACTTGGTAGTTGAGGATAGATCTGATAGCGACCATTATCCCCTATGTCTGACGCTAGCAGCTCATTTTTCCAATTAACTCCCTTGAATAATGGAGATATTAACTCTAGTGTAATTGAACCATTATTAAGTAATAATACGTAGAGCCTTAAAATGGCCTTCAATAGGGGAAATGACGAGGCCATGAAGCAGATCTATGAAATCTTTGCAGACACTATTTCTCCGTATGTAGATCTACCTGGTTCAGAGTTCCCAATTATGAATATACACTACGCATTGGTAGATGCATTAACACCTATCTTGAGTAGGATTCCGAAGGAATGTAAAAGGGAAGATTGATGCAAGTAATTTAGATAATCCATGGTATAACAAAGAGTGCCGTGAGGCAAAAGGACCTTATTTTGGCAGCAAAAATTAAAAATTTAGTGGCCTTAAGGGAGAAAAGGAACATGTATAAGAGATTATTAATACAAACTAAGAAAAACTGGGATGACAATATTTGGACTGAATTGATTAGTGCAGCCAAAGCCAAAGACCATTCTGGTTTTGGCGATTGATATCTAAAGGCAATAAGGCGGGGAAATGTATCAAGGACCTTTACATAGATGCTAAAACATGGGTCAGCCATTTCTCCCGTCTTTATTCAATACCTATGAGTGATAAAGAATTCGAAATGCAAGACTATGTAACAAGTCCAACTATAGCCCCTTTATGCTTTAGTTTGGAAGATACTCTGTCTGCCATGGATGCAGTAAAACCGGGAAAAGCACCAGGTCCAGACAAGATACCAGGAGACTTACTGAGGCATGATAAAGAGGTTTGGGGCCCTTATGTCAACTTTTTATGTAATTCAGTCGCCGCGGGTGCACCAATACCGGAATCATGGAAAGGGGCTGAAAATACAACAATTTTTAAAAAAGGTAATTGCCAAGACCCCTCGCATTATCAACCGATTAGTTTATTAGATGTTTTACAAAAAATATATACCCGACAAATTTTAATAAAATTAAACGATTAGATTGAGGAGAACAGTATTTTATCAAAATATCAGGCTGGCTTTAGAGCCAAAACCAGCACTATTGACCAGGTTTTTAGATTCCTTTGCATTAGTTGGAAATATACAGTTTTTAAGAGGGGTCATCTGTACATCGCCTTTGTTGACTTAAAGGCCGCTTTCGACCTCATCCCTAGAAACCTCCTCTGGAAATCCTTAAAAATCATGGGGTACCGGGGAGATACTCACACAAATTATAAGATTGCATGAGGATAATTTTGCGAAGGTTAGATGGGGTCCGAGGGGTGAGCTTACCGAGCCAATTCGAGTAGACAGGGGCGCAAGGCAGGGATGTGTGCTGGCGCCCACCCTATTTTCATTGTATGTAAATGATATTCCGGAATACTTATTGGGCTGCGAACATGATTCTCCCAAACTAGGTGGGGTGCCAGTACCTGCCCTTTTATTTGCAGATACCATTCTAATATCCCAAACTCCAAAAGGTTTACAATGTTTAATAGATACCTTTGGTGCATATTGCGAGACTAAGGGCCTGGAAATAAATTCTAGCAAAACAAAATATATGGCAGTCAATCCTCATAAGTCTTTTAAAAAGAATTTAACTGTTAACAACCAGAGGCTAGAATATGTGCATAATTTTAACTATTTAGGTATAACCTTTGACACTAAAATATCTTGGAAACCACAATTGGAGAAAAGTAAGATCATTTTACTCCAAAACTCTCTACCAATAGTAAAGAAACATGAGTAGCATGTCTAAAGCGGTATCCCCTGCCCTTGAGGTATACAAGTATAGGGCACAATCGGCATCCCTTTATGGGGCAGAATTATGGGGGCCCTCAAGCAATAATACTTTTATGGTAGGAGAAAATAAGTTCTTTAGGAAATTACTACACCTTCCTATGCGTACACCACTAATACCTATTGTACTGGACCTAAATGTACACCGTATGGATCACCAGGCAATTTTAAATTTTAAGACCATTATTGTTCTGGGTGCGGCTGTGGTCTACAGCAGAGCTCGTGCATTATAACGAAGGGCTAGAGGAAATCTTAAGGCTTAACCACGGTAGAGGTTTACCGTGGCTCAAGCATGTTCATTGTTGGTTCAATATATTAGGGCTGAAGCACTTTTGGGAGGAGCCTGCTCAATTGTCTATGGTTTCTAAGAAAATATTAAAATCAACTTTTTGGGCCTAAATCCAAGATAGTGCGTCTCATAGCTCAGCCATTGGTACACTAACAACACGGTTCCTTTTAATGAAACAAACTTGGAGTTTTGAGCCATTTTTGGACGAGGTGCAGCCGCAGTCAGCAAAATCCCTATATATGAAATTTCGATACGGTGTCCTCCATATTAATTCAAACACATCGAAATGGGCTTGCAAACAAGGGGAGGAAAATATTGAGTGCTGTACATTGTGCCAATCTGGTGCAAGAGAAAATGACCTACATTTATTATTCTTCTGCCCTGTTTACGTAAAATCTAGAAGGAAATAGATCAAACCCATTTGTCCGACATTGGGAATTAGGTCATGTTATGAGGCAGCAAGAATATTGAGAACTGATACCTCTCAAAAGGTCGTTTTTAGCGTCAGTAGGTACTTGTTTGCTGTAGGTTTAATAAGAGCAAAGGAAGGTTTGAAATTTTAGTGTATTTTACTTGGACTATTGTCAACACATAAGCTTTGCACTTGCACCTTATGTACTACACTTGTAATGCTGTTACTATACTAGTTTTGTACTTGCACTTTATGAATCAACAAGGAAACTAGTGGGATGACATACCAAGTATATATGTTGCACTTAAAGCACTTGCACTTTTTGAGTTGATTCCTAACCAGGAAGTTTTATTTAAAGGATGCCAGATAGATATTAATGGTGCTTGGCTATCTACAATGATATTTGCTGCAACTCATCAACATGTTTTATTTTTTAACAACCTTAAATTTTAACTGTATTTATTATAATTGAGAAAGGTCTTGTATTTAAAATATGAATTTTCATACTTATGCAATTGTCTAGCGATACCTTTGGAAATGTTTCATTATCAAGATGTGCAAATTGTTATTGTATTTCTTCTATGGTTTTTTAAACCGAAATAAAGATTAAATTGAATTGAATTGAGCTTGCATGCTTGTAGAGTGTGTAAAAGTGCATGTTACAGATCATGCCGATTCACCAGTGCAAATTTGGGAGGACTAAATAGAACATCCTCACCTAAACTGAAAGGCTCCCATGGTGTTAAAACCACTATTTTCTCAGACAAGCACTCGTATCCATCAGTCTAGCATGCATCAATAGAATTCAAGAAGCCATGTGATCCAGCAGGACATGCAAAACAAGGATCCATGTGTGAGTTAGAAACATCAGAGGCATATCTCAAATATCTGCAATCTTCTTAGAAGGAGGAAGGTCCTTCATATGACTCATGTCTACCACGACTTCTATCAAGGTTAGCATCTTCTGGGTGTTAAATGTAAAGGGCAAATTGAGGGAAAGGGTTCATAGAACACTGAAAATGGACTAATGTCCTTTACAGTGAAGCCGGCACATCTGGTAGCACTTTAGTAAAAATGTGAGGTACGACCATCTGACCAAACAGCAGAACCATAAACTGATGGAGTTGAGACCCCCAAAGTGAACCTCAAGTAACACCTGTAGGCTGGGAGGATAGACAGATGGAAACAGGTGCCCTTGAAATTCAGGGATACCAAGCAGTCCCAGCACTGAGGGCCAGCAGGATTTGGCTCAGGGACAGCATCTTAAACTTGTCCTCCCACATAAACAGACTCAAGTTCCAGGGCGGGCCCATTTAAGGGAGTAGAATCAAGTGTCACTTTCTTCAAGGGGCGCCGACTCTGTGACCAATTCGTTCACTAGTGCAAGAACCTCTAAATCCAAAACTAAAATGTGCTGGAGAACATGCTCTGATGGAAGGAGGACGGTCCGGAGGAGATGACAGTAAGGGGGAAGGCCTTAGCCTCTATGGATTAGCTACATCACTAGTAATCTGTCCTGATTAGCTCCCAACTGGTAGAGAAATAGGTGACCCTTCCCCCACCAGAAGCTGAGGAGGGAAGGAGGAGTCGGAGTTTTGAGCAGCAGCACTGCAGAATATGTTGGGGACTCAAGCGGTTAATGGTGTCCTCTAGATTCACAAGAAGTATTTTTCCTGGGGTGTTTTGATTAGTTTTAAAGTTTGCTGCAGCCGGGACTGTTGTGCTCTGGTGTAACCACAGCATTTACTGTATTGTCTGTACTTCGGATGCCAGGCCCAGTGAGCATGCTGCTGTTCTTGAACACTTGAAGGATGAGGCAGCCTTCTCACTGAATAGTTGCTCATCATCGAAGGGCATGCTCATGAGTGTGGTTTGGAAATCTCAAAATGAAACCTATCTAGGCAAGGCGGTGCAATGTGAAAGCTGTGCCCTTGTACCAAGCCAAAGTTTCTGTAGAACCTAGGCTGCTCTTCAGGATTTGTTTGGAAGCATCCAAACCATACCTGAGCAGATTTTAAAAAGGCTTTTTAAGATGTGGTAGACTGATGACAGTCAGTTTTGCCAATAGCCATGTGGTATGGATATAGTGTACCTCTAGACATAGTGTTAGCCTGTGGAGGACAAGGCTGAGGGGGCCTCCACCAAAGCCACAGGGTTCTGATTTCTAATCCACTGGTGCAAGGACTTAGCTCAATACACCAACACGAATTAGAAATCATGTTGGACTGCAACTCATACGCAACCCATTAAGCAATACTGTAGGGGTGGTGTTTTCTGGTCATAATTAGTCCCTCTAGATAAGTTCAGACCCTCTTTCGTAATTTTATAACACACTCAAAATAGCACTAAAAAACACAAGATAAACATTTTAAAATGTTTATTTCGAAACCCAAGTCTAATGCATAAAATTTGAACTGTAACCAAACAGAATACAAAAATAAATACAGCATTGCATGACATGGCCAGCTAAACAAAATGAGCGTTCTTAATATGGTTCCTACTGTTGTTTCCTAACCTACGCCTAAGTAGCAAAGCGACCTTTTACCTACATTTGTCCTACCTTGCTCTGCATAACGGTTCTAGCAATTACCTTTTACCCAGTTATGTGCTTAATAAATGTCTATTGGTTTCCTTTAAACTAGCCTCGTTTATTAGGCATGAGGATTCTTAGCATCATATCTTAATCCCCTACACATGAAGTACATAACAGGATTAACATACTCTGTACAAAAGTAATTGCTATCTTAATCCTTGTGCGACAGGGCTACTTTGCATAGTTACAATCATTGATTTAGGCTCATCTACATAATTGTACTCACAACATATCGATTGTGGTAGAACCCCCGAGGCTACCTTTTTGGTATAAAAGAACCGCACCTTCACTAGGTAACGAGAGAAGACACTGCTACGCTGACACCGACACGGAGGACCCTGCATGCTGAGGCTTCAACACGCAGCGGTCTGACATCCCTTGCGGGGTGTCCAACTCGTGACCAAGACGGGGTCCTTCATTGCTCCCATCAGGTAATGGGGTTGGCTCTTTCCTAAGGGATTCTTGGCTTCACACCCAAATACATGCTAGGTACATTAAGGTACACTTAGGTGGGGTACGCATAGTCGGAGTACACTAAGATTACTGTTTTTATATATGCCTGCATATATTCGTTGCTTAGCACCATGGTAGAAATATATCTACTGTTTAATCTGTTGGTGCTTGTAATCACTTACATTTGCTTCTGTCTATTGATTATCGCAGCAAACATGTTTTATACTAGAATGACGCTGGTTCAATAAATACTTATTGAAAACGTCCCCAGCGTTTATTCTGTGTATCTCTCTGAGACTAAGTCAACATGATTGACTGAGCGAAAAGTACTGTACTGTTTCCACAACCCCTGAAGGGTAAAGGGTTATCATGTTCAATGGTTGCCAGAAACTATTCGCTCCCTGGTAGGGTTCGGGGGCTTATAGTGGCACTGTGAGCTAGCTGGTCTATAGGCTGACATATCCTGTGGGGGTGTCCAGAATCAGTCTAGACACAAATCCCTTAGTTTATGTTATCCAACAAACCGCACAGATTCTATGTATTCTTAGGACCTACACGACATGGCGAAGCCATGGTTGGATTGGTTCTTATTTCTCGGTCAAATCCGAGTAGTTCAGTCGTGCTTTTTCAGAGACCACCTACTCACATTTAACCAGATACGTCTGGAGTGGGAAGGGAAATCTGCCTCAGCTGAGTAGGTAAACCCTATGTATTGGCTGTAGGTTATGCAAGCTTGAAGGATTAAAATTTCCCACCCCGTGCAAAACTCTCTTTTCCTTACTACTTCCTCCCACAATGTCTGTTAATGGAGATGGCGTTGCGGGTACAGGGGCAGAAGAGCAGGAAGTTGCTCTTAACATTACAGAAATTGCAGACATGCAGTTACTGTGAAATTATTACAATACGGCTTCGCGACAACGGGTGGTAGTGTTACCTTCGTGATAGAGGCACACGAAGCATTTAGGACAGAGGTATTCTATTCTTGGGTCAGATTCCCGCCTGCAGATGCACGCACACAGTTGTTTCATACTTACATTGAAGATGACACACCTGAAGAATACTTTCCATAGGTGGACATATAGAAGTCCCGTTAATGTACCAAGAGCATATTAATTGGTTTAAAGGCGCCCTCCCCCACACCACAACAAATGTGAGACTCGGTCCGCTCAGCAGAAAAGGAGCGACCTGACCGGTCCTAGCTGCTTACACATCAACCAGACATTGATACATTGTCAGCAGCAGAATTACGTATACTTTACAGAGACGTAGTAAAACTATACAGAAACCTTACACAGTTCGTAATGCGAACTCTTACAATTCAACCTGCGAGGATTGCTCAAGCTGGTCAACCCCAATCGACTACACCAACTTTCAGCCCACAAACAATGAACGCGGCTATAGGAAGAATGCCAACCAAGCGGGAGCAAATCCTGTTCTGGACAGCACAGAAAATAACACAGCTTGAAGCAGTATTTCCCCATACGGGGCAGCAGGAAAAATACAGAATACTAACAATTTGCTTGCCAATGGGGATGGCTCCCCAATAGAGGATTGTACCACTTGGGCTACAGTTTTCGCTGCCTTTTATACTAGAACTCATGGTACCCCTCAATAGCAGTTTTACCAGATGTATTGAAACAAATACAGAATGAGTATGGGGCAGAACCTGCCCTGGACTTGGGGATGAAATTGATGGGCAATTTTGCCCAGGTATCAGCAATTATGTTAGGTAACATAAAAGAGGAAGCAGCAGCGGTGGCTATACGCCAACGCAAGAGGGAATTCACTCCTGCGCAACAGGAGTGAGAACTACCTAAGATTATCAAAGAAACCTATGCCTCGCTGGGTAGAGATAACTTGGGAGCCAGACCTGGGAAACCACAAATGGTGGGTAATTCTTAAAAGGATAACTCAAAGCAAGCACCCGATTCTTCTAAAATGAAGTGGGATAACAAACAATAAAAAAATAACAAGCAGAATGGATCACGATCACAGGGTGGGTCTCCTCAATAGGAGCCCTCTGAAAAAAGATACAATCTTAGAAACTGTGATAATATTAAAAAACCTGACAGGTTTCAGGATACTGATACATATTCCTCCTGTTCCTTTCAGAGTTCATCAAAAATCTTGGAGAGGGAAGGACGGTCAGAACACAGAACAGAAGAGCGAGTCAAGCCAAAAAGGGAGACACCGCACTTCAGACTACATTATCAAGCAAGAAGATGAAGGGAGGGGGTAGAGAGTTAACGAAACTGTGCAAACTAGGTGCGTTCGCACCATCAGCTACAGTTTTTTGTATAATGTATGATGTATTCTTCACGGAAATGCTAATAAAAATGATACTTAAAAAAAAAAAATCAAACAAGAAGATAAACCCAAAACTACACCTCAATTTAAAAAGAAGAAGGTAGCTGGCCTTAAAATAAGAAATGCCCAGGCTACTGAGGACTGTGCTTCTGAACGGGGAATGGGCTCTGACGATGATAGACAGCGCAGCAGAAGTAACAATAGCTCGCCAGAACCTGATGGAATTTTTGGTGACAGCAGCGTTGAATGAAAATATCACGGTGGAGACACCGGATACAAGCTAAGTGCCCTGCATAGTTTATACGAAATTACGCTCCAAATGGAGGGGGACATACCCAGGAAAGTGAAAGGTATCTTTTGGGAGAACCTGACATATGGATACGAGATCCTTTTGGCTGAAAGAGATTGGCCGTCTGAGTTTGTTATGGAGTGCCCCAAGGGGAAAGATGTAATTTTACCAGCTTTCTCCGACCTCGTTCCAGTGTCACTTAAAAATTGATATGCGCAGGAGTGGGTGTTAACGCTATCTCCCGCACTTTACCGTAATCATGTAGGGTGGGATGCTGAGTCACCTCACCATGAAATACCATTAAAATCTAGTCCTACTCCACAGAGGCAGTACCCAATAAAACATGGTGCAAAGAAATGGGTCAGGGAGATCTTAGATCAACTTGAGCACCAAGTTGTGATTGAAACCTGCACCTCTTCCATGAATAATCCTTTGTTTCCTGTAATGAAACCCAACAATTCATACCATCTAGTTTTAGACTACAGGCATTTGAACACATGCACACAAACATTTACAGTACAAAATGCACACAGTGCCGCATTAATGAATAACATTGTGCAAACAAAATAACAATATATATCTCAAATGGTTTCTTCTGCCAAAGTATAGCACCTGGAAGCAGATATTTGACAGCATTCTCAGCTCTACGCACTCAACGTCAATTCTGTAGACTGCCCCAAGGGTATAAGAATAGCCCCGTTTGTTCTCAGCAAGAGTAACAGAGTTACTTCAAAATTGTGATGAGGAGGCATTGTCCCAAGTAGATGATATTTATCTGACGGACAATGAGTTATTGGAACCCTTGAACAGGGTGAACAACATAATTCTGTGGATTGCCAATATGGGCTACAAATGTAACTTTAAAAATTAAAAATTGCCCACCTCAATGTCCTATTTTTGGGATATGAGCAATCAAGTGAAGGAAAAAGCCTGGCAGCTAATTTTTTAGAAACATGTGCGCTGCTCCGACCTCCAAAGACGCTGAAAGGTTTACAATTCATTTTAGGATTCCTAAATTTTGGCAGAACATACATTTTGGATTACGCTGAAAGGGTTAAACCTTTCTACGACCTAATCAGACCTGATTTTTCAGTCCAACATTGAACACAGGAACCCACAGAAATTTTCGGTTCCGGACAACCTGACACGATAGCTTACAAACAATTACACACACTTGTAAATACCACTAATTTGGTGATCCGTGTAGTTGCGGGTCAATCCGGGTACACCCATCACCTTCAATGAAGGCGAGCAGTACCCATAGCATACAAATCACATTTGTACACAAACGCTGAAAGCAGCGTTTTGCATCCTAAAAAGTTACTGACAGCATTACAGACTGCTGTAGTGAGAGAAAGAGCACTAGCACAGGGGAAATGCATAATTGCCGTGACTCCAGTACCAACCTTAGAGGCTGTTACTAAAGCAAGCGTTCCAAATGCAAAAGCATTGCATCCACAATGGATACAATGGGCTAATTCTCTCACTGCAACAGATATGATCCTACACTGAAAACACAAACATTTCTGCAGTACGAACAAGAATATTCTCTCCTGAATGAAATTCTGCCTCTCGATCAGTTTGAATGGATCATTTATACTGAAGGATCTGCTTAGCCCGCCATAGGAACTAAACAACAATGCTTCGTGGCTTGCGCAATCGTTAAGGGGCGCATGCATGAAGGAAAGTTCTGACTTGATAAAAAGCACACGCAATCCCTAGGGGACTGCACTGCGCAGCTGGCAGAACTAAAAGCCCTAATACTGGCACTACAAAATACGGATAGGGAAATCCCCACACTCATTTTGTGCGATTCGTTTTATTGTGGCCAGTCATACAATGAATATCTTCACTAATGGGGCTACAATGGGTTTAGAGATTCCAAAGGTTGCACAATAAAGCACAAGCGTGTTGGCGTGCACGCCGAAGGGAATTCGTTGGCTGATGAAGCCGCCAAGGCAACAGTGCAAACTGCTGCCGTTGCTGCAATCACTCGTTCCAGCACGAGGATAGACGAACAAATAATGATGGCTGTAAACGGCACACACAACAGCTCAGCCTTGCTGAAAGGTTTTCCACTCAAGTACTCCTACAAGTTAGATGCGCAAAACATTCTGTATGCTCAAATTCCACGAGTGGGGGAAAGAGTAATACCAAACAGGGATCACAGATTAGGATTAATTTTAGTTGCACACAAGGGTCTGGGTTCAGCACACGCAGCTATCACTGTGACTGTTTCACTACTAAAGCAGTGTTATTGGTGGCCAGGTCATGCTAAACAGACAATGGCTTTGTCCTCAAGTGCGACGTCTGTCAGCAGATGAACGGTTACACTGTAGCACGCCCACCTCAAACACCACTACAGATATCAGACTGACTCCTCGCATGTGTCTATTTGGACCACAGAGGCCCCTTGCAATCTGACGGGGCTTACAAGTACATCTTGGTGGCAGTGGATTCATGCTCTAGATTCCTGTGGGTCTGGGTCATAGGAACATACGCAATTGACACATTACATTCCAACCCTAGCCCTGCTTTTAGCTCATGGGCTTACAAAGAAGCCATGGGAAGTTTGGGCGTAGCATTACGGTACTCCTCCCTGTATCATCCTGATGGAAATTTGATCGTGCAGAGGAAGAACCAGGACTTAAAGCAATCCTTAACAGCTAGGGTATTAGGTTCAGGTGGCAGTTGGGTCAATCACTTATATGGGGTCCAGAGGGCACTTAAAAACATGGCAAGAAAATCCCTGGGGGGCCGTACTCCAAATGAAGTCCTGTTTGGGATAAGAATGTGGGTACCAGACCTATACACCACACAGTGAGGATACATTAGATGCCATGCCACACAATGGTTCTTACAATTCATCAGACCCCAATTGGAAGGGATGGTTGGTTTGGCCTATCGACACAAATAGGTGTCAGTCAAGATTCAGGGGTACCACCGAAGGGTTTAGTATCCAAAGGGCCTGATCAGCGCTATGTACAATCAGAACACTTGGGGGTGGTAACATCTTACAGTGTTGGGAAGTTATGCCTAGAGTGGCTAAAGACCTCAACACTGTCCCAAGTGAAACGACACTTATCCCTCTGGCAGATGACATGGGTCTTAGGGATTTTTTTTATTAGGTCCCCAGAAGCCACATCAAAAGCGCTTCTTGTATACTATTTACAACGAGCTATGGAAAATCTCTCAACAGGGGGCTGCTGAGAGACTATGTGAAATAGATCGGGTTAACCTTGAAAAGGCTTTGGCTGTGGTCGACAATGGTATGACCACACTATCATCCAGAATTTATTCACTGGGCAGCATTGTGTCTTCTTCAATAGATATAATGGAACAGGATTTGTCAATTCTACAACATGGACAATCGCAATTGCGGTCCATTATATTAAGCTGGATGCTACAATCATTGCGTTCCGGCCATGTGCCCTGGCATTACATCAACAGCACGACTCTGTTCTCTCTATACAATTTAACGGAATGACAGATGGTTATGGCACGCAGAGATGCAAAATATACCATGTTGCACATTGAAAAATTGGACTAATTACCTTTCACTGTGGCTGAGTCACCTTCCACAGAATGGTTAATCCATGGCTATATTACACTGCCAGTCACGACATTCCAATTTCAATATTGTCTCAAATACAATCAGGTAGGCAGATATGAAGCACTAGGAGAAGGGTACATACACGAGTACTGGGAATTACCATACAGATTTAGATGCAGGAATGGGGACACTGAAGTTTTTCTCAGCGGTTCAAACTGTGAAAGTGCTTTAAGTGAGTCCTTAGTTTGCAAGGACTTTTCGCTTCAGGGGGCCTGTAATGCTTTGGTTGCAAACTTGTCCTGTTACTTGAAGGGTTCCCCGGCTGCAGTGATTCATCCGGTGTTCGAGCTGCTCTCGAATGGGAGATATTTGATGCTGAGTGATTAAGGCTGTTGTGGGATGGTACCGGGCATCGCATATCTGGTCACAGTAAGTTCCAGGGTTACTTGAATGCAAGTATTGTTTCGACATTGATGTGGCATCTCCCACACAGGACACAAACATTTGGCTCTCCGTGTGATGGGAACAATTCGGCCTTTTTTCCAAAACAAGCCAAACTGGAATAAGAAACATCGTTTTGTTTTATTTGTCTTCTGCTCTCACTGAGCACCATGACTTTCGATGTGCTCTGTCTAATCAGATATTGATTCTTTAGTGGACTTAAAGCGCTTTTGAATTTTAAAAGCATCTTTTTCCGTTATTTACATACATGTTTTTAGATGTTTTTAGACATTGGTCTTATGACAATGTTTTTATGCTTTTTAGCAGGCTTATTTTAGCATTAGTTGACCTTCTCAACATTCAGATGAGGAGTGGGTGTTTTGTTTCCTAATTGAGGCCCCATTAGCAAAGCAACCTTTTACCTACATTTGTCCTAACTTGCTCTGCATTTCGGTTCTAGCAATGACCTTTTACCCAGTTATGTGCTGAATAAATGTCGATTGGTTTCCTTTAAACTAGCCTCATTTATTATGCATGAGGATTCTTAGCATCACATCTTAATCCCCTACACATGACGTACATAACAGGATTAACATACTCTATACAAAAGTCATCGCTATCTTCATCCTCGGGCGACTGGGCTACTTTGCATAGTTACAATTATTAATTTAGGCTCATCTACATAATCGTACTCACAAGATATCGATTGTGGTAGAACCCCCGAGGCTACCTTTTTGGTATCAAAGAACCGCACCTTCACCAGGTAACAAGAGAAGACGCTTCTACGCTGACACTGACACGGAGGTCCCTGCACGCTGAGGCTTCAACACGCAGTGGTCTGACATCCCTTGCGGGGTGTCCAACTTGTGGCCAAGACGGGATCCTTCATTCTCTCCCATCAGGTAATGGAGTTGGCTCTTTCCTAGGGGGTTCTTGGCTTCACACCCACATACATGCTAGGTATATTGAGTAACACTTAGTTGGGGTACTAATAGTAGAAGTACGCTAAGATTACTGTTTTTATATATGCCTGCCTATATTCGTTGCTTATATATTTAGCGAACAAGGGAACCCCAACGGTACGACCTGGGGTGGTATACGCGTTTTTAAAGAACAGTGGTCAAGATGAGGCCAGAATGGTCCTCGGGTAGCCAGAGCTACTATTTAGTCGAGATAAAGCTTTCGTCTGAGTTCTCGTGTTACAAGAGAGAAGGAAGAGAAAAACAGCGTATGGCGGGACACAAGGTTGTAGGGATGACAAGACATTTATTACATCATAAACGTTATATCATCCACACGTATTTTAAGATCTAGTCCTGGTGCTCACACATCGAGTGAGGTTGCGTGAAAAGGTGAAAAAGTGCTGGTGACTTAAAATTACATCACATTGACAACATAAGCAAAACTCAAGTGAATTTTTACAGTTGAAGTTTTGGTTGGCTACCCGAGGACCATTCTGGCCTCATCTTGACCACTGTTCTTTAAAAACGTATATTCGTTGCTTAGCACCATGGTAGAAATGAATCTACTGTTTACTCTGTTGGTGCTTGTAATCGCTTACATTTGCTTCTGTCTATTGATTATCGCAGCAAACATGTTTTATACTAGAATGACGCTGATTCAATAAATACTTATTGAAAACGTCCCCAACGTTTATTCTGTGTATCTCTCTGAGACTAAGTGAGCATGATTGACTGAGCGAAACGTACTGTATCCACGACACCCTGAAGGGTCAAGGGTTGTCATGTTTAATGGTTGCCAGAAACTATTCGCTCCTTGGTAGGGTTCAGGGGCTTATAGTGGCACTGTGAGCTAGCTGGTCTATAGGCTGTGGAGGTGTCCGGAATCAGTCTAGACACCAATCCCTTAGTTTTTGCTGTCCAACAAACACGTAGATCCTATGTATTTTTAGGAACTACACGACACTAGCTTCCTTACACCCTATCGCTACTTCTAAGCACTATGCGTTTGATATGGTCTCTCACTCAACTCTATTAACTGGGCTCAGGGAAATTGTAATCCAAAGTTGTGCCTTGACTTCGCTGAAATCATTTCTTAAAAGGTAGAAAGCAGGCTGTCTTACACATCCACTTCAAAACCTTTTGGATTTGGAGTCCCACAGGGCCCTGCACTGAGTCCCATTCTTTTTACTATATATCTGGAGCTGTTGGTGTGTCTCATTAAATCTTGAGGCTTGCGAGTGATCGCTTATGCTGACAACACTCAACTTCACCTATCTTTACAAGACAATAACGTGGAGGTGCCAATTTTGTTTAAAGTGTCTAAAATCAGTAGTTGAGTGGCTGGACAGTACTTGCCTCAAATTAAACTCTGGTGAAATGGAAATTCTTTTCTAGCAACTGGTGGCAGCTAGATTTCCAGATTCTCGCAACTGATGGCCGGTTGAGCTTGGGTCTCCTTCCCACGCATTCCTCACCAGTAAGAAATTTAGGTTTCAAATTTGATACTGATCTTTCTTTTGACCATAAAATGAAGCAATTTCTTCTTGTTTTGCAACGCTCAAATCTTTAAAGAAAATGTTGCAGCGCATACTCAAAATATTATTGTTCACAATATGGTAACCTCTAGACGTGATTATGAGAACAGTCTGTATTTGGTTCTTCTGGTTTATCTGATCCAGCGCCTTCAGATTGTTCAAAATGAAGCTGCTCATTTAATTTTGAAAATTCCTTTTCGTCAAACAGTGACGCCTTATTTGCAACAATTGCACTGGCTGCCTGTAATGAAGCTCAATCAATTTAAGGCGCTAACTTTTTCCTATAGAGTGTTTCAGCAGAAAGGACCCCTCTACTTAAATAGGAGATTTAAACCTTAACGGCAGGTGCAAACTCTTAGATCTAATAATTCCAACTGCTGCAAATGCCCATGTTTCTTAAAGCTAGAAGAGGGGTGAGATAGTTTGTTTACCGTACATCCAATCTCTGGAAATCTCTCCCGTTCAATTTACGTTTGGCCCCTTCTGAAGCTACTTTTTAAAAAAGAATCTTAAGACTTTTATTAAATTTTTTTCACATCGGTTATTTCATTCGTTTTGCCGCTAGTGCCGGGACGCTTTTTCAGAAGCAGCTATGTGCTTTATAAATTGTATTCTAAAATTTTGAAGATGAATAGCAAGCATTCTGAATCAATTTTCTAAAGATGGATTGCACAGCATACCTTTTCTCAGTATGAAATAGCTGTTTAACTATTCTCTATCACAGACCTTGCCCAGGAATGATAAGCAGTGCCAGGCTGAAGGCAACTTCCCTACTCTGGAGCAACTCCTGACTGTGGGTGCTATGTCGCAGCAAACCGGCGTGACCTTTAGGCTGATAGTTCCATCGCGAAACCTCGCCAACTAATGGTCAGATACCTGATTTTTTTTTATATTATCTGTTTGCCGATTTTAGCTCATGTGTGGTGGTGTGAGTCTGGAAGACTGCTATGCCATGGAACCCCAGAACCATTGGGATTCCAGGACGGGCAGTTATCTCTGGGCCCCTGTTAGGACGGACGTACTGTCATGCTGTTGCTGCCAATAAATCCTTCTACCTACTGAAGATGTGTGAGTAATTACTTCAGTAATTTGGCGATGAAGGGGCAACTTGAAGAACTGCTTATTCTTCACCTACCAACAAGAAAACACTGACCGACCACTTAATTAAATACGGAGACTTGAAGAAAACAGGGGCCAGAGAATCGGTGACCCTTTGAAATTACGCCGCTGTCACTGATGTCGAGCGATTGAAACGTATCTCAAGAGGTGAGATCTTTTATTTTACCTATTTGCCGCTTTTGCCGATTCAAACGATCCCGTTTGAAAAGTTCAGCCTGCGCGTGACTGAATGCACGAGCCCTAAGATGCGAGGTGAAGACTGATGGCACGAGCCTCGCTGCGCGGGACAGAAGCAGAAAGAACGTGTCATACTGCGCGAAGTGAACAGCGCACGTGAATAGCGCACAACACGTTTATTTCCTTCTAAGTATTCATTTCTTTGACTCGCCGCGCTGTATCCTTAAAAAAAATATATATCTCGTTGGAACTTACTTTGTCAGTTCTGTTCCTGTGGTGTGGGACACAGCAATTGTTTGCCGGCAGATCGCGACGTCTTTGGCTTAGCTGGCAGTCTTCTCTTTCGGCGCATTGCATTCTGGGAGATCTTCAAGTCCAAAAACATAAAAAGAGGACTTCCCAGTGTTCATCAATCCCTCTGTCAGACATCATAACGGTGTTCAGCATAAAAAGAGGACTTTCTCTTTTATTCTTGTGTCAGATTTAACAGGTTTGCAGATTCTTAAAAAAAAAAAGGGAATCAGAGTTTTAAAAGAGATTTCACAACAGCAATCTGCACGCTTTGCAAGTCACTATTCACATTCTAAGAAGGCAGTCACCAGTGATTTACATCTAATACTTTTACCACAGAGTGCACCTCACAGCGATTTGCACACTTTGTTCCTGTTTTGTTCTTACAATAAAAAAAAAAAAGTCTACACGGGAAGAGTGCAAGTCACAGCGATTTGCACGCTTATTTCTTTGTTGTTTTAATTATTTTTACATCTAACCAACATGCAAAGTGTTCAAGCACCAGCACCATTCCTACAAGATCCTGGAGAACCACCCTTAGAGTGGAATTTATGGTTAAGATCTTTTAGAGCCTACCTAGGAGCAATCGACACACAAAAATTCAGACCAGAAAGACGCAAAAGCTTGATGTATTATCATTTGGGCGTAGAAGGACAAAATGTTTATGATCATCTACCTGAACATGTCCCTGCAGAGGATGAAGATCTCGACGAATTTGAAACAGCGATTGCACAACTAGATAAATACTTTTCAAAAACTAAAAATATGGTTTTGTACATAGATACAAATTTTTTACGAGAACACAACAACCGAATGAATGTATAGACACTTATGTTACTGCGTTAAAAATGTTAGCCTCAAAGTGTGAATTTGATAATTTTACTGCAGAATTAATACGTGATCAATTGGTAGCTAGATGCCACTCAAAGAAAATTCAAGAAAGGTTACTGGCATGTAAAAATCCTACATTAGACAAAGCTATAGACTTAGCTAAAAGCATTGAAGGTTCTTTTATTGATGCAAAACTGCTTGAAGAATCCTTAGCCAAGTCTACAATTTCTGGTGCGGTAATTAACAAACCAACCACTAGAAATTTTCAAAGCAATGTTAAACCGAAAGTGTTCAATAGATCTAATTTTTCTTCTCAACAATTTAATAAGGTGTACTGTTATAGATGTGGTTCACCTTCACATGTTTCCTCGTTCAGATACTGTCCAGCATTGGGTCAACAGTGTAAGAAATGTGGAAAAATAGGCCATTTTTTGAAAATGTGCAGGGCAGGCAAACCCACAAACGTCCGTTGTGTTTTTAATGATTTTGGTGGTAACTTTGATGAAGAAAACTTCGAAGAAAATAAGGAATTGCTTCTAGGTGTAAGATGTGTTAACTCAAATGATGAAGATTTAGTAGTTGATCCAAATCTCAATGTTTCTATTGAAGGTCACGCTATTCAACTACTAGTTGACACTGGCGCACGTATAACTATCATTTCACATGATGTTTTTGTGAAGTACTGGTATGGCAAAGCTCTACCACCACCAGACATTCGTACAGTAGCATTTGAAGGGAGCAGAGTAGATCTCATTGGTTTTTTGTGGGCCGATATTAAGATTCTAGATGAATCAATTAATGGGAAAATATATGTTGCAAAAAAAGGAATTAATGTCTTAGGTTTAATTCACCAAGCTGAATTTGGCATTACAATCAGACCAGGTCTAGATCAACCCATTTCATTTGAAAAGAAGAGATTAGGTTCAGTGAGCAACAGTAAAAACGTATGGGATGGAAAATGTACCAAAGTTTTTCAAGATAAGTTAGGTAAAATTTCAGACTTTGTATATCGTATCAAAGTCAAACATGATGTTCCACCAGTCAAACATAAATTGCGGACTATTCCATTAAGTGTGAGAGGAGAACTTTCTAAAATGCTTGATGATATGTGCTCACAAGGCATTGAGAAGACAGAAGGAACTTTGTGGTTATCTCCCATAGTTTTAGCTAAGAAAAAGAATGGAGAGCTGCGCATGTGTGTTGATATGAGTGTAAATGAAGCTATTTTGGTACACAATTACCCTCTACCCAGAATTGAAGACCTTGTAACAAAAGTTGGTCAAGCCAGTTCGTTCAGTAAATTAGATTTAAGAGCAGCCTATCACCAAGTCGAACTGGATGAAAGCACTCATCATCTGACAGCGTTTGTAACTCCGGATGGAGTTTTTCAATTTTGTCGGATGCCATTTGGCATTGCCTCTACTGCGGCAGTTTTTCAGAGGCTCATGACAGATATGTTCTTTGGTAAGGAACATGTCGTAATTTTTAAAGATGACATTTTAATATTTGCTGTTACTGAACATGATAATGATATTGCACTCAATGATGTTTTGGAAATTTTGGAAAAAAGGGGTGCCACACTACGGAAAGATAAATGTACATTCAAAACTAGAGAAATTGAATATCTTGGGCATGTGTTTTCTGAGCAAGGTGTAAAACCTAGACCAAGCCTAGTAAAAAGTATTGTAGATGCTCCTGCTCCACAAAATAGAGAGCAATTGTTATCATTCTTAGGTTTGTGTGAATTTTATGCAAAATTTATGCGAAACTTTGCTACTATCACTGAGTGTTTTAAGGTTTTGCTTAAAAAAGGTGAAAAATTTGTATGGTCAGATCTATGTCAAAGTACTTTTGAGAAGGTTAAAAAAGATATCATTTCTGCACCAGCTTTACAATCCTTTGTAGAGGGAAGAAAGACTTTTGTTACCGTAGATGCTTCCGAGTATGGTCTATGAGCAGTTTTAACTCAACTCAGTATACACATGAGACAACTGTAGGCTTTGCCTCTAGAACATTACGCTCTCCTGAACGCAAATACTCCATCATAGAGAAAGAACTCTTGGCGTGTGTATGGAGTGTAGAGAAATTTAGATCCTATTTGTGGTGAAGACCCTTCATTTTAAGGACTGATCACCGTCCTTTAGTGGATATTTTATCAGGGAGGAAATTAAAACACACTACTGCCCGCATAGCTAGGCTTTCTGCAAGACTATTAGAATTTTCATTCTCTGTAGAATACATTCCAGGTGGGAAAAACTCAAGGGCAGATTGTCTTTCCAGGCTTCCGATTGAGGAGTGTAATGAATATGATTGTGAGTCGGAAGTTGAAGAATGTTTTATTGCCTACATTGGTGATTTCAGCATTTGTAAGGAAGAGAATGAATGGGTACAAGAGTTAAACAATGATGTTGTGTTGAAAGACGTTGTACAAATGGTCACTTCAGGTTGGCCAAAAGAAAGAAGTTTATCTGATACGTTACAAGTATTCTGTAAAGTCTCAGATGAATTATCATTAGAGAGAGGTAAATTAATGCGTGGTGATAAATTAATTCCTCCCACTTGTTTTCACAAACGCATAGTTGAGTTAGCACATTCTGGCCATTTAGGTTCCACCTCCACCAAAAGAAAAGTAAGAGAACATTTTTGGTGGCCTAAAATGGATCATGAAATAGACACTTATGTACATGACTGTGAAAAGTGCAAAGTTAGTGACAAGGTTTTGAAAACTGAAGGGATGGTTGAATCTCCCACTACTTGTCCAGGAAGAGCATGGCAACGTGCAGGAGTGGATTTCTTAGGACCTTATCATGTCCTTCCCAATCACATGAGATATTTCATTGTTATGATTGACCACTTGTCTAGATGGGTGGAAGTTAGAGGTGTAATGGAACCCACCACAAAAAATGTAATCAATTTCTTCCAAGATGTATTTACAAGGGAAGGTATTCCGGGTGAAATCTTAACGGATAACGGTGTTCAATTCACTTCTTTTGAAATGAAGTTGTTTTTAGAAAAGTGTAATATCAAACATATTAAAACACTGTTATATAATCCCCAAAGTAATGGTAAAGTAGAACGTTTTAACAGAATTTTAGTTGAGTGTATCCAATCTACGTTGAGATGTAACATGAATGTTGAAAAGGCTTTAAAAGAATTGATTTGGAGTTATAGAACAACCCCTCACAGTGTTACGACTAAAACTCCATTTGAACTTATGCATGGCAGAAAAGCAGCCACTGATCTATGCCCTTTTTGGATGACCAAAACTTTTAACAAAGATCTGAATGTGAATGAATCATGGAGTATAGCAAAATCTAATTCTGATTACACTAGTGCGAAAAGAGTGAATTTTGACAATAAAAAAATTAACAGATTGAAAATAGGTGACTGGGTTCGAGTCAAAAATCCCTGTCTTGTAGGGAAAGGTTTTTCTAAATTCATAGATCCATTACAAATTTCTGATCTCAGGAAAAATGCTGCTAGGCTCTCAGATGGCAATTGGTGGAATATTTCTCGCCTAGCACTTGATCCCAGTTTTTTCAAAGATATCAAGAAACAAAACACTTGTAACCAACCAGTCAAACTAGTTGATGAGGGCGTCTCACATGGAACTTTGAGAAGGAGTGTCCGCACTAAATTTACACCGAGCAAGTGGCAAGATTTTATTTGTGATTAGTTTTTCTTTCTCCTTTGAGAGGAAGGAAAGTGCATTATGCTTCAAGTTTACATTGTTAATTTGTTTATTAATGTAATGTATTCTAGTTATATGTTTCTTATCATTTACTTTTTGAATTTGTTCATTATTTGGAAAAAGGGAGAAGTGTGGTGATGTGAGTCTGGAAGACTGCTAGGTCATGGAACCCCAGAACCATTGGGATTCCAGGACGGGCAGTTATCTCTGGGCCCCTATTAGGACGGACGTACTGTCATGCTGTTGCTGCCAATAAATCCTTCTACCTACTGAAGATGTGTGAGTAATTACTTCAGTAAGCTTATGTTTGGAGACACTAAAGTTCGAACAAAATAAGTATGGTGATAAATGTGTCATCTCAATGCACATGTAGACATTTTAGCCTTGAGTGCAAGAATCCATGTTAACATTGCAGCGACCATAAGGTAAACAACAAAACTATGGTACCGTAGATAGGAGGCAGACATGATTCTAACACTTCTGTGTCTAAACTTCACACTTTCTAGCAGCAAGAGATAATGTCTGTAGGCAAGCACATGATGAGAAAGAAGAGATGTTAACCGGCCCTGTCACAGTGTTTATGACATCGCTGGATTGTTAATTGAGATATTTGCACTTACAAGACATCTATATATCATGAAATACATATAATACTGATGTGGAAGCAGTGGCGGCCGGCAGGGAATGGGGGTGGTGTGACGGGGTCGGAGAGGGGGGGGGGGCAACAAAAAATAATTTTAAAAGCCACTTACATTTTCTCGTCCGCCATCTCTCCTCATCTTGGGTCCCTTCTCACGGCGCCTTCTCCTCAGCTTTGGTCCCAGAAGCACAGAAGTCAATCATAACACTCAATGCAGCTTCATGATTGGCCTGAGCACCGACGTGGACAGGGAGCCTGTGCATGTTCCCCACCAGGCTGTGTATTACAGCCTGGTAGGGAACATGCAAAGTGTGCATGACTGCCAAGACGGCCAGCCAAGCAGTCATGCGCACTTCGAGTGTGCATGAACCACTCCTCCCAGGCTCTGACACAAGCCCGGCCCGGCCCTGCCCCGTCCTAACCCAGCCCCGTAAGTAAGAAAAATAAAATGATAATAACCAAGTTATCTTATTTTTACTGCTCCTAGAGCAGTGGGGCGATGTTCCTCTTACTCAGTGGAGGAGCCGCCCCTGTGTGGAAGACAACAGAATCAAACTTTACATAAAATAATGAATACAAATATAGCATAAAATAGGTTGCATAAAATAACAGCACACATTATTAGATATACGTGGGTATATTACAAAAGAAACTAAGAAAGGCATTGTGTCTATACCTAATGTATCTGGAGGTAAAAGAAAAAAATAGCAAGAGAAAAAGGGGTACAAACTGTACTTTGCCACAATCAGCAGGAACAGTCTTTTTCCTTTTACGCTGGAAGCATGATTTCAACTTAGCAATTTTTTCCCCAAATGTGCATGGAGTTATGTAATGTCCATGATATCTAGTCATTCTTCCTTTTGCCTTTGAGGATGAGGCACCTGGAACAGCTTAGGTGTGTTCATTTTGTTGTTGCCTTTTGTTTGGCACAGATAAGGAAGATGGACATATGCACTGGAACCCAGTTCTTGTGGATCCAGAGAATCCAAGGGATGTGACATCCCTTGTATACTGGCTCTTATTGACATTGATCAAGCATGGAAGTGGTTGTCGGCTTGCAGCAGACTTGATGCAAGCTTACTGGCCTTAGCAGTGGTTTCATATTGATTGACTCCATTGGAGGTCGTTCCAGTGGAACATCCGAACAGTGTCTTCCAAACAACATATACACCAAAAGACTCATCTCATTTGTGAGGCATGCAGTTTGTAGAAGGACAGAGTCCAGTACTCGCTTAGAGCAGTCAGACATTCATAGCCAAGATGGAATTCTATGGTCTCTCGACATGGATTCTTGGTGGCATACTCCTATCCAAAATTCATTAATTTCTTTAAAAGATACAAAAAAAGTGATGTATGGAATGCTTGAATTAATCTCAGCCACTGGTAATTACTCGTGCAGCAGCCCAGTCCATCATTATTTTACACACCATGCAACCCAAGTTTGGACATAGCCATTTTTTGTATCTTTTAGTGTGGTTTTATTTCTTTGTCAGAAGGAAGATGAGAACTCCACAAACGATGATCAGAAGGATTGTTGGAAATCCGCCAAATAGACTGGAGAACAGTAAATGAAAAAGATGAAGGAATTAGTCTCAAAACACTATAAAACCAGTCAATAAACCAAATACAATGATCATGAGGAAATGGACTATGCCAGCTATGTTGGATGGATCAAAGATGGCGTGCATAGAATCTGCAAAGTGAGTAGGATACTGGCCTCACAGGAGTTTTTGAATCTATGATGCAGAGCAGGCTGTCTAGAAGTCAAAGGTGTATGCTGCTGAGATTAAGAGACCTCTTTCTGCATTAATATGCACGTTAGCATTAATATGGAAACCAGTTTATTCAACTTATCAAGACACATTATCTATATCCATTCTGGGCCATGGGACATTTTCTAGCAATCTTTTAGGAAGAGGGTACAAGTTTACCCTACAGGATTTTATAATTTCTGATAGTTAATACACACAGTTCGCCTTGGGTCATTTCACAACATGTATTATTTGTGATTATTAAATAGGACCCATTATTCATGAGTGTATGGTGGGCTGTGGCAGATGAAACAGGTGTAGATACCACTTTACAGCATAACCCTCGCTTCAGAGTGTTACAGGCTCTTTGTAGAGTTATGGAATCACAAAGGAGTGAATGGCAGAGTGTAACAGGTACATTTAAACTCTAACTCCTACATGTGGTGATGGAAAGTGATTTCATACCAACTCAAGGTCTTATGTTTCTGGCAATCATGAAAAACAAAAGTGGACATGGGCAGTGAAATTACTGCATGTAGGTGCCATATGATTATGTGAGTCTTCTGCTACAGATAATGGGGCATCTTACATTTCATCAATACTTAAGATGGTATAGGTGACTTGCTT
Organism: Calotriton arnoldi; assembly: GCA_963921515.1. Classification (NCBI taxonomy): domain Eukaryota; kingdom Metazoa; phylum Chordata; class Amphibia; order Caudata; family Salamandridae; genus Calotriton; species Calotriton arnoldi. Next base: position 110,603 of record CAWUFW010002400.1, on the reverse strand, counting down.
TTTAGCCATGACTGTGTGGAGGTTAGATTATATGGCTCAAATATGGCACTCTCATTGATGAGCTGCCAAGGGACTTTATTTATTCCACCATTTGTAGTGCCCAATTTAGTTGTGGAATAGCTCGCAACTGACCCTGTCCATTTTGTAGGAGTTATAAGTCTTCTTTTAGAAGCTTAAGGGCTGATGACTTATAGTGCTAATAGAAAACACTTGTTTGGAGAGTCTTTGCATGACATTATCAATAACTTAAATGTGGTTTGCATTATTTCTCTGCCGATTTCTCAAATCTTTAGGCAGTCTTTTTTCTGAATATCTTTGCATTTCATTATAGACTGCATAACCTGCTGCGAATAAGAAGCGTTTAACTTTAGTGGAGTGTGGACCTAGGAGGAAGTAATTGAAATCCACTATTTCACTAATTGTGGACAGATGCTCGTTAACAGCTGTGAGGCTGGAATGTGTTAAGCTTCGTCGGAACCGCTTACCCACACTGTATGTGGTGACAGTTACAGGTGTATATACACTATACCTGGGCTCTGAGCGTTTAGCTGAAGGACTTAAAGTTTTGGAACAATACGTGAGGTCAATTGGACATAGGGCTATCACTTTGGGGTGTAACATAGTCCTACTTAAAGTATCATTCTGAATAATTTAATTTAGTTTGGAATCTGTAAGGTTTTCCTTTCTTTTCCAGAAGGTGGTTAGCAATAGCCCTGTTAGGACATACCTGTGACCAGTCCTTTGACCGGTAAAGGCCCTTTCAGACCTGGCTCCCGCCTCGCTTGGCTCTGCTCTCCATCACTCTCCCTCTCTCTCACTCGATCGTTCTCTCTCTTACTTGTCACTCTTATGTACTCTTTTTGTGCTTCTTTCCAGTACTCTTCACTCTTAACTCTTGTGCCTCTTACCTCTCACTCTGTGCCTTTCATCACTCTTTGAACCTGTTTTTAGCTTCTCTTTACAACTCTCTCTGTAAGCCTCTTAGTCCTTTTGTGATGCTTTTTATGCCCTTTTTAGTACTCTTGCGCCGCTTTTTGTGCTTCTTTTTGCACCCTTTCCTATTCTTTATCTGCCCTTTTTTGTTTCTTGTTCTCTCTTCGGTATCCTTTTGTGCCCTTTCCTGTACTTTCTGTGTCTATATTTGTATGATTGTGCCTCATTGCTCTCTTTTCTTTTGCATGTCCTTCTCCCCCCCACCGCCACTGAACTTTTCCAGCGCTTCTGCTCCCCCGCTTCTCCCCTTTGCCCGACGCACCACCCTCCAACCTCCTCCCCCCTTTGCCCTGCCCACAACCCCCTAACCTCCCCCCTTCACAGATGCACAGTGGACATCTGCAGTGGGCATGCTGCTGGTGCGCCGAAGGCATGCTAAAGGCAAGCACTTCTGCACCCAGCACCAGGAACCCTTGTCCCTTTCTGCCCCACCATGTTCCTCCACGCCCTCAACCCTGGCCGCAACTCGCCACACTTTTGCTGCATCGCACCACACCATGGAAGGAGCCTCCACCTGCATCTCGTGCTGCTTCACCTGCACCCCCACACTCACAGCTCCAACAACCACCACGACTAGACCAAAAGCTCCCCACCCGATCAGGCACACACAAACCAGCCTCCACCCACAACTCCAGTTCGCTCAGCAAACACACTATTGAGATTTAGGACTTCCTGGACGGTTGCTCTGCAGACCCCCTCTTCCTCACAGAAACATGATAACACTTGCATTGGCACCTGATATCACCACGGCCAACCCCACTGAGTACATCATCATCAGACAAGACCATCAACACAGGCTCAGGAAAGGAATCAATATCAGCTGAACCACCTCCACTGACACTGAAACCAACTACATAGACCACCTCACTATGGCAATGAGACACAACCTATAATGTCCCTCTCTGATAAATCAACCAACAAGAGAAACAAATTTACTCTATGCATGTCTGAAGTGGCCACCTGGAGTTTGTCAAACTTATGCCTCACCATGGGACTCCACCTAGTGGCCTACAGACCTCGGACCAACTCCCACCCGCAGCCCACACACCAGAAACCTCAGGATCATCATGGACAACAATCTGGCCTTGTCTGCCGAGATCAACGCTGTCACCATGTCCCGCTTCCACACCCTGAGGATACAGAGAAATATTTACAAGTGGCTTCTGAACAACATGAGAAAGACCATCACCCAAGCCCTCATCCACAGCAGGCTGGACTATGGGAACTATCTTTAAGCAGGTATCACCAAACATCTCACAAAAAGACTGCAAACTATCCTGAACGCAGCAGCCAGACTCGTCCCCAAACTCCCATGCAGTACACGCATCACACCACATCTGAGGGAGCTACACTGACTCCTGATACACAAGCGTGCACAGTTCAAGTAGTTCCTCACCCACACAAATAAAGCACTACAAAACATGGGCCCAGTCTACCTGAACAACTGCATACAATTCCACCAGCCATCTAGGCACCTCCGCTCAACCTCCTCATTTCTACAAATATATGGGAATTTATCAACTTGTGATTAGTAATGAGGTTCTTTTGTGGCATTTCTTCCTTCTGTAAATAAAAGGCTGGTGGATCTGACCTGCCAATACTATTGAAATAAATGAATTTCTTCTGGGTGTGTGGGTAGCTATTTATGGACAGAACGCCGCAAAGCTCCCACTGTGTATAATATATAATTATTGAGGAGTGTAGGTTTTATGTATTTAATGGTGCCCATAGTGATGGAAGCAAAACATTTCTTTAGGATGGTCAGCATTCAAATAAGGATCCTCATTATCTAGTGAGGCATATGCCTAGATTATTTGTAGAATCTCAGTAGTTCCCATTGTCTGATAAGGAACCTTTTCACAAATTAAGTTGTTCAGCACAGGATATATAGTAATATTCACTGCATGATGATCCTGACGTGTCCTGTGAGAAGAATGCTGTTGCAGTTCTTGAGCCACAGGAAACAGCCAGTTTTATAACGACTAATGTCCATTTATTAACAGTGTAATAAGGATCCACATATGAGGAAAAACACTGCAGTAGTGATCCAGAAATAGAACCATAATGGTATATGATGCTGTCACAAAACCAGTGACAGAGAGCCAGCTGGGATGTTGAGCAACTGTGGAGTGTGTTGGTCTTTCATCTAATTCAAAGTCAGAATCATTTTCATAAAGTGTTATGTTATTTATATTTCTAAAGCGCAGCAGTTACCCGAAGGTGTGCTGGCGCTAGCTTCTACCATCTGAACACAGGTTGATATGGGAATCCTACATGCTGAAAAGCCAGGTTTTTAGTCCTTTCCTAAATGGCATAAGGTCAGTGGCGGTTCTGAGATGGAAAGGAAGTTCATTCCAGGCCCTTGCGGCACAGGTGACAAAGCTTCTCCCTCCCCAGGTGACTTTTTTGATGGGGGTAGTGTCACCATCTTAGCTCCTAGGGAGCGAAGAGCTCTTTTAGGGATATACCATAGGAATCGACGTTTAAGATGTTCTGGTCCTATTCCTTGGAGGGCCTTAAAGACGGTGCATAGGGATTTAAAATGCACCCGTTGTCTGACCGGCAGCCAATGAAGCCTTTTAGCCTTTATTACTTGCAAATGCATCATTTCATTTGATGTTAGCTCATTTGGTGGTTCATAGTAAAGCATAGCAGTAGTGGAAACCGTTGGGATTGTGGAAATTGCACTACTAGGCTACTCCGCGGAAGTTGGCATTTGGTGGAAATCTGGAGACATAGTAAGCTCTACAGTCCCCCTCCCCAGAATGAGACTTGAGATTTCAGTGTGGCTGCTATCTTCACTCTCTTCTTCTGGTAGTTTCTTCAAAGAAGTGAGTGGTTTAAGGCTTTATGGTGAAGACTTATTGTTATCAAAGGGAGTCTTCTGATCTGAATCGGCCAAAAAGTGCTTTTAAATTTGATCCATGGACACCTTTTTTATCTATTTCTTGGGGGGGTTTACGATTTGCGGATCACGAAGCATGATTATTTGTTGCACTTTAAATTAGAATTGAAGCTGTTTTTAACTTGAGACTGCTCTCTGGTCCGCAACACTCTTTGCAGCAAGAACGTGCTCCCTTAGGTAGACGTTTTTACTCAATACGGCCGTCTAGGGGCACCATTTTTGGATTGTGTTCTCTAGGGGTTAAGGACGCCATATGCCCAAACACTATTTAAGGTAGGCCATGAGGCAGACATGCCACTAATATTATTGTTTTAAAAAGATATATCTTTTTATTGGGGGTTGCCATATGCTGAGCATGAGGCTCAATTATTTGTTGCACTTTGGCACTTTATTTTAGAATGGATGCTGTTTTAAATTTGAGACTGCTCTCTGGTCTGCATCATTCTTTATGGAAAGCACGTGTTCCCGTTGGCAGCCATTTTGACTCATTGGGGCCATCTGGAATCACCATTTATTTTGGTTGTGCGCTCTAGAGGTTATGGATGCTATATGCTCAAGCATTATTTAAGACAGGCCGTGGCCGGACATGCCACAAGGATTAAAGTATTCATTTTTCACAAATACTAATGTTATAAAGTTTTTTCATCTATTTCTTGGGGGCTGTGATATGCAGAACATGAGGATCAATTATTTGTTGCACTTCAACACTTTATTTTAGAATGGAAGCTTTTGGTCTCACCTGAGGCAGCACACATGCTATCTACCGTATCTTAAACAAACCTAAAAAGGCCTTAGAGCCCATCCATTACTTACCATTGGTTGCAGTGGCGGCTCGCATAGGGCGTGCTGCGGGGCGGGCAGGGTGGGGGGGTAGTAAACTCAGACATACGACAGAACGGAGGAAAGTAATTATTACGTTCCTCCGTTCCGTCGTATGTCCGAGTTTACTACCCCCCCCCACCCTGCCCCTCCCCCGCATCACCACCCCGCAGCACGCCCTATGCGAGCCACCACTGATTGGTTGGCATCTTCGGCACCTTCACTTTTTTTGGCTTCATTGGTCAGTCAGCAGCAGCTGGGCTGGTTTCATTTTGACGGCCGGTCTTGCGCAATACGGCTTGGATTTTACTTATTTAGATTATACACACACAAGATTTTTGTTTTCATTTGACTCGCTTCGAACAGGCACATACCCAATGAATCACTCCACTCCACTCAATGCCACGACACTCTACGCCACTGTATGTCCCTCCACTCTACAGCACTATACTCTATGCCACTCTCCTCTACTTTATGACACTGTACTACACTCTACATTACTCCACACCACTCTACTCAACTCTGTGCCACTTTACTCCACTCTATGCCACTCCACTCTATGACTCTACTTCACTCTATACCATTGTGCTTCTCTCCACTTTACTCCACTCTACACTGCGCCACACCACTTTACTCCACTCAATACCACTCTACAGCACTTTACACTACGACAATACACTCTACGTCACGCCACTCTACTCCATCCCTCTCCATTCTGACATTCTACTCCACTCCACATTACTTCTCTCCACTCTTCTGTACTCCGCTCCATGGTATTGTACTCCACTCTACACTACTCCACAGCACTCTAAGCCACGCCACTTTACTCCAATGTAGGACACTCTACGCCACTTCACGATTTGATATTCTTCCCTATGACACTCCATGCCACTTCACGCCAATCCACTCTATGCCACTCCAATCAATGAAACTACGCCATACCACAACAGTACTCCACTGTATGCCACTCTAGGACACTATTCCACTCTACACCACTCCACTACACGCCAAACACTTTTAGCCATGCTGAACAGCAGCCACCCTAGTGTACAGCATGGCTAAAATACATTGCCAAAGTCAATAGCTCACACATAGGAGAAACTGATTAGCTTAGCAATGCTGGTTTTAACTTCAAACTGCTATCTGGTCCACATCACTGTTTGCGAAGTCAGCATGTTTCCCTATGCAGCAATCTTTTCTCCGTGGGGCCACCTAGAGATGCCATTTTTTTGGTTGCGGGCACAAGGTTAGGGACGCCATTTGCCCAAGCTTTATTTAAGGCAGGCCGCAGACGTGCAGCAAGGATTAAGGTACCTGTGTCTCACAAATACGAATGTTTTATATCTATTTCTTGGGGGTAACAATTTACAGAGCACGGGGCTCGATTATTTGTCACACTTTGGACCTTTATTTTAGAATTGAAGCTGTTTTTAACTCCATATGTCCAAGCCATATTTAAGGCAGGACACGGCACAGATGTGAGCAGCGGGTGCGCCAGAGCCAAGCCCCTCTGCATCTGTTGCATGGCCAGCGCCAGCCATGCTGCCCTCATTGAGCCAGACCCGAGTGGTAGACTACAGTATTCTCTGGAATAGTTGCTCAAATAAAAACCTTAAGGCTACAATTGCTTAAAACCATCAGTGGACGGATGTGAGAGCGCTTTGTTTTACATTACAACCCTGCAATTCGAACTAGACAGGACGAGGGCTATATATGGTCAAACAAAGTGCCAGGAAGGCAAACAACCTCGCTGTCGTGAAGGGCATCCACCGTCAGCACCATATTTGGGCCCGACGCTTATGGCTTGTCTGGGGGGTGTCCGCTCTCTTCCTGAACATGCTTTATACATTTTTCATTATTGTCTGACCCCAATGCGGATGTTTTCTTTTTGACTGAAACTTGGCTAAAATGCTTCTCCAACCCCGACATTGCATCGGCGATACCTGCAGGATATTTCATCTTTCAGCAAGATAGCGAGGACAAGGTCGGATGTGGAATGCTATCATTCTACTCAATGCATTCCAGGGTTTCCAGTGTTCAGCTGGATAAAGTGAGGGGAGCAGAGAATTTGGTCTTCTGCATTTCTCTCTCTCATAAGACATCCTTCTCAGGTTGCCGCTGCTACTTCAAAAGTAAGAACCACTGTCTTTGTGGCTAAAAGTCAGATGCAGAGATCACTTTAGCGTGAATTCCCTCACTTTTTTGGGCCATGGTATGTTAAACGTGAACCAAAGGAAGCTTGTCTTTTAAGAGAGGCACCTTTTCACAAGGATGTTCATTTTTATTGGTCTCCAATTGCCAGTGCGATAAAATGACATTTTACACTTGCACACAGAAGGATGAATCCAACAAAGTCAGCCTTTTGTAGTGCAAGTAACAAGGCATGAATTTCTACAAGCTGTGCAGTGCAACCACCTAAAGTTTTAGTGCAAGTATGTAGTGGTGTTAATTTACTACTTTGCTAACCTCCCTTTTGTAGTGCCGGTCCACTTAGAGACTTACATTCACTACTAGGTCAATTGATTCAGGCCACCAGAAGACGGAGAGTGGCGCTAAGTAAATTGATGTTACCACCAAACAGGGGAGTTTTGGGGGCACCAGATTTCTAAAATTACTACCTGTCAGCACAGCTACACTGGGCAGCATGCTGGCTGGCCAACAGACACTTGGACGAGACAGGCCTAACCACCCAGACAGTTGAAGAGGGTGCCCTCCTGGACTGGTTCTTCCCTGATAAGCAGTGTCATCCTTCCTTGCACCTACTGCCGGCCACTGCTATGAGTTGTTGGAAAGCGGGCACTGTCACGTACTCGAGGTGTGGCTCCTATACTCCTGTGATCCCACTTTGGGGAATGATGGCGGTTCCAGCAGCAATAATCCGACTTGAACTGCTCCAATGGGAAACAGCCGGTACAGACACAGTTGGCAACTTATATTAAGAAGCCACACTAATGCCTTTGCCCACATTAGTAGAACAATAGGAACACCCACGGGGGTCAATTCTTATTATATGGTATGATTAAAAGAGTGCACAACACAGGCAAGCAGAAGTCAATGAACCCCCTCTACCCATACCCTAGTACACACGAAGCACACGATTGGCTCTGGCCACCGTATGATCACTCTGCTATATAAAGCTCTAATGGAATACATTGGAGCGAATCTACAACCCCTCAGAGACAAATGGGACACACTAAGAGGCCACATCTTACACGCTAAAGAATGGCAAACAGTCCTGGGTCTCATGCAATGCCTGATTCAAATTCATACAATAGGGCTTTCTCCACAGGGCTTACTTATCTCAATCCTCATGCACTTAACTGTATTTTCCCCAATGCCAACGTACACTTCCCTAGATGCCGTGATAGAAATGCCAATTTCCTACATATGGTGTGGGCATGCCCCAAACTACAGACTGGATGCGAGGATTTTCACTCAGTGGAAAGCTGCTTGCTGGGTATCTTCCCTAAATACAAAACAGCCAAAGTAAGCTCCAAATGTATAGTCCTGTCACTACTATTAGCTAAAAGGGCAATAACTATGAAGTGGAAATCCTCCACTCCTCCAGCCATGGAAACGTGGGCTGACGTAGAATACAAAGCAGTGAGGCGGGAAGAATACAGAGGCTGGCGTAAAAGACCCACCTTCGAAGGGTGGGGGATCATGATGAACCTGCTGACCGATAAGGATGATACCATACCCACTTAGAGGCGGTCACACTTCCTTTCCCTCCGGAGACACCATCTCAATCAAAGGGACGCAACCACCTCTTCCTCCTAGTATCCGAAGCGCAGCAGGGGAGGTTTGATCGTAATCCTAAAAACGCTCACATTTGAGCATATTACACACCCATGAACTACGAGTCACATGCTGGCACGATGACACCTGGGTCATCGCATCACAACTGACCCAATCATACCAATATGCTTCTCCTTACGTTTTACTCTACTTTATCACCTCGAAGGCGATCGGGTGCAGAAGCTCGGATGCTGTGCCCTTCGGAGGTCATAATCCCACTGTAATACGTGCCCAACTCTCATCGAGAAGAGTCAATGGAGGGAATGAGGTTTGTTAGAACCGTACAGCCTGAGTAGGTCAGCTTTGCACAAACTGTTTCTACCCCTCTTGTCTGTTGAGGGCTCTGCTTTTAGGTCATGTTTTGCATCCGACTTCAGAGGATGTTGAGCTTTTATCTGGGGCTCACTCCATGAAGGAATGACATGCAATAGACACTTTATTTCAACCTGCTTGGTTTCTAGACCGCGCTGGAGCTGGTTTTAAAGCCCACTTGCATGCATTTTTTCCCCTCTGAGGTCCTCCGGTATGTAGGATGAAAATAAGGCCGGCTTTAGCGCTGGTGGGGCCCACTGCACCAAACTTTATTGCCCCCACCATGACCCTCTCCACGGATTCCCCACTACCATTCTCCAACAGTGCCCCTCACCAATCTATAGCCCCTCTTATCACATTCATTTAATTTGTTTTATAACGCTACTCATACCAGTGTAGGGTGTCAGAGCACTTAATAGAGCACACACATTATAGAGAAGGATTCATACCTGTTTAAATCAGTCTATAGGAAATGTTGCATAAAACAATGAGGATTACAAGGTGTAGGAATCACGTCATCCATACTAGTAGGCAGTATATTTTAAGAGTGTTTGGTCTGGAGTACAAATTAGGGATTTAAAACGTACCACAGTGGATGAGGTTAGCTTTACTAATAGGAATATATTTCTATCCCCAAAAAACCTTTTTAGGGAAAAACACGAGGTTCCAATCCTATTCTTTTCAGTTTGCATGCAGCTCTTGACAGTTCATAGGTCTCTGTGCTATATTAGGATTGTAACTTATGAACTGCAAGTAACAAAAGGATCACTGTGACAAAAGCAGTTAACTGAGCTGTCCACATAAGATACAGTTCTGTGATTTGCATGGTACACGTTCAGGCATATTAACCCTTCTGCGCTGCTTGAGTCAGAACCACCACAAGACAAAACTGGATCTCTCTCCAGCAGAAACATTAATCACCAGAGTTATCGTGACAATTTTATTGTTGCCTGAAAACTGTCAGACATAAAGAACTCTGCAGCAGGTGCTTTTAAGACGTTATTTCTAAAATAATGCCTCCGAGTTTAATGCCACGTGCGGTTTCACTGGTCACACAACCCTAGATGAAGATACTAACATTATAACCTCCTTTCCTCAGGGCACACCCCTTATAAAGGCTGAAGGCCATTCATCTTCTGCAAGAATGTTGTTGTAGGAATCTGATAATTGTAGCCAGAATTTCTTTAATTTTGTGTGATATATTCCCCTCAATTTGTATTTTTACATTATAAACCTTATCTGGAGTCATGTCCATCTGGAGTTTCGACCTGTGTATATTCGTCAGTCCGATTCACCACTAAATGTTAGAGACATTTATAGAGCGCTACTGCTACCCGAAGGTGTCCCGGCGCTATGTAAAGTCCTCCTACTGAAGCGTAAAAGAGAAGAAGTAGGGCCAGAGTTAAACATTAAACAGCCAGGTTTTCAGGGCCTTCCTAAAGGCCAGTAGATTGGTCATACTTCTGAGATGGAAAGGTAGACCGTTCCATGCCTTGGCTGCGCCCACCACAAAGCTTCTACCACACCAACTGACTTTTTTTTTTTTTTTACAGAGGGCACTATCACCAGCTTAGCTTCTGATGAGCGAAGTGATCTTTTAGGTACGTACCACTGAAAATGCTGTTTCAGGTGGTCAGGACCAATGCCTTGAAGGGCTTTATAAACAATGCATAGAGATTTAAACTGTATTCGCTTCTTCACGGGTAACCAGTGAAGCTTTCTAATCTTCGCAGAGACTGAGGCAAATTTTGGAATGCCGGTGAGCAGTCTGGCCGCTGCATTTTGTAAAAGTTGAAGTCTGTGCAGAAACCTTTCCTGAATATTGAGGTAAAGACTATTGCAGTAGTCCAGCCTGGACATGATTAATGCAGTAATAACCATTTGCTGACTGTCTTTTGGCAGGAACGGCATTATTTTCTTGCAGGATCTAAGAATGAATGATGTGGTTGAGGCAACAGCATTCACTTGGTCCCCAAAGTTAAGTTTGTTATCTATCCAAACTCCCAAGTTTTTACCTTCCTAATGGGGGTAGGGGAGAGGACCCAGCGTATCTGGCCACCAGTCAGGGGCCCAGAAATTAGGGTCATTCCCAAACAAAACGACCTCCGTTTTTCCAGAGTTGAGTTTGAGACAGTTTTGTGCCATCCATTTACCCACACCTGCCATGCAGTCATGGAGCAGAGTTGCTGTTCCCAGTTCCATCCCTGTCAGCAGCGACACCACAATTTGGGTGTCGTCCACGTATGATGTCAAGCTAAAGCCGAACGACTCAATCAGGGGAGCTAACGACGACACAAATATTAAAGAGCGTGGGGCTCATGGATGACCCCTGAGGGACTCCACAAGGCAGTGAAAATGGTTTGGCCCAGAATTCGCCAAGAGACGATTTGCATTCGGTCTGACAGAAAGGATTTGAGCAATTTCCAGGCATTGCCCTGGACTCCACTCTCTCGCAGCCGGTCCATCAGCAAATCATGATGGACCGTATCAAAGGCCGCGGAGAGATCTAACAATCATTGCGGCTTTACCTCCCTGGTCTAGGCTTGCCCTGATCTCTTCCGTGGATTTTAGAAGAGCAGACTCCGTGCTGTGCCCCGCTCTAAATCCATATTGCGTGGGGTCCTTGAAGAGTCTGGTACATCCTTCTGCGGTGCTGGCTTGTAGCGCTGTCACCCAAGACCCATGCAGAAGAAGTATCACTAATTTGCAGGGCATGTTTTTTTAGCTTATCTGGCTACGTTTTTCTTTTTAAAGTTAGTATTAGAGTCCAAACATTTATCTTCATTGTTTACACTAACCTCAGCTTTACATCTTGATTCACCTTTCTGCTTAGTGTACTTGTCTTTTCTACAGCACTGTCTGTCCAGTTCTCTCTATACTTTTAATGTGAGAGTCCTGGAAAGAACGACTATCAGAATACTGATCTGGCTTTTTTATTTCATCGCAGTCCCGTCAACTCCCGCAAACTCACCAGTCACCGGGCATTGTCAGTGTGAAGATTACTAGAGAAGAAAACTGCAACATCGCACAGCCCTGGACTGATTGCTTTACTAGGTAAGCGCCTCATTAATTCAGACCGACCCATCAGATCCCGGGGAACGGCTGCACTAAAATTAACGCAGCACTGATCATGCACTCTTGGAGGCTAACCCCCTCACTGAATGAACTGGCAGCTATAATGCCGCAGGAGGAAGCAGCTATTTTATGGCAGTACAGCGGCATGTATTGACGTGTGTGCGTACAGCCAAAGAGAAGGCACAATTTTTTTTGCTGTCTGCTGGGAGACATTTTTTGCAGCCAAAATAGTAAATATTGTGGCCATTGCGCTGGTAAGTTGATTTTGCGATTTGTTCGCAAATGGCGAAATGCTGGAGGGTCTGAATAAAGGCGTGCAGCTAAACTCATCACAAATGAAGGATTTTCTTGCAAATTTCACATCAACACAGCATTGCATGATCTTCAGTGTAACGGATAAGTGGAACGCTTCAACTGCTACATCAAAGACAGCATCAAACTGGCACCATTGACAAATTCCCCATTAACACACAATATAATGGAAAGGCTATGGATTTAAAGAATTAGCCCACATCCCACTACGGGTGTCAGTTAATTTTTGTTACTAAGATGGAGGCATTCTGTGTCTCCAACGAAATTGATCTCACATGCATTTGAAAAAATGTTTGTGACAGAGTTGCTTGTAAACAAGAGCAATCCAAAAAAATGGAGTGATAAGACAAGTTCATTTAAGATTATTGTTGAGGACCTTGTCAGGATAAGATTACCTGGCCATGTTTTCAAAGGTGCATACAATTTTTCTCGACCTATGAAAGTGATCAAAATCATTAAACGCAGCGTGGTTACTCAGGATAGCAAATGATGGAATATAAGAGTGGCCAAATGGAATGGTCCTAAACTCACAAGGTACAATAAGGAGGACACTCATGGTGTCAGTGAAATTCCCATGGTTAAATTACCTGTGAGCCACCTTGTCAATGTGGAGACTGTTGATGAGAATGCAGAACACAATCCAAGGATGACCATGCACAATTCTCACTTGGATAATGAAAGCAATTTTTTCCATTGTGAACAGAGTCATGGTTCAACCCAGAGTCCAGAAGCTGTGGGAGAATGTTCCATGATTGACTGTTTTTCATTCCACTGTTGAGACTTCTATATTGTTTCATTTAGACTGACACACTCTGCATTTACCAATCTTTATTGGGTTTTTTCTCTACTGGTTTATTGTGGTTCAGTTTGACCGGAGGGTTGTGACCAATTTCTCACCACCCTCCTTTCAGCCAGTTTGGTTCAATCCAGCTGATGGAATATTGGTGATGAGGATTCTCAGACAGTTGGGGATTGATGTATGTCAGGGAAAGGAAGGACTTAGGTTTATTCAGAAAATATAACCAACCCTTTTCTCCTTAGATCGGTCTTCATCACAAAGAGGCCAAAAAGTCTCAGAGCCACTCTTACTGAGACCCAGGTCAAGGGTTGAAACATGAGGATCAAGCCCAAATATCCTGGACTCTGAGGTGGAGAAAAGGTTCAAAAGAGCCGAATGTCCATGATAGTGCCAATGAAAGGGAGCCTATTTGAAGGAGTTTGTAGGAAAGTGGGTTTCTGTGGCAGTAACCACCCGACTTTTTGCCAGGGCCTTGGTTTAGTCCCGTTAGAATTTTTTGGGAAAAATAAAAACTCACTATAATTAGGGGTAAGAGGGGTTTAGATTAGATTTTAGAATGTCTCTTAACAAGAACCCAACTGTTAGTGAAAACATACCAAATGGCATAGAGAACATGGTTGAGGAGCTCGACCTCACCCCTTATCTCCATCTAGAATTTAGGGAGTTAAGGTCTCTATGCAAACTTAAAAACATTGTCATGGGGTCCCATCCCTCCAAACAAAAGCTCCAGAAACTGTTGGCAGGGTATGCTAAGGACCACCCCTCTGAGCAAGGTGAGGACCTCTCAGATGGGGAAGAAGGAGGAGGGGGTGAGGATAACTTCCAAACCCCCTCACTTTCTAGGGAGGACAGGGTCCCTGTGTCCCTGACTCCAAGAATACTTCTCACAGAACCTAGATCCCACACAGGTGGGTCAGGTACGTCTGAGACCATTGACGACAACCTCAAGGAAGAGACCAACCTCTTAGTGAAATTGGCCAGAAGATTAGACCTAGAGACCCGACTCCTGGCTCTATAAAAAGAAAGACCATATATGGGCTTAGCTCCAATCAATGGTGGTAGCAACGTAATAAATAGGGACAGAGAGCAATCTTATGATCCCAAAATCACCAAAGGGATAGTCCCCAAATTTGAGGATGGGTATGGCATCACCAAGTTGTTCACAGCCTTTGAGAGGGCTTGTGAAGCCAGAAAAGTGAAGAGGTCTCACTGGTGAGCTCTCCTTTGGGAACTGTTCTCTGGTAACCGCAGAGACAGACTTCTAACCCTTAGTGGGGCAGAAGCAGAGTCCTATGAACTCATGAAGAAAAACCTAATTGAGGGTTTTGGACCCACTACCGAGTATAGAATTAGATTCAGTGGGGCTCAGAAAACCCAGAATAAGCCCTGGGTGGAATTTGTAGACTACTCAATGAAAACACTAGGTGGCTCGTTGACTGGAAGTAGAGTGCAAGATTATGATGGTCTTTATAATTTGTTGATGAAAGAACACATTAAGTAATTGCATTGATGAAAAGTTGCATCAGTATCTGGTAGACCTAGGTCCAATTTCTCCCCAAGAATTGGGAAAAGAAGGCAGACCACTGGGTCAAGACAAGGGTGACCAGGACGTCCACTGGGGGTGACCAAAAGAAAGGGGTTACAAAACCTCCACAGAGGAAAGACAGTGAGCTTCTTAAAGATAAAAGTAAGGAGTCCCAAGTAGTCCCCCAAAAACCTGTCCAGGAGGGTGTGCCCAAAGACACCTCACAACCTAAAATTGGGTACCAAGGTACGAATTGGGATCCCAACAAGGTATGGTGTCACAACTGTCAAAAGACAGGACACCACACCAAGGACCCTAGCTGTCCTAAACACCAAGCCCCTAGTTTAGCTCCAGGGGTTGCCAGTGTGGAATATGGGAGTAGTCCCTCAGATGAGGACGTCTTCCTTGACTTCAACTGGAAAATGGGCCCAAAAGGTGAGTTGGAGATTTCAGAGGAGAGTAGACACTTCCACCAACTACTGGTGAATGGAATCTCAGCCACTGCCATTAAGAGATACCTGTGCCAGTCATACTGTGGTGAATGACAGGTTGGTACTCTCAAACCAGAATGACCCAGGGGAAACAAAACAGTAAGGGCTATCCCAGGGTAGGTTACTGAAAGGCCTGTGGATGTAGTGTCTCTAGAAATAGCTGGGTCCTTGATTGTCTTCTTGGGGATGACCACCCAGAGGTTGTTCTGAGACAAAGTAGGGTACTGGTCCAAGGCCAGTCCTCACCCAAGGATCCTGGGAGGGCTGACCCAGCAGTTAGTGCAGATAAGCCCCCAAAGAAATAAAGAGACAGTATACGGAAGGTGGACAACTGTTAGCCACAGTACCAGTGGGCCAGGAAGATTCTGTCCCAGTAAGGGAGAACTCCTAAATTAGCACTGGTGAAGTCCTCCCTAGCCCACAAAAAGACCTGACTAGTCAGGCAACTGTCCAGCCTGAGTTGGTGGCTCCTCAGCTGACAGAACAGAGGGTGGAAGAGGAGTGTTTACTACAAAGTGTAGTGGCCCCCTACCCTAAAACAGCATACAGGCCGCCAGAACCCAAAGAAGCCAGTAAGTTAGCCCCTTCACCTACTCGTGAAGAGCTAAAGGTGTGGTTCTGGGCACTGACAGCTGTCAGTGGCCTCTGCTGGGTGCTAGCCTTCATGGCAGCACTGTCCTTGGCATGATGGTCTAGCCCCCTGTGAAATAGCAAGTTAGGCCCCCTGACCCTGTTCATCGTGGTGGGGTTACACAAGCTGTGGGAGACCTCTGTGGGTAAGCTTGGACTTGCCCTAGCTAAGTTAGAATTTGCAGAGGTAGGCACCTCTGAACCCAAACTAAAAAGATGGGGTAAAGACACTAAAGAGCTAGGAAAGGAGCATTCGGTCCTGAAACTGTTGTGGTAGGCCAGCTCCCCAAGGGACTGACCTGGACAGATGGATGTAAGGCAGAGTAGGTCCTGCAACATTCAAACCACTTCCTCTACTCTTCCTCTCCTGAAAGACTTGGAAAACTGTCCCAGGTTTGGCTGAGACTCCTGGGCTGGGGGCTGGGGGCTTGTGTAGGAAAGTGGGTTTCTGTTGCAGTAACCCCCCACTTTTTGCTAGATTTCTGATGCACTTTGACTTGATGTGCCCTGTATCCCTGCCAATCAAGTTCCCAGGGCCTGTGTTCTTTCCCAAAACTACATTTGTACCCCCAACTGGCACCTCTCTGACCACATGTAAGTCCCTTGTAAAAGGTAGCATGGGTACCATGACCAGGGAAGGCCTCTAAGTGCTGCAGCACATAGTGCCACCCTTAGCGGTCCTGTACCTTAGCGCACACACACTAACACACACACACACACACACACACATACATACACCCATTGTAGGCTGCGTGTTTTGGTGCAGAGAAACTCAAAGAGTCGACATGGCACACATACCCGAGTGAATAGTGAGGGGTGTGACCGCGCACTCCTATCTGTGTGTAAACCAATTTCTCTCGTGTAATCTCAATTAATAGGTTAAGCGTGCTGGGTGGGAATGAGGTAGCCAGCCTCAAACTAAACTAGAACACTAATGCAAGTGTCAATGCACATTGACACTTGCATTAGTGCTCACACATACCTGTGTGTCATGCCTGCAACCCACTGCCTATGGTATAGGTGAGACGCCCCTCTAGCTGGGTGAACTATACCACTGGTAAGGGTACAGTTGCATGAGCACTGTACCCCTACAGTGCCCAAGTCCATTCTTAGACATTGTAAGTGCAGTAAAGCCATAAAGAGTATATGGTCTGGGAGTTTGTCATTACGAACTCCACACCACCATAATGGCTTTACTGAATTCTGGGAAGTTTGATAGCAAACTTCTCAGCATAATAAACCCACTCTGATGCCAGTGTGGGATTTATTATACCATGCACTCAGGGCATCTTAGAGATGCTCCCTCAAAAACGACCCCACGCCTTTCTTCCGGTCTCTGGTGTGTGTGGTCCGGTGGATTGAGCCCTCCGGGGTGTCGCCGTGCCCCTCCCTGGTCCCCTGTAGTTTCTGTCGTGCCACGACCACCGCCCTCTTCCCTCTGTGTGGTTGGTCACGCCTCGAGGGGGTTTTCCAGCGCTTATCGTTATGCTGTTATAAGCTTCGTCTTGGTTTCCTCCTGCTTGCTTTCTCTTGGCATTTCTCTGTATTGGTTTGTGGTGCTTTCAGCCGTCATGTGTACTATGGGTATGTTTTGATTGTGTTTTCAGTTGACGTTCTTTATTTGATGTAGTGGTGATGCATACGTAGGTTGAGGTTTGAGTCCTGGACGCATGGCTATCTAAAAATTCTATAGAGGTTGGAAGTCCTTGGCGCCGCTTAACGGTGCCTAAAGTCCCTGATGGAGGGTAAATGGAGAGACACTGCAGTGGTCACACATGGCTTACCAGCTCACGAGAGCAAGACCTGCGCTCTGCTCGTTCTCTTGAAAGGAAGGAACAACGATGTCAAATACAGTAGCACTTTATTAAGCAATTCGAAACCACAGGAAACAGTTCAATTTAAATGTTGCCCATCAACACATGAGCAGGATGAAAAAATAAATGCATCGACAATGTTATAAATAAAATGTTCAAACGAAGCAGAAATGCATATCTATCTATCATTCTATGAGCAGCTGCCCAAGGGGCAACCCTGAATTTAAAGGTGATGAATAGGATAGTGCTTAGAAGGCAAATCTTTTCTTAAGAAAGCAACACCATTCAAGACTACGCAGTTTAAGCTAAGATAAATGCAATGACTTGGATGTGGATGAGCTAAATTAGAGGGGCTGACAAAGCCAAAAGGCAGAATAATCAGATAGGCTGACAAAGCCAAAAGGCTGGCAATCAAAGAAGAGCATTACCACCTCAGAATAGGCTTCTAGGCCCTAGAGAGGAGATCTCTTGTTTTTTAACAGCGCCACTCCGAAATGAGGAACGAGCTCTCTCGGCCCATCTGGGCCCTCCGGATCTTCCCTCCGCCTTCTCCTGCTCAGTGCGCTCGCAGACCGAGGATGTGCACCTCTCCCCTTCGCAGCAGCCCCTCCTTTCTCTGTCCTCACAGACTGCTCTTCACCGAATATTGCATTGTGATCACTATTGTTATTTTTTGGGAATGCATTTCGTTTATTTAATGCTTGTTTATCTGTTGTCCATTGTTTCTGTTGCTTGTGCTTCAGTTTCTTGACCATTTGTCTGCCCTGCAGCCCCGCCACCGCCCTTTCTGATGCTGTCCTGCAGACTCTACGATCACTAGCCGAGTCCCAGGACTGCCAGTTATTTCTGTTGTCTGAGTTGCCCCCCACTCTTTCTGCCTCATAGCGGCAACTCCGCTAAGTAGTTGTTGTCTGGGCTGCTTCCATAACAGTCACCTTTACCTTCAGCGGCCCCGCGAGGTAGCTCCGTGTCCGCACCCCCATCGCCCACACATTGCGCCTCTTTTTCTGTCTCTTACATTTTTTTTGCCTCCCATTTGTCCAGGCCAATTGGTAGCCAAAGTGGGGGTGGAGCCATATCTCCGTTCCTCCTGTCAGCTCCCTTAAACCCCCTCCCTTGCTCCCCCGTATATTCGTAGCCTTCTTATTCATTCAGTGCGTGGCACAGCCACTGCAGTCTACCACGCCACCTTCGATCGCATTATTACCCTCACACCACATTAGAGTGGCATCCTCTCAGTTGCCTGGGGCATCCTAGGGGTCACCTTCACACCCACGACGGAACTACGCCTCTCCCTTTTATCTCTCACAGACTTGCCTCCCTCAGCCACCACCCCCAGACACCAATCGCCCTGATCTGCTTTGGCCTGAAGTCTCATCATCATTCGATGGCGATGAGACCCTGCTAGTTAGAATACCAATTAAAAAGAAAAAAAAAGAAAAAATAGAAAAACGAAATTAAATAAATAAAGTGGCGCAGTATCACAGTTAATATTACATTTACATTTACGTTCCCATAAGTAGTTAAACTCAAGCACACAAAAACACCCCCTGCTCCATGTCATGAGGGTAGGTTATAAATGCTTTGAAATACATTGTTACGTTTAACTGGAAACACAGGCCTACAATTCTTCTTAATAAAAATTAGCCATTACAAAAATAGGCTCACGAGTGGAAGGAAGTACTTAAGAGGAGAACATTGGAACGGAGCCAAAGGGCTACCACTCGGTTTACATTGTTGATGAGCACTGGGAAGGCTCACACACGTAATGATTGATAACGATCATGAAAAACAGACATATAGATGCAGTTACACTACAAGTACCATGATGTGCCTTAGTAGGCAACATGCAAGGTGTTGCACCCCACATACAGCCGCAACACAAGGCAATTAAGACCCAAATAATTTACTCCTACCTGCGTCCAATTCAACAGCCCAGGCAGTGAAAAGTGCCACCTCTTCAGGCACGGGCAGGTAGCCCAAGTACAAGCATAGATCTAGGAAGTACAGCTACAGAACACACACAGTTGGAGTTAGCTAGTAGCAAAGATTTTGAAATTGTGTCTCGTGGCCAAGGAAGTTAGTGACATTGGACTAAGAGCAACATACATCTCGGACCAGATGGTAATTATTAGAGAGAAAAGAGGCGACAAGGAGACAAATTGATGGAATGGAATGCACACTAACTACACCCATTTTTTAATAAATGATAAAGTAAAAAGAAGTTTATGAAAGAGATGTAAAGTCCCCGAAATTCACATCTCAACAAATTCACCCTTAAAATAAATAAGATGCTTCCATTGGCTTACAAGTGCAGGACTAATGGGGGGAGTAGAAGTGCCAAGAAACAGGAGTGCGGTACCATGAGAAAGGAGGGAGAGGTAGCGCACATTGGGGTCCACCTCTGAAACTGGACAAATTAGGAGAATAATTTGCAAGCACCAAATGAGACACCACTTGTACTTGTCTGATGGAAAATGTTTTGTGGCTCCCAGTGAATAGAAAAGACTGAAATTGCATTTCATCTAATGGTATGTTAACAGCCCTGTCCTTCTCAAAGAATATGTACTGCTACCCAAAGAAGGTTAAAGGTCAGTTATTGCCTGGACATTAGAAAGTGTAGAAACAAATTAATGAAGGCCACACCACCAACTTCCATAGGAAAGTAGAGCTATTTTACCTTTGATACAAATACACAGATTAATTCAGCTATAGACAACAATAATATGATTAAAAAAATAGGTCCAATACAATTATTATAGGCCTTTAGGAGAAAAGACTAGAATATACGGCGTTTACACAACATGCATGACACACAGAGAACGTGCGTGAGCCTGTGTTTGACTTCATGGTCACAAGTTCAGATGCTACCAGGTCTACTTAGCATTTTATCATTCTGAAGTGAATAGATGCGGGGTCTGATCAACCCTTCATCATTCTGAGGTGGATGAAATGAGTACCATTGAGTTGAGGGAACGATAAGGATCTGCTGTTTAGCGTCAAAATACCATTCTGAGGGAACGTGCACTTTACAAAAACGCCATATTATTTTAAAATAAGCTGTATTTTACGTACAATTAAAGACAACACGTGTCTGGATATTACGAGGTATTGAAGGGTTAAAGGATTTCTCTTGGGCTGCCGTTATATTAACGCTAAAGAAACAATTGATGGACGGAATGCTGGACAATGCAAACATTCACCCCCAGTCACAAGGATCTGGGTTAAATCCATCATTCTTTTGCTCACCACACCACCCCAGTTTGGACCCAGCCATATGCAAATCAGTCTTGACCCTGTTCCTTGTGGGAACAGTCCAGCCCGAACTGCCAAGCCAGGTCCTCCCTGGACAGGAAACAAGCATCCTAGGACCGGTTTCAGGGCATCACCCTTCTTCAGCCAGGCTAGCTTGAATCCAGTGGTGTAGTGAGCACGGGACCCACGTCTGGGCATACCCTTCCCACTTAGGGCGACAAATGCAAAAGAAACAATTGATGGACGGAATGCTGGACAATGCAAACATTCAGCCCCAGTCACAAGGATCTGGGTTAAATCCATCATTCTTTTGCTCACCACACCACCCCAGTTTGGACCCAGCCATATGCAAATCAGTCTTGACCCTGTTCCTTGTGGGAACAGTCCAGCCCGAACTGCCAAGCCAGGTCCTCCCTGGACCGGAAACAAGCATCCTAGGACCGGTTTCAGGGCATCACCCTTCTTCAGCCAGGCTAGCTTGAATCCAGTGGTGTAGTGAGCACGGGACCCACGTCTGGGCATACCCTTCCCACTTAGGGCGACAAATGCAAAAGAAACAATTGATGGACGGAATGCTGGACAATGCAAACATTCACCCCCAGTCACAAGGATCTGGGTTAAATCCATCATTCTTTTGCTCACCACACCACCCCAGTTTGGACCCAGCCATATGCAAATCAGTCTTGACCCTGTTCCTTGTGGGAACAGTCCAGCCCGAACTGCCAAGCCAGGTCCTCCCTGGACCGGAAACAAGCATCCTAGGACCGGTTTCAGGGCATCACCCTTCTTCAGCCAGGCTAGCTTGAATCCAGTGGTGTAGTGAGCACGGGACCCACGTCTGGGCATACCCTTCCCACTTAGGGCGACAAATGCAAAAGAAACAATTGATGGACGGAATGCTGGACAATGCAAACATTCAGCCCCAGTCACAAGGATCTGGGTTAAATCCATCATTCTTTTGCTCACCACACCACCCCAGTTTGGACCCAGCCATATGCAAATCAGTCTTGACCCTGTTCCTTGTGGGAACAGTCCAGCCCGAACTGCCAAGCCAGGTCCTCCCTGGACCGGAAACAAGCATCCTAGGACCGGTTTCAGGGCATCACCCTTCTTCAGCCAGGCTAGCTTGAATCCAGTGGTGTAGTGAGCACGGGACCCACGTCTGGGCATACCCTTCCCACTTAGGGCGACAAATGCAAAAGAAACAATTGATGGACGGAATGCTGGACAATGCAAACATTCACCCCCAGTCACAAGGATCTGGGTTAAATCCATCATTCTTTTGCTCACCACACCACCCCAGTTTGGACCCAGCCATATGCAAATCAGTCTTGACCCTGTTCCTTGTGGGAACAGTCCAGCCCGAACTGCCAAGCCAGGTCCTCCCTGGACCGGAAACAAGCATCCTAGGACCGGTTTCAGGGCATCACCCTTCTTCAGCCAGGCTAGCTTGAATCCAGTGGTGTAGTGAGCACGGGACCCACGTCTGGGCATACCCTTCCCACTTAGGGCGACAAATGCAAAAGAAACAATTGATGGACGGAATGCTGGACAATGCAAACATTCACCCCCAGTCACAAGGATCTGGGTTAAATCCATCATTCTTTTGCTCACCACACCACCCCAGTTTGGACCCAGCCATATGCAAATCAGTCTTGACCCTGTTCCTTGTGGGAACAGTCCAGCCCGAACTGCCAAGCCAGGTCCTCCCTGGACCGGAAACAAGCATCCTAGGACCGGTTTCAGGGCATCACCCTTCTTCAGCCAGGCTAGCTTGAATCCAGTGGTGTAGTGAGCACGGGACCCACGTCTGGGCATACCCTTCCCACTTAGGGCGACAAATGCAAAAGAAACAATTGATGGACGGAATGCTGGACAATGCAAACATTCACCCCCAGTCACAAGGATCTGGGTTAAATCCATCATTCTTTTGCTCACCACACCACCCCAGTTTGGACCCAGCCATATGCAAATCAGTCTTGACCCTGTTCCTTGTGGGAACAGTCCAGCCCGAACTGCCAAGCCAGGTCCTCCCTGGACCGGAAACAAGCATCCTAGGACCGGTTTCAGGGCATCACCCTTCTTCAGCCAGGCTAGCTTGAATCCAGTGGTGTAGTGAGCACGGGACCCACGTCTGGGCATACCCTTCCCACTTAGGGCGACAAATGCAAAAGAAACAATTGATGGACGGAATGCTGGACAATGCAAACATTCACCCCCAGTCACAAGGATCTGGGTTAAATCCATCATTCTTTTGCTCACCACACCACCCCAGTTTGGACCCAGCCATATGCAAATCAGTCTTGACCCTGTTCCTTGTGGGAACAGTCCAGCCCGAACTGCCAAGCCAGGTCCTCCCTGGACCGGAAACAAGCATCCTAGGACCGGTTTCAGGGCATCACCCTTCTTCAGCCAGGCTAGCTTGAATCCAGTGGTGTAGTGAGCACGGGACCCACGTCTGGGCATACCCTTCCCACTTAGGGCGACAAATGCAAAAGAAACAATTGATGGACGGAATGCTGGACAATGCAAACATTCACCCCCAGTCACAAGGATCTGGGTTAAATCCATCATTCTTTTGCTCACCACACCACCCCACTTTGGACCCAGCCATATGCAAATCAGTCTTGACCCTGTTCCTTGTGGGAACAGTCCAGCCCGAACTGCCAAGCCAGGTCCTCCCTGGACCGGAAACAAGCATCCTAGGACCGGTTTCAGGGCATCACCCTTCTTCAGCCAGGCTAGCTTGAATCCAGTGGTGTAGTGAGCACGGGACCCACGTCTGGGCAGAGATCTCTGTACTGGGGTGAATGTATGACATTGTTCTGCATTCTGTCCATCAACTGTTGTTTTTGCATTTGTCACCCCGAGTGGGACGGGTATGCCCAGACGTGGGTCCCGTGCTCTCCATGCCACTGGAATCAAGCTATCCTGGCTGAAGAGGGGTGAAACCCCGAAACCGGTCCTAGGATGCTTGTTTCCAGTCCAGGGAGGACCTGGCTTGGCAGTTCGGGCTGGACTGTTCCCATGAGGCACAGGGTCAAGACTGATTTGCATATGGCTGGGTCCAAACTGGAATGGCATGGTGAGCAAAAAAACGATGGATTTAGGCCCAGATCTCTGTACTGGGGTGAATGTATGACATTGTTCTGCATTCTGTCCATCAACTGTTGTTTTTGCATTTGTCACCCGAGTGGGACGGGTATGCCCAGACGTGGGTCCCGTGCTCTCCATGCCACTGGAATCAAGCTATCCTGGCTGAAGAGGGTGAAACCCGAAACCGGTCCTAGGATGCTTGTTTCCAGTCCAGGGAGGACCTGGCTTGGCAGTTCGGGCTGGACTGTTCCCATGAGGCACAGGGTCAAGACTGATTTGCATATGGCTGGGTCCAAACTGGAATGGCATGGTGAGCAAAAAAACGATGGATTTAGGCCCAGATCTCTGTACTGGGGTGAATGTATGACATTGTTCTGCATTCTGTCCATCAACTGTTGTTTTTGCATTTGTCACCCCGAGTGGGACGGGTATGCCCAGACGTGGGTCCCGTGCTCTCCATGCCACTGGAATCAAGCTATCCTGGCTGAAGAGGGGTGAACCCGAAGCCGGTCCTAGGATGCTTGTTTCCAGTCCAGGGAGGACCTGGCTTGGCAGTTCGGGCTGGACTGTTCCCATGAGGCACAGGGTCAAGACTGATTTGCATATGGCTGGGTCCAAACTGGAATGGCATGGTGAGCAAAAAAACGATGGATTTAGGCCCAGATCTCTGTACTGGGGTGAATGTATGACATTGTTCTGCATTCTGTCCATCAACTGTTGTTTTTGCATTTGTCACCCCGAGTGGGACGGGTATGCCCAGACGTGGGTCCCGTGCTCTCCATGCCACTGGAATCAAGCTATCCTGGCTGAAGAGGGGTGAAACCCCGAAACCGGTCCTAGGATGCTTGTTTCCAGTCCAGGGAGGACCTGGCTTGGCAGTTCGGGCTGGACTGTTCCCATGAGGCACAGGGTCAATACTGATTTGCATATGGCTGGGTCCAAACTGGAATGGCATGGCGAGCAAAAAAACGATGGATTTAGGCCCAGATCTCTGTACTGGGGTGAATGTATGACATTGTTTTGCATTCTGTCCATCAACTGTTGTTTTTGCAGTTATATTAACGCTGGCCGCAGAGTCTGGGCGTTGAGCCAGGCCAGAAAGAGACAATGCAATAGTTTCCTGTGGGTACAAACGAACAGGAAATTAAAATATATGTATATATCTGTATACAGTTAGCAGAACATGGAGAGCTGTGTGAATGGAATAACAGTTTTGAAAAAAGAAAATAATAGTTTTAGTGTATAAGTTTCCAGTTTAGTACAATAGATTATGTCAAGTGCGTTGTGAACACTTTTTAAGTTTTAAAGAATGAATTAGGAGAGACTGATTCTCTTCCCCACCATGGCAGACATGCCTATATTGAACAAAGCTAGAAAAGAGGAACATGAGAAATAAAACGTCTAAGATCACACAATTTGGTGAAGGGGGGGAGCCGAGATTAGATACAGGGTTTCAGGTCTCGCATTATGAAGTTTAGTAACTGGGTATGTATATGTGTATATATACATATACATGCTTCGTTCCTCTATGACCACTGTACTGAAGACACGCTACTGACTGGCAATATCTTTGCCTGGCATCAGTTTAAAGAGTTGTGCTGGATTAAAGTGGTGGTGAAGAAAATAGTGGTTTTGTTTTGCGGTAAAGTCAGCTGAGTGTGCATGGATATATAAATATACGCATGTCCTTCAGTGACACATTTTTCAGAGAGTGTTGTTTGGCCACTAAAAGTAGCTGGGGTATCACCAACAGGGGACGGTGTGTATGATGCAACTGATCCCAGCTTATTTGTTCAGTTGCGGCAACAAGAGCAGACTGTTGGTAAAGAATGAGCCTATACAGATATTGTCCGCTTTTGGCATAAAGTACATGTAATAACTCAGGGTTTCCAACGATGTTTAGCAGGTCATTTAGCGGGTCATTTAGCAGGTCTAGTGGCTCAGGGTCTGTGTCCACAGCCAGCCGTCATGCTATAAATATCATCTGCAGTGCCAAGTTGTGTATATTTCAAAGGTGGGGACCACATTCCCCAGGCATGTATTGGGTGCATTACCTTTTCTATGGAGAGAGTGAGACATCACTTATGCTGAGGGCTGATCAGCTCTGACAAGATAGGCCTTAGATTTTGGTAGTAATAGCACGGGGTGGACAAACAGGCGTGCTGTAAAAAAGAAAAGAGTATAAGTAACACAATTGTTTTAATGATTGACACTCTGCCCAAGGGGGACAGCAGTAGCATTGTCCAGAATATGGTCCACCATCAACTTCCAGACACACATCTATCTAGATTGCCACCCTTCAACTTTTCCTCGATGAAATAAATTTGGATTCCTCGATATTTTAAAGTTTCCAGACATATGATGGGTGGTGATCACTGGTGCCCCTGAAAATATGTCATCCAGTTGAATACACCCTACCAGGTACGAACACTGGCC
Organism: Calotriton arnoldi; assembly: GCA_963921515.1. Classification (NCBI taxonomy): domain Eukaryota; kingdom Metazoa; phylum Chordata; class Amphibia; order Caudata; family Salamandridae; genus Calotriton; species Calotriton arnoldi. The sequence goes on along the minus strand of CAWUFW010002400.1, from coordinate 84,343 downwards.
ATCCATAGTTATACAACAACTAGATCTAGAGCAATAAGAGGCCAGGAAGCCCTGTCCGTGTCAGTACCACAAAAAGATAGGGCCACACCAATGTGTTGAACGTTTTTTATAGGTGTTAAATTCAGTGTATTTGTATATTTTATTTCTGAATGTTGTGCCTGCACAAGGGCACAGCTACTGTTGCGCACCTAGCCACAGGTCATAGACGGAGAATGTTTGGTGAAGAGTAGACAACATATTGGGTATGACAGGTGGGTTAGGTATGAACACATTTAAAAAAAAAAAAAAAAAAAAGAGAGAACTCTCTTGGATAGATATAGAAATCTACCTAGAAAAACGACGCTGATTAAATATAAATCCACAATTAAAAAGGAAATTATAAAGGTGCCACCTTCATCAGGACATATATAATACCCGTCTCTCTCTCAACAGATTACATTTTTGATGTACCTAATAAAACAAAAATATACAATAAACATAATACTATAAATGATTTTACATATTCATTAAGTCTATTGTTTTTACCATTAAATCCGTTCACATCCATTTAGTATCATTATTTAAAGGTCCATTATCAAAGTGTCCACTCAGTTGTTAAATGGGTTCCAGCATTACCACACAGACTTGCATAACACATTACATCACATAAAAGTTCATTTCAGGTTCATGCATCTTTTTAATTCATCATGCTCAAACACATATATATCTTCCCTCATTCAAACAATCATACAATTGATCAATTATTTATCCAAAATTACATACCGCTGATCATGTATGGGGGGGGGGGGGATTTTGAGGGTTACACAACCAATCCTTCCAAAATTACTTTAAAATACACAAAGGGTCTATATTAGATCAAATGTTACGTCACCATAAGTTTCCCACACGTTTGGATTGAAGCAGGACCATGTGCCCACTGTGATATTAAAGCAGCAACAAATATCAGCAGTGCCTGAACGGACTACTAAGGGATAAAATAGGCAAGATAAGTACCACAATTAAAAGAAAGAAATAAACAAATAAATAAATATTTAAGAAAAAATAAAAATAGTTTATTGCCTAGGGATCACCCTATTTTCACTAAGACATATTCCAAGTTCTGATCAACACTTAAAGCCCCATCAGCTTGTCCCTGAACAATTAATAAATATATAAGTACCAGCAACTATACATAGAACTGACATGACCTAAAACTGACACTGATAGTTCTTTTGTATTTATGAAAAATGAAATGTAAAAATGTGTATGAGTTGACAGCGCGCTGCGAAGTTAGTCCATCTACATATTTGCTCATGTTTAAATGCAGTTCACATATATGTTTTCTAGGAGTACTATTTCTTGGCCTACTTCTGTAGTCTTGTGAATTCACAAAAGTTGTATATCTGCACAAATCCAAGGACATGGGTGCACTTTATTTAATAATTGGGCCCCTAATTAGGTCTGGGGTTAACAATGACCTTTTATGTTTTATAGAATGTTGTCTCTCTCTCTTGGCTAGCTTCACTGTGAGTGACTTCATTCTGGTCTTTCACAAGGAGCATATCGACACACAGTTGTTTTATTCTGTGCCAGTAACGACTGTGCAATGTGTGATGTTTGAGACTAAAACAATTTTTATTTTTTGCTAATGTTTGTTATAAAGGTGAGGGCCCAGCAGCTCCCACAGAAATATTGTAAGAAAAGGATAGGTTGCGCATTGACAGAGCCAAAGGGCTGACCAACAATTTCGGACCTACTGGCTTTGCCAATGCTTGCTTATTTATATGTTGCAAAGAAATGGTACCTACCATATTCCAGTAGTTTACCGAGCATTCTGAGAGCAGTATACATAGCCTCACATTGCTAAATATTGAAAACATGTGTACACATTTTTATACTCTAACCACTGTCAGTAGTACAGTCTGAGCTTACATTTACTTAGAGCGCTCACCCTAATAATAGAGGCTTTCAATTAAAGAACAGTAAATACAAGTTTGAACAGCATTACAACATGGACACAAATATTACCTTCACTGCAGACAGTGCCCTTACATGATCCATAATGTGGTACTGCAAACAAACAGCCAAAGGGTTTGAGCTGTATGGGGTTGGGCCTACTTGTCCCAAGAAAAAAAAAAAGAAAAAAAAACGCATGAAAACTTGTTGCCCTTGACCTCAAAAAATATGTCCTGGGCGTGGGGCTATAGGGATTCCACATCCCTGGGCACAGTTTGACAACTATGAGTGTTTTGATTCCTAAAGGTGTTACTGTAACAGAGCTGTTCATCGGTGTTTGCTGTTGGGACAAGCTATAGTACAATGTTTTAATTCTTCTTTTGCTTCTGGTGATAATGAATTTCTTTTTAAAGTCTTGTACAGGGATTGCAATATAATTTTTAGGTTCTTTCATTCATTTGGAGTTCCCTCCTTACCTCAGCTGGCCAACAAATGCAGCATGCACCATTGATAGCTCACCTATTGCTAGACATGTTGCTATCAAAGTTTCAATTGTGGAATGTGCTGCACACACCTCCTCCAAGGACTATGTATCAATTGGTAAATCATTTATTGATGCAGATGTACAAAAAGGAATAGCATTAACAGGTTGTGAGTACATAATGGTTCAGATTGCTTCTACTACACATGATATCATGACATAAATATAAAGGTGGTGATATGTACTATGACCCTAAGTATATTATTGGAAGGGCTGGGTGGGAGAAAAGGAAGAAGGGAACAGGGGAGGATGTATGCAAAATGAAAAGGAATACGGTTGGGCCCAAATGGAAAAATATGTTTACCAACGATAATGCTTGCTCCCAAGGCCCGTCTTTTTCATGGTTCATCACTTGTAGGACGTGATGGGAAGATCAGACTGTTTTTTTAATGCTGTATTTCCACTGCCCCAGGCCACTTCATTTCCCCACATTAAATGGACTTCATCAGCTTCCCCCCTACTCAAACTACAAGTACGTGTTGGTTATTGTGTGCATGATCAGCAATTGGACTGAGGTATGCCAATCCAAGAACAGCAATACACAAATTATTGCCAAATGGCTCCTGAAAGAGTTCATACCGCGCTTTAAAGTACCTATGTTTTTGAGTTCTGACAATGGACCGGCGTTCATCTCACATGTGATTGAGGGGTTGTGCAATGGGCCAGGAGCCACACAGAAAATACATGTGTTCCACGAAACTACCAAGTGGGAATGGTATCCCAAGCTCATCCTGAAGGGTTGCACGTGCTACAGAAAAAGGAAGAGTGTGTAAGCGGACACCAACTATACATCAACTAAAGACGTCTGGAAAAATCTATGCCCCAACCCCTCAGTCTACAAGTTGTGACCACAAGACATCTTTACCTTTTTTCATCACTTTGTTTTCTTCATATTGAAAGTGCCTAAGTAAAAGAAGTGCTAGTAACATCTCAAATTACTTGAAGACAGGCACCAACGGTTACTTTTTCTGTTTACAGGTATCATCTCTGAGGCCCTACCTTATTCCTCAGCAGACTTTTTGAAAAAAGTAAAAGTACAGCAGAAGATAAGACATTCTTCCAACTAGTCACACTAGTCACACGTACCAACGATTGGAACAATGCCTCAAGACTTTCAGAACAATTAGAGAAAATGATCATGGGTGCTGCTAGCAGCATTGACCCCCATTGCTGCCATTATAATGACTACGCTCCTTAAAGTGTGTTGTGATCACAGTATTATACCTGAGATACTGCTTAAATGACACAGAGATATTGTACCAAAGTGAATAAAATAGCCATTGATAAAGAAGGGACAGATGACAGGGCAGGATGCTACACACCGGCCTACAGACACAGAAAACAGCATGTGTTACAATGTCATACCTGTCTCCAAATACATGGGCTGTGTCCTAATGTACAATATGCTCTTCAGTCAGCACACCATGTCCGCAGTTGCACCTCCCGAGAATAGCAGAATTAGCAAAGGGTGAGCAAGGATAGGACAGGGAATGTGAGTAACTTAGCACTTATAGAAGTTGTAGAAGTAACAACAATAGGACTACACTAAGTGCAAGAATTTTGTTCAAAAGAATGAACAAGAGGAGGGAGATGAAGCAGGGTCCCGTTTTACCATATAAAAATCCCCCATGCAGAATCCTGCTCTGCTCAGGCAGATGAAACCCACATATAGGCCCCACCAGTCAGAACTTAAGAAGTGTGTTAACGTGACCATTTTATCTCAAACATTTAGTAGGTTCCATAACAGTTCACACCTCTTTAGATACATACACACATAGGCCCAAGCTCACTACCCCTTTTGTCATTTTCAATAAATAAAATCTACCAGGCCCCATTGATCTTAAAAACGTATTTCTGTCATGTACAGCGGTGCGAGGCAGCCCGGCCAACCACGAAAATGTTCCACAGCTGCAAGAATAGCTCAGACAACACGTAGGCAAGGTTCGGCTGGTACATCTTGGTCTTTCACAAGCAATGTTTGCAATATTTTTAGTTAAGTAACTTTCCAAGCTTGCTCAAGCGACACCAACCGACGGCTGTCTGGCTGCCTGGCATAGAAATAATGTAAGAAATATTAATTTCCGAGCATTGCACGTTAAAAGTTATCTTTTTTTAGATATTCACAGTCAAGAGCACTGACCACCTGCAAAAACCCCGTTTTCACCATGATACCACTTCTCTGTTCTCTCAAAACTTTCCGAAGTTACAGTAAGCGTGCGGTCAAGAACCCACGTCAGACGTGGGTAGAAGTTCTGCCTTTTTCCATATAAAAGGTTTTCACCCAGGTCCAGGCCCTGAACTCCTACTATAGTGCTCAGCACTCGAGTTCCCAGTCGACTGATCTCCTCTCTAGGGCCTAGAAGCCTATTCTGAGGTGGTAATGCTCTTCTTTGATTGCCAGCCTTTTGACTTTGTCAGCCTATCTGATTATTCTGCCTTTTGGCTTTGTCAGCCCCTCTAATTTAGCTCATCCACATCCAAGTCATTGCATTTATCTTAGCTTAAACTGCGTAGTCTTGAATGGTGTTGCTTTCTTAAGAAAAGATTTGCCTTCTAAGCACTATCCTATTCATCACCTTTAAATTCAGGGTTGCCCCTTGGGCAGCTGCTCATAGAATGATAGATAGATATACATTTCTGCTTCGTTTGAACATTTGATTTATAACATTGTCGACGCATTTATTTTTTCATCCTGCTCATGTGTTGATGGGCAACATTTAAATTGAACTGTTTCCTGTGGTTTTGAATTGCTTAATAAAGTGCTACTGTATTTGACATCGTTGTTCCTTCCTTTCAAGAGAATGAGCAGAGCGCAGGTCTTGCTCTCGTGAGCTGGTAAGCCATGTGTGACCACTGCAGTGTCTCTCCATTTACCCTCCATCACCAGCCATTGGTTGGTTCCCTGACTGGTAAACACCAGTCTGCCACCACAAGACATATTTCTGGACCCTTGGGGTAGGAGCCTTCGTTCCCTGGGCCCAGAAATTAAGCCTTTCCTGGGCGGAGGTGGTCACACCTCCCCCAGGTCAGTCAGAGGGAGCTTCAAAGGCCTTGCAGCCTTTGTAACACGACCTCCAGCCTCTCCTGCTATCAGGAGCAGGTCCACTTCCTGTCTCCCCTCCTTTTCGGCGGGAAGACAGGCGGGAAAAATTAGAACAGCCCAGAAGGTGTGCCCACCTCTGCCAACCCCACCCCTCAGGTGGGGGAGGCGAGGAGAAGCCCACTCTTCAGTGCCTGCCATCTTGCAGATGGCAGGCACTCTCCAATCAGGGTTAGGGACTGTGCCCACTCCCCCACGTGGGTTAAGCACACCAAGGGTGAAATCACCCTAAGGTCAGTAGCCCATTGGGTACTGACCTCGAGACCCCTAAAAGGCCCCCTAAATACAATATTTAGGGGCAGCCCTGAACCTAGAAGCCTGCAACCTACCAAGAAGAAGGACGAAAGAAGATGCCCAGCAGAGGAGACTGCAGAGAAGAACTAACTTGGCCCCAGCCCGACCGGGCCGTCTGCAGTTTCCAGAGATCCTGCACCAAAAATTGCCTTGTCCTGCAGCTAGCAACCTCCAGAACCCCTTCGAGGACTGACTGCCTTCAACAAAGACTGGATCTCCAGTGAACAGCAGCTCTGTTCAAAAGAATCACCAAAGAAAGACTCCGAGCCTGCTGAGGACAAAGAAACCAGACGCCTGGACCCACCACTGTACCAGATGCCTATGGCCCGAGTCCGAATGGCCCATCTGTCCCAGCAAGGTCCCCCAGTGTTCCAGGACAACCCCGACATTGCCTGCAGCCTCTAAGAGGAGGATGCCCACTGACATGGCCCAAGCCCTACCGGCCTGGCCCCACCTTGAACCTGCTCCAGCGAAATCCCGGTGTGTCCTGCAGCCAGCAGCTTCAAGAACCTGAAGGACCTGCCCTGCCTTCCATGCACAAGACTGTCTCCCGTGAGCACCGGATTTGCTCACCCACAGACTCTGGCTCCGGCCAAATCCGCGAGTCTGCACCATTCTGCACCCAACACCCACGGCCCGATTTCGAGTGGCCCAACACCACGAGGTGGTCTCCCTGGCGATCCTGACCTGAGGTCCGCTGATCTCTGACCTGCCTTGACTCTTCAATTGACGCCTGCAGTCTCTTTCTAGAGGATCCCCCCCAACCGGGGATGGTAAGAAAACCCAACGCCTAAAGACACCCCTGCACCCGAAGTCCGCCGGCCTTGGGTGGCCCAACCAACGGTGTCCCAGCATCCCCAGGCATCTCAACTTACCTCTCCAACCGGTAGTCACCTCCAGAAGAGCATCGTCCCAGAGCCAGCAGTATTTGTTTCAACCGAACGCACAAGTTACTAACTTGTGTAACGATATATCTGTAAGAGACAGTAGTTAGTGACAGATTCCTTACCTTAGAATATCCCCAGGCGTCAGGCTGGATCCGGAAAGTTTTTGCGTAGCAGTACCCTTGCGCGTCGGTAGGCGGCGTCGTGCGGCTCCGCGTCCGTCGTCGGCGTCGTGATCGCCGGGATGACGTCGCGGGCAGTACTTAGACGCCGCCCCTGCGCGCTGACGTCAGTTCTGTACACGACTTTCCACGCCAGGAACGCAGAGCCATGCAAGAAGCTGACATAGGTGTCTGAAAAATACTAGGGCCCTGAAAGGGATGTCCTTAACCCTAGAAATCAGTTGGCAGAACGGGGAGGATGGGTGGGGCGGTAAGGAATCTGTCACTAACTACTGTCTCTTACAGATATATCGTTACACAAGTTAGTAACTTGTGCATCTGAAAGAGACACGTTAGTGACAGATTCCTTACCTTAGAATAGATACCCCAGCAATACCAACCCCGGTGGTGGGTCTGCGAACAAAGATCAGACAAGGAAGTCCCGGAGGACAGAACGGCCAAAGAAGCCGTCCCTCCGGACCTGACTGTCAAGGCAGTAATGCTTGGTAAACGTGTGCAGCGAGGCCCACGTAGCTGCCCGACAGATATCCTGCAGCGGAACACCGCGGCCTAAGGCCGTGGTAGCAGCCTTTGCCCTGGTGGAATGGGCACGCAGCCCAACAGGAGGCTCCTTCTTAGCCAAAGAATAGCAGGCTTTGATACACAAGGTTACCCAGCGGGAGATGGTTCTCTTGTGCACCGCCCGACCTTTTTTGGCGCCCACGTAGCCAACAAAGAGCTGGTCATCCACCCGGAAGTGTTGTGTGCGGTTGATATAAAAGGAAAGCGCACGTTTTGGGTCCAAACGGTGGAGCCTCTCTTCCTCTCTGGAAGGATGCGGAGGCGGAAAGAAGGTGGGCAAAGTGATGGTCTGCCCAATGTGGAAGGCAGTAACCACCTTTGGCAAGAAGGACGGACGCGTCCTAAGAACAACCTTGTCTGGATGGACAGACAGAAAGGGAGGTTTGCATGATAGAGCCTGGAGCTCACTCACCCGCCGAGCGGAGGTGATGGCCACCAGAAAGGCTGTCTTCAGAGTCAGAAGACGAAGAGGACAGTTATGTAGAGGCTCAAAGGGAGCGCACATGAGAAAGGTAAGAACCAAGTTCAAGTCCCACTGAGGCATCACAAACGGAACAGGAGGGAAGAGGTGTGTAATGCCTTTTAGAAACCTGTTAACAGGGGACTTGAAAAGGGAGGGCTGATCAGGAAGCCTGAGGAAGGCCGAAATGGCACAAAGATAGCCCTTGATGGTACCCAGGGCAGAACCCTGTTGGGCCAGAGAAAGAAGGAACAGAAGAACCTCAGAAAGAGGGGCAGAGAGGGATTCACAGCCTTTGCCGTGCACCATGCCACAAACTTGTTCCACCTGCAGGCGTATACCACCTTAGTGGAGGGACGCCTGGCTGCCAGAATCACATCACAAACTTCGGGAGGCAAGTCGAAAGGAATCAACTGCCGCCGCTCAACCTCCACGCAAGCAGGTGGAGGCTGGACAGGTTCGGGTGGAGGACCGTCCCCTGCTGCTGCGACAGAAGATCCTCCCGAAGAGGCAGACGGATCGGGGGATCGACGCTCATACTGAGTAGCTCGGGATACCAAACTCTTCGAGCCCAGTCCGGAGCCACAAGGATGACTTGGGCCCGGTCGCGCCGAATCTTCTTCAACACTCTGGGTAGAAGTGGTATAGGCGGAAAGGCGTACAACAGACCGCAACTCCACTCGCGACGAAAAGCGTCGCCGAGCGAGTGCCGCCTTGGAAATTCCAACGCGCAGAACTGATGACATTGCGCGTTCTCTTCGGTGGCGAATAGATCTAACCAAGGCTCTCCCCACTGCAGAAAGAGACTTTGCGCCACTTCCGAGTGAAGACGCCATTCGTGATCCATCATGCACCTGCGGCTGAGTACGTCCGCCCTGGCGTTTAGGGAACCTGCCAGGTGTTGAACCATCAGGAACATGCCCTGATGTTCCAGCCATGTCCAGAGGCGCAGAGCCTCCTGACAGAGGGTCCACGACCCCACCCCGCCTTGTTTGTTGCAGTACCACATGGCGGTGGTGTTGTCTGTGAACACCTGCACTACCTTCCCTTTGACAGAGGGAAGGAATGCCTTGAGTGCAAGTCGGATCGCCCGGAGCTCCAGAAGGTTGACATGGAGCCGGGACTCCGCCGGAGACCAGAGTCCTCTGATCTCCGCCTCTCCCATGTGACCGCCCCATCCCAGAAGGGACGCGTCCGTCACAACTGTGTGCTCTGGCTGGGGAAGGAGGGATCTGCCCATGACCCATTGCCGGTTCGAGAGCCACCACTGCAACTGTTTTGCAGTCCCCTCCGAGATCTGGACGTGATCGGACAGGTTGCTCTGGTGCTGCGCCCACTGGAACTTCAGGTCCCACTGCAGAGCCCGAATATGCCATCTGGCATGATTGACTAGCAGGATGCAGGAGGCCATGAGGCCCAGCAGCCTCAGGGTCATCCGTACCGAAACCCAGGATAAAGGCTGAAAGATCGGAATCATAGCCTGAATATCCCGGACTCGCTGTTCGGGAGGATAGGCCCGAAACTGCGTCGTGTCCAGAACTGCTCCAATGAAAAGGAGCTGTGGAGAAGGAATCAGATGCGACTTCGGCACATTGATGGAGAACCCCAGCGAGTGCAGGAGTTCGGCCGTAGTCTGGAGGTGGGAGACGACTGCCTGGGACGAGCCCGCCTTCAGCAGCCAGTCGTCGAGGTAGGGGAAGACTGGAACCCCTGCCCGGCGCAGATGAGCTGCGACCACCGCCATCACTTTCGTGAACACCCGAGGGGCACTTGTAAGGCCAAGGGGAGCACGGTGAACTGAAAATGCTCGAGGCCTACCGTGAACCGCAGGTAACGCCAGTGGGCCGGCAGGACGAGGATGTGAAAATAAGCGTCCTGCAAGTCCAACGCTACCAACCAGTCTCCAGGGTCGAGGGCAGTCAAGACCTGAGCTAGGGTGAGCATCTTGAACTCCTCCTTCCGGAGGAAGCGATTGACGTTCCGGAGGTCCAAGATAGGACGCATGTCCTCCTTGTCCTTTTGGGCACCAGGAAGTAGTGGGAGTAGCAACCACGTCCTACTTCTGGGGTCGGAACATGCTCGATGGCCCTCTTGGCCAAGAGGGCCGTGACTTCCTTCTGCAGAAGCACCAAGTGATCCCCTGACATGCGGTGGAATTGAGGTGGCATGGCTGGGGGTGGTCTCGAAGGGGAGGGAGTAGCCCCTTCGGACAATTTCCAAGACCCACCTGTCCGAGGTGATGGGACGCCAGTGGTGAAGGTGATGGCGGACCCTGCCCCCTACTGTCGTGCTGTGCACCTGAAAGGAAGGACTAGGAGGGCTTGGAGGCCGCGGACGGGTTGGAGGTAGTGGCCTGACCTTGCACGCTGGTTGCCCGAACCGCCACGGCGGTATCCACGTCCTCGGCCACGCGAAGACGCTTGCTGTGCGGGCCGGTGGCTGGGCAGCTGACGTGACTGGGCGCCCCTTCCGTGGCCACGAAAGGGGCGAAAAGCAGAGGTTAGCGGAGGGTACAACAGAAAGGCCCAGGGACTTGGCAGTAGCCCGTGAGTCCTTAAAACGCTCCAGCGCATGGTCTGCCTTTGAACCAAAAAGACAGACTCCATCAAAGGGCATGTCCATGAGTGTATTCTGGACATCACCCGAGAAACCAGTTGTTCTCAGCCAGGCGTGGCGACGTAGCGCCACCGTCGTTGCAAGCGATCTGCCCAGCGAGTCGGCGGTATCAAGGCCACAACGTATGGTGTATTTAGCCGCATCTCGCCCTTCCGCAATGGCGCGGGTAAGCAGTGTCTGGACCTCCTCAGAACACTGCGGCAAAACAGCCGCCACCGAATCCCACAGGGAGTGGGTATATTGGCCCAAAAGGCAAGCGGTGTTGACGGACCGCAAGCCAGCACTGGAGGAAGAAAAAGCCTTCTTCCCAAATTGGTCCAGGCGTTTGGATTCCCTATCCGGAGAGGCGGTAGGGAAGGCGGTTTGGGAGGCAGAGGCTTGGACAACCAAGCTCTCGGGGTGGGATGTTGGGAGAGAAACAAGGGGTCGCCCGGAGCAGGGCGATGGCGTCGGGCCACGTTCCTAACCACAGGAGCCCCTGTGGTGGGCTTGGACCAGGCGCCCAAAGAGCGTCAGTGAGTGCATCATTAAACGGCAGCACAGTCTCCGAGGAGGAAGCTGCCGGCTGAAGCACTTCCGTCAGGAGATTAGTCCTGACAGCCACAGTAGGCAATTGGAGATGTAAGGCTCCAGCTGCTCTACGCAACACCGTTGCGAAATTAGCTCCCTCCTCCGTAGCCACGGGAGGAGACAGCATGCCAGTGTCAGGGGAGGTGTCTAGACCACTGGCATCCCCAAGTTCCTCAGCCCAGTCCTGATCATACTCACACTGTTGTGTGAGAGGGTCTTCGGACCCCTCCCAGCTCTCTTGGTCCTCCTCAGGTTCAAAATATGGAGGAGGGGGGACATTTGGGACCCAAGGTCTCATCGGCGCCGGAGCCGGCGTCGAGCGACGTCGGTCCGGCTCCATGTCCGGAGCCGGAGAGAGCCGGGGACCGACGCCGTCCGGAGCTCCGGACGGCGTCAGGAACGGCACCGGGGACATCGGCGTCGGCGTGGTTAGGTCAACCGGCGTCGATGGGAGTTGCGGTACCACCGGAGCCGGGATCGAGGCCGGAGCCAAAGCCGGGATGAAGGCTGGTGGGACAGGCGGCGCCGGGACCGGAGTCGACGGCGACGCCGGAGCAACCCCATCAGGGCCCGCGGGGCCCGAAGGCGCACCGGAGGGACCTTGAGGCCCGAAGAGGCGGGCCATGGCCGACAGGAATTCCTGTATTTCGGCCGGAGTCGCCCCCGAACCCGGAAAGGACAGGTAATGCGGGGGCGGCTCCATAGGCATGTCCGGGGCCGCGGGGACGGTGCCGACTGGGGCCTCAGTCGAGTAGCGAGACCGGCGATGCGAAGTCTTAGAGCGATGACGCTTCTTAGACTTTTTGTGCTTCGACTTACCCGAGGAGCGCGAAGACTTGGACTCCGACGACCGGCAGGGACTCCGCGACCGGCCCCTCGACCTCTCCCGGGACCGGGGTTTGGTGCAGCGCGGAACCGACTGCCGGACCTCGAGTAGCTTTCGAGACCGCTCTCGCAAAGCCTTCGGGTGAAGTTTCCGGCAGTCAGGGCACGACTTCGTGTCGTGGTCTCGGCCGAGACAGAAGAGACACTCCAGATGCGGGTCTGTGATCGACATCATTCGACCACAGGCGTTGCATGGCTTGAAGCCGGGCATCCCTACGACACCTAGGAGTCGATGAAGACTCGAAAAGAAACAGTGAAAAAATTCACAAAAAAGTTAGTCAAAAATTGACTAGGGCACTGCTCTTCCCGGATCTGCGCTTACTGGCGCGGAAAAAGAAGAACTGACGTCAGCGCGCAGGGGCGGCGTCTAAGTACTGCCCGCGACGTCATCCCAGCGATCACGACGCCGACGACGGACGCGGAGCCGCACGACGCCGCCTACCGACGCGCAAGGGTACTGCTACGCAAAAACTTTCCGGAACTAGCCTGACGCCTGGGGATATTCTAAGGTAAGGAATCTGTCACTAACGTGTCTCTTTCAGATAATCCCCATTAAAAACAAGGCACCTGATGCCAAAACAGCACCCTGCACCCAGCCGCCCCTGTGGGTGTACTTTGGGTGCTAACTCGGATCCCCCTTTGCCCTAAGCCTATCACCAGGAGACCCCCCCCAAACTGTGAGTGGCCCGGTAAGGTGAAATCCAACCTCAAAAGGCACCCCTGCACCTGGCCACCCTGCGCCCTGGAGAAGAGGACCTGAGGTGCACCTACGTCCCCAAGCCCTACAACTTACCTGCCAAGCTGTTGGTTCCTACCAGAAGACTTCCTGGACCAAACCTGCAGCCAAAAGCCAAAACCGGCTACTCCCATTGAAAACAGGGCACCCAACGCCAAATCAGCACCCTGCATCCGGCCGTCCCTCTGGGTGCACCTTGTGTGCTAAATCGGATCACCCTTTGCCCCGAGTTAAACCCTAGGAGCTTTGCTCCCACATCCCAGTGGCATGCCCGTGAGCAGCCACCAACCGGAGGCCTCCTATCCCCCATTGGATAACATTAGGCGTCAGCACTCTGCACCCAGCCGCAGTAGTGCCGCTGAGGGTGCTTTTTGAGTGCATCCTTGACAATGGGGGAACACTTGTTCTTACCCCAGAAACTCAACCCCAAAGACCATTTACTTACCTGCAAACCAATAACCTCATTTTCCTCCATAGGATTGCATTGACTGTTTTCCTCTGAAAAAAAAGTGTTGAGGGTGTTTGTATGGGAACATAAGAAACTGTTATTGTGAAAATGTTTCACCTACCTTTTGTCTAGGAAATGTCCCAGTGTAATATCTAGGCATATCACACACAGCAAAAAAAGTAAATTGAAAAGTAATTAAAAAATAATCACAAAGTAATTACAAAGTAACTGCAAAGTAATTTCAACTGTTTCTGAACATTTGACCTACCTGTAACAAAGCCAACTGCATTCAACTGTATACCAGAAAAGTACTATTTTTCTTACCTGCACTAAGTCCGACTTGGTTCTAAAAATAAAATACAACAAAGATTTTTATACAAAACAATTGGTCTGAGTTCAGTCTTTAAGTGTGTGGCATCATTTCTTGCCTGAATGTGTACAATAAATGCTTAACAATAACCTCTGATAAAGCTTTACTGCTCGCCCACACTACCACAAATAGGGAGTAAGGTATCTACTTTAACCACTGTAAGCCTTTGGGGATCCACTGGACTCTGTGCACACTATACCTCACTTTGGTATAGTATATTCAGCTTCCTACAGAGTCTGGTATGACTTTGGCACTCTGATGGTAAATCACAGGTATGTCAACAGGTAGGCCATCGTCTGGAGGTGGTTTGCAACAGTTTAATGCAAACCTGCTTTTAACAACCAGTCGTCGAGATATGGGAAGACTGGTATTCCCACCCTCCTCAGATGAGCAGCAACCACCACCATCTCTACCGTGAACAGCCGAGGGGCACTGGTGAGGCAAAAAGGAGCACGAAGAACTGACCGTGTTTGCGGCCGACCTGAAACTGCAGGTAGTATCTGTGGGATTGCAAGACAGGGACGCGGAAATAGGCATCCTGCACATCCAATGCCACCATCCAGTCAACTGGATCCAAAGCAGACAGAACTGGGCCAAAGTAAGCATCTTGAACTGGTCCTTCATGAGGAAGACGTTCAGGGGATGGAGGTCTAGAACAGGATGTGTCCTCAGTTGTCCTTTGCAACCAGAAAGTAGTGGGAGTAGCAGCGAGTCCCAGCCTCTGATGCCAGTACCCTCTTTATGGCTACCTCCTTCAAGAGAGCATGACCATCTTGTCAGATAAGGGAAAGGTGGTCCTCCAGAAGCTGATGTGGTGTAGGCAGCATGTCTGAAGGGGGTCCCACTGAACAATTTGAAGAACACATCTCTCTGATGTGATGCCCTGCCACCCGGTGAGATAAAAATGTATCTGGCCACCAACCTGGCAATAGTTTGCTGCGGAGGGTAAACTAAAGAGATTGGGTAGTTCATTACCCCTGGGGGGCCTGGGACATGGGTGGCATGATGCTTGACCTCTACCTCAAAAGAAGTAGATCTGTTGCTGCAGAGGCCACTGCTTCATTCCTCTTCTGAACCCTCGAAAGGAGTGATACCGGCAGCGCAAGGCCAATAGAGCGCGCTTGTTACTTTGCCATCCTTGAAGTGCTCTAAAGCCAATCCTGCCTTGTTTCCGAAGAGACGGACTTTTGGACATCATGGAAGAAGCAGTCCATCTTATACATGAGTGACAACACAGCGCCGTGCTGGTATCAATTGCCCTACCCAGACTGTCAGAAGTTGGAAGAAAGTGCCCTCTTTTTACATGGTTGCACCCACTTTTTCTTCTCAAATTCTTTTGATTGCATTTTCCCAAAAAAAGCAAAGAACAGACACTTATACAACCTGTGAGGCTCAACATAGTCTTGCCAAAATCATTAGATAGCTACAGATATAAAACATCTTCCCCACAAGTTCTCGGTGATACCTTTACAAGAATCAGGTGCAACTTACCACTATTAATGGCTTACATATGTCACATATCGACCCCATGTCTCACCAGGCACCTTTGCAAGGATGAACGAGAGCCAACAAAATCAACAAAAAAATAAATAAAAAATACCTAAACATTTCCGTGGTACTTATTAGCTGCATTGATCTTGGGAGGGTGTGAAGCGGGCAGAGCCCGACCAAGGAGAAGGCCAGGAGATCCCCCGACCCCCGACAAGGGGGGAGCGGGGCGATCCATACAGGCGGGAGGGGCCAGTGCCCCGAGTCCCACCACCCCTGGGGTTGCCCCCACTTTTTACCAAACTGCTGATGTACTTTGACTGAGTGTGCCCTGGGTTCCTGCCAAACAGGTACCCAGGGCCTATGTTCTTTCCTTAAAAACTGCATTAAGACAAAACCCAATTGGAACTCTTTGGCCATGTCAGTCCCTTGTAAACGGTACCATAGGTACTGTGGCCAGGGAAGGCCTCTAAGGGCTGCAGCACTTTTTGTGCCACCCTTAGAGTCCCTATACCTACCTACCTACCTACCTACACACACACACACAGCAAGCTGCGTGTTTTGGTGCAGAACAAAGTGAAGAGTATACATGGCACACAACCCTGTGTGCCATGCCTACAACCCACTGCCCTGGCATAGGTCAGCCACCCCTCTAGCTGGGTGCACTATACCAGGGGGAGGGTACAGGTGCATGAGCCCTGTACCCCTACAGTGTCTAAACCAATTCTTAGACATTGTAAGTGCAGTACTGCCATTAAGAGTATATGGTGCTGGGAGTTTGTCATTACGAACTCCACAGCACCATAATGGCTGTACTGAAAACTGGGAAGTTTGGTATCAAACGTCTCGGCACATTAACTCTACACTGATGCCAGTGTGGGATTTAATGAAAAATGCAGTCAGAGGGCATCTTAGGTCGTTTTTCAGGGGGCATCTCTAACACTAGTGTCCAGGCTGAGTGGCTGCTCACCAGCTGCCACCACCAGATAGGTTTCTGGACCCCTGGGTCGAGAGGCTGATGCTCTCAGGGGTCTGGAACAATGCACATCCTGGGACGAGGTGCCAAGCCTCCTCCCCCAGGATGGGCAGGGTCCACAAAGGGGAAGCTTCAAAGGCTTGCCGCCTTTGTAAGCTACCCCAGACATTTGCTGCTTCCAGCTACTGGCCCCCACCGGTTCTGACCCCCACTTAATGCGAGAGAATCTGCAGGAAAACCAAGTGAGGAAGGGAGGTGTGCTCACCTTTGCCAACCCCACCCCTCAGGTGGGGGAGGCGAGGTGAAGCACAACTCTCAGTCCCCGCCATCTTGCAGATGGGGGGACCCACCCAACAAGAGAGGCATATGCCCCCCTCCCACTGGAGGGTGGAAAAATAGGGGGTGTACCCACCCCAATGAAGGGACCCATTGGTCCAGACCTTTACTTACCTGAAACGCCCCTAAATCTAGTATTTAGGGGCCCCCTGAACCGTGCCTCCTCAGACAAGAATCAACAAGAAGAAGAGAAGGACCGAAGAAGCTGTGCTGAAACTAAGAGGAGGATGCCCACTGACGTGGCCCAAGCCCTACCGGCCTGTCCCCACCTCGAACCTGCTCCAGCGAAATCCCGGTGTGTCCTGCAGCCAGCAGCTTCAAGAACCTGAAGCACCTGCCCTGCCTTCCATGCCCAAGACTGTCTCCCGTGAGCACCGGATTTGCTCACCCACAGACTCTGGCTCCGGCCAAATCAGCGAGTCTGCACCACTCTGCACCAGACACCCACGGCCCGATTTCGAGTGACCCAACACCACGAGGTGGTCTCCCCGGCGATCCTGACCTGAGATCCGCTGATCTCTGACCTGCCTTGACTCTCCAATTGACGCCTGCAGTCTCTTTCTAGAGGATCCCCCCAACCGGGGATGGTAAGAAAACCCAACACCTAAAGACACCCCTGCAACCGAAGTCCAACGGCCTTGGTTGGCCCAACCGACGGTGTCCCAGCATCCCCAGGCATCTCAACTTACCTCTCCAACTGGTAGTCACCTCCAGAAGAGCATCGTCCTACAGTCTGCAGTATTTGTTTCAACCGGACAATCCCCATTAAAAACAAGGCACCTGACGCCAAAACTGCACCCAGCCGCCCCTGCGGGTGTACTTTGGGTGCTAACTCGCATCCCCCTTTGCCCTGAGCCTATCACCAGGAGCTTTGCTCCCACAACCTTGTGGCCTGCTAGCGAGCAGCCACAAACCGTAGGCCCCATATCCCCCATTGGATAACATCGGGCCTCAGCACTCTGCACCCAGCCGCCCTAGTGCCGCTGAGGGTGCTTTGAGAGTGCATCCTTGACTCTGGGGGAACCCTGTTCCTAACCCCAGAAAACCAACTCCCAAACTCAAGTACTTACCTTGAAACTGATAACCACATTTCCTCCCATAGGACTGCATTGACTGCTTTCTTGTGAAAATTGTTTTAAGTGTGGAGTTGGTTTTATATGAGAACTTGAAAAACTGCCAATATCTAAAATCTGCTTTACTTACCTTTTCTCTAGGAAATGACCCAGTGTGATATCAATGCATATCACACTGAGTAGAAAAAGTAATCCATAAAGTAATCTGAAAAGTAATCAAAAGACATCTAACAGTTATTTCCACTGTATTCAACGTATTTCAAACCTGTAACAAAGTCATTTTCATTCAGCTTGCTTGTATTGCTCAACCTGCCCTGAAAAGTACCATTTACACTTACCTGTGCCAGGCTTGTTTGGTTCTAGAAAATAAATATAACTAAATAATATTTTTATACAATCAAATTGGTCTGAGTTCAGTCTTTGAGTGTGTGACATTTCTTGGCTGAGTTTGTACAATAAATGCTTAACACTACCCTATGATAAAACCTTACTGCTCGCCCACACTACCACAAATAAGAGTAAGGTGCTATCTACTTTTACCTCTGCCTTCCTTTGGGGTTCCACTGGACTCTGTGCACACTATACCTCACTTTGGTGTAGTATATACAGAGCCAGCTTCCTACAGTAGTGTCCAGGCCTGACACTTGACCATCTTGAATTATTTGTTGAAGGTTGGCACAAAGGTCATTTGGGACTGCGGGTAAGTTATCCCTCCTCATATCCCACATCAGGAGGCAACTTGCATTGACTGGCAGAGGAGAACATCAGTATCCCTCTATAGGTTTCTAGACTGTCTGGCGGGGTGGTTGGAAACACATTCAGATTTAGTTGGCTGGTGGAAGCTTGAACCACAGGGCTCACTGGTGTTGGGTGCTGTAGGAGCAAAGGTGTGGCCCCCAGGAGCTGGTCCGTGGTGTCAGCTATTTGTCTATCTATAAGGGGGCAAGACCCTGTCTTGGCCAAATGGGTAATCTGCGAGAGCCTCATTGAATGAAAGCAGTGGTTCAGAAGAGATCTGCCCTGGCTGCAGAACCTCAGTCAGTACATTTGTATTAACCTCCACTGAGGGAAACTGAAGGTCAAGAACTTGACACCTTTCAAATTGCCACAGCGAAAAAGGCAGATTCCTCCATAAAGGGTGTCAGGGGGATAATTTAGTCCAGTATCTGGGGAAATGTCACTATATACTTGCGATTTGCCATTGCCATCGTGTCCTTGTGGCTGAGTCAGAGCATCTATGTGGCAGTGGAATCGTATCGGAATCAGAATGTGGCTGTGGGAGAGGTTAAACATTTAAGACTTTGAATTTGCAACGGATTCGCTTCAGGGTCTAAAAGAACTATGGGTTCACATCTCAGATGGTGTCGCACTGGAAACCAGCGATAAGCAGTGCCGGGGAAGAAGTCTGATCAGGCTTTGTAGGAAGCTGGATCTTTATATAGTATAACAAAAAGAGAGATACTGTGCAGAGTCCAGGTATTCCCTTATAAGTGGACAGGGGCTTGCTCTAGCATTCCCCAAGGTACTCTTCTAGGGACTAGTGTGGTTGAGCAGCCTTACGCTTAGAGAGGAGTTATAGGCATCTGCAAATACACACAATAGTCAATAAATGATGCACACGACTGAAGGAGACCCGCACCAATTTATAAATATAATATGCATCCTTATATATTTTTAGGCACCAGAATCAATATGATCAGGTAAGTACGTTTTTCAATAGAAATGATTTTCCATTTAAAAATTAGACAGTGTATTTTTCAGAAGCTGCAATGTTATCCTATGGGAGGAAGAACAAGACCGGCATTCAAGTACAGTACAGCGACTTATGGGACCAATCTCCTGGACTTAAGGTGAGTGGGGGGGCAAGGTCCAAGGCAGCATCAGCAAGACACCACCAGAGGCACTAGTGTGGCTGGGTACAGGGGTGCAAAACAGCATTGGGTGCCCAATGTTAGTCTATGGGGATCGGTCTTTGTGTAAAGAGGCTGCAGGCTTTGATTGGGAGGTCAGATGGGCTGCACAAACAGGAGGGCTCAGGCCTCACGATGTTCGGGGACGTAAGGACACCTTAGGTCCTCTTCTCCACAGGCCAGGGGCAAAGGGTGTAGAGGTGTCTTTAGGCATCGGGTTTTTATTACCAGGAGCAGTCACGGTAGAGGGGGGCCTCCGAACAGAGGCTACAGGCGACGTCGTGGAGTCCACAAGGGGTGATACCACAGTGGACTCGGTCTCTGGAGGGCTTGGAGACCTCGCTGACACCGTTGGCCCACTGCAACTCGGGCTAGGAGTGACAGGTGCAATGGTATCCTTAGGCGCCGTGTTTCTGCTGTCTTGGAGTCATCTCAGATTTCTTTGGGTGCCTGCGGGATGCTTAACGGGAGTTCTTGGCTCCTGGGTGAAGTTCTGGCAGGTCTCCCAGGCTTTGGAGAGACAACAGCTGCAGGACAAGTCGTGCATTTGTCGAAGTCAACAGGCAGGCCGGAAGGGTTGGTGCCAAGTTAGTTGCTGGATCTTGTGTTCTTGCTCTGTGCGACTCTTCACGTCGGTCTTCTTTCTGGTCATCAGAATATGATTTTCTGGTGCCAGAAGCGTCCCTAAATACTGAATTTAGGGGCATTAGAGGAGTGTAGACTAGTAGCCAATGGGCGACTGACCCTTGGGGTCACTACGCCCCCTATATGGCCACTTCCTGTGGAAAGTAGGCATAACACTGTGGCAGAGTTCCTAAGTTTGCCATCACAAAACTTGCCAACTCTGAAAAGTCGTGTACACTTCATGTTAGGCTCCCATAGGGTTAGTACTAGTTTAGGGGTGGGCATGCCTACCTGACTAGCTAATTTTCCAGCCTGTCCAGATGCCAAAGGGCTCTGGACAAAGGAAGTCTTCTTCCTGTCCTGTGAGGTGAGCCAGATTCGCATTTCAAAGGCGGTGGCTCCTTAGAAGCTTGTTTGCCCTGGAAAGCAAATCAGCAGGTCATCCTGTGGGAGGGTGTGTGAACACCTCTTCCCAAGCAGGCTTTTTTTCCGACCTCCTGAGAGCATATTCCCTCACCCTTGGGGGTCAGAAACTTGTCTCTGGTGGCAGAAACCATTAAGTCAACACACCAGTGTCTGGTAGGTTTTCATGTATTAATAAATCCAACACTAGTATCAGTGTGGGTTTAATAATACGAGATGTTTAATACCAAACATCCGTATTTTCAGTGAAGGCGGCATATAGCTGAGTAACTCATTTTCCGCACGTTTTAAAATGGCTTCCCTGTTCTCTTGCACTGATAGCAATAGAACTGACCGTCACAGGGGCACATCTACTCATGCAGGGTAGTCCTTACATGTAGTATAAGGCACCCTGCCCTAGGGCTGCATGGTCTGCTACAGCGGTGACTTTCAAATACTACATTCAGTGTTAGGGGGCCTAGCACACAGGGAAGTGTGTCACGTTGTGTGAACTCTTTTGTCGGCACCAAGACACACAGCCTGCAATGGCAGTCTTGCATGTGTTTGGTGAGGGGGTCCCTTAAGGTGGCACAATTCGTGCTGCAGTACTTAGGGACCCTTTTTAGTACCTCAGGCCCTAAGTACCAGGGGCACCATTTACTAGGGACTTACAGAGTGCTAAAGATATTGCCCATTAGGGGAAGGATAATGTTACTTACCCAGTAAGCATCTGTTCTTGGCATGTAGAGCTGTAGATTCACATGCTTTGCATACTCCTGCCATCTAGTGTTGGGTCTGGATGTTTGCAAGTTGTTTTTCCTCGAAGAAGTCTTTCCTAGTCACGAGGTAAGGTGACTCCTCCTTTCGGTGATAGTGCGCATGGTCATCAACTCCATTGTTAGATTGTTTTCCCGCAAGAGGGTGAGAATGGAGTAAGTGTAGTATAGAGATGCCCATGCGTATAAATGTATAATGAGGAACTGCAACAACTACAGGTACCCGGGGAGGCGGGTGGGCGCATGTGAATCTACAGCTCTACATGCCAAGAACAGATGCTTACTGGGTAAGTAACATTAGCCGTTCGAGGCATGTGTGCTGTAGATACACATGCTTTGCATAGACTAGAAAGCAGTATACTCCCAAAGGGGTGGCTAACCTGTAGATGTTGCAGTTGTCTGAAAGTGTTTTAAGTACTGCTTGGCCTACATTAGCTTGTTGTCATGCTAACAAATCTACACAATAGTGTTTGGTAAATGTGTGTGGTGTAGACCATGTAGCTGCCTTGCATTTGTCAGCTAGAGGGATGTTGCCTAAAAAAGCCACAGAAGCCCCTATTTTGCAGAATTCGCTTTAGGGGGTATAGATAAAGTTCTTTTAGCTTTAGCGTAGCATGTTTGAATGCATTTAACAATCCATCTTGCAATACCAGATTTAGAGATGGAATTGCCTTTGTGAGGTGGAACAAATGCAACAGTTGTTTTGCGAAAATCTTTTGTTCTATGTAGTACAATAAACCTCTTCTAACGTCAAACGTGTGAAGAGCGCTGTGAGAAAGTGCCCTCTTTCTTGCATGGTATGCCCCCACTTTTTGCTGAATTGCTGATGTGCTTTGACTGAGTGTGCCCTGGGCTCCTGCCAATCTGGTACCCAGGGCCTGTGTTCCTTCCCTTAAACTGCATTGAAGCCTAAACCCAATTGGCATCTCTGGCCACAGGTAGGCCCCTGGTAAATGGTACCACTGGTACCCAGGGCACTGTGACCAGAGATGGCCTCCAAGGGCTGCAGCACTTATTGTGCCACCCTTGGAGGCCCTGTACCCTGAGACACACACACACACTGCCTTTGCAGGCTGCATGTCTTGGTGCAGAACAAAGTGAAGAGTCGACATGGCACACATCCCTGTGTCATACTATAGGGGGCAGCATTTCTGCCCCGTACCCAGTCGCACAGCTTAAAGGCGAACATTTCCGCGTTGATCAATGCTTGTAATCCATTTAACTTCTTTTAAATCCATGTACTCCTTCATGTTATCCGACTTTAAACTTTTACTCTCAATAACTCCACACGTAGGGATGTCATGCAATTTTCAGAGTTTCTCATGCTCGAGATGTGCCCATCCGGACCTCTTGTCAAGAACACCGTGCAGACGCATGATTTGTCCAAAAGCAGTGTTTATTAAAAAGCCCAATGCATTTCGGGCTCTGATGAGCCCTTCTTCAGGGGTCACTACAAATGACAATAAAAACATTCACCATCACAACATAATTCACTGATATACATATAGAGATCAATACTATCAAACATTATAAGTATCAAACAAAATCAAGAAAGTTATAATATTTATCCATTTAAACATCAATATAAAAAAGACACACGAAAAAACATATCATTGTGCTATCCTCCATAATCACCACAATTATCTGATGGAACCTGATTACAACCCCCATCCTTCCTTTGGTTTGCTCTGGCAAATCATCTCCTCATCTATCACACTACACAATCACCTCCATTTACCTAATCAAAACACACTATTAACAGCTATCCACACTGTCCTCGCTCGTAACCTCCTTCATCATCGATTCAATCATTCACACTGTTGCCACTCGTTAGACACACACGAAAAAACATATCATTGTGCTATCCTCCATAATCACCACAATTATCTGATGGAACCTGATTACAACCCCCATCCTTCCTTTGGTTTGCTCTGGCAAATCATCTCCTCATCTATCACACTACACAATCACCTCCATTTACCTAATCAAAACACACTATTAACAGCTATCCACACTGTCCTCGCTCGTAACCTCCATCATCGATTCAATCATTCACACTGTTGCCACTCAGAACGAGTGGCAACAGTGTGAATGATTGAATCGATGATGGAGATTACGAGCGAGGACAGTGTGGATAGCTGTTAATAGTGTGTTTTGATTAGGTAAATGGAGGTGATTGTGTAGTGATAGATGAGGAGATGATTTGCCAGAGCAAACCAAAGGAAGGATGGGGGTTGTAATCAGGTTCCATCAGATAATTGTGGTGATTATGGAGGATAGCACAATGATGTGTTTTTTCGTGTGTGTCTTTTTTATATTGATGTTTAAATGGATAAATATTATAACTTTCTTGATTTTGTTTGATACTTATAATGTTTGATAGTATTGATCTCTATATGTATATCAGTGAATAATGTTGTGATGGTGAATGTTTTTATTGTCATCTGTAGTGACCCCTGAAGAAGGGCTCATCAGAGCCCGAAATGCATTGGGCTTTTTAATAAACACTGCTTTTGGACAAATCATGCGTCTGCACGTGTTCTTGACAAGAGGTCCGGATGGGCACATCTCGAGCATGAGAAACTCTGAAAATTGCATGACATCCCTACGTGTGGAGTTATTGAGAGTAAAAGTTTAAAGTCGGATAACATGAAGGAGTACATGGATTTAAAAGAAGTTAAATGGATTACAAGCATTGATCAACGCGGAAATGTTCGCCTTTAAGCTGTGCGACTGGGTACGGGGCAGAAATGCTGCCCCCTATAGTATGGTATAGATTCTATGTGCTACCAGGGCAAGGCATTAAACCCAGCGACGCACGCACTTTTTGATTATCATGGACTAATGAGATTAAATTCTAGAAGAAAATAGGTGTGCATCCCTTCTTCTTGCTGATTATTACACATCCCTGTGTTCCATGCCCACAAACCACTGCCCTGGCATACCTCAGTCACCCCTCTAGCTGGGTGCCCTATGCCAGTGGTGAGGGTACAGGTGCATGAGCCCTGTGCCCCTACAGTACCCAGGTCCATTCCTGGGCACTGTAAGTGCAGTGCTGCCATTAAGAGTATATGGTGCTGGGAGTTTGTCATTACGAACTCCACAGCACCATAATGGCTACACTGAAGACTGGGAAGCTTGTTATCAAACTTCTCAGCACATTAAACCCACACTGATCCCAGTGTGGGATTTAATGTAAAATGCACAACAGAGGGCATCTTAGAGATGCCCCCTGAAAATCGACCAACTTCCAGTGACCTGACTGAGTGGCTGCCGAGGCTGCCACCCCCAGACATGTTTCTGGACCCCTGGGTCGAGAGCTTGCTGCTCTCAGGGCCTGAAACAATGCACATCCTGGGACGAGGTGCCAAGCCTCCTCCCCCAGGATGGGCAGGGTTCATGAAGGAGAAGCTTCAAAGGCATACCGCCTTTGTGAGCCTCTCCAGACCACTTGCTGTACTCAGCAACTGGTCCCCACTGGATCCTCCCCCCCCCCCCCCCTTTGGGCGGGAGACCCGGCGGGAAAAACAGAGTGAGGAAGAGAGGTGTGCCCACCTCTTCCAACTCCACCCCTAAGGTGGGGGAGGCGAGGTGAAGCACAACCTCGAGTCCCCGCCATCTTGAGGATGGGGGGGACCCAGCCAAACCAGGACAGGCTCCTGCCCCCCTCCCACTGGAGAGTGGCAAGAGTAGGGGGTGTACCCACCCCAGGGAAGGGACCCAGTGGTCCCTGCCCTTTACCTACCTGTAACGCCCCATAATTCAGTATTTAGGGGCACCCTGAACCTTCCTTCCTCAGATCCCGAAACAACAAGAACAAGAAGAAAGAAGACCAGCCGTGCAGCTGCTAACAAGAGGACGACACCAACTGACTTGGCCCCAGCCCTACCGGCCCGTCGAACCTGCTCCTGCTTAACCCCGGCCTCTTCAGTGGTCAGCAACCTCAAAAACCCCGGAAGACCTGACTGCCTTGCTCAACTAAAGACTGGGACTCCCACGAGCAGTGGTTCTGCTCAAACATCTGCAACCCCAGGCCCCGGGCCTGAGACCGCGGATCCTGCCCACTCTGCACCCGCCGAGCCCGGCCCGAGCCAAAGTGGACAAAGACCACGAGGACGTCCCCCCAGCGACTGTGACCAAGAATCCAGCACCCAAGGACTCGCCTCGACGCTCCTGACGACGCCTGCAGCCTCAACACCAGGGACCCCTCCAACCGCGACCAGCAGAGGGTAAGATTTCCCTATGCCTAAAGACACCCCTGCACCCGGCGCCCCACGGCCCCCTGTGCCCAACTCCTGGGTGTCTACCCCTCCTACAGCATCCCAACTTACCTCTCGAAGTGGTGGTTGCACCTGAAGAATCACCGTCCCAGAGTTTGCAGCCTTTGTTCGTCTTGCAGCTTTCCCATTGAAATCCATTAGGCGCCCGACGGCCCAAAAGCCCACTGCACCCGGCCGCCCCAGTGCTGCTGAGGGTGCACCAACTACCCTGTTCGACTTCCCCACTTGCCCTGAGTAAGTGACCAGGAGCTTGGCTCCCACAGCCGAGTGGCCTGCCTGCCAGCAGCCACCAACCAAAGGCCCCCCGCCCGCCATAGGCTAACGTTGGGCCTACTCTCTCTGCACCCGGCCGCCCCTGTGCCGCTGAGGGTGTAACAACAGTACAAACCTGAACCTGGGAGACCCCCCCCCCCCCCCCGAGTCTTGCCCCAGAACCTTAACTCTGCCAGCCGAGTACTTACCTGAAAGCCGATAACTTGCATTTTCTCCATAGGGTAACATTGACTTCACTTGGAAATTCTTCTAAGTGTCGAGTTTTGGAACTTCGAAATATTCACTAAAAATCGTCCGAATATCAAAAACGAAATTACTCACCTGTTCTCAGGAGAGATCCCAGTGCTGGATTTAGGTACCCAGCACTGATTAGAAAAAGTGATTACAACTGTGATTTTCCAGTAACTTGATTTTCCTCCATAGGATAACATTGCCTGGTTTTTGCCAGAAATTCTTCTAAGTGTCGATTTTTGCAACATACAAATGTTCCTTAAAAATCGCCTGTGTAACAAAAACTATTTCTTTCAACTGTTTACAGGAAATGCACCAGGGCTGAATCCAGGATCCAGCCCTGAGTAAGAAAAACGTTTGTAAAGTAATTCTATTACTGTTTACTTAAAAATCCCATTGAGCTCAATGTTATAGTATGCCAAGTATTGTGTTGCCTATTGCAACCCCTGTGCCCTATTGCATTTAAAGTCTATTGTTCATTGAAAGTATTCAACAAACAGCATCTTATCTTGAGAAAGTATTTTTATGCAAACCTGTGGTTCTAAAATTAAACAGTATATTTTTTTTTATACCAAACAATTGGCCTAGAGTTCAGTTCTTGAGTGTGTGGGTTCATTTGCTGACTGAGTGTGTACATCAAATGCTTTACACTGTCCTCTGATACTGCCTTACTGCTCGACCAAGCTACCACTTTAGAGAGTAAGGTTCTATCTAACTTTAACCTCTGCCAAACCTCTGGAGACCCTTGGACTCTATACACACTGTACCTCACTTTGGTGCAGTATATAGGTTGAGGAAAAGACTGGTAACTCAACTGATTGGCTTATATGAAAAGCAGAAATCACTTTGGGAAGGAATTTAGGGTTGCTGCGTAGAACTACCCTGTCTTTGTGTAGTTGAAAGAAGGGTTCTTCTAAGGTTAATGCCTGTAGCTCACCAAATCTTCTCAGTCATGTTATCGCAATGAGGAAAGCAACTTTCCATGAGAGAAATTGCAAGAGGCACCTATGCAATGATTCAAAAGGTGGACCCATGAGTCATGTGAGAACAATGTTGAGATTCCAAACTGGGGCAGGAGGAATCCTTGGTGGTATTACTTCCTTCAGCCCCTCCATGAAAGCTTTGATTACTGGAACTCTGAATAGTGACAGATGTTGCCTGTTCTGCAAATACGCAGCTACTGCTGCAAGGTGCCAACTAATAGATGTATAAGCTAGTGCAGATTGCTGTAAGTGTAACAGGTAACAGATGTTTTGTATAGAAGCATCTAAAGGATTGATTTTGTTATTGCAGCATACAACAAATCTTTTCCACTTTGCTGCATAGCAAGCTCTGGTGGTAGGCCTTCTTGCTTCTTTTAGAATATTCATACAGTTTGGTGGTAAATTTAAATAACAAAACTCTATGATTTCAGGAACCAGATAGCTAGGTTCAGTTCTTTGGGATTTGGATGTCTGATTTCTCCATGGTTCTGTGCGAGGAAACAAGAGGTGAGGTGTAGCTTTTGATGTGGAACTAGTGACAGCTCCAACAGGGTGCTGTACCATGGCTGACAGGCCCTTGTGGGAGCTACTAGAATTAGTGTGAGGGATGTTTGCCTGAGCTTCCGAACCAGACACGGAATGAGCAGGAGGCGGAAAAGCATAGGCAAATATCCCTGATCAGTTCATCCATAGGGCATTGCCCTTTGAGAGTGGGTGTGGGAACCTGGAGCATTTTGTGTTTCCTGCTGTGGCGAACAAGTCTATTTGTGGGAATCCCCATTGTTGAAAGTAGGGAAGGAGAACTTGGGGCTGAAGTTCCCACTCGTGAATTTGCTGTCTCCTTCTGCTGAGAAGGTCAGCAATTTGATTGTTTACTCCTGGGAGGTGTTCAGCCAGAAGATAAATCCTGTGATGGATTGCCTAATTCCAAATGGCTTGGGCGAGTCTTGACAGTTGGAGAGTGTGTTTTCCCTCCTGTTTTTGCACATAATACATTGCTGTCATGTTGTCTGTTCGGACTAGGACAGTTTTGCCTATGAGATGAGTTTGAAAAGCTCGGAGTGCTAGAAAAACTGCTAGAAGCTCTAGATAGTTGATGTGGAGGCTTTTGTGTTTGTTGCTCCACAGGCCTTGTATTGTGTAATCTTGGAGATGAGCACCCCAACCTTTCAGAGATGTGTCTGCTGTGAGCACAATCTGTGGAATAGGGTTGATGAAAGGCTGTCCTTATGATAAGTTTTGTAGGTTACACCACTGCAGAGAGAGATGGGTACCGCCGTCTACCAACACTAGATCGGTTAATTGACCCTGCGACTGATTCCACTGGCGTGCTAAGCACTCTTGCAGTGGATGCATGAGAAGTCTTGTTTGGGGTACAATTGCGATGCAAGATGCCATCATTCCCAGCAGTTGCATGAACACTCTGGCTGGTAAGGCTTGGTTGGACTGAAATTGTAGTACGATAGCCTGACTATTGTGAATTCTGGCTACATTGGGAGAGGCTAGAGCTTTGAATGTGTCTAGTGTGGCTCCTAGGTAAGACTGCATTCGTGACGGATGCAAGTGAGATTTATTTGCTTTGACCGTGAAGCCTAGTTGATGAAGTAGGTCTATTGTGATTTCTGTGTGTTGTAGACAGTTTTGGTAAGTGCTCTCTTTGATGAGCCAGTCGTCTAGATAGGGGAAGACATGAATATGTTGTCTTCTGAGATGAGCCGCGACTACTGCCAGACATTTAGTAAATACTCTGGGCGCTGTGGTCACTTCGGAGGGAAGTACTTAAAACTGGTAATGCTTGCCTGCTATCACAAATCTAATGTATTTGCAATGAGCCGGATGAATTGGAACATAAAAATATGCGTCTTAAGTCTAGTGTAGACATAAAATCTGCTTTCTGTAGAAGTACCTGTTGAAGGGTCACCACGTGAAAGTGTTCTGACAGTATATAATGGTTTAACTCTCTGAGATCCAGAATAGGTCTTAGGTACCCGTCCTTTTTGGGAATGAGAAAATACAAAGTAGACCCCTGAGCCATGGTACTGTGTTGGAACCGGCTCTATAGCTCCTTTCAGTAAGAGGGATTGCACTTGGTGTTCGAGCAATTGTAGGTGTTTCGGAGTCAATTTGTGAGGTTGAGGTGGAATGTTTTGGAGGATTGCTGGTAAGCTCCAGGCAATAACCATGTTGGATTATTCCAATTACCCATTTATCTGTTGTTATAGATTGCCAAATAGGGAGAAAGTGTTGAAGTCTTCCCCCGACAGGTGTGGTATAGTCGGGGGGGGGGCGGGGGGGGGGAAAGCATGGGCAAGTCACTGCTTATTAGGGGAAGGGAAGTTACGCGGTGTGTTGCCCTTACCCCTACCTTTAAAGCTGTTCCCTCTATAACCTCCTCGGAAAAAGCCTCTTGAGGGAGAGGACTGGTTGTTACCTTTGTAGGTGGAGGTACTCTGGTCCGAGGATGTGGTTTTGGACCCCCCTCGGTAAAAGGAACGACGAAAGGAGCCTCTGTTTGATGGAGACTGGAGCGCTCCCATGGACTTGGCCACTTCAGTGTCCTTTTTCATTTATTCCAATGCCTGATCTACTCGAGGACCAAAAAGAGGTTTTTTGTCAAATGGTGTGTTAAGAATGGATTTTTAGAAGTCGGGTTTAAACCCAGATATCCTTAACCAAGCATGTCTCCTAAACAAAATGCTAGTGTTGACCTCTCTAGCCGCAGTATCAGCAGCATCTAGAGCACACCTTATGGAGGAATTTGAAATTAGCTTACCCTCATTTACTACATCCTGCGCTTTAGCTTTATGCTAGTCTGGGAAATATTGAAGCAATTGCTCCATTTCATCCTAGTGTGCCATGTCATACTTGGCTAGAAGGCCTTGTGTATTTGCAACGCGCCATTGATTTGCAGCTTGAGCAGCTATGCGCTTGCCAGAAGCGTCTAATAACTTAGACTCCTTATCTGGTGGAGGAGCATCCCCTGATGTTTGGAAATTAGCCCGCTTACGCGCATTAGACACTACCAGTGAATCTAGTGGCAGCTGGCCCTTGATAAATACTGGGTCTGTTGGGGAGGCTTTATACTTTTTGTCAACCCTAGGAGTCAAGATACGTGGCGTACTGGGTCCTTAAAAATTATCAGCGTGTCTCATCATGCCTTTAAGCATAGGAAGTGTTTGTGACAACCTGTGTGTGGATGCTAAGGTCTCAAACAAAAAATCTTCTTCTAATGATTCTTTGTGCAGTGCCACCCCATGATATTGAGCAGCCCTGGCAAGGAGTTCCTGGTGGGATACATTCTCGTCTGGAGGAGATGGCTTGGCTGGGTAAAGGTCTGGGACTTTTTCTTTAAAGGGATCTTGTAAGTAGTGTCCTCATCAGGAAGCTCATGTTTCTGAGGTAGTTTGGTATGAATATAACCAGTTTCAGGATTAATATAGTCTCTTTTGCTTGGGATCCGTTTTCGGTGGAACAATGTCTAACTTCGGATCCGAAGTAGCATCTTTCTGTTTCGGTGCCGATGTTTTTGGTGTGGGCTATCCTTTGGGTAATGACGATTTCGGCTCCGAAGGCTGCTTGACTTTCGGCATGGAGGATTTCGCCTCCGAGCCGGATTTGTGTTTGGAACCGGAGAGCTTCAGTTCCGACGAGGATTTTTACCAACTCGGTACCGAGCCGGAAGGTTTGACTGGCTGTTTCAGTGCCGGGCCCCAGAGGCGGGGGGGTGGGCCTTGGCCAGAAGGCAGAAGTGGTGCCGAAGCCTTGTGCTTTTTGTGAGTGATTTGGAGGGGCAAGGGGTCTTCCATACTCACTTCACCTTGTCCCTGCGGCAGTTCTTAGGCGTCAAGGTTTATCTCGAGCTCCGAGTCCTGCACGGAGAAGGTTTCTTCCTCCTCTACCGCTGATGCCTCAACATCTTCTTGACCGTAATCTTCACGGAAGATTCCGGTTCGTCTTCGATGCTCTGACGCTGCATGTCTCTACATCGAGCCCGACGATCGCGAAGAGTTTTCTTTCATCCATCGAAATGATCTGCAAGCGTTGCAGTCTTCTTCCTTGTGCTCCGGAGACGAGCACAAGTTACACACCTTGTGAGAGTCAGTGCACGGATACTTCGCGTGGCACTGAGGGCAGAATTTAAAATGGTGTCCATTCCATCGACGGAGAGCTAAACCGACGCGGTTAGGCCTGAAGGCCATCCACAAAGCTTTCCGATCGAAAAGTAGATTCCGTTGACCGAAACGTTACACGGAGAAGCGGGAACGCGTACGAAACAATACCGTCGACGGGAACCCGAAGAACGGTTTCGAACCAGAGCGCAGCAATACACATCTGACCCCGATGGCGGAAAAAAACCATCTAACAATGTAGTCGATGACCATGCGTACTATCACTGAAAGGAGTCCCCTTACCTCGTGACTGGAAAGACTTCTTCGAAGAAAAACAATTTTCAAACATCCGGACTCAACATTAGATGGCAAGAGTATGCAAAGCATGTGTATCTACAGCACACATGCCTCAAACACAATTGTTCAGCTTTGGGAAAGAGATCTGGTACTGGGGACCTGGTTAGCAGGGACCCTCTTGAAATCACATCAAATACCAGGCAAAAAGTGGGGGTGACCATATCAAAAGGGGCACTTTCCTACAGGTGTCGACATTGGATTGGGGAAGGACCCTAGAGCAAGGCCAAGAGGCGCTGTGGGGGACGATTGGAGGACTCCTCAAATCTCTGGGGCACAAAGACTTACATGAGGGTTCTGGAAGGGTACCAAAAACTTGCAACATAGCCTCTTTGAAGGCTTGAATTTTATTGCGATTACCCTGGTAGTGAAGGGAATCGATACTGTGATGGGCGACTGTGATCTGGAGTTATCTTGACACCCATGCGACATCTCCTGACAACAGTGGCAGGAAGAGAGGAAGCTGTGTTTGGACTTCCTGCGTTTTTTCTTTGACTTACCTGAAGATTTAGAGTGGGATGAAGATCTCTTGGGAGCAGTATCGGGTGTGAGAAGGCATGCTCGTCCTCTACTTTGATCGTGCCTTCCAAGCCTTCTTACTGTGCTCTGCAATGTAGAATTTGGCTTCACAGTGCCAGAAGGCCTCTGGGTTCATTTGCGTGCATTTGTTGCACAATTTAGAGTTCTGAAAGGGGCCGAGACACCAGAGTCAGACCTTCTGCTGGTCTGTCACTGACAACAGTTTATGGCACTCTATACATGGCTTGAACCCTGGCGTTTTAGGGAGCGACATGTCCCTTTGAACACTGGAAAAATCTTCACAGGAAAATGTCCGGTCAAGCAACAGAAATTGAGGGAGAGAGCTCCAGATCCACATCAGAAGGCGCGGAAAGAAATGGATGTAGGTGCGCAGAGGTGGTGGTTATATTGTGGCCACTAAAGCACTTACACGACGGACTTGACATGGAGCTGCACACCACCACCTTCCAACAAGTTAAGGAATAGATGAGAAAAATCTCTGGATCCAGTCTTGGGTACTCAGTGGAGTTGATCTGTGGACCTAAACCTGAAAAATTCAGAAGTCTTCATGTCTTGCTAGTTTCAAAGCTTAAGAGACTAAGCAGTCCAAGTATGTATATAAGAATAAGCTCTTCTTTGTAGTGCTGCTGCAAATGGCGCCATATGTTTGGAAAACACTTTGAATTCAGACTTTAGGCCAAATGGGAGAACACTGTATTGTTAATGAGAATTTCCAACTCGAAAATATATACATTTCCAATGTGATCTGCCGATGGGTATTTAGGAGTCGGCTGCTTTTTGTCCCAAGATATTCTCGACTTACCATTTCTTTATAATAACCATGGTCCTGCACCTCTGTTAACTGTATAATCTGTGATAATTTACACACAGATGATTAGTACTTTTAACATAAAGGGCACTTTTTTAATCAGCCAATACAGACAAGAAAGAGAGCTTGGAAAGGTTTAAATACTATGTAATACCAATATTCCTGCAGTACCAAAGGTTAGCTACAGCACTGACAATATATCAAATGGGGTAGGAGCTGTGCTTCTTCTCCAGGTCACCTGATAAACAAGTTTTGGAAGGTTTAGTAGAGCAATAGAAATTAGTGCACCACGCAGGCAGTTTGCTGTGGCAAAACGTACGGTGCTTTCATGGTGGTAAAGTGCGTGTACCGACATGTTGATTTGCTATGAATACACCTACAGTATGTGTTTTTTTCCTACAGTTCTGGGACTTACTCCACCTTGATACAGTTAACGAGTTCGCTTCATTTTTTCACTAGGAGAAGGAAACTTCAAACATACAGATATGTGTCCATGTTCCGGATGAAAGCCCAAGGATGCTTTAGGCACATTTGATGGGATGAAACATGTCAACCTTACAATGATAGTCAAGAGGGTGCATAATACCTATATTATCCCGCTCCCCCGTAAGATTCTTATCCTTCTACAAAAATAAAATGGACTATGCCAGAGTATCTAAATGCAATTTTAACAGTTACTGTGAGACCCCTAACATGCATCCCCAAGAACCAATACTTTTCAAAAGACTCCAAGACCTTACAATAATTTCGTCTAGCACTCTCAAGGTGCTGACGAGGGAGCAAACCTGATGAAGAATATGACACACTTTGGGCGAGTTGTATCCTTTTTAGAAAGATGTCTAGTTTTTAGATTAGGTTAAAGAGCAAATGTATCACACATGTCCAAATTCACACAAACAAATGTAGCCTGGATTTCATAACTGATCTTTGGATTGATATAGACCCTACAGGTCCTATTTTTGTTTAGATATGTTACAGGCGGCCAAATCATAAGATTCCTTGGCTGCAATGATAGCCGGGTCAGCTATGGCCATCCCCTATCAGAATTTATTTAAATTGTATCATATCATCCCAGTGTACCAGAAAATTAAACTAATCTAGAGAACTGCAAAGTTTGCTGTTGTAACAGCCTTTTTATTAAAATTATAATTAGAGGTACTGCGAAACGTTTCTGGATCCTGTCTGACACTTGGGGAATATTCAAAAGGTGAGGAATCTGCCCCTAGAAGTCTCCATCAGAAAAGGGCACAGTATCGGAGCTTCAGCCATCTTGTAAATGTATAACCAAATCCCAGCCTGATCAGCAATCTGAAAAAGTACAACCATAGCAAGCCAAAGACTTTGGTGTCATCTATAGAGATCCCTACCGCCTTGAGCGGAGGATTGAATTGGTGCCTTAAGCTAAAATAGTGCAGAGATTGTGGGATGTTGACTGGCACAGAACAAATCCAGATTAGTCAGGTTTCATTGAGAGGAAGCAAGGATCTTATTGTCCAAGATAATCAAAAATAGTGGGCAACAGAATTCACTTGTGTCAGGGCGTTTATTAAGTAACCATGAAGACCTACTTAAAAGTGGGCAGAAATTGTCCACTTTCATAGGATTCTTCTCAAGTGGCCATTTGGAGCTTGGCCAGTAATTGGGGATATTCTTTGTAAAATTGAACTTTGAGGCTGTCCTGACCTGTTGTTTTATGGCTGGGGAGACCCATAATGACCTGTACAAATTCCTCCGTTGAGTGAGGTGCTGAGATATTGTCTATGAGCCTCCCCTAGCCAGGCTGGCCAATTGGTCGGAATCAGTAGGGTATTTGGATCTATATAATTAGATAGTTCTGAAATTTTGCAAAGGATATCTTTAGCATAACAAAAGGACACACCCACCTCTGATGCAAGTGTGAAAACCTCCATACAGGATGGAGGGTGCCTAGTAAGCTGCTAGGGTTTTTGCTTGGCCTATCCCCTTCTCCATATGTTCAGGCCCTTCCTTCTCTGTCCATAATTTTGAGTTTGCGGTCTGCAACTTTCTGGAACTCAGCAAGTTTAGAATGCATTTGGCTCCAGTGTGGCCTCATTTCTCCCATCACCAAGGCACCCCCCTAGACCTTTAATCTCAGACTCTAGTCTATCCAGGCACTTGCATCTCCCGCAAGATGCCCAAATGTTTTGCAATGCAGGCACCTCTGGCTAAAGCCTTAAAAGCTTCCAAAACAACGCCCACATTCTCAACTGAGCCTTCATTTTGTGCTCAGCACTATTATATTGCTTTTCAGACTTTCCCTGAAAGCTCAAACCTGCAAGGCATTGAAGGGTAGCTGTCATGTAGACATCGGAGGTCCATTCCGGAATTTAGAGCTAGAGGACTGGGGAATGATCTGACAATGTGAGAGGCATCTGAGATATCAGTTTGACCCAGAGGCATACAGCTCTGGACATAAACTAGTAATCTATCAGGGACCATGTGCCATGCACTAATGAATAGCATGTGCCTTCCCTCACAGCTATGCACAAGAGATGCCAGATGTCTAGCAAGTTCCCGCTCAACCATTTTGTTAGTTATTGGCTTAGCTGACTGTGGATGGCGCGACCAGCTAGATTTATCTGGCAACTCCAACCCCCACGACAAAATGGACCGCACGTTCAAATGTACGAGTTTGGAGCCTAGATCTTGAAAAAAGGTACGAGTAGGACTATATGCATTAATACCGGGGGATTATGTAGTAGTGCATGAAGGATTATGTACGGTTCTTCAGGACAAAATAAACTTCAAGGGGCATAGCGATCTGTCTTTTGTCACCGGAACGGCCATTCCACGGGCAAAAGATGGAAAAAAAAAAGGCCATTTACCTCGTCTCCACCCACTTGGTCCGTAAACAGCTCCCAGTTGGTTTCACAAGATGCGATTCATTCAACATACTTATATTAATTCCATGTCTGTTCATATATGCCAATACCTGCCTAACTTTGCAAGAGTTGTTCAGCCCTCTAATGTTCAAGAGATTAGTTTAATAGTGCATAACTCCTAAGGGTGTTTTATATCATGGTGTGATAGTTGCTAGTGTGTCCTGCAGTTGTGGGTCGGGGTGGGGTGTGTGTGTACACCAAAGGTTTTGCCTCAATGTCTCTTGGATTACCTGTTGTGCGAGTGCAGTCAATATGGAAACCATACCCCCTGCCACTCTGGCTACCCCCAACTTGCCATAGAAGCCTATTCAAACCACCCCCTTACCATTTTTCTTAAATGTCCTGTTCCATATATACAGCTGTTTGCAGGTGACGCCCACTGCAATGCCAGGGAGCGAGTCCTGACCAGTTCCTATTGAAGTAGTTGCTGGGGGAACTGTTGATTAGTGAAGCACAATTAAGAATTGGTGCAGCCAGCAACTTGCAGGTGATCTCATGCTTTCAGCACCCCGGCTCTTAGCTAGACTGGGTATCTCACCTGACCTTCCTCTCAGCCCCAGCCCTGGGGCCCACCTCACCTACGTTATGTTAGGAGATCCACTGCAGTTTTAGACGTTTAGGTATCATCAGCAGGCAGTTATTAGTCAGTCAGTGAAGTTGAACGTTCGCCAGGTTTCTATTTGTGGGTAATTTATTTAGCTAACTTTAGGTCAGTGAATAGGTGGGACTTGCCTTTTATCATGATACACAGCTTAGTGAGAGAAAGTAGTGCATATTGGATTCCTGCTTTCGTTCATGTCCTCTTTGCTGCCAGGAACTTTCAACGTGCTGCTTACACTGTCATGGTGAAATCCAGGTAGATTGAAAGGTGGTTACTGTCCTATTTCAGTTCTCTATTTTCCCAGGCTATCCTTAGGTTCATGTCACCATACCTGAAATTGAGTAACCGTGAGATTATCAATTGAGCAGGTGCCCCAACACCAGGGATAGGCGGGCTCGCTCCACCGACAACCTGGCAGTGAACTCTGCATCAAGGCATATGTGCTGGATTAGATTTTCGATGTATGTCTCCATTCTCCCCATGTTTGCAGACTCTGGGACCCCCATGATCTTCAAGTTGTTTCTAGAGGGCCTGGCCTCTAAATCCATTCTTATCTTTTATAGTTTCTAGAACCTTTTCCATTTGGAGTAACTTCTCGTTATGTCCGCTATTGGGAGTCTTCTGTGCAAGATACACGTTGCTTTATGTGGCCTCTGCGTTCGTGGTGCTCATCCACAAACTCCTTCATACAATCCAGGCGGTCTGTCAGACTGTCCATTTTGGAATCCATTTTCTCCAGACTGTGCTTCATGTCAAGCAATAAGAGTCTTATATCTGATTCATCAATCAACTCTTGTGGTCATGAGGGTGTAGCTTCTTTGACTGCTATGTCTTGCGCTGTCAGCCTTCCAGCATGTTTGGTCTCAAATAGCAGCTTTGGCTGCTTCACGTCCGTTTTCCCCATTTTCTGTGCCTAGTTGTACTTTATCTTGAGAAAAGGGACTGCTTTTCTGTTTGTCTGGACTGACCCCTCATAAGAGCTAGTAAGGATATATAGCAGGTGTCCCCTCTGCAGTGTGATACTGCCACCTGCAACTGTCTGGTGGGGGCACGAGCAGACCAAGCAGTGATCGATATGCAGGATTGTGCGCACACTATGGTCTTCCCAGTGGTTGCTACTGGGGCTTGTTACATGTCTCGCCTCTCTGCAGGATTTTGCATTAGTTTGATCCCCATGGGCCCAATTTGTGCCATATTTCGCTTAGTATCTATGTCAGGTTATTGCTATGGGTCCATGCCCACTGTGGACCTCTGTGTAAGGGAAATGTTGCACACCTATCACTTCAAGACTGTGCCTAAACACTGTAATGCTCTGCCTCTGTGGGGCACTTACAAGGGAAGGGCGGGCCATGCTCAGGATAGTTTACACTAGCAGTTGGAACTCAGAGGGGCATCATCTTTATAGCCTGGTTCTTACTTGAAATCCTGGTCTCAGATGGGGTAAGGCACAGCTAGGCAAAGTTATGCTGGCTCCTCCTGTGCCACAGGGGTCCGAAGTTCTGGGCTGCTTCATCTACTCAAGCAGCCCTGCGCTTGCTCATCGGCCCTTCCCACTTAAGCCAGTGCCCCGGAGTGTGGGGCAGTGCGCTCCCCTCTGGAGCGGACCCTTATACTTTTGCCAGCTGGGCATCTGCCGGCACCACTTACAGCTCAAAGCTGGTTATTAAAAGCTCCTCTTGTCCTCAAGACACTGCCACCAAAGGAGTTTTAAAGTGGGCACGTACCCCAATCCCCTGTCAGTCTGCTCACATCTGGAGTGACAGTACCTCCTCTGTCACTCTGGGGTAGGTTGGGGGAGCCTCCTCTAACTCTCAAATCCCCACGCACCTGCTGCCTCTTGCAGAGGGATCCAGTAGGTGCGGGCCTTATTGCCCTTTCTCGTACTAGCAATGGCTTCTCTCACTGATGCCAGATTCTGGAGCCCAACTCTCTCAGGGTCCACTTATTTTCAGGATCCTACCGGTGCCACACATGGGAGCCCATGGCAGTGGCTCAGTCTTACATCTTCAGTCGCCTTTCGCTTATCCATGCCTCAGTCTTGGGTCCAGGGTGTTTGGATGGTGCCCAAAATAGGAATGATTTGCTTCCCTGATGGAGATTTAAAACTAATATTTACTCCAGTGATAAGAGCCGCACAGATTGCAGCCTTCTTGTTACTGAACTCTCTAAAGAACCCCAGTTGTATCAACCTAGCAGTGCTAACTTGCTGCTCCCAAAGCTGTGAAAAAGGTTGTGCTGAGTTTCTTTCCTACTGCAACCTTATACTGTCATTCTCAGGTAGAAGAGGTGATGGAGCCAGTGGCACTGTAGTGCTTCATAGCTGCAGACACTGCTAAAGTCTTGAGGCGGAGTATTCCTAAAGAACAAGTTACTTACCTTCGGTAACGATATATCTGTAAGAAACATTAGTAGTGATAGATTCCTTACCTTAGAATATCCCCAGGTGTCGGACTGGATCCGGAAAGTTTTCGTCAGCAGTACCCCTGCGCGTCGGTAGGTGGCGTTGTGCGGCTCCGCGCCCGTCGTTGGCGTCGTGGTCACCGAGATGACGTTGCGGGCGCTACTTAGACCCCACCCACGCGTGCTGACGTCAGTTCTGTACACGACTTTCCGCGCCAGGAACGCAGAGCCATGCAAGATACTGACCACTGGTGCATTGAAACTGGGCCCTGAAAGGGATGACCTTCACCCTAGAAATCAGTTCACAGAACGGGGAGTTTGGGTGGGGCAGTAAGGAATCTATCACTACTAATGTTTCTTACAGATATATCGTTACCGAAGGTAAGTAACTTGTTCATCTGAAAGAAACACAGTGATAGATTCCTTACCTTAGAATAGATACCCCAGCAATACCAACCCCGGTGGTGGGTCTGCGAACTAAGATCACACCAGAAAGTCACGGAGAACAGAACGGCCAAAGAAGCAGTCTCTCCGGACTTGGCTGTCCAGGCAATAATGCTTGGTAAACGTGTGCAGCGAGGCCCACGTGGCTGCCTGACAGATGTCTTGCAGGGGGACACCACGTCCCAATGCAGTAGTGGCTGCAGTAGCTCTGGTGGAATGAGCACGCATCCCCACCGGAGGTTCTTTTTTAGCCAAAGAGTAACAGGCTTTGATACATAAGACAACCCAGCGGGAGATGGTTCTCTTATGGACCAGCCGACTTTTCTTGGTGCCAACGTAGCCAACAAAAAGCTGGTCGTTCACCCGGAACTGCTGTGTGCGGTTGAGATAAAAAGAGAGCGCACGTTTTGGGTCCAGACGGTGGAGCCTCTCTTCCTCTCTAGAAGGAGGCAGAAAGAAGGTGGGCAAGGGAATAGTCTGCCCAATGTGAAAGGCCGTAACCACTTTTGGCAAAAAGGAAGGACGGGGCCTGAGCACAACCTTGTCCGGATGGACTGAAAGGAAAGGAGGCTTACAAGAAAGAGCCTGGAGCTCACTCACCCGCCTAGCGGAAGTGATGGCCACCTGGAAGGCAGTCTTTAATGTCAAAAGACGAAGAGGACAGTTGTGAAGGGGCTCAAAGGGAGTGCACATCAAGTATGTAAGAACCAGATTCAAGTCCCACTGAGGCATCACGAAAGGAATAGGAGGAAAAAGGTGTGTAATGCCTTTGAGAAATCTATTTACAACAGGGGACTTGAAAAGAGAGGGCTGATCAGGGAGCCTGAGAAAGGCCGAAATAGCAGAAAGGTAGCACTTGATAGTGCCCAAAGCAGAGCCCTGCTGGGCCAATAAAAGAAGGAACAGTAGTACCCCAGAAAGAGGGGCAGAAAGGGGATCCACAGCCTTTGCTGTGCACCATGCCACAAATTTGTTCCACCTGCAGGCGTATACCACTTTAGTAGAGGGACGCCTGGCTGCCAGAACAACGTCACAAACTTCAGGAGGCAAGTCCAAAGGAATCAACTGCCGCCACTCAATCTCCACGCAAAGAGGTGGAGGCTGGACAGGTTCAGGTGGAGGACCGTCCCCTGGCTGCTGCGACAGAAGATCCTCCCGAAGAGGCAGTCTGATCGGAGGATTGATGCTCATACTGAGTAGCTCTGGATACCATACTCTTCGAGCCCAGTCCGGAGCCACAAGAATGACTTGGGCCCGGTCGCGCCTGATCTTCAGCACTCTGGGCAGAAGTGGTATAGGCGGAAAGGCGTACAACAGACCGCAGCTCCACTCGCGACGAAAAGCGTCGCCGAGCGAGTGCCGCCTTGGAAATTCCCACGCGCAGAACTGATGACATTGCGCGTTCTCTTCGGTGGCGAATAGATCTAACCAAGGCTCTACCCACTGCTGAAAGAGACCTTGCGCCACCTCCGAGTGAAGATGCCATTCGTGATCGAGCATGCACCTGCGGCTGAGTTCTTCCGCCCTGGCGTTCAGAGAACCTGCCAGGTGTTAAACCACCAGGGACATGCCCTGATGTTCCAGCCATGTCCAGAGACGCAGAGCCTCCTAACAGCGGGTCCACGACCCCACCCCGCCTTGTTTGTTGCAGTACCACATGGCGGTGGTGTTGTCTGTGAACACCTGCACTACTCTTCCCCTTGACAGAGGGAAGGAATGCCTTTAGTGCAAGCCTGATCGACCGCAGCTCCAAAAGGTTGATATGGAGCCGGGACTCCGCCGGAGACCAGAGGCCTCTGATCTCCGCCTCTCCCATGTGGCCGCCCCATCCCAGGAGGGACGCATCTGTCACCACTGTAAACTCCGGTTGGGGAAGGGAGAGGGATCTGCCGTCGACCCAATGCCGGTTCGTGAGCCACCACTGCAACGGTCGTGCAGTGCCCTCCGAGATCTGGATGTGATCGGACAGGTTCCCCCGATGCTGCGCCCACTGGAACTTCAGGTCCCACTGCAGAGCCCGCATATGCCATCTGGCATGATTGACCAGCAGGATGCAGGAGGCCACGAGGACCAGCAGCCTCAGTGTCACTCTGACCGAAACCCGGGACAAGGGCTGAAAGATGGGAATCAGAGCCCGAATATCCCGGACTCGCTGTACTGGAGGATAGACCCGAAACAGCGCCATGTCCAGAACCGCTCCGATAAAGAGGAGCTTCTGAGAGGGGATCAGGTGCGACTTCGGCACATTGATGGAGAGGCCCAGCAAGTGCAGGTCGTCGGCTGTAGTCTGGAGGTGGGAGACGACTGCCAGGGGCGAGCCCGCCTTCAACAACCAGTCGTCGAGATAGGGGAAGACTGAAACCCCTGATCTGCGCAGATGAGCTGCGACCACCGCCATCACCTTGGTGAACACCCGAGGGGCGCTGGTAAGGCCAAAGTGGAGCAGGGTGAACTGAAAGTGCTCGAGGCCTACCATGAACCGTAGGTAACGCCGGTGGGCTCGCAGGACGGGGATGTGGAAATAAGCGTCCTGCAAGTCCAGCGCCACCATCCAGTCTTGTGGGTCGAGAGCAGACAAGACCTGAGCTAGAGTGAGCATCTTGAACTTATCTTTGCGGAGGAAGCGATTGACGTTCCGGAGGTCTAAGATAGGACGCAGGCCTTTGTCCTTCTTGGGCACCACAAAGTAGTGGGAATAACAACCACGACCTACTTCGGGCGTCGGAACGCGCTCGATGGCCCCCTTGGCCAAGAGGGCCGCAACTTACTGCTGAAGAAGCACCAAGTGATCCCCCGACATGCGGTGGTATTGAGGTGGCATGGCTGGGGGGGTAGTCTCGAAGGGGAGGGAGTAGCCTTCCGGACTATCTCTAAAACCCACCTGTCCGAAGTGATGGTGTGCCAGTGGGGGAGGTGATGGCGAAGCCTGCCACCCACTGGCGTTTGATGGGACTGAAAGTTCGGACTAGGAAGGTTTGGAGGCAGTGGTGGCCGGGGTGGTGGTGGACTGACCCGCCCGCTGGCCCCTTGGTCCGCCACGGTGGAACCCGCGTTCGCGCTGGGATGATTGTTGCGCCGGCCTGTGGCTCTGTTGCGAACGCTGCGGGCGCCCCTTCCTGTGCCACGAAAGGAGCGAAAAGCGGAGGAGGGCGGACTGCCGAGAGTCCCAAGGACTTGGCCGTAGCCCGTGAGTCCTTAAATCTCTCCAACGCGCTGTCCGCTTTGTTGCCGAAAAGGCGATGGCCATCAAAGGGAATGTCCATAAGGGTGTTTTGGACATCCCCCGAAAATCCAGTGGTCCTCAACCAGGCGTGACGGCGAACCGCCACTGTCGTTGCAATCGATCTGCCCAGTGAGTCGGCGGTGTCTAGGCCACAACGAATCATGAACTTTGCTGCGTCTTTCCCATCTGCAACAGCCTGGGAGAGAGCAGGCCGGGCCTCCTCCGGACACTTGGGCAGCACGTTCGCCAACGTATCCCACAGAGTGGGAATAACGGCCCAAAGAGGCATGCGGTGTTCACGGACCGCAGCGCAGAGCTGGTGGAAGAAAAAAATCTTCTTCGCAAACTGATCCAGCTTCTTTGATTCCCTATCCGGTGGTGCGGAAGGGAAGGCGGTAGGGGGTGGGGTGTTGGGAGAGGAAAATGGGGTCACCCGGAGCCGGGCGATTGTGTCGGGCCACGTTCCTATCCACAGGAGGCCCTGTGGTGGGCCTGGACCAAGTGCCCAAAAGAACGTCAGAGAGGGCTTCATTGAAAGGAAGCAGCGGCTCCACAGAAGTAGCTGCTGGCTGAAGCACCTCTGTCAGGAGGTTAGTCCTGACGGCCACAGTAGGGAGCTCGAGATGTAGGGCCTCGGCCACCCTACGCAACACCACAGCATAACTAGCGCCCTCCTCCGTAGCCACGGTAGGAGCAGACAGCATGCCAAGGTCTGGTGAGGTATCCAGACCACTGGCGTCCCCCAATTCCTCAGCCCAGTCCTGTTCAGACTTGCAGGCTGCAGCGAGAGGGTCCTCAGACCCCTCCCAGTCCTCCCCTTGCTCCTCAGGCTGTTCAACAGGTCTAAAATAAGGAGCAGGGACATGGGGATAGAAATCCCCAAGCAGCGTCGAGAACGGCATCGATCGACGCCGGCTCGACGCCGCGTCCACTTCGGGGCTGAAACTGAGGTCGACGTCGTCCGAGGAGCGGGCGGCGTCAGGATCCGTGCCGGTGGATTAGACGTTGGTGGAGGCGTAACAAGGTCAACCGGCATCGACCGGGACCCAGGCCTGGATCCAAGGGTGTCCTGCGGTGCTGGGGCCGGAGCAGACAGCGACGCCGGGGCCAGA
The DNA here is from genome assembly GCA_963921515.1 of Calotriton arnoldi. Taxonomy (NCBI): domain Eukaryota; kingdom Metazoa; phylum Chordata; class Amphibia; order Caudata; family Salamandridae; genus Calotriton; species Calotriton arnoldi. Next base: position 40,915 of record CAWUFW010002400.1, on the reverse strand, counting down.
GCCGCCGGCAAGGAAACGCGAGGACACCCATGCGGGACCCCGGGGCCCGAAGGTGCACCGGCGGGACCCGACGGCCCAAAGAGGCGAGCCATGGCCGACAGGAACTCCTGTATCTGGGCCGGAGTTGCCGACGACCCCGGAAAGGGCGGGTAGTCAGGCGGCGACTGCATAGGCTCCGCCGGAGCCGCGGGGGTGGCACCACCCATACCCTCAGCCGTGTCGCCAGAGGGGCGTCGAACAATGATGGCGTTTCTTCGATTTCTTGTGCTTCGTCTTACCTGACCCCGAGTGTGAAGACTTGGATCCCGAAGACCGATTATGATGACTCCGCGCACGGTCCCTCGACCTCCCTCTGGACCGGGACTTCAAACGGCACGGAGCCGACTGCCGGGTTTCCAGCAACTTTCGGGACCGCTCCCGCAAAGTCTTCAGCGCCATGGCCCGGCAGTCAGGGCACGACTTGGGGTCGTGGTCGCGCCCCAGGCAGAAAAGACACACACGGTGCGGGTCCGTCACCGACATCATGCGGTGACAATCCCCGCAGGACTTGAAACCGGGCATCCTACTGCACCAGGAGTCGATGAGTCGAAGAAAAATAGAGACAAAAAGCCTCAAAAAGTCGGTAAAAAATTGACTGGGGGTTCCTGCTCTTCCCGGATCTGCGCTTGCTGGCGCAGAAAAAGAAAGAACTGACGTCAGCGCGCGTGGGCTGCGTCTAAGTAGCGACCGCGACGTCATCTCGGCGACCACGACGCCAACGATGGATGCGGAGCCGCACAAAGCCACCTACCGACGTGCAGGGGTACTGCTGACGAAAACTTTCCAGATGCAGTCTGACGCCTGGGGATATTCTAAGGTAAGGAATCTATCACTATGTGTTTCTTTCAGATTCAGAATTTGGAGGACTATTTTTTCTGTTAAGTCCACCTACATCTACTGGAGACCGGAGTCAGGAAATTATACATGGCAGGCTCCAATAACCATGGAACTGGATTACCAGCATCTGGATTTTAGTTTCTATAGTAGCGTCTCAAAAATGATTGAAGTCTTAGACACCAGTTGATGCCTCAATGTGAAGCCTCTGTGGCACCATATTAGTCCTTGGAATGATCCTCTAAATTACTGGAAGAGCTCTACGAGTGGAGATTGAGGATTTGGCAAAAAGAGTAGTCATGTCTAATGAAGAAGTATCTATTCTAGGAGGAAGCATGGTGGATCTTTGTGGCCTACAATACTCTCATTTAAGCAATGAATGATAATTTTTCCTCACAGGCTTGCGTTTCCTCTTTCGATCTGTAATTTTCATGTCATCTTGAAGTAGTACGAGTAGCTAGAACAGAAGCTTTGCACATATTGAAGTCATCGGAAGAGGCATAGATTAGAGAAGCAATGTTGCTGAAACAGGTGAACCCACTTCCCTTCTAGGCCTTTGAGAAGACCTTTGCTTCTAGAATGAGCTAAAGCTCAAATGGGTTGCTTTTCTATTACTCCCCTCTTGCTCCTGTGTAGACTCCATATAATGCTCCTTTGTGGAGAAACAGTGCTTTCAGAGTTGCTTCTCTGTCACTCTGGGGTAGGCTATTTAAATAACCCTGGTGGTTTACAAGTGCCTCCTCTGGGTTGCCTTTCTGCTATTTCTTGCTCCCCCAGTAGAGTCCAAATAATACTTCATTGCGGTTTATTTATGACCTCAATGTTTTGTCGCTCTTGGGGAGACACCGTATAATAATCCCGGATGGTTCAAAAGTGCTGCGAATAGTTTGACTCTTGATGTGATCAGGTAGCCTCCAACGCATTGCTTCTCTGTCACTCCTGAGTAGTCATCTATCAATCCTAGTAGGCTTACTTAATACTACTTTGTGGTTTTAAGAGTGCAGCAATCGGTTGCTCCTCTGTAGCTCCTGGGCAGACTTCAAATAATGCTTGGTGGTTTATCAGGACCCCGCAAAGACTTGGCTTTTCAAATGCCATTGGCCGAGTTACACATACCACAATCAACCCGACAGATGCACATCAAGGTTTCTATGCATGATACTGCGCACCCAAAAGATGTTACATACCTGCATGTCAGGCTTCACTTCTCACAATCACTGGATCACTCACGTGCATGCGCCATGAAAAAGCAGACTGTGCACCCACCACATCAAACTTCACTCACCTCATCAACATGCCCCATACTGGCCAAACCACAAACACCCATTCAACCATGCACTCTGAAGGGTGCCCAGGAACCCAATGTAAATCTGAGCACTTGATGACCTTGCCAGCAGCAATCAGACCACCGGGAAATCACTTTGGCCTGTCTGGACAGCAAAACTCAACATTAAACTCAAAGGGATCCTTCTCTAATGAGCCAGAAAAATCAAACTGCTTGACCGACCCTGAACTGCATGATGGAAAGGCTGGAAACCTCAGGAATTCTTAAAGGTGCTTGGCTTATCATGGGCGACATTTTTACTATACTTTCGGGCTTTAAAAGGGGCTCAGAACTGTGGTGTTTTCAGAAAAATGTATTGTTATTGGATAATTTGACTTTTTTAAAAGAAAGGAAAAAGCTTCCAATAGGCATGTTGTTTCAGGGATCATACATGTGTGCAGAGATTAATTTAATATTAAAGAAACCTATGCTGCCTAGATTGAGGATTGGCTGATCCTCCTCAGATAAAACTGCAAAGACTTTGCTGACCAGAGCACCAAGCCAGCTTTAACACTGGTGATAAACAGCAACTATTGGTGAATGTTTCTCCTGGAAATATACATTAAATAAAAGGGATGCAGTGAGGAAAATACCTACAAAACAGAAGATGCAAGTACTACCTGGGCAACGCAAAAACTGTGGCAGAGGCAAAGTAGTAGTTGTATCTACTTAAAGTGTACACCAAGCCTCATTATAACTAACCATTAGCACACATCTCACAAATTTTCTTCCATCCAAAAATCAAAATCCCTTTGTAATACTGACACTCAAAAATCTAACTATAATTTAAAGAAAATGGAACTTTTATAACGTTCTTTAACATTTTTTAATTTTTTTTAAATTGTAGGTTTCTTTTTTTTTTTTTTATAAGCACCTATTTGTGCTTGCCAACAGAATCAGGACAGGAACGAAGAGCTGCTCTGCACAGAGGGGAAAAAACATGTTCTTCCACGCAGTCAGAGGGGCAGCTACAGCTCTTGCCGTCATAACAGTTCAGAGGAAGGTGAGGAAATATTTACAAAATACAGGGATTTTCTTTTTCCTTTACAACGCTAAAAGGGCGATTCATAATTTTCAACGTTTTAAATTAAAAAGCACTTAATGCATAGAGATATGGTACGAATCTTTTTTTTCTCAAGTAACAAGAAGGCGAATAAACCATTTAAACTCTCAAGTACAGAAAACAAAAAATCCCTTGCAAAATGTTGAAAGTTGTGAAAAAAAACCCCTGACCATTAAGCAGTTTAGCGACTATTTTTATACGATTATAAAATGAAAAAATACACAAACTTCTTGCTTTTTTGGTGATGTGAATATACAGAAGACAGGCACGCTGCTAACAATGAGACAAGAATGCTCAACATATCTTCAAGGACATTACTGAGGATACAAAACCAGAGAACAATGTGAGAACAGACTTGGTTTTCTTTTTTCCTCTTTATTGATTTTTTTCTTGAAATTTGAAAGGCCCGTCAGAATGAAGGATTGCCATCAAACACGGCCTTAAAAACTATTAATTTGTATATAACTTTGTCTTCATATTGTTACAGAAGTGGAGATTAATCTGTGGTGAAAAGAATTAAACCATAGTCCAAGTGGGTGGAGGCAGGTGTTACAGTGCACCACAAAGTAGCTCAAAGGGTATGATGGTAGTTCGTTGAAGATCGCTTCCTAACGCCTGCACTAAAAAGCCAGAAGTAAAATGAAATCACTCTAGAGAGAAAAAGGCTTCTTTCTGAAGCACAGCCTGTGATGTGTTTTGACCATCAGATAGAACTTGTGATTCAGATATGTTCAATGATGAAAAATAGGCCTAAACTAAATGTGTAAGGGCACCCTCAAACACAACTTGTGGAAGTCAGCTTATAGTTCTTGGGCTGTAATATGATGGCAGGAGAGGTAGAATTGAGGAAAGAAAAGAAATAATGTATTTAAAATGCCACACAAGTACTGTTCTCAATTAATCAATTAAGCATGTCTTTGCCAATGGTGCACAAAATCAGGACAATGGGGATTAGGGTAAAATAAATTTCTTTAGTTTCCTCTTTGCACATGTGAAAAAAGGGCTAAAGCCACCTGTAGTGCACAGATTTGGTAAGCAGCTTTTCACAAACATATCTAGGATTTAAGTGCTGCCCAAATGAAATTCTAAAGGGGCACAGAAGGTATGTGGGATATTGAAGAGGACAAAGGCAAGCAGAAAGCACAGACAAAGCCACGATGTGCATGGTACATTGTTAGGTTGGTTTCCTAATGCAGACTAGCTAAACATCACACCTAATTTAACAATGGAATATCAATATTTAAGGTAGTACTGTCTAGATTTACTAAAATGGGTCACCTGCTAGCAGGCAAGAAATTCACAACAGATGAGCGAGTGGCCAGGACAGTATATTATGGTCCACACACGTAAGATTTTAAAAAATGTTTAAAAACAATTATTTTATCAACTATGTTTTTGCAAGTCATTATGAGAAACTTTTCTACTAGGGGATATATTTATATATTGTGGTACCTCTGTTGCTCCTTTGATGTACCATAAAATGTGATAGCGCAAATGTGCAACTGATCCTACTAGGAGCAGGCACGGTGGGCAAACTGCCAAAATCATGCCATATGTGCTTTATCGGATAGGTGTGCTGAACATTCGGAGGCATAAATAAAATGCAGATTATGGTTTGCATGGATATTAATCAACACAAATCAACAAACTCCATTAAGTGTTCCTTTCTAAAGAAATCAATATTTCACTAGCCGTGCTACACACCGTATAATAGGTATTCATACACAATCTTTGCCATCTCAAGACGACCCTGTGGTGCTGTATGAGGTGGGCAACAGGTGTCATCACTATGCTCTGTAGGGCAGGAGTAGAGTCCTGGCTGTGTGCACCTACTAATAGCATAAATTGCACACAAGGTTTCCATTTAACAGAAGTTTGCATTGACTGATACTCTGATGCCCTTCAAATGTTAAAATAATTTAAAAAAAATCTAACCAGTGGACAGCCATTAAATGGTTAAGGAAGCTATCACAGGTCCCGCTATGCATAACTCTTCCTTCTCATTAATTAGCATTTGGAATAAGCAAGCAATAGCACATTATGAACATTATTTTGGAAATCAGGCACTAGCTATTAATTAGGCAAGAAATGTACAACGAAGTTAAACTTATGTTAATTGCTCCAGTTAGTTTTTTTTCTTTTTTACTTTCGAGTCAAATGAGCTTGTGAATATACTGCTTGCCTGCGCAAACTGACTCAATTTCTTTTTTGCTTATCGAATTTTGTGGCTGCTGTGCTTTCTAAAGCTTTGGACCTCAGAACGAACACACATTAATGGTTATGACAAACAGTAAGGTAACCATACACATAGCATATGCTGGGGAGCAAAGGGGTGTGTAACAGGTTGAGGACAAAACACTAGGAACATTTTGAAAATTCCTTTTCACCACTAATTTCACTCCATTAAAACCTTAATCAAGGAAAAGGGAACAGGAATACAAAATGCCCAACCCTTTTCAATAAAAAAAAAACAAAAAAAAAAATCTCAAAGCCTTCAAGTCTGCTAGACTGCTCAACTCCTCCAAGATAGTCATATGCCTGCACATACGAACTGGGAGAATATCTCATTGTATCCGTAATTGGTAGTTCTTTGTCCGGTGATAACTTGGGAGTTTTTTTTTCTTTTTCTTTTTTTATTTAAAGGGGGCACATGGTGGGTGATTGAGACAAAAAACAAAACTTGGAACAAAAAACAAAACAGCTTCTAAACTCCTTAAATTCACTAAAAACTGTGAAATATTTTCTCTGAAGGATGTTTGAATATCAAACGACAACGCTCTGAAGCTTTAATGCCAATGTTCATTTTCTTTTTATCTGTGTGTCGGCCGCGGAGTTGCTGGATTTCTACACTTGGTATCAGAGAGGAGGGGCGAGGTTGGCGAGTTCTCCAATTCCTTTGTTGTCTTACTTCCAGATGTGCGGCGCGAGCTTCGGAACATCCTTTCCTGCACATCCAATTGGTCTTCACTTTCTGTCTTGGGGTCATAAGGAAGGGGGAAGTATCTCCTTTCCCAAGGCTGTACAGTCTGGAAAAGAAATACCATGTTAACGACAGTCTCGTGAAACACTAGTTATGTTCCTGAATATCAACACTGCTACCTACTACACTCGCTGCCGAAAACATCCATCATTTCACCACAGTAGTAGCAACGATGCCAAAAAAGTTCCAAAGAAATGCCTGCATGATAATTGAAAACACTGAAAAAGGCAACCTCATATTTTTTAGTAACTTGTTAACAAATTCTGCAGTACTCGCACAATTTACGACCCATTTGTAGTTTTATATTGCATCACTTGGGCGCCACATCAGTCTAAGATCTGCCAGACTGAATGCAAGGGGCCACAGACACCCTGCAGACAGTGGGTGGAGGCCAAGCAAATCAGGGCAAGCTTCCTATCTCGTGCTATAAGTAGGAGAGCATTTTAGCTTCTTTATTTTAGTACATTCTGCCCATATTATATGCCTTCCCTGTGCCTCACCTTTACAACGTGGAAAGTGGTCCTTTAACAAAAGGGCAGCGGGCTATAATGCTATAGAATACATGGGAGCCTGCAATCCCTGCATAAAACTAGACTCTTATTTTATCATTACAGTTGAATTGTGATGCCTCTAGTCACCAGCAATAATGAAATGGTGTATCTGCTCAACCTTAATAGCATAATTAAAACTGCAGTTTGAAGACTGGCCTTTCCTTCTTCAAATGTGTGTGTTTTTATTTTTTTTAATGAACAGTGATCAGCAGAAAGGAGATATTAACGCTAACAGGCTTGTCCATACTCAAACGATTATACAAACTCTGCATGTTTCTACACATCTGGAGCTGGATTTTTTAAAATCTGACTTGCTTGGAACAGATTCGAACATATTTTGCAACAAATTACTAACTGCACTACACATTTCACTTGTATTCTGCATGTCTGCTTTTATTCTACATGTCTTTCATATGAAAGAGTAAGACACCAAGGATTTAAGTGGTTTACGGAAGGGTCCTGGTGCCCCCATTTATTGTAGAGAGCAAGGAAAATAAAATAAATTACTTACCTGTAAACTGTGGTTCTCCAGTATTGGTATCTTTCATAGATTCACATGCTTGAATCATTCCCCGTCGTCGAAGTGGGAGTCCCACGGTACATAGAATAGCAATAGAGCAGTAAGTAATAGCAATAGAGCAATAAGTAATTACTCTAACCTTAAAGTTTCTAGAGAAAAACCATTCACTTTAATAGCTCGTCCTAGTCATTAGATATGGTCCAAACTCCAGCCAATCGGGCGACAGCACCCTCTAGAACCATCTCCACAGAGGCTCCAGGCTCTCAGATTTTCGACAAGTGGACAAGTGTCCACAAATTCGATTTAAAGCTGCAGTAGGTGTCTCTATTATGTACAATTCATTTCGCAGGGATGAGTACCCTAATTTTTAAAAATTTCATTCAGGATTGTCCTTGAAAATAAAGTTTTTTCCTCATTACTGTTTCCCATCTCTGCCATATCGGTTTAATGTATTCAATTGTAGTAACCAGGACCACAATATCCACAATGCACCAAAACTGCAGTTTTTTCACCCACTTGTTACTTCAATGTAGATTTTGGCAAAATTCAAACTTGCTTTCACTGCGTACCCCATATATCAAAAATGCCTTTAAAAGGAACAGTTCCATCATATGGCTGAATCAAAGGCGGTCACAGTGTATATCAAGTCAATTCCGCTACCACCAAGTTGTTAGACAATTATATTCAACAACAATATAATTGTCTAACAACTTGGTGGTAGCGGAATTGACTTGATATACACTGTGAACCCCTTGATTCAGCCATATGATGGAACTGTTCCTTTAAAGGCATTTTGGATATATGGGGTACGCAGTGAAAGCAAGTTTGAATTTTGCCAAAATCTACGTTGAAGTAACAAGTGGGTGAAAAATCGGCAGTTTTGGTGCATTGTGGATATTGTGGTCCTGGTTACTACAATTGAATACATTAAACCGATATGGCAGAGATGGGAAACAGTAATGAGGAAAATACTTTATTTTCAAGGACAATCCTGAATGAAATTTAAAAAAAATTAGGGTACTCATCCCTGCGAAATGAATTGTACATAATAGAGACACCTACTGCCGCTTTAAATCGAATTTGTGGACACTGGTCCTTCTTCAATGTTTAAAGTCACGTTGATAAGAGCCAACAAACCCACCTAGAGAACATTGCATATGATTAAGCCTCGTGGGAGGCGAAACGCGTAATGCTTGTTCTGCTTCCAAATAAAGAAGTGTAAAAAGCACTGTTGGTGTGGCCTGTCTCACGTTACAGAAGGGTACGTGTGTTCGGTGGAATTTTTGGAGGTGTTTGGCACATCTGTGAAGGGCCCCGACCCGGAAGGCTGAGGCGCTCCTGTTGCCAGATCTTTGTTTGGATATATATATATATATATATATATATATATATATATATATATATATATATATATAGAGACATACATATACATCCATTTATAATTAAAAATCTTAAACCTTAAAGGAGGTGGGAAGAAAAAAAGGCTCACCTTACATAAAGAGATTACGTAGCAGCGCTTGCCCCACTGCTGTATCAGCATTACTGACAGCATCAAGACAGTAGTGACTGGTAAAGGTGTGCCTGCTGGACCAAGTCGCTGCTCTGCAAATTTGTTGAATAGGCACACCGGCAAAGAGAGCTGTGGATGATGACAGCTCTCGTAGAATGCGCTTTAACCGTTGCATGTAGAGGCTTGCCCGCTTGCTGATGGCAAAATTGAATTGCACCTGAGATCCAACGTGCAATAGTCTGTTTAGTCACTGGTTGTCCTTTTCTTATCTTTCCATAGGCTACAAAAAGCTGATCGGCTTTCCGGATACAGGCTGTCTTTTGTAAATAAAACTTTAAACATCTCTTAACATCCAGAGAATGTAAAGCCTTTTCCGCTGGTGACTGAGGATTAGGGAAGAAAGTCTAAAATGACTGGCTCATTTAAATGAAAATCCGATGGTACTTTAGGAATAAAGGCAGGATTTGTACGAAGCACAACAGAGTCCTTAGTAAATTGAAGAAAAGGGTGTCGAGTTGTGAAAGCCTGTATGTCGCTTACTCGTCTCACCGAAGTAAGAGCCAAAAGAAGTGATGTTTTCCATGAGATGAATTTAAGATCAGCCCTATGAATGGGCACAAACGGCGCTTTCATGAGTTGTGCCAACACAATGTTCAGATGCCAAGGCGGAGGTGGGCATCTATGAATGAATGAAAATAAATTTATATAGCGCGTTACTACCCTGAGGCCTCGTAGCGCTAAACATTCTAAACAAACCCTTGAGAAATTGTTTTAAAATTCTAGAAGACCAAAGAGATTGTGATCCATTTTGTCGTCGAAATCTGAAAATTGCAGCAAGGAAAACCTTAATTGTAGAGTGAGAGAGGCCAGATTTTGCCAGCTGTAAGAAAAAAGGCAGTAGCTGCTCTGGTGAAGAATAAACAGGATGCACCTCGGCAATTTCACACCAAAGACCGAATCTCTTCCACTTGAGTTTATAAGTCTTTATGATGGAGGGCGCTCTGGCGTTAGCAAGAACCTCCTGACAATCATCAGGTATAACTAAGTCGGCAAACTCCTAGTATTCAGGCGCCAGGCTGCTAATCGCAGAGATGTTGGATCCGGCTGGCAGACCTGGCCGCAGTTTATTGTCAGCAAGTTCTGCAATGGGTGTAACAGTATGGGTTTGCACTCCGACAGAAGTAGAAGTTCTGTGAACCAGAACTGGCGAGGCCATCTGGAGGCTATGAGAAGTATCCGGCAGGGTTCTTTCCTCATCTTCCGAAGTACCCTTGGGACTAAAGAAATCGGAGGAAAAGCGTAAGCATAAATTTTTGACCAATTTATCGAAAACGCATTCCCGCACGATCCCTGTTGGGGTAGCCAACTTGCGAAGGATGGGCATTTGCGGTTCAGGTTGGTCGCAAATAGATCCAAACTCGGTTTGCCCCACAACCGAAATATGTGATCTAACGTTGGTTGATGAAGCCTCCATTCGTGATTGGATGTAATCGACCTGCTCAGAGAGTCCGCTAGTATGTTGGTCACTCCTGGAACATGAACTGCCATTAATGTTATCTGATGCTGTATAGCCCAGTCCCATATTTGTTGAGCTTGGCGGGATAACAAGGCTGATCTTGTGCCCCCTTGTTTGTTTAAATAATGCATGCTGGTTGTGTTATCTGTCCGAATCAATACTGAAGCTCCTTGTATTAAGGTGCGAAAGGATTTCAGAGCCAGGAATATCGCCAACTCTAACAGGTTTATATGTAAAGCTCTTTGTTGAGCGTCCCATTTTACTTTTCCTGTCAGTCCTTGTAGATGTGCTCCCCATCCCTCGAGGGATGCATCTGTTGTCAGTATGAAACTTGGTGCGTTCACCACAAAAGATAGGCCTGCTGATATGTTTGGGCTGTGAGTCCACCATAGTAACGCCTTCTTTATCTGAGATGTTATTGTGATGACGTCGAAGGAACCGGAGACCTGCAACCATTGTTTGTCCAACTCCTCTTGCAAGGGTCTCATTCGCAGACGACAGTTCGGGAATCAGTGGAATGCAGGAGGATAACATTCCCAGAAGCGACTTGAACCTTCGGACAGAAATGGACTTTTTTGTGAGTAATAGAGCTGCCAACTTGTAAATCCTTTGTTGCCTTTCTTGTGAGACAAAAGCCTTTGCTTGTTGAGTGTCTAGGGCTGCCCCTAAGAACGTCTTTACATTTGAAGGGGTTAACTGAGATTTTGTTATATTTATCGATAGGCCCAGGGATTGGAACAGAGAAAGGCATCTGAGTGTGGCTGTTCAGGACTGAAAACGATTTCGCCTTTATGAGGCAGTCGTCCAGGTAAGGAAAAATTTGAATTCCATTTTGACGGAGATGAGCTGCCACCGGTGCCAAGACCTTGGTGAACACTCGGGGCGCTGAACGAAGGCCAAAGGGTAGGACTTTGAATTGGAAGTCTCTGCCAGCCACTCTGAAGGGCAGGAATTTTCTGTTTCTGGGAAGGATAGGGACATGAAAATAGGCATCCTTAAGGTCCAGGGTTGTCATGAAATCCTCCTGACTTAACTGAAGCACTTCCTGAAGAGAACATTCGGAAGGATTGTTTCTTTAGGAACTTGTTGAGGGAACGAAGGTCTAGAATGGGTCGCCACTACCCCGATTTCTTTTCTATCAGGAAGAACCTTGAGTAAAAACCTGTTCCCCTTTGTAAATTTGGTACCACTTCGATCGCTCCTTTCTTTAACATTATTTTTATTTGGGACAAAAGTTCTTTTAAATGTGCAGGAGGGGGACGTCTGGGAGGAGAATTTGGAGGAATCTTCACAAATTTCAGAGTGTGACCCCTGGAAATTATGTCTAAAACCTATCCGTCCGTAGTTATTGCAGACCATTTGGAGAAGAAATGGGAGATTCTTCCTCCAATTTTTACCGGATTGATGGGAAAGGTGGTTGGCAGTTGTCACTGTTTTTGTAATGTTTGTAGGATGCAGCCGGTGGTTGCTTGAACGACTGTTGCGACGAGGAGTATCTTGATTGCCCTTGATAAGATTGATATTGTCTATACTGGTTGTATCCTTCTCGAAAGGAAGATGATGAACCACAACCTCTTGCTCCACGAAAGGGCTGCTTCCTAAACTGCAGAGTGCCAAGAGCCTTTGCTGTGTCCGTATCTTTCTTTATAGCCTGGAGGGCTTCATCAATATGTTGACCGAACAGAGATTCACCATCGTAAGGCATGTCAATCACCTTTGTCTGAACTTCTTGCCTAAAAGAAGTAGCCCTCAACCAGCCCTGACGCCTCAGGACTGCGGCCCCGGCCAACTGACAAAATCCTGTAGAAGAGACATCCACAGCGCAATCAATGATCTCAGTCGAGATCCTCTCTCCCTCCTGCAGAATTTTTAATGCTTCAGCCTTAGATTCCTCAGGCAATAGCTCTATAAATGGCGAAATGTCTGACCACATTTGCCTGTCGTATCTCCCTAAAATAGCGAGTGAATTGGCCGCTCTTACAGTTGTTGACGCCATGGTGGAAACATTTTTGCCGATAGAATCGAGACGTCTTCTATCGCTATCAGGAGGAGCCGATATCGGAGATGATGGATTCCTGGCAAGACGTTGTGCCGCCTGGGATATAACTCAGTTAGGTTTAGGTTGTCTAATAAGACAGGCAGGAGAGTTATCCGGAGCATTATATTTTTTATCTAATTTTGGCAATACTGCAGGAATTGAGTTCGGAGTCTTCATGACCTTTAATCCCTCCTGCCAAATGAAGTCATTAATGGGTATCGCTCGGACCAGTTTCCTTGTTTGTTCCTTAAAATCATATATGAAACAGTCATCCTGCTTGGTTACCATAGGAAGTTGGAACCTTTTTGCAACCCTTTCCATAAGAACATGGAAACCTCCTATATCTGCAGGTGGTGAGTCTATAAGAGGAGGAGGAGTGGAAGGTGATGGTGTCTGAATTTGGTAGTCATCCCATTCATTAGGAAGGGATCCCTCATCCAACTCTCCCTCTTCCCTTTCTTCGTCCGTAGTGTGTCTCTCTTCCGGATGTTGAGACATTGTGGCCACAGGAGAAACTGGAGGGGGCGATCTGATAAGCAAGGACGGTTGCGGAATAGGTGTCTGTGGAATAGAAGATGCCGGCTCCGAGGGAGGAAACCTGCGGTAGTAATCCTCTACCATGTGCTGTAAATTTGATGCAAGAGACATCAGCATTTGCATCGTCTGATTTGCTTGTCTTTGAGTAATAGCTTTTGGGTAATAATCGTAATCATCATCCTGACAATAAGAAGTTCGGAAGGACTTCGAGCAGCACGAAACCTCTCATCCTCAGAATCCTCTTCATCAACTCCATAGTCAAAAATCTCCTCAGAAGGACAAGGAGATACCTTACTTGGAGAGGTATGTAACGGTAAAAGAATGTCTTGAGAATTCTTTCTCTTCGGAAGCGCTGAAGCATCCACTAACACCGATGATGGTACAAGCATTGATGAAGATGTTAAGGGTACTACAGACATCAAAGTTGTACATTTAGGCAATGGTTCTTCCGTCGTCGATATGGCCGTCGACGAAGGTCTGCATCAGAAATCTTCGGCACCGTCGACGAAGGAGATTTCTTCTTCTTCAGAGCGGTCGACAGTCTCTACGGCAATGAAGCTTCCGTCGACGAGGGCTTCTTCGTCGACAAGGACAACGTCGATGAAAGAGGTTTTACCTTTACCGATACCAACGTCGACGGAGAAGATGCCGACGACAATCATCTTGGGCTGAGGAGAAGAAAAGGTAGATGTCGTCGTGGCGACGGATGATCTCGTCGACGAGTCGTCTTTTTTCTGAGGTAAAAGTGTCTCAGGAAGAGACTTAGACGCCTGTTTAGACTTTGAGGAAGATTTTTAAGGCGTAAAGGGCACAGAATGACCCTTAGGAGGGGCAGGTGCCTTTTTTGATGATGAAGGAAGATCTTCTTGCTTAGAGGTGTGATGATGTTTTTTCAGCACCTTAGAAGCTTTAGGAGATACCAACTCCGCCTCACTTGCCCTCTTCTTAGAAGCTGTTCTGAGAGAGGAATCACTCTCCTCATCAGACAAGGGACTGTCTTTAGTCTTGAGCTTCTGTAGCCACAGAATAAGACGTCCCTCCCTGTCTCTCAAGGTCTTCTGAGAAAAGGTTCTACAGATCTTGCAGTCTCTCACCTGATGATCTGGGTGAAGACAGTAGATACATTTTTTGTGGGGATCCTCCGAAAGAAGTCATAGCTTTCCACAAGATTCACAGTGTCTGAATAGAGATCTCTTAGAAGTAGACATGTTCAGAGAACAAAATCTGAAGAAATCTGAAGAAAAAGTTGAAGTACTGAGCAGAGCTCAGGGAGACTCCCTTCACACGACGTGCGGTAGAAAAACTGAGCCTGGAGCCTCTGTGGAGATGGTTCGAGAGGGCGCTGTCGCCTGATTGGCTGGAGTTTGGACCATATCTAATGACTAGGACGAGATATTAAAGTGAATGGTTTTTCTCTATTAACTTTAAGGTTAGAGTAATTACTTATTGCTCTATTGCTATTACTTATTGCTCTATTGCTATTACTTACTGCTCTATTGCTATTCTATGTACTGTGGGACTCTCACTTCGACGACGGGGAATGATTCACGCATGTGAATCTATGAAAGATACCCCAATACTGGAGAAAGATTAGTTACCTGTAACAAAAGTTTTTCAACTTGAAAACTCTTCTGGGTTCACATGCTATGAAGTATTCCCGCCAACTGGAGGTTGGGTCCACTTTTGGATATCGACAAGCAGGTACTGCCATTCACCATGACGTAACCCCAAATGCAGGGTTGACATCTTTAGAATATACACATGCCCCCCTGCCCCCCAAACGCTCCTCTTTAGGTGATTTTAAATTAATAAGGGCTAATTACATGTAATTTTACAATTTTGACTACCCCCTCCCTTACCACGCCCCTTCATTGGGGAGGTAGGTCACGTGAATCGAGAAATATCCTCAAGCTTCAAAACTACTCATTTCTCCATATTCACAAAAATATACCAGTTTGTGCATATGTTGGAAAGTATGTTGGGTGTTTTAACTGTATTCCAATGTGTTCCTTTCAGCTCAGCACTGGCCCTGGGCCTGGTTAGGCAGAGCCCAGGGTCAGTCAAAATCAGTTACCACCAGCATTAGTCAGCAAAAAGTTGGGGGGTGCCCAGGGCAAAGGATGACTTTGCAACATAGCCCCCCCCCCAAACAAAAGGTGATGGGTTACTAACCTACACCCTGGTAGTCCTCATCAGCTAAGTGGAAAAACCTGGAAAGTCCATCTGCATTGGCATGGGCAACCCCAGGTCTGTGTTCCACTGTAAAGTCCATTCCCTGTAGGGAAATGGACCACCTTAACAGCTTGGGATTCTCCCCTCTCATCTGCATGAGCCACCTGAGAGGCCTGTGGTCTGTTTGAACACAAAAGTGAGTCCCAAACAAATATGGTCTCAACTTTTTCAGGGACCACACCACAGCAAACGCCTCTCTCTCAATGGCACTCCACCTCTGCTCTCTGGGAAGAAGCCTCCTGCTAATAAAGGCAACTGGCTGATCAAGGCCCCCTTCATTTAGCTGTGACAACACTGCCCCAATCCCTTGCTCTGAAGCATCTGTCTGAACTACAAATTCTTTTGTATAGTCAGGGGCCAGTAACACTGGTGCGGAACACATAGCAGCTTTCAGAGTGTCAAAAGCCTTCTGACACTCTGGGGTCCAAATCACCTTCTTGGGCCTCTTTTTAGAAGTCAGTTCTGTTAGGGGCCCCACAATGGTCCCATAATTTTGAACAACCCTTCTATAGTACCCTGTCAGTCCAAGGAATGCCCTGACCTGAGTCTGGGTAACAGGTGCTGTCCAATCCAAAGTAGTTTGGATTTTAGCTTGGAGAGGCTGTACATGGCCCCCACCTACCAGGTGGCCCAGTTACACCACAGAACTCTGCCATATTTGGCACTTGCTTGCCTGAGTAGTCAGGCCTGCCTGCTGCATGGCCTGAAGCACTTCCCTAAGGTGGCTTAAGTGATCCCCCCAGGTGGAACTGTATACAGCTATATCATCCAGGTAAGCTGCACTGAACTGTTCCAACCCAGACAAGACCCTGTTCACCAACCTTTGGAAGGTGGCAGGTGCATTCTTTAATCCAAAGGGCATTACCTTGAACTGATAATGTCCCTCTGGTGTGGAGAATGCTGACCTCTCCTTTGCTCATCAGTGAGGGCAATCTGCCAGTAACCTGAAGTCAAATCAAAAGTACTCAGGTACTTAGCAGCCCCTAACCTATCAATGAGCTCATCAGCTCTAGGTATAGGGTGAGCGTCAGTCTTTGTGACTGCATTCAATCCTTTGTAGTCCACACAGAACCTTAACTCCTTGGGTCCCCCTGAGGATTAGGTTTAGGTACCAGCACCACTGGACTGGCCCATGGACTCTCAGACGGTTCAATTACCCCCAGTTCCAGCATCTTAGCAACCTCAGCTTTAATGCTGGCTCTGACATGGTCAGACAACCTGTACAGTTTATTGTTGACAGGTAGCCTGTCACCAGTGTCAATGTGGTGCACGCACCACTCAGTGATGCCTGGGGTCAAAGAGAACAGGCCAGCAAACTGCTCCAGCACTTGCTTACAGTCTCTGTGCTGCTGGTCTGTCAATTTGGGAGAGAGCACAACTCCCTCCACTGACCCATCTTGCACATTAGTGGAGAGGAGGTCGGGCACAGGCTCAGTTTCCTCCTCCACACCCTCATCAGTGACCAGTAACATGGTCATGTCTGCCCTGTCATGGTGGGGTTTCAATCTATTCACATGCAGGACCCTATGAGGGTTCCTGGGGGTGCCAAGGTCAACCAAATAGGTAACCTCACCCTTCTTTTCTAATATTGGATAGGGCCCACTCCACTTGTCATGGAGGGCCCTGGGAGCTACAGGCTCCAACACCCACACCAATTGTCCTGGAGTATACTCAGGCATGGTAGGCTTTTGATCATACCAGTGCATCATGAGCTCCTGGCTGGCCTCCAGTTTCCTGTTTGCCTTGTACATGTACTCTGCCATTCTAGATCTCAGGCCTAGCACATAATCAAGCACATTGTCCTTAGCTTCTTTAAGAGGCTTCTCTAAAGACTCTCTTAGCAGGCTCAATGGCCCCTCACAGGGTGTCCAAACACCAACTCAAAGGGACTGAAACCAACCCCTTTCTGTGGCACCTCCCTGTAGGCAAACAGTAAGCATGGGAGGAGAACATCCCATCTCCTTCTGAGTTTCTCTGACAACCCATTTATCATGCCCTTCAGGGTTTTGTTGAATCTCTCAACAAGACCATTTGCTTGTGGGTGATAGGGGGTGGTGAACTTGTAGTTGACACCACACTCATCCCACATAGCAGTCAGATAGCTGGACAGGAAGTTCGTGCCCCTATCTGACACCACCTCTTTGGAAACCCCACTCTGGTGAACACACCAAGCAGTGCTCTACCCACCGCAGGAGCATCAATGGTTCTCAGAGGTATGGCTTCAGGGTATCTAGTGGCATGGTCAACTACCACTAAGATATACCTATTCCCTGATGCAGTAGGTGGGTCCAGGGGACCAACAATGTCCATCCCCACCCTTTCAAAAGGAACCCCAACCACTGGCAGTGGTATTAGGGAAGCCTTTGTCTTGCCCCCCTGCCTTGCCACTGGCCTGACAGGTGACACAGGAGCTGCAAAACTCCTTTACCTTTTCAGACATATGGGGCCAGTAGAAATGGTTCACCAACCGGTTCCATGTCTGTCTGTCCCAAATGTCCTGCCAAGGGGATATCATGACCCAAAGTCAGGATGAACTCTCTACTTCTGGGGCACCACCAACCTCCTGGTGGCCCCCTCCTTGAGGTTTCTGGCCTCAGTATAAAGCAGTCCATCTTCCCAGTAGAGTCTGTGAAACCCACTGTCATCCCCTTGCTTAGAAGCAATCTGTCTCAAGGGTGGGACAGTCGCGCTGTCCCTGACTGAACTCCTCTCTGGCGGGTCCACCTGCTCTTGTCAGTTCTGCCAAATCTGACAGCTCTGGCAGGGATGGCGTCCCTCCCGCAGAAGCCAGATCCTCCCCATCAGGGTTAGATTCTTCCTGCACCTCTGGAGTTCCCTGGGCTGGCTCACCAGGCCCAGTGCCCTTGTATGCTTGTATGCTTGGCCCTTTGTTCCAGGGTCCAAGTGTCCAGCCCCTCCCTTCTGGCTAGTCTGTGATCTAGTCACAGCACATACCCACTCAGGGAGCTCCAATATTTTCATATGGAGTCCTCTCTCCACCTCTGACCACACAGAGGCTTCAAGATCATTGCCCAGTAAACACTGGACTGGGAGCACCTTTGACACAGCTACCTTCATAGGGCCTGTCACACCTCCCCATTCCAAATCCACCACAGCCATAGGATGGAGTTTGGTGGTGCTGTCTGCATAAGTCACCTGGTGAAACTCACCCGGTAACAAACTCTCTGGGGGCACCAGCTCATCCAGGACCATAGTTACACTAGCCCCAGTGTCTCTGATAGCCTCAACCTCAGTCCTATTCACTTTAGGCCTCTGCCTGTACTTATCCATGTTTGGAGGTAAGGCAGTAAGGGTTGCAATATTCACCCCACCCAGGGACACTAAGGTTGCTTGCCCCACCTGATTACCCTTCTCTGGGGCACCACTCTCCACCCCTACACTTACACTGGCAATCCCTGTGGATGGCCCCTTAGGGGGGAGCTTCTTGGCGCAGACAGCATCTCCCTGTTTGTGCCCTGGCTGGTTACAGTCAAAGCACTTACCCACCTTTGAGGGATCAAAGAACCTACCATTCTTTCCCTGATACCCCCTCCTTTTGAATTTGGGTTGGCTCGGGGCCCCCCCCCTCCTTGTGCAGGTTTTTGTGGGTCTTTGGAGGACTCCTGGTTTTGACCTTCCTTTCCCTGGGCTTTCCCCTGGGGAGGGACCTGTCCTCCTTTCTTCTGGTCACCGCCCTGGTGCTGAATGGAAACCCAGGTTCTCACCCACTCATCAGCTGCTTCTCCCAGCTCTCTGGGGTCTGTCAGCTTAGAGTCCACTAGATACTGGCGTAACTTCTCTTCTGCACAATGAGTCAAAATATGTTCTTTTAAAAACCAATTATACAATCCCTCATATGAGTCAACTGTGTTACCAACAATCCAGCCTTCCAGTGCCTTCACCGAAATGTCCACAAAGTCTACCCAAGACTTTGAACTCAATTTCTGGGTGCCTCTAAACTTCACCCTGTACTGCTCTGGAGTCGGACCAAATCTCTTGACTAAGCATGCCTTCATCTGCTGGTATGATTCTGCATCCTCTCCCTTCAGGGTCAGGAGCCTATCCCTCCCAGCTACTGGAATCAACTCCCACAGGAGTGCACCCCAATACCTAGAGTGGACCTTACTCATTTTAAGGGCCCTCTCAAAAGCTGCAAGCCACCGGTCAATGTCATCCCCCTCTGTGTACTTGGGCACTATGCCCTTGGGAAGTTTAGGTTCAAATCTACCACCCCTGGACATCTCAACATCTTCTTCACTTTCGCTGCCACCATTCCTCTTCTCCTCCTCCCTCTCCCATTTTCTCTTAGCCAATTCGAATTTCTCCTTCTCCAAGGCAATCAACTCTAATTGAGCCTGAAGCTGTCTCTCTGCAAGGGACAGTAGTGGTACCTGAGTAAGGGACCCTTACCCACTCCCACCACCACCTTGATTCACCTGGCTAACACTAGTCACAATGGAAGAGGTCTCATCCTCACCCCTCTCTCGGGTGAGGTTGGGGGGGGAACATCCTCCCACCCTCCTGGGTTCTCCTCAGCTGCCCTGGCCCAGGCTTTTAGGGACTCCAGCAACCCTGCCTTCCTAAGCTTCTTGGAAGCAGGCAGCCCCCTAAGCCTACACTGTACCCTAAGATCAGCCATCTTGAACTGGGACAGTTTAGCCAGGTCCAGCTCCATGGTTCCCTAGTTTTGGGTCACAACAACTAGGCACAACAGACTTAGAACAATTTGGAAAAATCAAAACAATGGATTAAAAACAGTTTAGTCCACATTCCAAAAATCAAACTCAAAAGTTTTGTTCTAAGGCAATTTAGAGGATTTTTATAATCTGAAATCATTCACTGAAAGGTGTACTTTTTAAACACAAGTCCTCATTCACACCGCATGTTGGAAAGTGGGTTATTGGTAGGGGCAAATGTAGGTCTGCCACTGGCAATAAGGCCACTAACACATGATAGGACTCAGCATAGGTCTTAGAAAAGTATTCCTATGCTCAACCCTTGGTAATGTGGCTGCGAGCAGACAGGCTTAACTTCAAAGACAGGTATGTAAAGCATTTAAAAACACAAAATAAAAATCCAACACCAATTTATAAAAATAGGTAATATTGTTATCTTTTAAATGACACCAAAACGAAAAAAATCCACTGTAGGGAATATGAATTTTTCAAGATTAGTCACTTTCTAGTGCTTAGAAACCAACAGTGCCCCTTTTAGTCATTTCGTTTTCTCCGACAGGGACACCTTTAGAAATTGTTCTGGAGAATCTCACCAAATGTGTTGTGCGCCTTCTCCAGCAGGCGGGGTCCAGTTAGAACTCCTTCCTGAAGTTCTGCTTGCGGGTTCCAAAGTATCCAACACACAATCCAAGGTTCTGGAATCTCCAAGAGGGTCCTTGAAAGTGTGAAACTTCAATTCCGCAATCCACTTGAACAAAACCCTTACAAATCCACTAGTACTCCAGGCTGGGAATTCTTTGTGGGGATTTCCAGGTGAGCTCTGTTAACCTGTAGCTTGCAGGGAGTCCACTCTTTAGTCCTTTTGCAGCAAGGTAATCCACAGGGCTGCAGTTTCAGTTGGTGCAGTCTTCAGAGGTCAGGCCTTAGAAATCTTTGCACAGCAAAACTTCTCAGCAGGGCACTTCTTGCTTCAGTAAGTTTCAAGCAGCAGATCTGGAGGGCTCTGCCCCTCTCAGATACTTATTCAAAATTCTCTGGGTCAAGCACTAGGTCACTTCTGACCAATGAGAGCAGGGTAACTCCTCATAGTTATGACCACATCCTGTAGAGTGTGGCATTATTTTGTCCCAGAGTGCACCAATCTTACAAATCCATAATGGCTGATTTTCCAGCAAGGAGGTAAGAGCTGGCTAAACACACCCCCTGGGATGGCTTATCTCCATGGACTCTCCCCCTACCATCTGCACATACCTTCCTTAAGCCTAGCCCTGACTCTGGGTCAAGAGTGTCAGAGTGAAACTGAAACCCAGGCCTCCACTCTGCCTTTGAAGAGCATGGTTTACGACTCCACCCCCTGGCCTGGCATTCCTATAGACCAGCACACTGCCCTCCCAGCAGAGTGGTTAACCCCAGGGGTTCTTTATCACCTCTTCAAGGTAGCCTGGCTAATCCACATAACACTGACCAATCAGGGCAGACCACTGGAAGGCTGAATTTGGACTTACAAACAAGAAAGTCTTATAACTTCTTGTATGTACACTTTAGGAGAAATTCAACAATATAATATTGTTGGATTTACTACCACCATTCTGGGAAGTCTTTGAATGGTCCGGCTAGTCCTCTCCTATCAATATTTATTAATCAATAACTTCCTACCATGTTAACCTATGGGCCATGGGGTTTGCAATGGGGAAAATGACTTGGGCCAGTTTTCTAGCACCAGGGCTTATAAAAACATTTTATAAGTATTTCCCTAATTTCTACAGGACCCCCACCCCCTGTGCAACTAGGGGAGACTAGGGGTTCTGAATCTGCAGAAATATTGCAGATCCTCCTTACCCAGTGCTCCTAGCATCAAAGTCGAATTTGAGCAGCACTTTAACACAATGTGGGGAGTGAAATGTGAAATTTCACTTTACCCAGGCATATAAAAACTCATTTTATTAGGGTGTACCTTATAGATAACTGACCCCCCACCCCTGGGATACCTAGGGGAGACCCTGGGGGTCCCTAATATGCCAAAACATTGTAGGTTTTCCATTTTTAAGTGCCCCTACCACCAAAGTCGAGTTTGGGCACAATGCACAAGTTACTAACTTGTGTAACGATATATCTGTAAGAGACAGTAGTTAGTGACAGATTCCTTACCTTAGAATATCCCCAGGCGTCAGGCTGGATCCGGAAAGTTTTTGCGTAGCAGTACCCTTGCGCGTCGGTAGGCGGCGTCGTGACCGCCGGGATGACGTCGCGGGCAGTACTTAGACGCCGCCCCTGCGCGCTGACGTCAGTTCTGTACACGACTTTCCGCGCCAGGAACGCAGAGCCATGCAAGAAGCAGACATAGGTGTCTGAAAAATACTAGGGCCCTGAAAGGGATGTCATTAACCCTAGAAATCAGTTAGCAGAACGGGGAGGATGGGTGGGGCGGTAAGGAATCTGTCACTAACTACTGTCTCTTACAGATATATCGTTACACAAGTTAGTAACTTGTGCATCTGAAAGAGACACGTTAGTGACAGATTCCTTACCTTAGAATAGATACCCCAGCAATACCAACCCCGGTGGTGGGTCTGCGAACAAAGATCAGACAAGGAAGTCCCGGAGGACAGAACGGCCAAAGAAGCCGTCCCTCCGGACCGGACTGTCAAGGCAGTAATGCTTGGTAAACGTGTGCAGCGAGGCCCAAGTAGCTGCCTGACAGATATCCTGCAGCGGAACACCGCGGCCTAAAGCCGTGGTAGCAGCCGTTGTCCTGGTGAATGGGCACGCAGCCCAACAGGAGGCTCCTTCTTAGCCAAAGAATAGCAGGCTTTGATACACAAGGTTACCCAGCGGGAGATGGTTCTCTTGTGCACCGCCCGACCTTTTTTGGCGCCCACGTAGCCAACAAAGAGCTGGTCATCCACCCGGAAGTGTTGTGTGCGGTTGATATAAAAGGAAAGCGCACGTTTTGGGTCCAGACGGTGGAGCCTCTCTTCCTCTCTGGAAGGATGCGGAAAGACGGTGGGCAAAGTGATGGTCTGCCCAATGTGGAAGG
Organism: Calotriton arnoldi; assembly: GCA_963921515.1. NCBI lineage: Eukaryota > Metazoa > Chordata > Amphibia > Caudata > Salamandridae > Calotriton > Calotriton arnoldi. The sequence continues at coordinate 18,058 of CAWUFW010002400.1, read as the reverse complement.
CAGTAACCACCTTTGGCAAGAAGGACGGACGCGTCCTAAGTACAACCTTGTCTGGATGGACAGACAGAAAGGGAGGTTTGCATGATAGAGCCTGGAGCTCACTCACCCGCCGAGCGGAGGTGATGGCCACCAGAAAGGCTGTCTTCAGATCTTCAGAGTCAGAAGACGAAGAGGACAGTTATGTAGAGGCTCAAAGGGAGCGCACATGAGAAAGGTAAGAACCAAGTTCAAGTCCCACTGAGGCATCACAAACGGAACAGGAGGGAAGAGGTGTGTAATGCCTTTTAGGAACCTGTTAACAACAGGGGACTTAAAAAGGGAGGGCTGATCAGGAAGCCTGAGGAAGGCCGAAATGGCACAAAGATAGCCCTTGATGGTACCCAGGGCAGAACCCTGTTGGGCCAGAGAAAGAAGGAACAGAAGAACCTCAGAAAGAGGGGCAGAGAGGGGATTCACAGCCTTTGCTGTGCACCATGCCACAAACTTGTTCCACCTGCAGGCGTATACCACCTTAGTGGAGGGACGCCTGGCTGCCAGAATCACATCACAAACTTCGGGAGGCAAGTCGAAAGGAATCAACTGCCGCCGCTCAATCTCCACGCAAGGAGGTGGAGACTGGACAGGTTCGGGTGGAGGACCGTCCCCTGCTGCTGCGACAGAAGATCCTCCCGAAGAGGCAGACGGATGGGGGGATCGACGCTCATACTGAGTAGCTCGGGATACCAAACTCTTCGAGCCCAGTCCGGAGCCACAAGGATGACTTGGGCCCGGTCGCGCCGAATCTTCTTCAACACTCTGGGTAGAAGTGGTATAGGCGGAAAGGCGTACAACAGACCGCAACTCCACTCGGGACGAAAAGCGTCGCCGAGCGAGTGCCGCCTTGGAAATTCCAACGCGCAGAACTGCTGACATTGCGCATTCTCTTCAGTGGCGAATAGATCTAACCAAGGCTCTCCCCACTGTAGAAAGAGTCCTTGCGCCACTTCCGAGTGAAGACGCCATTCGTGATCCATCATGCACCTGCGGCTGAGTTCGTCCGCCCTGGCGTTGAGGGAACCTGCCAGGTGTCGTCCGCCCTGGCGTTGAGGGAACCTGCCAGGTGTTGAACCATCAGGAACATGCCCTGATGTTCCAGCCATGTCCAGAGGCGCAGAGCCTCCTGACAGAGGGTCCACGACCCCACCCCGCCTTGTTTGTTGCAGTACCACATGGCGGTGGTGTTGTCTGTGAACACCTGCACTACCTTCCCTTTGACAGAGGGAAGGAATGCCTTGAGTGCAAGTCGGATCGCCCGGAGCTCCAGAATGTTGATATGGAGCCGGGACTCCGCCGGAGACCAGAGGCCTCTGATCTCCGCCTGTCCCATGTGACCGCCCCATCCCAGAAGGGACGCGTCCGTCACAACTGTGTGCTCTGGCTGGGGAAGGGAGAGGGATCTGCCCAAGACCCATTACCGGTTCGAGAGCCACCACTGCAACTGTTTTGCAGTCCCCTCTGAGATTTGGGCGTGATCAGACAGGTTGCCCTGGTGCTGCGGCCACTGGAACTTCAGGTCCCACTGCAGAGCCCGCATATGCCATCTGGCATGATCGACCAGCAGGATGCAGGAGGCCATGAGGCCCAGCAGCCTCAGGGTCATCCGTACCGAAACCCAGGATAAAGGCTGAAAGATCGGAATCATAGCCTGAATATCCCGGACTCGCCGTTCGGGAGGATAGGCCCGAAACTGCGTCGTGTCCAGAACTGCTCCGATGAAAAGGAGCTGTGGAGAAGGAATCAGATGCGACTTCGGCACATTGATGGAGAACCCCAGCGAGTGCAGGAGTTCGGCCGTAGTCTGGAGGTGGGAGACGACTGCCTGGGACGAGCCCGCCTTCAGCAGCCAGTCGTCGAGGTAGGGGAAGACTAGAACCCCTGCCCGGCGCAGATGAGCTGCGGCCACCGCCATCACTTTCGTGAACACCCGAGGGGCACTGGTAAGGCCAAAGGGGAGCACGGTGAAGAAAACGAGTTACTTACCTGTAACTTTAGTTATCCAGTATTGGTATCTTTCATAGATTCACATGCTTAGAATCATCCCCGCCGACGAGGTGGGAGTCTCTCGGTACAATAAAATATATATATCATAGTCATAAAACATATATATAGGCTATGTACAGTAAAGTCACTACATTAGCCTATCCTTGTCCTTTTGTAAAAAAGAACCAAACTTGGAACACAGCCAATCAGGCTGCAGCACCCTCTTAGAACCTTCCCCCCAGAGAGGCAGACCCTCAGATTTTCGTAGCACAAGTGACAGTAATATACCAGTAATAAGGTAAGCCTCTCCGGGGAGGAGGGTGGGTCGCATGTGAATCTATGAAAGATACCAATACTGGATAACTAAAGTTACAGGTAAGTAACTCGTTTTCTTATCCAGTATTGGGGTATCTTTCATAGATTCACATGCTTAGAATCAGAATAGTTAGCAGTAAAACATCCTTAGTCGCATAGTGGATGGTGGGTATCATAAGAAAAACCATAGATACCTCGTAATACCAATACAGCCATGTAATATATCATTCTATCCCCAATAAGGGAGAAACATTACAAAATATGCATAAATATAAATATATATATATAAAATTACACAGAATAATAATAATACTCATGTATATATGAACATGCAATAACGTAATCACCTCCAAACAGAGGCTTACCTTATTTAAAAGGTTCTGCAACACTGCTTGACCCACGGCTGATTCAGCCTCTGTCGCCAGATCCAGACAGTAATGCCGGGTAAAAGTGTGCACAGTTTTCCAGGTTGCAGCACGGCAAATCTTGTCTATAGGTACTCCGGCAAATAGAGCAGTAGATGAGGACACTGCCCTTGTAGAATGAGCCTTAGGTCTTGAAGATAAAGCATGTCCAGCCTTATGGCAAAATTGGATAGTAGATGCAATCCACCTTGCAATAGTGGATTTCGTAACCGCTGTTCCAGGCTTTTGTCCACCATAAGAAATGAATAGTTGATCCGATTTCCTGATGGATACAGTTCGTGAAATATAAAATTTCAGACACCTTTTAACGTCCAAGGTATGCAAAGTCTTTTCAGCAGAGGAAGACGGGTTGGCAAAGAAAGAACGCAGTATCACAGGCTCATTAAGATGGAATGTAGAGGGAACTTTCGGAATAAATGTAGGATTAGTTCTGAGAACATAATCATTGGTAAATTTCAAAAAAGGTTGTTTGATAGTGAAAGCCTGAATTTTGCTGACTCTCCAAGCAGAGGTGAGTGCCACTAAAATCGCTGTTTTCCAAGAAAGGTATTTGAGGTCAGCCTTGTGAACAGGCTCGAATGGATGTTTCATAAGTTGTTGTAATACCAGATTAAGCCTCCATTCTGGAGGAGGAGCTTTGACAGGTGGAAAAGTTCTGAATAGTCCTTTTAAAAATTGCTTGATCAGGCGATTAGAGCAAAGGGATGCAGCTCCTGCAGAATGTCTGTAGGTTGAAATAGCCGCTAAATGCAACTTGACAGAAGCAAACATAAGACCAGACTTAGATAATGACAGGCGATAAGGCAGAACTTTATCTGGAAAACATCGAACAGGATGTATATCTTTGTCAGCACACCAGGCACAGAATCGTTTCCATTTCAACGCATAGGTCGTTAGGGTAGAAGGAGCTCTTGCCCTAGCAAGAATATCTCTGCAGTCCTGGGGTAGGTCTATCTCCTTGAATTCTGTGAATCCAGAAACCATGCATGAAGATGCAATTGGACTGGACGAGGATGAAGAATCTGGCCCTTGCTCATCGACAACAGGGTCGGAACTGCAGGAAGGCAGTATGGCCTGCGTTTGGATAGCAAGAGAAGCTCCGTGAACCAATGCTGACGCGGCCACCGCGGAGCAATTAGAATCATGCAGCAAGGCTCCATCTTGAGTTTGCGTAGGAGTCTTGGGATCAACGGAAAGGGGGAAATGCATAAGCAAAGATCCCTGTCCACCTCATCATGAAGGCGTTCCCCCACGAGCCCTCTTCCGGTTCCCAACTGGCAAAGAACGGGCACTTTCGATTGGTTTTGGAGGCAAAGAGATCCAAATGTGGTTTCCCCCACATCTGAAATATGTGATCCACTACTGACTGATCCAATTCCCATTCGTGACAGGACTTCGACGTCCTGCTCAGAGTGTCCGCTAGAGTGTTGTGAATTCCTGGCAAATTTTCCACTTTGATTGTGATGTTGTGATACAGCAGCCATTCCCAAATGCTCGGAGCTTCTTGAGACAGAATGTGTGAACGGGTACCTCCCTGCTTGTTTAACTAATGCAAGCAGGTGGTGTTGTCGGTTCTGATGAGAACTGTTGACCCTTGAAGCCTTGGGAGAAAAGATTGCAACGCCAGGAAAATGGCTCGAAGCTCCAGGAAGTTGACATTCTTGGAGCGCATCCACCAAAGAAGAGCTTTCCGCATAGTTGGAGTTATTATAACTATGTCGTCGAACGACCCCGAGATCTGCAGCCATTGACTGTCCAGCTCCTCTTGGATCGGCCTCATCCTTAGACGGGTGTGAGGTACTAGTAGTATTGCTGAGGAAAGTATTCCCAGGAATGACTTGATGGTTCTCACAGAAGCGAACCGTTTTCTTTTGAGGTCTGATGCCAGAGAAATCAGACGTTCTTGCCTTTCTTTGGACAAGAATGCCTTGTCCTGATTAGTATCTAGTATCGCTCCCAGAAATTGAATCCTTTGTGAAGGGACGAGGACTGATTTTTGGATGTTGAGGGCCAGACCCAGAGACTGATATAGTTGAAGGCATGTGGACGTTGCTCGAGATGCCTGCCGACAAGTAGGTGCCTTTATCAACCAATCGTCCAGATAAGGGAACAATTGTATGCCTTGAAATCTGAGATAAGCCGCCACCGGGGCCATGAACTTGGTAAAGACTCTCGGGGCTGAACGCAGGCCGAAAGGGAGGACTTTGAACTGAAAATGAGCACCTGCTACAGTAAAACGAAGGAATTTCCGATGTTTGGGATGAATGGGGACATGGAAATATGCATCCTGGAGATCCAATGTTGTCATGAAATCTGCATGGTCCAGAAGCTGAAGGATTTCTTGAAGCGTGACCATGCGAAAGGATTTCTTTTGAAGATATTTGTTCAGCTTCCTTAGATCCAGGATAGGTCTCCATTCTCCAGACTTTTTCTTTATCAGGAAAAAGCGGGAATAAAACCCCTTCCCCACTTGAGAGCGAGGCACTCTTTCTATCGCTCCTTTTGAAAGCATATTCTTTGCTTCCTTCCTGAGAAGAACAAGATGTGAAGGTTGTTTCTTTAAAGGTGGATGAGGAGGGGGGGTAACTGATAAATTCCAGTGTATGCCCGAATTTGAGGATATCCAAGACCCACTTGTCTGTGGTTAACCTTTTCCAATTGTTGACATATTGGGATACTTTTGGGATCTTGTAAAGAGGATGCGGCAGATCCGTTGCAGGTGCTAAGAAGTCGTCACTGCCTTCTAGCAGAGTCTCTGCCTTGAGATTGACGTCTTCTATTCTGCTGTCTGTAAGCGGCAGCTGGCGGATGTCTATAGGACTGCTGCTTGGTAATTATATCTTCCTTGGTTACCTTGGCTTTGGTATCTCTGATAGCCACCACGAAAGGAATACGATCCTCTGCCTCTAGATCCTCGAAAAGGAGTCTTTCGATACTGTAAAGTGCCAAGGGCTCTAGCTGTGTCAGTATCTTTTTGATGTTCTGCAAAGCCTCATCAATATGCTTTCCGAAAAGCATATCACCATCAAATGGCATGTCCAAGATTTTAGTTTGGACTTCAGGGCGGAAGGTGGTAGATTTTAACCATCCCTGACGTCTAAGGACTGCTGCTCCGGCAAGTTGGCGAAAGCCCAAGGAGGCTATGTCCATAGAAATATCTATAATTTCTGATGCAGCCCTTTCTCCTTCAAGAAGAATTTTCTTCGCCTCTTGTTTTTTATCGTCAGGTAAGTAATCGAGGTATGGGGAGATATCAGACCATAGCTGGCGGTCATACCTCGCTAGAATCGCCAAAGAATTTGTTGCACGAACTGAGGCACCCGCCATGGTGGTGAAACGCTTACCGATGTTATCAAGACGTCTTCCATCCTTATCTGGCGGTGCAGTCACAGGAATGGATGGATTCCGAGACTTCCGTTGAGCCGCCTGTGCAATAACGGAATCTGGTGTAGGATGTCCGGAGAGGCAAGCAGGAGTATTATCCGGTGCTTTGTATTTCTTATCGATTCTAGGGAGAATCGCAGGAACTGAAAACGGATGTTTCATTATCTTAGCTCCCTCTTCCCAGATGTGATCTATTATGGGAATGGAACGCACGGACTTCCTACCCTGGTCCTTAAAATCGTAAAGAAAACAATCAGTTTCCTTCACAGTTACGGTAAGATGAAACCGGGTTGCTGCCCTCTCCATAATTGCGTGAAATCCTCCAATATCCTTTGGAGGGGAATCTATTGCCTGAGGAACTGGTGAAGATGGCGTAGGAATTAAATATTCATCCCATTCATCCACAGTTGTGGGTGAGTTTGGTAGTTCTCCTCTTCAGCCACAGTATCCCCATCATCATCATGGGATAGATGCTGCGCAGGTAGGACTTCCTGCGGTTGAATAATAGGTGTTGAAGTACTTGCAATCTGCAAACCTGTAGGTGCAGTAGGTTGTGCTTGTATAGGTGCCGCTGGTGGGAAACGTGTATGGTAATCTCTCAGCATAGCAGTTAGATCCTGCATTAAGGCAACAGGCATTTGCACCATAGGTTCATGCTGAAATGAAGGATCTTGAGGACCTTGCAGAGACTCGCAAGGCTCGTAATACTCTTCCTCATCCTCCTCATCCTGATATTTAATCCGGAGTTGAGAAGGGTTGCGTGCTGGGCTAAAAAGTCCATCATCATCAGACTCCTCTAAATAGTGACTAGGAGGCAAGGGAGAAATATGTGAAACGTCCAGGTAATAGTTTTTTGAAGATTGGAATGATGATGTTAATCTTGATGACAACACTGGCGTAATTTGTAAAGATGTAGGTCTTTTACGCTTCAGCGCCGTCGAAATATACATTGACGGTGAACTAGCCTCAGAAATAGCCATAATGGAAGTTGTCGTCGACGTTGTAACCATTGACGTCGTCGACGGAAATGCCATCGTCGACAAAGTTGTCGTCGTCAAAGTTGTCGTCAAAGTTGCTGTCGTCGTCGACGGTGAACTCGTCGACGGAAGGTGTTTCGCCGTCGACGGCGGCCCCGTCGACGGAATTTGGATCGTCGTCGACGGCGGCTTCGGCGACGGGAGCTGTATTATCGTCGACGGTGGAGCCGTAGACGGGAGACTCGTCGTCGACGTCGAGAGTGTCGACGGCATGGGCCCTGTCGACGACGATGCAGGCGTCGATGTTATGGGCATCGTCGACGGCGATGATACAATCGTCGACGGGAATTTCTTAGTCGACGACGAGGAATCACTCACAGTCTGAGGAGATTTCATCGTCGACGGTGCTTTTTTCAACGTCGACGGGTTCCTGACAGACTCAGAGTGAGTTTTTTGCTGTTTTGGAGCAATTTTAACAGGAATCTTCATTTTTTCCACAGTTTTCACCTCTGAAGAGAATGAAAGCTTCTCTTTTTTAGAGGAAGAGTGACCCGTCTCGGAATGAGACTTCTTCAAGGTCTTGCTCTGTCGCTCAGGGGGATCATCAGATCTAGCTCTCTTTTTGGCAAGAGGGATGGACGCCTGAGGACTATCACTGCCATCATCTCCTGAAACAACGTCAGAAGTAGCCTTCAGCCAAACCAGCAATCTTCCTTCTCTGTCTTTTAAAGTCTTGGCAGGAAAGGTTCTACAAATCCTGCAGTCCTTGACTTTATGAGCTGGATAAAGACAGTAGATGCATTCTTTGTGGGGATCCTCAAAATGCAGTCTCTTCTTCCCACATGAAGGACAGGGCAAAAACAAGCTTTTCTTTGAAGAATCAGACATAATTACTTACAAAGTTCAGCCAAAGGTGAAGAAAAACTGAGCAGAGCTCAGGGAGACTCCCTGTCACACGACGTGCGGTAGAAAATCTGAGGGTCTGCCTCTCTGGGGGGAAGGTTCTAAGAGGGTGCTGCAGCCTGATTGGCTGTGTTCCAAGTTTGGTTCTTTTTTACAAAAGGACTAGGATAGGCTAATGTAGTGACTTTACTGTACATAGTAGCCTATATATATATGTTTTATGACTATGATATATATATTTTATTGTACCGAGAGACTCCCACCTCGTCGGCGGGGATGATTCTAAGCATGTGAATCTATGAAAGATACCCCAATACTGGATAACAATGGTTTTCACAAGACACCAAGCGAGCTACACAAAGCGAATAAAAACAATACCAACGTGACCGCCGGCAAAGAATTTTATTTTTCAAAGGGATTGACCACAGCAGTAAGTGCACACAAAGAACAAGCAACACTAGGACATTACATAAAAAATCCTCTCATGACACCGAGCGAGGGTCGCAACACACATAAAAATAATAATAATGTGACAAACAGTCAAGGGATTTAATTTCTTTAAAGGGATTAGTCAGCACTAAGTGCAAAAGAACAAGCAACATCGGAACATTAACATAAGACGCGCGGCCGGGCAAATGCGCTCTCTGGTGAGGGAGGGGGAGGAGGGGGTGAGGGAGGGGAGGAAAGGCAGATGGCGCTCGGCCAGCGATGCGAGGAAATGGAAACGCGCTCTCTGGTGAGGGAGGGGGAGGATGGGTGAGGAGTGGGAGGAAGGAAAGGCGCAGATGGCGCCCGCTCAGCGATGCGAGGAATGGATGGCAGCTGTGCGCGTGGGCACGTCCATTGTGAACGCAAGCTGGTCGCCAGCCGAAAGCCAGTGGGTTTGCACTTCCAAAACCCGCTTACTAAAAACTTCCCCGGCCAGACCAGCGCAAGCGCTGGTGCAGGCCGAGACCTAAAAAAAGGGGTATAAATATTAAGACTTAAAACCACAGAACTTTATATCACTTCTGGAAACAAGAGGAACCTCTGCCAAGGAGTAGAGCTGAAGAGCTGTAAGGAGGAGTACTGCCCCCTTTGTTGTGTGCTGCATTTGCTGAGAGTTGGCCTGCAGTTGCTGCTTCTGCCAAGGAGAGGACAAAGATTGGAACTTTGCTGAGAACCTGCTTCTGAAGGAATCCTCCAGGGGCTTGTGTGTTCTTGCCTTGTGTCTGAAGTCTCAGGGACACAAAGACATCACCACCAGCTTTCCTTGAACTCCACTGCTGGGAGGTTCGGACCCGCCAGGAGGCAGCGCCTGTTCCAGTTCTGGGCCTCTGGAGGTTGTTCCTGTTGCGGATAGCTGAAAAAGCTTGGAGAAACCAAGAAAAACAAAAATAGGCATCACCCTTCCAGCACCTGCTTTTCCAACGCAGCAGCACCAAGAGGGGAGAAATGTACACGCTCTACTGACGTGTGCATCCTAAGAATCGATGCGAGCGCCTGTCTTCTGCTGTTGGAAAATCCGCCGCACGCTCAAGTCCCGTGCAACCGATCTCCGAGATCACTGCACCGACCTCCAACACAGCCCCTGCTGTGCAGCAGAAAGAATCAACGCATCGTGGGACCGCGGCTGAAGAAAAAGACAGGTGCCTGTGCGCCCGCCGCATTGGACCTCCAGCGCATCCCGGATTTCCAAGCATCGCACCTTTGCGGCAAGTTTTCTCCGACGTATCACCCGCAGACCAGAACCATCTTGGTATTGACGCATCGCTTCCCGCTACAGTCTGGATTCGATGCATCACTTCTCCTGCGTGCAGCAGAACTGCTGCATCGCCACCCCAAGTGACTTCATGAGTGAACTGGGCGCATCGCTGCAGGTTTTCCCGACAAGCTTCCCTCCTGCGGCTGTTTTGCCTTGTGGATTTTGACGCATTTGAGGTACTTTGTGTAGAAGTCACGCATCCATAGTTTTCTATGGACAAAACTGCTTGGAAACCTTTAAAAGTCATATTTTTAATTGTGTATGTTGGATTTTTTTGTTGTTGTGGTGTTGTTTGGTTTAGGATAAAGATACTTTATTTTTCTAAACTGGTGTGCTGTCCATTTGTAGTGTTTTCACCTATGTAACTATGTGTCTGTGAACAAATACTTCTTACACATTGCCTTTGGGATAAGCCGGTCTGCCTCACGTGCCAAGCTACAAAGAGGGTGAAGCAGGGGTTATCTAAAAGTGTGCAACTCCCTTATCCTGATTAGACGCAATGGTCCCTACTTGGACAAGGTGCATACCTCTGCCAACTAGAGACCCCCATTTTCGAACAGGGCCCGCCATTTTTATGCCGGGTTTATGTGGCTGCACTTTTTTCTTTTTTTTTCATTTCTTTAAAATTTATCTTGGACATGCTTGTTGACTTTGTGTGCGTTTGTTGATGGGAGTGGATGAATGCAAAAACAAGTCAGTGGGTGAAGAATGGATGCAGGAGTGCAAGGATCAGTAACAGACAATGTATGACGAGGTATTGATAATCTAAACTCACCAAATAACTGAAAAGGCACCTTTCCAGTTACAAGTCATACCCACTCTCGACTAATTCTGGTTTAACCTCTTTTGATTACAAATCTTTGATAAACAATATCAAATCCTATCAACAGGTTGGGACAGTTTCCCACATTTCGGGAACAGGTGAAAAAAGCTATTAACAGCATGTTTATTTACAAAGCATTCAGTTTTCGACCATCAATTGGGTCAGGGCTTTAAAGTCAATTACTTTATATATACATTGTATTTCGTACACAAGAGAATAAATGTAAATAAACAATACCTTCACTTGAATTCCTAGTTTTTTTGAGAGCCTCTTTCTTACTGATTGGCTTTCTTTTACGCATAAAGCCATTGTCTATATGAACAGCTATGATCTGATCTTTATTTAGTGCCTTGTTTAAGAGAGCTGTACATACTGTAGAATCGACTCCCCCGCTCAGCAGCACCTAGTAAACAAAAGGAACAGATCTCGTCAGTCTAGTGGCTCAGTGTAAGTCCTTCCCTTTAGGTAGAAGTCTATGTAGCGCTTAATTTGTTGCTAACGGTTTTTGCAATAACGATACAATTCTTTGATCGTTGTTAGGCAGCTGGAAAAGCAATGCCCATTTTAGCAAGTATATGTATAAACACAATAGTACAATCTTGTCTTTTCTGTATTACATATATTAACTGGTGATACCTCTGGAATATGTAGCTAGGTCAATCATCTGATTAACAAGTCAATCAACAGTTTCTCATAAACCCCCATTTCTTTGAAAGAAGTGAAGAATTAACATTAAAAATTCAGGAACACCCAATCCAATACTTTTACTTTCTTCCATGTAAAACGAAATCTGCATTACTTGCTTCTTCCATTTATTCCAAAGCAGAGGTTCATAAAAATCAAAAACAAAGAAACCTTTCTAAAACAAAAATGTTACTCAACGCCCACAACATTTCATTCACAGTTTTATGCTTACTTCAGGATTAGACCAAGTGCCACAGCTTACTGCACAGGAAAAGTAAACACAGATGCAGGTTTCACAATGGAGGGCTTAAAGGACGCCAAAAAAAGGAAAGCACTCACTTGTGAGCAGTAAAGAAAATTGCAGGCAAGTACACATTTAAATCATATCGGTTTAGGTGCTTGATATTCTCTCGAACAGGCAATTATGTTTGTAGCAATTAACTCATAGTAAGTGGAAACAGATGTACAAAGGATGTATATTTTGCTAAATGAGCCCAACCATGTCAATTCTCTCCATTCTGAAACTTAGGTGGTAGTTTGAAAGTCTGTGAAAAAAGATAGATGCAGCCTTTGGAATAATTTCGGAGAGTGCCCCTTGTTCGAGATTAATAAACCATTTTCTCATCTTTGATTTATGAAGTGTGTGTGTAGTATCGGGGCCACTAGATCCTATGGCACAATAAATATGAGCTAAGAAGTCTTAGAAAGAAATGTTATGGACTAAGGAGCATTTGCACTAAGAAAATTTGAGTTTTTGTTTTGGCTTTAGGCCCGGTGAAGAGTTACAAGTCAAATCAAGAAACACGAGCTGGCTATATGTATTCTAATTAGTCCATTATCAATCGAACAAAAAACAAATAATTTTCGCATAATAAAACTTTGCATTGGAAGAATTTGAAGGACTGTGCAATGCTTTGTTTTTTTATTTGAAAAGTAAAAGAACTGTATTCTGGTGCTCCCAAAAAGATTTAGAAGGTTTTGTCTAAACTGCACGAAAAGCGGGAAGGGTGCACTATTTCGTGAAGCACCTAAACCACTGTCAATCCCTCATTCCAGTTACCCCCAGTAGGATACTGGAGCAGGGGCCAGCTTTAGGTGCCGGTGGCGCATGGCGTGACAGTGCTTGTTGGCAGCCCCCCCCCCCCCCCCAATAACCTTCTTTTCTCCACGTATTCCCTCACTACCACGCTTTAACAGTGCCGCTCAAGTCTCCATAACCACGCTCTCATCTGCATTTCTGCATGCAGCTATTTGGAAGTAGCTCACTGTTCTATATGCACAAGTTACTAACTTGTGTAACGATATATCTGTAAGAGACAGTAGTTAGTGACAGATTCCTTACCTTAGAATATCCCCAGGCGTCAGGCTGGATCCGGAAAGTTTTGCGTAGCAGTACCCTTGCGCGTCAGTAGGCGGCATCGTGCGGCTCCGCGTCCGTCGTCGGCTTCGGGATCGCCGGGATGACGTCGCGGGCAGTACTTAGACGCCGCCCTGCGCGCTGACGTCAGTTCTGTACACGACTTTCCGCGCCAGGAACGCAGAGCCATGCAAGAAGCTGACATAGGTGTCTGAAAAATACTAGGGCCCTGAAAGGGATGTCCTTAACCCTAGAAATCAGTTCGCAGAACGGGGAGGATGGGTGGGCGGTAGGAATCTGTCACTAACTACTGTCTCTTACAGATATATCGTTACACAAGTTAGTAACTTGTGCATCTGAAAGAGACACGTTAGTGACAGATTCCTTACCTTAGAATAGATACCCCAGCAATACCAACCCCGGTGGTGGGTCTGCGAACAGATTCAGACAAAGAAGTCCCGGAGGACAGAACGGCCAAAGAAGCCGTCCCTCCGGACCTGGCTGTCAAGGCAGTAATGTTTGGTAAACGTGTGCAGCGAGGCCCACGTAGCTGCCTGACATATATCCTGTAGCGGAACACCGCGGCCTAAAGCCGTGGTAGCAGCCGTTGCCCTGGTGGAATGGGCACGCAGCCCAACAGGAGGCTCCTTCTTAGCCAAAGAATAGCAGGCTTTGATACACAAGATGACCCAGCGGGAGATGGTCCTCTTGTGTACCGTCCGACCTTTTTGGCGTCCACGTAGCCAACAAAGAGCTGGTCATCCACCCGGAACTGTTGTGTGCGGTTGATGTAAAAGGAAAGCGCACGTTTTGGGTCCAGACGGTGGAGCCTATCTTCCACTCTGGAAGGATGCGGAGGCGGAAAGAAGGTGGGCAAAGTGATGATCTGCCCAATGTGGAAGGCAGTAACCACCTTTGGCAAGAAGGACGGACACGTCCTAAGAACAACCTTGTCTGTATGGACAGACAGAAAGGGGGGTTTACATGACCGAGCCTGGAGCTCACTCACCCGCCGAGCGGAGGTGATGGCCACCAGAAAGGCTGTCTTCAGAGTGAGAAGACGAAGAGGACAGTTATGCAGAGGCTCAAAGGGAGCGCACATCAACAAAGTAAGAACCAAGTTTAAGTCCCACTGAGGCATTATAAACGGAACAGGAGGAAAGAGGTGTGTAATGCCTTTAAGAAACCTGGTAACAACAGGGGACTTAAAAAGAGAGGGCTGATCAGGAAGCCTGAGGAAGGCCGAGATTGCACAAAGATAGCCCTTGATGGTACCCAGGGCAGAACCCTGTTGGGCCAGAGAAAGAAGGAACAGAAGAACCTCAGAAAGAGGGGCAGAAAGGGGATTCACAGCCTTTGCTGTGCACCATGCCACAAACTTGTTCCACCTGCAGGCGTATACCACCTTAGTGGAGGGACGCTTGGCTGCCAGAATCACATCACAAACTTCGGGAGGCAAGTGGAAAGGAATCAACTGCCGCCGCTCAATCTCCACGCAAGCAGGTGGAGACTGGACAGGTTCGGGTGGAGGACCGTCCCCTGCTGCTGCGACAGAAGATCCTCCCGAAGAGGCAGACGGATCGGGGGATCGACGCTCATACTGAGTAGCTCGGGATACCAAACTCTTCGAGCCCAGTCCGGAGCCATAAGAATGACTTGGGCCCGGTCGCACTGAATCTTCTTCAACACTCTGGGTAGAAGTGGTATAGGCGGAAAGGCGCACAACAGACCGCAACTCCACTCGCGACGAAAAGCGTCGCCGAGTGAGTGCCGCCTTGGAAATTCCAACGCGCAGAACTGATGACATTGCGCGTTCTCTTCGGTGGCGAATAGATCTAACCAAGGCTCTCCCCACTGTAGAAAGAGTCCTTGCGCCACCTCCGAGTGAAGACGCCATTCGTGATCCATCATGCACCTGCGGCTGAGTTCGTCCGCCCTGGCGTTCAGGGAACCTGCCAGGTGTTGAACCATCAGGAATATGTCCTGATGTTCCAGCCATGTCCAGAGGCGCAGAGCCTCCTGACATAGGGTCCACGACCCCACCCCGCCTTGTTTGTTGCAGTACCACATGGCGGTGGTGTTGTCTGTGAACACCTGCACTACCTTCCCTTTGACAGAGGGAAGGAATGCCTTGAGTGCAAGTCGGATCGCCCGGAGCTCCAGAAGATTGATATGGAGCCGGGACTCCGCCGGAGACCAGAGGCCTCTGATCTCCGCCTCTCCCATGTGACCGCCCCATCCCAGAAGGGACGCGTCCGTCACAACTGTATGCTCTGGCTGGGGAAGGGAGAGGGATCTGCCCGTGACCCATTGCCGGTTCGAGAGCCACCACTGCAACTGTTTTGCAGTCCCCTCCGAGATCTGGACGTGATCGGACAGGTTGCCCTGATGCTGCGCCCACTGGAACTTCAGGTCCCACTGCAGAGCCCGCATATGTCATCTGGCATGATCGACCAGCAGGATGCAGGAGGCCATGAGGCCCAGCAGCCTCTGGTCATCCGTACCGAAACCCAGGATAGAGGCCGAAAGATCGGAATCATAGCCTGAATATCGTGGACTCGCCGTTCGGGAGGATAGGCCAAAAACTGCGTCGTGTCCAGAACTGCTCCGATGAAAAGGAGCTGTGGAGAAGGAATCAGGTGCGACTTCGGCACGTTGATGGAGAACCCCAGCGAGTGCAGGAGTTCGGCCGTAGTCTGGAGGTGGGAGACGACTGCCTGGGACGAGCCCGCCTTCAGCAGCCAGTCGTCGAGGTAGGGGAAGACTGGAACCACTGCCCGGCGCAGATGAGCTGCGACCACCGCCATCACTTTCGTGAACACCCGAGGGGCGCTGGTAAGGCCAAAGGGGAGCACGGTGAACTGAAAATGCTCGAGGCCTACCGTGAACCGCAGGTAACGCCGTTGGGCTGGCAGGACGGGGATGTGGAAATACGCGTCCTGCAAGTCCAACGCTACCATCCAGTCTCCAGGGTCAAGGGCAGTCAAGACCTGAGCTAGGGTGAGCATCTTGAACTTCTCCTTCCGGAGGAAGCGATTGACGTTCCGGAGGTCCAAGATAGGACGCATGTTCTCCTTGTCCTTTTTGGGCACCAGAAAGTAGTGGGAGTAACAACCACGCCCTACTTCTGGGGTCGAAACGCGCTCGATGGCCCCCTTGGCCAAGAGGGCCGTAACTTCCTTCTGAAGAAGCACCAAGTGATCCCCTGACATGCGGTGGTATTGAGGTGGCATGGCTGGGGGGGTTGTCTCGAAGGGGAGGGAGTAGCCCCTTCGGACAATGTCCAAGACCCACTTGTCCGAGGTGATGGCACGCCAGTGGTGAAGGTGATGGCGGACCCTGCCCCCTACTGGGGTGCTGTGGACCTGAAAGGAGGGACTAGGAGGGCTTGGAGGCCGCGGACGGGGCGGGGGTGGTGGCCTGACCCGCATGCTGGTTGCCCGACCCGCCTCGGCGGGAGCCACGCCCTCGGCCACGCGAAGACGCCTGCTGCGCGGGCCGGTGGCTGGGCAGAGGACGTGACTGGGCGCCCCTTCTGTGGCCACGAAAGGGGCGAAAAGCAGACTGTTGCGGAGGGCGCACAGCAGAAAGGCCCAGGGACTTGGCTGTAGCCCGTGAGTCCTTAAAACGCTCCAGCGCATGGTCTGCCTTGTTTCCAAAAAGACCGACCCCATCAAAGGGCATGTCCATGACAGTGTTTTGGACATCGCCCGAGAAACCAGTGGTTCTCAGCCAGGCGTGACGGCGCAGCGCCACTGTCGTCGCAAGCGATCTGCCTAGCGAGTCGGCGGTATCAAGGCCACATCTGATGGTGTATTTTGCCGCATCCCTTCCTTCCGCATTGGCGCGGGAAAGCAGTGCCTGGGCCTCCTCAGGACAATGGGGCAGAACTTGCGCCACCGAATCCCACAAGGAGTAGGAATATCAGCCCAAGAGGCAAGTGGTGTTGACAGACCGCAAGCCAGCACTGGAGGAAGAAAAAGCCTTCTTCCCAAATTGATCCAGGCGTTTGGATTCCCTATTCGGGGGAGCGGTAGGGAAGGTGCTTTGGGAGGCAGAGGCTTGGACAACCAAGCTCTCAGGGGTGGGGTGTTGGGAGAGGAACAGGGGGTCGCCCGGAGCAGGGCGATGGCGTCGGGCTACGTTCCTATCCACAGGAGCCCCTGTGGTGGGCTTGGACCAGGTGCCCAAAAGAACATCCGAAAGAGCCTCGTTAAACGGCAGCATTGGCTCCGAGGAGGTAGCCGCCGGCTGAAGCACTTCCGTCAGGAGATTAGTCCTGACAGCCACTGTAGGCAACTGGAGGTGTAAGGCCTCAGCTACTCTACGCAACACCGTTGCAAAGTTTGCTCCCTCCTCCGTGGCCACGGAAGGAGGAGACAGCATGCCAGTGTCAGGGGAGGTGTCCAGACCACTGGCATCCCCAAGTTCCTCAGCCCAGTCCTGATCAAACTCACATTGTTGTGTGAGAGGGTCATCAGACCCCTCCCAGTTCTCTTCGTCCTCCAATTCTGGTTCAAAGTAAGGAGGAGGGACATGTGGGACCCAAGGTCTCATCGGCGCCGGAGCCGGCGTCGATCAACGTCGGTCCGGCGCCGTGTCCGTATCCGGAGAGAACCGGGGTACGACGCCGCCCGGAGCCCCGGATGGCGTCGGGAATGGCACCGGTGAAATCGACGCCGGCGGAGGTGTCGTCAGGTCAACCGGCGTCGATCGGGGTTGTGGCAGCACCGGAGCTGGGGTCGAGGCCGGGGCCGGAGCCGGGGCCAGGACCGAGGCCGGTGTGACAGGCGGCGCCGGGACCGGAGTCGCCGGCGGCGCCGTAGGAACCCCATCAGGGCCCGCGGGGCCCGAAGGCACACCGGGGGGACCTTGAGGCCCGAAGAGGTGGGCCATGGCCGACAGGAACTCCTGTATCTCGGCCGGAGTCGCCGCCGAACCCGGATAAGGCGGGTAATGTGGCGGCGGCTCCACAGGCACTCCCGGAGCCGCAGGGGCAGGGACGGTGCTGACGGGACCCTCAGCCGAGTTGCGAGACCGGCGAGGGGAAGTCGTCGAGCGATGACGCTTCTTCGACTTCTTGTGCTTCGACTTACCGGAGGAGTGCGAAGACTTGGACCCCGACGACCGATGAGGACTCCGCGACCGGCCCTCGACCTCTCACGTGACCGGGGCTTGGATTGGCGCGGAGCCGACTGCCGGACCTCGAGGAGCTTTCGAGACCGCTCTCGCAAAGCCTTCGGATGCAAGGCCCAGCAGTCGAGGCACGACTTGGAGTCGTGGTCGCGGCCGAGACAGTAGAGACAGTCTCGATGCAGGTCCGTGATCAACATCATCCGACCACAGGCGTCGCATGGCTTGAAGCCGGGCATCCCTACCGACACCTTCGGAGTCGAACGACTCGAGAAAAACTGTGATAAAAATCAC